>NC_069425.1:11316348-11462961 GCF_026875155.1 Cherax quadricarinatus | reverse complement strand
ACCCACGTCATAGTAATTTATCTATCCTATTTTTAAAACTACACAATCGTTTTAGCCTCAATAACTAGTACTCGGGAGTTTGTTCCACCACATTCCACAACCCTAAATACCAAACCAGTGCTTACCACATCCTTCCTGAATCTAAATTTTTCCAACTTGAAACCATGCAGGCGAGTCCTGACTTTGCTGGAAATTTCTCAGCACACAATTTACAATCCTTTATTTAATTCCTGTTTCCATTATACCCCTCTGATCAAATCCCCCTAAATTTTCTACGCCTTCGAGAGTGTTCCAGATTCAGGCCTCAGTCTAGACCTCATAGGTAAAGGTTTCTGAATACATGGTAATCATCTTTGTCATCCCCTCCGTACGTTTTCCAGAGCATTTATATTCATTCAGTAATACAGGTGACCGAACTGAGCAGCATAGTCTAAATGAGGCCAACCAAGGATATATAGAGTTTGAAGAACAACCTGAGGACATCTCTATTTATACTTCTAGATAATGTACAACCAAGAATTCTTGTTAGCTTTATAGCGACACTGTTGTCTTGTTTTTGATTACTGCTAAACCAAACTCCCTAAATCCTTTTTGCAATCATAGTAATTAAGATCTACATTATTTGGTTTATATGTGGCATGGTTTATTTAAACCTGTCCAACATTTAGAACTTTTGAGAGGCATTTTTGTCAATATTAAACTGCATCAGCCTCTATCTCCGACCATTGCATCATCTATACAAATCATCACTGAGTGCTCTAAGTGTCCTCATAAGAAATGAATTGGACGTTCTATTTTGAGGTTCCATCAGCAAATTTACTTTATGTCGCTATTAGTTCCCCCTTCATCTATGTCGTTTATCGTAAATCATGATGAACAACACGGGCAGCCAAACACTGGACCCCTAGGAACACCGTTGTGACGATGCCCCCATTCTGATTTTCACCCCATTTTATGGCAAACCACTCTGCTGGCCTATTTGGTCAGCCATGCCCTCTAACCCAGAAAAAATTTCTACATATTCCGTGTCCCTTAAGTTTCCTCAATAGCCTCAGATGTGGAACTCTATCGAAAACCTACAGAAAGTCCATATACACAAGGAATCCATATTTCATTACCATGATCTACCTCCTCAAATACCTTAATGAAAAAAAAGCGTAGTAAAATATCCGTAAAGACATGAACGCCCCTTTTTAAACTCGTGTTGAGATTCATTAATCAATCTGTGGCCTATCAAGAATGGCTACGAATTTGCTTCGGCAATTATAGATTCCATAAATTTCCCACTATTGGAGAGGTAGTCTTATTTGGTCTATAGTTTGAGAGCCACAGACCTGTCACCTGCCTTCGTAAATAGGTATTACATTTGCCATATTCCACTTATTGCAGGCACTATTGCCCAGTTATGTAGTAGATAGCATTAAAAGTCTTAGTTTCCACACAACGTTAGGTACATGCCATGAAGTTTCATCCTCTTTAACCATCCTTTAATGACACCCTACTGCAGAACATATCAACAGGCCCTAGGGGATTTGGTCTATAGGTTTTTAGTTTTCTACTGATATTGATCTGAGGATCCATGTCACTATTTCTACCTTGTAGTGAGCCAAAATCGAGTACAATATTTATTATCCTAGTTCTACATAATTCTAATATATAGAGAATACATTCGCTAGTACATTTTTCCTGGTCATGAAAACTGAGAGGAATTCATGTAATGATAATTTCAAACATATCCATATGCACTCTGTCAGTGAATCTGACCATAGATTAACTCTTAAAGTGAGGCCAATCTATTGTTATCCTAAATCTTCTACTACAGAGTACATACCTAAACAAGCGTACACCATTTTGGGTCTCTAGTCTCTTACGTAATCCCTTGCAGACCATTATGGCCTCATAATCCCTTTTTGGATTTTCTCATAAATCCCTTTCTTTCATTCCTCTCTTCTCTTTACAATTGAATATATTGACTTTCAGAACTGCCCAACCCCTCTTTTTAATACGCTCTATATATGCACTCTCTCATATTTGGCCAATGAAGATGATTTAATAAACTATATCTTCATTCTTCCATTTAGGGATCATTGATAGTTAGATCTAATTTGTCACCTACCGGAACATCTAAAGTTTTCAGAGAGAGACTGAGCTCATTTGAAGCGAGGCGATGAGAGAGCGTAGAAAATACCAATACACACTCATATCACATATTTGAGAGCACGCAAAACACCTACACAGACCCATAGTCAAGACATATCCCAATTTAGCCCACCCAGTGTAATTTTCAGATGATAGATAGAGTGTGCTTCCCTGGGAGCTGGTGTTGGACATTGTCAAACAGATCCTGGATAATATCATGTCAGGTAATCGGGACACAACCATTATCTGTCTCAGTGGCTGGTCTGTAAAATGATTAATGGAGGGAAGGTAAGGCGAAAAACATAATAGTCTCTTATATAAAGTGACATGGATCAAGCTATAGATTTTTTACATTATACGTCTAAGGGAGGGAATCCCAATCATATGTATCATACTTGCCTAGAAGTGGACATCTCTGGTGAAATACTGATGGTACTGTTATTAGACTAGGGCAATTGGTGTAAACTTTGTCTTGGCTCACATACTGATATACTGCAAGGAACTTAGCAATTCCAATCATTTGACATACTGGAAACATACTTTTATGCAAACATTATATGTATCAAGGGAATTGGGTACATCTCTCTGGGCAGCGGTGGTAGCGACTTGCAGACTCGATTGAGAAGGCAATGGTGAAATGCCTATGATTTTAAACTGATGGAAAGATAAAGTATGGGTGTTGTGTCGGGAAACAAACAAGGATACGTTAGCAACACTAGGGTTGGAAACAGTAAATGTATATAAGAGCATTCAGCATGAAGTTATAAATAACGACAAATATGAACAGTTCAGCAAAACAACAAGGGGGTCAGCAGAGGCAGCAAGGACTCGCTCCCTTAAGGTTTACTATACTAATAGACAGCATGAGTGTTATAGAAATAAGATTAGATGAAGGTCTAAGATTTAATTGCAAGTCTGGCAGGAAACAAGATATTATAGCTATAAAGAGACCCTGGTCCACAATCTGAAGATATGAGAATGCCCTCCTGAATGTCACATACAGAGGCATAAGAATATTCCACACAGACAGGGTCAACAGGAAAGGTGGATGGAGATATCCGATGAATTCATAGAAATTTAAATTGTGTTGTGTTAGACAAATATTAAAAACAACATTATTTTTTTTTTTAAATTAGAAGCTTCAGTCCACTGAATCTGTTTCGTTTACAGCTTCTCGAGGGCCGAGAAAAACTAATTATTAGGGTGTGAATTTTATCATTGCCCCAAATCTCTATGAGGTCGAGTGCATTAAACTTCTAAGGGTAGCGAAACTTCGGTAAGGCTCTACATACGAAAATGTTGTGTCGAAATAGGGGAGATTACTCAACTATGATAACAGATTGAGACTGGAGCAATTGACAGGAAAATTAGAGTCGGGTGCGACGTTCTATGATACGTATCCAGGATTGTTTTTTAAAACAGTTTGTGTGACAGAGCCAACTAGGGAAATAACTCCCTTGACTTGAGGTTCTTGCCACGTAGAGGAAAACACTAATTAATAATCTTGAGGTTAATGATGAGCTTTGTTGAGAGTGAGACACAAATCTCTCATTTTTTAATATATCATATCATGGAATCCCCTAAAAAAGATAGAGCCATCAAGTTCTCCTACCCTGACATTCGCTTGGCTGATTTCATAGGTACAATGAAAATTAACTTCTTAGTAGGGCTGAACTGGAATGGTACCTTACAAAAGAGGTCAGGTGAAGGTTGTGATGGTTGCCGATAAGTATCATTCCAGGCATAGTTTCAGCCGGCTTCAGTCAAAATTATTGTACCAAATAGGAAATCAGATCAAACACAAATGACTCCTAAATGGATTTGAACAATACAAATTAAAATCAAAATCTGTATTGGTCCAAAAGAGAGGCATATATATAGGCAATCAAAAGAAGAAGGGGCAATTTAATAAATCGATATATTCAGCATAAATAAGTGCGAAGTAATAAATAAAGGGATATTAGAAAAGCAAAAAAGAGATTATGAGGTGTAAACGTTGCAATAATATTCGAAGGACTATGCACCAAAAGGATACCTTCAGGTATACAGAAGTAATATCAGGGACAAGATTAGGCCCACTCAATAAGTGTGCATCGTGTCTGCTGCACTGACAGGTGGATAATGGAAATGTGGGGGGGGGGTGGGGGGTATGAAATTTTTTTAACACATACTTTCCTGCCAGTTTTTACATCAGGAGGATACCATGCGTTATTCCAGTAATTGATAAATTATGTAGGAACAGGACGATAATAAACTAGTGCACTACTTAGGGTCACAAGTGACATGGTCCTTAGGCAAATAGCATAAATTATCACCCCCCATACAAATCCCCATTAATGTGGCCCTGATAACTGTATTGCAAGGGTTTCTTAAAGGAATGTAAAGAGGGCTTATCACAACCCTTTGACTAATCTTTTTCAACATATCACTACAAACGGCATTCGGTGCCAATAAGTGTCAAAATGGCAAATGTGATCCCTATTTATCAAAACAGGTGACAGGTCCTTAGCTGTTCGAACTTATAGAACCAATAATCCTTAACCACCCATAGTGGTGAAATTTTATGGAATCAAAATAATTGTCCGAGGACCAGTTCGTAGCCATCTTGAATAGTCAAAAATTAATCAACCGAAATCTCAGCAGGAGTTTTATCAAGTGAGGGCTTTTCTTTCCTGATCCTACTTGAAAGTATCTTTAACTTTTTTTCACTAAGGTATTTTGAGGAGGTAGATGCATTGGTAATGAATATATCTAATTGTTTGTATATGACTTCAGAAAGGCTTGGTGCGAACAGGGTCGCCACATCATAAGACTTATTGAAGGCAAAATTCAACAGTAAAAACTACAAAGGAATAGGAGGAGAAATTTTTTCCTGGAATAGACGGCATGGATTGATACAAATTAGGCAGCAGAGATGTTTGTCATAAATGTGGAGGAAATCAGAGTGGGGAAGCGGACATCGAGCGTTGTTCCCACAGGGTTCAGTTAAGATGATGCCGCGGCCTGCTGTTCACAATCTTCTACATAAAACGACATAGGATGGGTCATATAAGAGCGTTACATCGGCAAGTTTGCCCGGATGACTAAACCAAAATAGGCCGACGAATTCATTCTGACGAGGACAATAATCGAGCACACCATGAAGATTGAATAAGACTGATGCCAGTGTCGGGAGAAGTGGCAGATGTCAGATTTTCATATAGACAGAATGCAAAGTTCTAGAATGTTGACATGCAAATTTTTGTTTTTTATTTTCCAACAAAGCGTCGGTATTAAATTACAAGAGATAGAGAATATCCTGACAACCCACATTATGTGACATAGCTATTATTTTTTGCAACCCATACTTAGTGTGACATGCTATTAGTTGAAAAGGGGGTTGTCAATGAGGCTATAGGTCCAAATTATGGGTCACCCTTACTACAACAATCGTGTCCAGCATTGTACTTCTTTAAATGAAAATGCGATACCAAAATCTGAGAGCGGTCCAAAATAGGTTAAAAACAAAAAAATTATATATTGTAATCACGAGTATATATGCTTCGATATCCCCTTTTAGTCATTTAAAAGACTTTTTCCCCGGGTTTTTTTTGATTGAAATATACTCTTGTATGCCGTTCATAAGAGGATACGGGGTGAAATAAACTAGCCACTTCACCGAATAATAATTCCCCCTCTTCCATATCCTTCTCCCTCTTTCCTCCCCTCCCTCACCCTCCCCCAACGACGTTACGATTGATAACACGCTATCACCCCCCGTCTTCTTGCCCACCCCTCCCCTGCCCATCCTTCACATTTGCCCCCCTCCCTTCCCTTACGTGCCCCTACCCAAAGCCCTTCCCTCCCTTTTCCCCCTTTCCCCCCATCCTGTCCTTCCAACATCTCTCACTCTTTGACAACGAAAAGGTTCCCGGGAAAAACTGCCCCGATAAAACAGCAAGAAGGATTACAGTCTCTCCAATGCACCGATTACTTAAGTGCACGAATAATAATAAAATAATAATAATAATAATAAAATAATAATAAAAAAATAAAACATATTTCTACAAGGGAGAAAAAAGTTAGCATTAGAGGTTTTTACAAAGTAGAAGTGATAAAGGAGGGAAGAATAATGGAGAGAAAAAAAAGAAAAAGGGAGGTGAAAAAAGAAAAAAGGGAACACTACAAAAGGCCTACTGACCCAGGGGAGCAGGTCCAAGTCCCTCCCCTCGGAAGGCCCAAGACCCACCCAGTCCGGGCACCACCCTCAAGGATGGAGCACGGACCCCAACCCCGCAGCACAAGATCAGTCCAAATCACCCACCCACACCCACTCATGTATTTACTAACCATTTTTAAAACACAAAGTTTTAGCCTCAAAAACTGTACTCGGGAGTTTGTTCCACTCATTTAAACCCATTTCCAAACCCGTGCTTTCCATATTCTTCCCGAAAATAAATTTTTCCCAAATTTTAAACCCTTGCTGCGATCCTTTTGGGTGGGAAAATTTTCAGCACGCTATTTACATCCTTTTTTTTATCCTGTTTTTCCATTTTTTTACACCTCGATCATATCCCCCCCAATTTTTAAAGTCTTCAGAGATGCAGATTCAGGGCCCTGTCTATCCTATAGGGAAGATTTCTGATACATGGGATCACTTTGTCACCTCCTCCACGTTTTCCCGAGCATTTAATCCATTTTGTAATACGGTGACCAGAAATGAGCAATAGTCTAAAAGGGGCCAACCAAAGGATATTAAAGTTGAAGAACAACCTGAGGACTTCTACTATTTATACTTCAGATATGAAACCAAGAATTCTGTTAGCTTTATTGCGAACTGTTGTCTTGGTTTTTGATTACTGCTAACCAGAACTCCTAAATCCTTTTTGCAATCAGTAGTATTAAGATCTACATTATTTAGTTTATATGTGGCATGGTTATTTTCCTGTCCAACATTTAGAACTTTGCATTTGTCATTATTAAACTGCATCTGCCACTTCTCCGACCACTGCATCAGTCTATTCAAATCATCCTGGAGTGCTCTAATGTCCTCATTAAATGAATTGGACGGCCTATTTGGTGTCATCAGCAATTTGCTTATGTCGCAATTTATTCCCTTATCTATGCGTTTTATGTAAATTGTGAACAACAACGGGCCCAACACTGACCCCTGAGGAACACCGTTTGTGACGTGCCCCCATTCTGATTCTCCCCTTTATGCAAACTCCTGCTGCCTATTTGTCAGCCATGCCTCTACCCAGGAAAAAATTTCTCCTTTTTCCCGTGTGCCTTAAGTTTCCCCTCAATAGCCTCTGATGGGGAAAACTCTATCGAAAACCTTACTGAAGTCCATATACACAATATCATATTCATTACCAAAGATCTACCCCCCTCAAACACCTTAATGAAAAAAGTTAGTAAATTCATAAGACAGGAACACCCCTTTGTAAACCGTGTTGAGATTAAATTAATCAATCTGTGCCTATCAAGATGGCTACGAATTGCTTCGGCAATTATTGATTCCATAAATTTTCCCACTATGGGGGTTTAAGGCTTATTGGTCTATAGTTTGAAGCCAAGGACCTGTCCACCTGCCTTGTAAATAGGAAATTTCATTTGCCATTTCCACTTATCAGGCACTATGCCAGTTTGTAGTGATATGTTAAAAAGAATTTGCCAAAGGTATGCAAGTTCCTCTTTACATTCCTTTAACACCCTTGCAAAAAGTTCATCAGGGCCCGGGGATTTGTTAGGTTTTTTAGTTTCTCTATTTGTCTGAGGGCCAGGTCACTAGTTACCGCAATCGTACATAGTTTATTTTCCTGTTTTAACATAATCTATTATTTCAGGAATAAACGCTAGTATTTTCCTGGGTGAAAACTGAGAGGAAGTAGGTATTGAGAATTTCACACATATCCTTATCACTGTCAGTGATCTGACCAGAGTTACTCTTAATTGGGCCAATCTTGTTCCTAATCTTACTTCTGTATACCTAAAAGAACCATTTTGGGTTAGTCTTCGAATCCCTTGCGACCTTAGCCTCATAATCCCCCTTTTTGCTTTTTTTCCCTTTCTTTATTTCTCTCTTTAAAATTTAATATATTGATTTCATAACTGCCCATCCCCTCTTTTTTATACGCCTATAATGCCTCTCTTTTGGCCAATGAGATGTTTTAAAACTATTGTTCATCCATTGGGATCATTTTTGTTAGATCTAATTTCCCTACTCGGAACAAAAGATGTCTGGGCAGCTAGAACTATGTTCTGAAAAACGTCACATTGGCAACCAAGATCACCTACCTGACCCATAGTCAGGACATCCCAATTTAGCCCACCCAGGTAATTTTTCAGTCCCATGAAGTCGGCCAAGCGAAAATCTGGGACAGAGGTTTGATTGCAGTTATCTGGGTAATTCCATGATATATTGAAACTAAGTGATTTGTGATCACTTTCCCCAAGCTCATCATTAACCTCAAGATTATTAATTAGTGAATCTTTGTTGGCAAGAACCAAGTCAAGCAGACTGTTTCCTCTAGTTGGTTCTGTCACAAACTGTTCTAAAAAGCAATCCTGAACCGTATCAAGTCACTAGACTCAAGATTTCCAGTCATACTGTTCCAATCAATTTGTCTAAAGTTAAAATCTCCCATTATCACAACATTTTCATATCTAGATGCCTGTGAGGGAAAAGGTCAACAGATAGGAGTAGCAAGTGAGTATATGGTGACGATAGTTTGATTGCCGGTCTGCTTGTTAAGGTAGGGTCAGTGTATAGCTCCCGCTATCCCCCCCCCCCTTTTCCACCCGGAAAAGTGACATGCGGTGTCAAAATCAACCAGACACCACAGTCTAACTGTACATATTAGCGTTGAATTAAGATATTATTTTTATATTTCATTTTTCATTTCTTTCAAGTAGGATAAAAATTCATAATTGTTTTATATTTTCATTTCTAAATAATAAAGTGTTTATATTTGACTGTTATCATTCTTTTTTCTATTCATTAATTTTCCTAACGAGCCAGCCACCCTTGGTAATACTTACTGAAGTTGTTACAGGGATGAGTAAGTCTTCACAATGCCTTTTGAATTTCGTCCCATAACAGCTAACTGCACTCCCTATCAAGATTTGGGGGCCTATAAATCACACCGACAATTAATTTGTCACGTCCCTCGAGAAACTGTAGCCAAACAGATTCTGTGTTCGATGTTTCTAATCTTATATCATGTCTAAGACAATTTAAATTTTCTGGCATACATCGCCACTCCACCCTTCCTGTTGACCCTATCAGTGTGGAATAGCTTATAACCCTGTATGTTGCATTCAGAAGGCATTTCTCAATCTTTCAGGTTGAACCAGGTCTCTGTTATACCAATATTATCTATATTACCTACACTTGCAAGTAATCTTAGCTCCTCTATCTTATTTCTTAGACTACTACTATTTGTATAGTAAACCTGAAGGGAGCTAGTCACTCGTTGCCCTCGACTATCTCTTTGTCTGTTGATAAATTGATTTGCCATTACTAGCAACTTTTATTTTGAATATTGTCTTTTAAACATCCCTGAGGTATCCCGGTAATAACTGCTGTTTTTATCCCTAATGCTGCAGCCTGATTGTTTCCCACAAACACCCATGCCTCTATAATCTATCAGTTTAAATTCCTAGATAAGTCATCAATTACCCTCTCAATTGAATTGGCTAATGCAACCACTCCATCCCCAGAGAGATGAACCCCATCACTTGCATACATATCACGTTTACCAAAGAATAGGTCCCAGTTATCAATGAATGGGATTGCAAGTTCCTTGCAGTACCTGTCTAGCCAACAATTTATACCAATTGCCCTAGACATCCATTCATTGCCCACTCCATTCCTAGACAAAATGCTACATATGACTGGGATCCCTCCTTTAGACCTAACTACTTCTATGGCTGACCTGTACTTTTCCAGCAGCTCCTCTCTTCTGCCCTTCCCAATGTCATGACCCCCAGCACTAAGACAAATAATGGGCTTGTTCCCATTACCTGCCATAATATTATCCAACCTGCTGACTACATCACCAACACCAGCTCCAGGAAGGCACACTCTGTCTGACCTTTCTGTTTCGGTTACAAAATGCACGGTCTATATCTTACCTGAGAATCTCCTACTATTAAAATATTCTTACCTTGATTAGCAGGGGAATCAGTGGTACCTTCAACCTCACTAGCCACTGAAGTACACTCGTCTTGAAGAACAGAGAATCGATTTCCTACCTTCACATCTTCTCTATTAGCTCTCATCTTCCTTCCTGAACTGTGAACCACTTGCCACTTAAAGCGGCTGCCACTATCACTGCTGGTGACCATTTCCTCCTTACCAGCTAAATCCTTCTCACATTCACTCCCAAACTCATCTATGCGAAGCTTCAGCCTCCTATTTTCCTCCTGAAGAAGTAGAACCTCCTTCAACACCTGAACCTGAGATTCTAAAACACTACAACAAGCCATGGTGCTTACTAACAGCCCATGCTAACTCCCAAGAGCTTAGGGAGGTATGACCACATGTGACCACTGACCTCAGCGCAATGTAAAAAGAGAGCAAATGAACGAGTGGGTGAGTTATCAATTTTGTTGAAAATAAGAAAAAGTTTTGGAGTGAGATTAACAAGTTGAGGAAGCCAACGTAACAAATGGAATTGTCAGTTAAAAATTGGAGAGAAGAGTCATTAAATGGAGAGTTAGAGATATCGGGAAGATGGAGGGAATATTTCGAGGAATTGTTAAATGTTGAAGAAGATAGGGAAGCTGTGATTTCGTGTATAGGGAAAGAAGGAATAACATCTTGTAGGAGTGAGAAAAGGCCAGTTGTGAGTGTGGGGGAAGTTCGTGAGGCAGTGGGTAGAATGAAAGGGGGTAAAGCAGCTGGGATTGGTGGGGATATAGTTTTGGAGTGGTTGGTGCTATTGTTTAATAAATGTATGGAAGAGGGTAAGGTACCTAGGGATTGGCAGAGAGCATGCGTAGTTCCTCTGTATAAAGGCAAAGGGGATAAAAGAGTGCAAAAATTGTTGGAGAATAAGTCTGTTGAGTATACCTGGTAAAGTGTATGGTAGAGTTATTACTGAAAGAATTAAGAGTAAGACGGAGAATAGGGTAGCAGATGAACAAGGAGGCTTTAGGAAAAGGTAGGGGGTGTGGAAACCCGTGTTTACAGTGAAACATATAAGGGGGAAGAATTTTTTAGAAAAGGGTAAGAGGGATTTTGTGGCATTTATGGATTTGGAAAGGCGTATGACAGGGGGGATATGGGGTGCAATTTGACAGATGTTGCAGGTGTATGGTGTTGGAGGTAGGTTACTGAAAGCAGTGAAGAGTTTTCACGAGGATAGTGAGGCTCAATTAGAGTATGTAGGAAAGAGGGAGATTATTTCCCATAAAAAATAAGGCCTTAGAAAAAGGATGTGTGATATCACCTGGTTGTTCAATATATTTATAGATGGGGTTGTAAGAGAAGTGAATGCTAGGGTGTTGGCAAGAGGTGTGGAGTTAAAAGATAAAGAATCAAACACAAAGTGGGAGTTGTCAGAGTTGCTCTTTGCTGATGGCACTGTGCTTTTGGGAGATTCTGAAAAGTTGCAGAGGTTGGTGGATGAATTTGGTAGGGTATGTAAAAGAAGAAAATTAAAAGTGAATATAGGAAAGAATAAGGTTATGAGGGTAACAAAAAGATCAAGTGATGAAAGATTGGATATCAGATTGGAGGGAGTGTGGAGGAAGTGAATGTATTCAGATATTTAGGAGTGGACTTGTCAGCAGATGGGTCTATGAAAGATGAGGTGAATCATAGAATTGATGAGGGGAAAAGGGTGAGCGGTGCACTTACGCTCCAGTAGTCACCATCACAACACTGAGGCTACAGTAGTTACCATCACAACACTGAGGCTACAGTAGTCACCATCACAACACTGAGGCTACAGTAGTTACCATCACAACACTGAGGCTACAGTAGTCACCATCACAACACTGAGGCTACAGTAGTTACCATCACACACAGAGGGTAGTCACCATCACAACACTGAGGACAGTATTCACCATCACAACACTAAAGGCTACAGTAGAAACCATCACAACACTGACCCACAGTAGTACCCAAAACACTGGGGGAACAGTACACCATCACAACCTGGGGCTACAGTAGTCCCACCACAAAAAACTGAGGCTACAGAATTTACCATCACAACCCTGAGGCTACATAGCCCCCACACAACACAAAGGGCTACAAAAGCCAAACACAAACTAAAGGCAAAACAGAAGCCCCCTCAAAAACCTGAGGCTACAGAAAGTTACCATCAAAACACTGGGGCCCAAAACAGTGGGTTCCCCAAACACAACACTGAGGCTAAAAGAGTCACCATCAAACAGAGGCTAAAAGTATTCCCCATACAACACTGAGGCTACAGTATTTAACCACCCCAACCCTGAGGCAAACAGTACCCCCCATCAAAACACTGGGGCTACAGTAGCCCCAATCACAAACGAGGCTACAGAAGTCCCATCAAACCCAACTAGGCAAACAGTAGTTTACCATCACAAACTGAGGCTACAGTAGCCCCCATCACAAAAACGAAAAAACAGAAAATCACCCCACAAACAGGGGGCTACAGTTTCCCCATCACAACACTGGGGGGCTACAGTATTTACCCACCCCCCTGAGGCAACAGTAGCCAAAAAACACAACACTGAGGCTACAGTAGTCACCATCACAACATTTGGGGCCCACAAAAAGTCACCATCACAAAACTGAGGCACAGTATCCCCCTCACAAACTGACAAACAGAATTTAACCCCATCACAAAACTGGGGCAAACCGTAGCCCACCATCACAACACTGAGGCAACAGTAGTCCCCAAACACAAACTGGGGCAACATATTTACCATCCCCAAACTGAGGCTACAGTAGTCACCATCAAAAAACACTGAGGCAAAAACAGTATTTCCCATCAAAACACTGAGGCTACAGATCACCATCACAACACTGAGGCTCCCGTAGTCACCATCACAAAACAGAGGCTACATTTTTTTACCATCACAAAACTGAGGCTACAGAAGTCACCATCACAACACGGGGCTACAGTATTTCCCCAAACCACAAACTGGGGCCCAACAGTATTTCCCCAAATCACAAACTGAGGCTACAGTAGTCCCCAAACACAAACGAGGCACAGTATTACCATCACAACACTGGGGCTACAGAGTCCCCAAACACAACACTGAGGCTACAGAAAGTCACCATCACAACACGGGGCTAAGTATTCCCATCACAACACTGAGGCTAAAAGTATAAACCATCACAACACGAGGCTACAGTAGTAAACCATCACAAACGGGGAGGCACATTTCCCAAACACAACACGGGGGCTACAGAATCACCCCCACAAACAGGCTACAGTATTTCCCATCACAACACTGAGGCACAGTAGAACATCACAACACTGGGGGCAACAGTAGTCACCATCCCAACCCCTGAGGTTTCCCAGTATTTTACCATCACAAACACTGAGGCTACAGTAGTCACCATCACAACACGAGGCAACATTAGTCACCATCAAAAAACACTGAGGCACAGAAGTTACCATCAAAAAACCCCTTTAGGCTCCCGTAGTAAACCACCCAACATTTAAAGGCTACAGTAGTCCCCCCAACAACACTGAGGCTACAGTATTCCCCAAACACAAAAAATGAGGCAACAGTAGTCCCCAAACAAAAAACACGACAACATTTTTTTCCCCACACAACACGAGGCAAACCCGTATTTACCATAAACAACACTGAGGCTACAGTAGTCACCATCCCCAACACTGAGGCACAGTAGTTACCATCACAACACAGGGGCTCCAGTATCACCACCCAACACTAAAGGCCCCAGAAATCACCACACAACACTGGGGCAACAGTATTCCCATCACAACACTGAGCACAGTATTCACCATCAAAAACACTGGGGCTACAGAAAGTCCCATCACAACACTGAGGCAACAGTAGGCCCCAACACAACACTGAGGTTTAAAATATCACCACACAACCTAAAGGCTAAAAGAATTTTACCATCACAAACTGGGGCTACAGTATTTTCCCCAAACACAACACGAGGCCCCAAAATTAACCATAAACAACACTGAGGCTACAGTAGTCACCATCAAAACACTGGGGTTTACAAAGTCCCCAAACACAAACTGAGGCTACATAGTCAGCCACCCACAAACTGGGGCCCTAAAGTATTTACCATCACAAAAACGAGGCTACAGTATTTACCACACAAAAATGGGGGTTTACAGTAGACCATCACAAACGGGAGGCAAACAGTAGAACCACACAACACTGAGGCTAAAAAGAAATTACCATCACAAAAACTGAGGCTACAGTATTCCCCCCACCACAACACTGAGGCTACAGTAGTCACCATCACAAACTGAGGCTACAGTATCCCCCATCACAACACTGGGGTACAAGTCCCCCAAAAACAACACTGAGGCTACGTATTACCATCAAAACACTGACAAACAAAAGTCCCCATCACAACACTGGGGGGCCTACAGTAGTCACCATCACAACACAGAGGCTACATATTAAAATCACAAAACACTGGCTACAGTATTTCCCCAAACACAACACTGGGGAAACAGTAGTCCCCAACACAACACGACTACAGTAGTCACCATCACAACACTGGGGCTACAGTAGTCCCATCACAACACTGAGCAAACAGTAGTAAAACACAAAACTGGGGCACAGAAATTTCCCATCACAACACGGGAAGCTACAGTATTAACCATCACAACACGAGGCTACAGAAAGTTTTCCATCAAAACACTGAGCTACAGTTTTTACCTTTCACAACACTAAAGGCCCAGTAGTCACCATCACAAAAACCTGAGGCAAACAGAATTTTCCCCCAAAAATCAAAAAAACAAAACGGGCTACGTATTTTACCATCACAAAACGAGGCTACAGTAGCCCCACATCACAACACTGGGGGGCTAAAGAAAATTCCCCACCCACAACACTGAGGCTCCAGTATTACCATCACAAAAACTAGGCTACAGTAGTCCCCACACAACACGGGCTACAGTAGTTCCAAAAAACAACACTGGGGCCCAAACAGTATTACCATCACAAACACTGAGGCTCCCGTATTTACCATCACAACACTGGGGCTCCCGTAGTAAACCATCACAAAAAGGGAGGCAACAGTAAAAAAAAAAAAAAGAAAAAAAAAAAAAAAAAAAAAAAGTCCCCCTCACAACACTGAGGCTCAGTACCACCTCACAACACGAGGCTACATATTACCATCAAAAACACTGAGGCTACATTTTTTAAAACCAAACACAACACAAAACTAATACCCCCCTCCCCAACACTGAGGCTACAGTATTACCATCAAAACACTGAGGCAACATTGTCCCCAAACACAAAAAGGGGGCTACAGTAGTCACCATCAAACCCACGAGGCTACGTATTTCCCCAAACCACAACCGAGGCTACAGAATTTCCCCAAACACAACACTGAGCTACAGTAGTACATCCCCCCCCAACTGAGGCTACAGAAAGTTACCTCACAACACTGAGGCTACAGTATTTACCACACAACACTGAGGCTACAGTATTCCCCATCACAACCTGAGGCTACAGTAGCCCCCAAACAAAACACTGAGGCTACGGGGTTTTTTACCATCAAAAACCCCGAGGCTCCCAGTATTTTCCCAAATCACAACACTGGGGAAAAACAGTATTTACCTTCACAACACTGAGGCAAACAGGTAACCACCCACAAAAACTGAGGCACAGAATTTTCCCCCATCACAACCCTGGGGCTACAGTATTTACCAAAAACCTGAGGCCCCGTATTTACCATCAAAAACATTTGAGGCTACAGTATTAAACCATCACAAAAAACCTAAAGGCTAAAATTATTACCATCACCACACGGGGCAACAGTAGTTACCACACAACACTGGGGCTACAGTATTTACCATCACAACACTGAGGCACAGATCACCATCCCCAACCTAAAGGCTACGGGATTACCATCACAACACTGAGGCAAACAGAAATTTCCAACCATCAAACCAAAAACCGGGGCAAACAGTAGTCCCCACAAAACCCACGAGGCTACAGTATTTACCATCACAACCCGGGAGGCAAACAGTAGTTACCATCACAAACGAGGCCCCAGTTTTTAACCATCACAACACGAGGCTACAGTAGTCCCCCCATCACAACACAAAAGGGCTAAAAGAAATTAAACCATCACAACACTGGGGCACGGGTAGTAAACCATCAAAAAACACTGGGGGCTACGGGTATTTACCACACAACACAAAGGCTACAGTATTACCATCACAACACGGGGGGCCAAAAACAGAAAAGGTTCCCAAACACAAACTGAGGGCACAAAAGTTCCCAACAAAAACACTGGGGGGCAAACAGTAAACCATCACAACACTGGGGCTACAGTATTTCCCATCAAAACACGGGGCAACATTATCACCATCACAACACTAAAGGCTACATTTAGTTACCATCAAAAACACTGAGGGCTACAGTTTTTTCCCATCAAAACACTGAGGCTACAGTAGAACCTTTCACAACACTGGGCAACAGTATTTTACCATCACAACACGAGGCACATTTATTTTACCATCAAACCTGACAACAGAAATTACCACCAACACTGAGGCTACAGTATTACCAAAAACAACACAGGGGCTACAGAAAGTTCCCATCCCAACACGAGGCTACAGTATTTTTACCATCAAAACACTGAGGCAAACAGTAGTCCCCAAATCACAACACTGAGGCAACAATATTTTCCCAAACCACAACACTGAGGCTACAGTAGTCCCAGTAGTCACCATCACAACACTGAGGCTACAGTAGTTACCATCACAACACTGAGGCTACAGTAGTTACCATCACAACACTGAGGCTACAGTAGTTACCATCACAACACTGAGGCTACAGTAGTTACCATCACAACACTGAGGCTACAGTATTTCCCCTTTCACAACACGAGGCAACAGTGTTACCATCACAACACTGAGGCTACAGTAGCCCACCATCACAACACGAGGCTACAGAAGTTAAAAATAAAACCACCTGGGGCTACAGTATTTAAACCAAACACAACACTGAGGCTACAGTAGCCCCCCATCAAAACCCACTGAGCTACAGTATTTTACCATCAAAAACACTGAGGCTCCCAGTAGTTACCATCACAACACGAGGCTACAGTAAACCATCAAAACCCACTGAGGCTACAGTATTTCCCCATCACAACACTGACCCTACAGTAGTTCCCAAACCCAACCTGGGGCTAAGAAATTTACCATCAAACACTGGGGCAAACAGTATTACCATAAACAACACTGAGGTTTACATTAGTTCCCATCAAAACCACGGGGGCTACAGTATTCCCATCAAACACTGGGGCAACAGAATTCCCCAAACACAACACTGGGGCAACAGAATTTTACCATCAAAAACACTGAGGCTACAGTAGTTACCATCCCCAACACTAAAGGCTACGTATTTACCATCAAACACGACCCTACAGTAGTTACCACACAACACTGGGGCTACTTTTTTACCTTTCCAAACACGGGGCTACAGTATTTTCCATCACAACACTGGGGCTAACAGTACCCCCAAACACAACACTGAGGCTAATATTTTCCCAAACACAACACGAGGCTACAGTATTTACCATCAC
Organism: Cherax quadricarinatus; assembly: GCF_026875155.1. Taxonomy (NCBI): domain Eukaryota; kingdom Metazoa; phylum Arthropoda; class Malacostraca; order Decapoda; family Parastacidae; genus Cherax; species Cherax quadricarinatus. The sequence goes on along the minus strand of NC_069425.1, from coordinate 11,445,089 downwards.
AAAACAAAAGGCTACAGAAGTTACCATCAAACACTGGGGCTACAGATTCCCATCACAAAAACTGAGGGCACGTATCCCCAAATCAAAAACTGAGGCAACAAAAGACCATCAAAAAACTGGGGTTTACAGTATTTTACCATCAAAAACACGAGGCTAAAAGTGTTACCCCCCAAAACACTGAGGCTACAGAAATTCCCCATAAACAACATGAGGCTACAGTAAAACCATCAAACACGGGGCTACAGTATTTTACCATCACAACACTGAGGCTCCCGTATCCCCAACACAAAAACGGGCAACAGTAGTCACCATCACAACCCCTGAGGCAACAGGGGTTCCCAAACCACAACCCCGAGGCTACAAATTAACCATCACAAAAAGAGGTAAAAAAAAGTCACCATCACAACATGAGGCTACATTATTTAAACCCCATCAAAACCCCGGAGGCAAAAAGAAATTTACCATAAACAACACTGAGGTTTAAACAGAAGTCCCAAAAACAACACGAGGCTAAAAGTAGTCCCACCATCACAACACTGAGGCAAACAGTAGTTACCATCAAAACCATTTAGGAAAAACCGTATCACCATCAAAAACACGAGGCTCCAGTATCCCCAAACACAACACGAGCAACATTTTTTCCCAAATCACAACCCGGGGCTACAGTAGTTCCCCCATCAAAAAAACTGAGGCTACAGTTTTCACCATCAAAACCACTGGGGAAACCAGTATTCAACCACCCCAACACTGAGGCAAAAACCCAAAAACCCAAAACCTTTCCCCAAAACACTGATGCACAGTAGTAACATACAAAAAGATGCTACAGTAGTTACCATCAAAACCCCTAAAGGCAACAGAAATTTACCATCAAAACCCAGAGGCTACAGTAGTCACCACCCACAACACTGAGGCTACAGTATTTCCCCAATCAAAAACACTGAGGCTACAGTAGTCACCACACAACACTGAGGCTACAGTATTACCATCAAAAACACTGAGGCTACAGTATTTTACCATCACAACAAACCAAAAAGGGGAAATAAAAAAAAGGGGTTAAAAATCCAAATTACTGTAAGAAAAAAAATGGGCAAACGAAGTAAGGGAAATTCCCTTGAGGTGGGGTGTCAATAAACAGGTGAATTAGTAAATAAAATAAGGGGGAAACAAATTTAGTCCAAAAAAATTAAAATTAAAGGTGGGAAATTTTTAAACTGAAAAAGGGTGGGGAAATACGGAGGTGAGGTGGGCAATACTGAGGTAAATTTAGGAAAAAACAAAAGGTGAGGGGCAATACGACTTGAGGTGGGAAATACTGCCCTTGAGTGGGAATACTGACGTAAAGGGGGGGCAAAAACTAAAGGTGGGGTTAAAAAATCTGGGGGAAATTGGGAAAAACTGGGGGTGAGGGGGGAAATACTAAATTGGGTGGGCAAACGAGGGGAGGGGGAAAAAAAGAGGTGGGGGGGAAATTTATGAGGTAAAGGGAAATCCCAAGGTAAATTGGGGCAATATTTGGGGTTTGGGGTTGGGAAATAGGGGTTGGTGGGAAATACTGATTAAATGGGCAAAAACTGAGGTGGGTGGGCAATACTGAGGTGGGAAAACCAAGGGGGTTTGGCAATATTTGGAAGGTGAGTTGGAAATACTCCCGGTGGGGGTGGGGAAATACGATTTGGATGGGGCAATACGAGGGGGGTGGGCAAAAATTTAGGTGGGTCCGGGCAATACGGGAGGAGAGGGGGGTTAAATAATTAAAGGGGGCCGAGGGGGGGGAAATACGAGGTGGGGGTGGGCAATCCTGAGGTTGGTGCCCCCAATAAGGGGGAAAGGGGCAATTTTGAGGTAGGGGGGCTATACGGGAGGTTTGGGTCCAAAATGAGGTAAATTTGGGCAATACGAGGGAGGTGGGCTATACTGGGGTGTGGTGTCCAATAATGAGGGGAAGGTGGAAAATACTGGGGTGAGTGGGCTCTACTGAGGTGGGGGGGGAAATAAAGGTGAGGGCAATCTGAGGTGGGGTGGGCAAAACGGGGAGGTGAGGGGGGGGGAAAAAACTGGTGGGGTTGGAAAAATGCTGAGGTGGGGTGGGCAATACTGATTTGGTGGGAAATATTGAAAATGAGGGGGGAAATTTCGGTGAGGGGCAAATTGAGGTGAGGTGGGAATATTGAGGGGGGTGGGGAATATTGAGGGGGTTTGGGGGAAATTTAATTTAGGGGGAACATTAAGGTAGGGGGAATTTTAAGGGGGGTTGGGAATTTATAAGGTGAGGTGGGGAATATTGGGGTTGAGGGGGAAAATTTTAAAAAAAAAAAAAAATTGGGGGAAAAGGGGGTGGTTTTGGGGGTGGAAATTGGGAGGGGGGCAATATTAAGGTGATGTTGGGAAAAATTTTTTGGGTGGGGGGGGGTAATATCAAAGTGATTGGGCCAATACGGGGTTTAGGGGGGCAATCCCGGGGTGAGGGGGCAAAAATTAAGGGAGGGGGGCCCAATTATTGGGGTGAGGGGGGTAATTCGGGTTTAGGGGGGACAAAACTGAGGTGGGGGTGGCAATACTGGGTGAGGTGGGAAAGGGAATTAAAAGGGTTAGGGGGGAAAACTGGGGTTGAGGTGGGCAATACTGAGGTAGGTGGAAAATTAAAAAGGTTGAGGTGGGCAATATTGGGGTGAGGGGGAAATTTATTGGGGGAGGTGGGGAAATATGGGGTTTAGGTGGACAATACTGGGGTGGGTTTGGGGCAATACAGGTGAGGGGGGAAATATTAAGGGGGGTTGGCAATACTGATTTTGGGGTTTGGGCAATACTGGGTGAGGTGGGCAAAATTTATTGCGGGGGCCCAATATTAAGGAAAGGGGAAAAAAATTAAAGTGAAGTGGGCAAACTGAGGTGGGGTGGGCAAATTAATGGGAGGGGGGGCAATTTTTGAGGTAGTGGGCAATATTGAGGGGGGCCAATATTAAGGTAAAGGTGGGAAAAACCCTGAGGTGAGGGGGGTAATTTGGGGGCGAGGTGGAAATTTACTGAGGTGAGGGGAAAGACTGAGGGAGGGGGGAAAAGACTGAGGCGAGGTGGGCAAATAGAACCCAAGGTGGGCAAGGAGGAGGTGAAGTGGACAATACTGAGTGAAGTGTGAAAATTTTGAGGTGAGGGGGAAATATAGAGGTAAAGGTTTGGGCAAAAAGGAGGGAGGGGGCAAAAAGGAGGGGGGTTTGGCAATATACAGGTGAGGGGGGCAATTGGGGTTATTTGGGCAAAAGGGGGTTTTTTGGGAGGCCCAATATGGGGGTGAGGGGGGCAAAAATGGGGTAAAAGGTGGGCAAAAATTGAGGTGGGGGGGGGCCCAAAAAGGAAGCGAGCGGGTAAGGGGGGGGGGTGAAGGGGCCCAATACTGATTTAAATTTGGTGCAATATTGAGGTGAGGGGGGCAATAAAGAGGTGAGGTGGGCAATAAGGAGGTGAGGGGGGCAAAAAAGGGAGGCGAGTGGGCAAGATGGGGGCGGGGGTGGGAAAGTTTGGGGGCAGGGGCAAATGGGGGCGGGGTGGGCAAAAAGGAGGCGGGGGTGGCAAGATGGAGGCGGGGTGGGCAAAAATGAGGTGAGGTGGGCAAGATGGAGGGACCCACCCCACAGAAACTTTTAGAAAATCAGTCTCACTGTCAAAAATTTGAGGTAGGGGGGTTTTGTACTCTGTCGGGGGCCGGGTTTTAGGACTCATATCTGGGGCCGTGTTGGGACTGGGAACGGGGCCTTTTTAAGGACCATGCCCGGGGCCGTTTTGGGACTCATATCGGGCCGTGTTAGGACTCGTATCGGGGCCGTTTTGGACTCAATCTGGGCCTTGTTAGGACTCAATCGGGGGCCGTTTTTAGGACTCATAACTGGGCCGTGTTAGGCCAGTCTGGGTTTTTGTTAGACCATGTCTGGGCCGTGTTAGGACTCAGTCGGGCCGTTTTAAGGAACTCATGTCTGGGCCGGTTAGGAACTCATGTTTTGGGCCGGAAGGGCCCTTTTTCTGGCCTTGTTAGACACATGTCGGGGCCGTTTTGGGACACATGCCCTGGGCCGTTAGACCCCATGCCTGGCCGGGGTTTAGGACTCATATCTGGGCCTGTTAGGACTCATGTCGGGCCGGGGTTGGGACTCATGCGGGGCCCGGGTTTTAAAGGACCTTTCTGGGCCGTTTTAAAGGACCAAAATCTGGGCCGTGTTAGGACTCATTTTTTGGGCCGTGTTAGGACTCATACGGGCCCGGGTTGGGAAACTCATGCCCGGGGGCCCTTTTTTTGGGACTAAAGCCCGGGGCCTTTTTTAGATCCCCAAAAAATAAGTGGTCTAGGAAACCAATTTTGGGACGTTCACCCCAAAAAAGCATTATAATGTGTGCCTTTTACATGTCTCTCGTACATCTGTATCCCCCCCTGTTTTTCCCATCCTCCGCACCCTTTGCACACCCCAAACCAAATTTTTAACAACATATTCTAAAGCTCACTGAAATACATCCTTTCCCTTATCTGTTATATTCCCTGCCAGTAATCCATCTTAAAATCGCCTGAGCACATCTACCAAAAAATAAACACCATAACGACTGCTCAATATATCTATATTAACTCTTAAAATGTTTATATATACAATATTTTTTGCACCTTATTTTTTGACAAGATCTTTCACTTGCACTGTATTATTAACGATATCACTAAATACACTTTCCTTCGCAGTTTATGTGTATTTAGCGAGAGTATAATATTGTGGGTGTGAAACAGGTGCGGCAGCTGCCCCAACTGGTTTGACAACATTGCCGCATGCGACTCTTAATAATTATCCTATCACCAGTGCTGAACCTGGGGTCAACAATGAGTAATGTTTAATAAACCACCTGCAATTCAATATCCTTTTAATCCGCTATGTGCTGTCTTCTCAGCTCACTTAGCGTGTTTCTTAGCATCAAAGAGGCTGCCACGCCAGAGTATGATCTCTCCCTCTCTCTCATAAGATGACAAATTACACACATGTGCAGCATCTGGGTATCTTTATTTGTAGACGTTTCGCCATCCAGTGACTTTATCAATACAATCCAAGGACATAATGTGAAGAATAAAGAACTATATATAAAAGTTGAGGTAATCAGACCCTCAGCCTTGGAGTTAGTGAAGAATATAGTAGTGGTGAAGAGCATGGTAGTCTTCCAGACTACGGTGCTCTTCACCAACTCCAGGACTGAGCGACTGATTACCTCAACTTTTATATATAATTCTACAGACTTCTTGAGACGAGATCATAGTGTTGTACGGTTATGGAAAAATTTATCAAACCTCCTGTAATCGGGTTCAAAACGTCAACACTAATGTAACTTATTTTCAACAAGGCAGAGAGAGATTGTTACCGATGAGTGTAAAACATAATATAATATTTTATTTATAAGTTAGCATGGAACTTTTCTGTGAAAAATACCATGCTAACTTATACGTAATGGAACTGTTGATACCTGCCTACCCGATTATGTCCTCAGAGTGTTTTTGTGGACGTTCTCATGTCTTCCCTAGTTTTTACTGTCCTCTATCATCTAGATGCAAATCTTCCAGTTTACTAGCATAGTTAATAAACATGGGAATTAAAAATAAGGGAATATGAGATACGGGAATTAGAAATACGGGAATTATCAGAGCTACGGGGATCACAGATACTGGAATATCTGCCTTCATTCAATGCATGATATAATTACTGTATCAACATATGAAAACAAACTTAAAAATTTATTTTATGCAGTTACTGGAAAGCAATAATAACGAAACTAAACAGAGAACTAGATAAATAAGGCATAACAGAGAATTAGATTAATAAGACACAACAGAGAACTAGATAAACGAGACAAGTTAAAAAAAAAACTGCAGGAAGATTGGCATTAAGTGGAGGTATAAGTTCTTCAACATGCAAGTTCTCTAGAATTATTAAAAGTAACTCATTCTCAGCCTCAGTTGTAATGTTTATAATACTGTGGCGACGGTTTATTTTTGTTATGTTTGTTAATATTCTGAGTGGTGTAGGAGGCGGCCTGAGTGGACGACTCAGAGGTATCCCTGGTTATGTTTGTTAATATTTTGAGTGGTGTAGGAGGCGGCCTGAGTGGACGACTCAGAGGTATCCCTGGTTATGTTTGTTAATATTTTGAGTGGTGTAGGAGGCGGCCTGAGTGGACGACTCAGAGGTATCCTGGTTATGTTGGTTAATATTTTGAGTGGTGTAGGAGGCGGCCTGAGTGGACGACTCAGAGGTATCCCTGGTTATGTTGGTTAATATTTTGAGTAGTGTAGGAGGCGGCCTGAGTGGACGACTCAGAGGTATCCCTGGTTATGTTTGTTAATATTTTGAGTGGTGTAGGAGGCGGCCTGACTGGACGACTCAGAGGTATCCCTGGTTATGTTTGTTAATATTCTGAGTGGTGTAGGAGGTGGCCTGAGTGGACGACTCAGAGGTATCCCTGGTTATGTTTGTTAATATTTTGAGCAGTGTAGGAGGCGGCCTGACTGGACGACTCAGAGGTATCCCTGGTTATGTTTGTTAATATTTTGAGTGGTGTAGGAGGCGGCCTGACTGGACGACTCAGAGGTATCCCTGGTTATGTTTGTTAATATTCTGAGTGGTGTAGGAGGTGGCCTGAGTGGACGACTCAGAGGTATCCCTGGTTATGTTTGTTAATATTCTGAGTGGTGTAGGAGATGGCCTGAGTGGACGACTCAGAGGTATCCCTGGTTTATGTTGGTTAATATTTTGAGTAGTGTAGGAGGCGGCCTGAGTGGACGACTCAGAGGTATCCCTGGTTATGTTGGTTTAATATTTGAGTGTGTAGGAGGCGGCCTGAGTGGACGACTCAGAGGTATCCCTGGTTATGTTGGTTAATATTTTGAGTGGTGTAGGAGGTGGCCTGAGTGGACGACTCAGAGGTATCCCTGGTTTATGTTTGTTAATTTTTGAGCAGTGTAGGAGGCGGCCTGACTGGACGACTCAGAGGTATCCCTGGTTATGTTTGTTAATATTTTGAGCAGTGTAGGAGGCGGCCTGACTGGACGACTCAGAGGTATCCCTGGTTATGTTTGTTAATATTTTGAGTGGTGTAGGAGGCGGCCTGACTGGACGACTCAGAGGTATCCTGGTTATGTTTGTTAATATTTCTGAGTGGTGTAGGAGGCGGCCTGACTGGACGACTCAGAGGTATCCCTGGTTATGTTTGTTAATATTTTGAGTGGTGTAGGAGGTGGCCTGAGTGGACGACTCAGAGGTATCCCTGGTTTATGTTGGTTAATATTTTGAGTAGTGTAGGAGGCGGCCTGAGTGGACGACTCAGAGGTATCCCTGGTTATGTTGGTTAATATTTTGAGTGGTGTAGGAGGCGGCCTGAGTGGACGACTCAGAGGTATCCCTGGTTATGTTTGTTATATTCTGAGTGGTGTAGGAGGCGGCCTGAGTGGACGACTCAGAGGTATCCCTGGTTATGTTTGTTAATATTTTGAGCTGGTGTAGGAGGTGGCCTGAGTGGACGACTCAGAGGTATCCCTGGTTATGTTTGTTAATATTTTGAGTGGTGTAGGAGGTGGCCTGAGTGGACGATCAGAGGTATCCCTGGTTATGTTTGTTAATATTTTGAGTGGTGTAGGAGGCTGCCTGAGTGGACGACTCAGAGGTATCCCTGGTTATGTTGGTTAATATTTTGAGTAGTGTAGGAGGCGGCCTGATGTGACGACTCAGAGGTATCCCTGGTTATGTTGGTTAATATTTTGAGTGGTGTAGGAGGTGGCCTGAGTGGACGACTCAGAGGTATCCCTGGTTATGTTTGTTAATATTTTGAGCAGTGTAGGAGGCGGCCTGAGTGGACGACTCAGAGGTATCCCTGGTTATGTTTGTTAATATTTTGAGCAGTGTAGGAGGCGGCCTGACTGGACGACTCAGAGGTATCCCTGGTTATGTTTGTTAATATTTTGAGTGGTGTAGGAGGCGGCCTGACTGGACGACTCAGAGGTATCCCTGGTTATGTTTGTTAATATTCTGAGTGGTGTAGGAGGCGGCCTGACTGGACGACTCAGAGGTATCCCTGGTTATGTTTGTTAATATTTTGAGTGGTGTAGGAGATGGCCTGAGTGGACGACTCAGAGGTATCCCTGGTTATGTTGGTTAATATTTTGAGTAGTGTAGGAGGCGGCCTGAGTGGACGACTCAGAGGTATCCCTGGTTATGTTGGTTAATATTTTGAGTGGTGTAGGAGGCGGCCTGAGTGGACGACTCAGAGGTATCCCTGGTTATGTTTGTTAATATTCTGAGTGGTGTAGGAGGCGGCCTGAGTGGACGACTCAGAGGTATCCCTGGTTATGTTTGTTAATATTTTGAGTGGTGTAGGAGGTGGCCTGAGTGGACGACTCAGAGGTATCCCTGGTTATGTTTGTTAATATTTTGAGTGGTGTAGGAGGTGGCCTGAGTGGACGACTCAGAGGTATCCCTGGTTATGTTTGTTAATATTTTGAGTGGTGTAGGAGGCTGCCTGAGTGGACGACTCAGAGGTATCCCTGGTTATGTTGGTTAATATTTTGAGTAGTGTAGGAGGCGGCCTGAGTGGACGACTCAGAGGTATCCCTAGTTATGATACGTCTTCACAAATTCTGTTTTAAAATTTTAGCAAGTGTTACCAGTGTAAGTGGTGTTTTCACTTAGAACAAGTGAACTGGTACACTATACTTGAGCACAGAACACCTCTAACACGACAGTTAAATCTGAGGTTAGGAAGTGCCTGGGAAACTTAGACACTTAAACATTCTCTCTCATCCTGAATGTTAACTGAATGTTCATCACATTTTTGTTTATCACGTCTATCACATTTTCTGATATTAAGTCTGTGTTCTGGTTCTGATAATTAAAACAAAATCATCAGCGATAAAATTTTCACTAAAAATTTGATTAATTAACTTTGGAATAATGCTTTAGTGTATGTGTGTGCACTCGCCTAGTTGTGGCTGCAGGGGTTGAGTCATAGCTCCTGTCCCCGCCTCTTAACTGGCCGCTGTGTGTATGTGTGTGTGTGTATATACGAGTTTAGAGAATACAATTCGTCAGTTTAGTTATAGTAAAAACATTCTGCCACTGAGGTCCTCTTCAGAAGGAATGCAGTTTACATATACAAAGATCAAACTCTACTGTTAGTCGTGCCTTCATGTACCAGCACCTGAGTAAAGTTTCCACGTGTCTCTCACCTCTCCAGGTTCACGTACCTCTGCTTCTCCAACCCTCGAGCACAACACTACTAACAATCTTACATATTTCTCCTCTAATCTTCACCTCTTCCCTCCTATTCCGTGTCCTTCTTTTAGTCTGCCTAATATTAGGGTATTTGAAATGATTTGTATAAAGGAGTGTTGAGGCAATAAGAGTCTGATGTTAGTGTCTGGGGTGGAGTCTCACTCAAATCGTTTAGTGATCATTAAAGTCTCGTTTTAGGATAATTGATCAGCTTTGAGGATAAGTTGAAAGAACACAAGATCGCATCGCTTGGCCTGTCACTGCAGGTTCTGTCTAGCTTTCCCGTCCCTCGGTTCCTAATAAACTGCACGAAATTTGCATCGTAGATTTGATGAGAGACCGCAACAATAATAATTTACTTGCAGAAATTAGACGCGGCTCTGGTGAATCCCTCGTCACTTGCCATTAACAATCTACACACTGATTTTTCTGGAGAAAGATTTTACAAAGAATTACTTCTAACTATTGTTAGGTGGTTGAGATGTATGTACTCACCTAATTGTAGTTGCAGGGGTCGATTCATAGCTCCTGGCCTCATCTCTTCACTGGTCACTACTAGGTCCACTCTCTCCCTGCTCCATGAGCTTTATCATACCTCTTCTTAAACCTATGTATGGTTCCTGCCTCCACTACATCACTCTCCTGACTGTTCCACTTTTTGAAAACTCTGTGACTGAAGAAATACTTCCTAACATCCCTGTGACTCATCTGAGTCTTAAACTTCCAACTGTGACCCCTTGTTGTTGTGTCACATCTCTGGAACATCCTGTCTCTGTCCACCTTGTTGATTCCTCTCAGTATTTTATATGCCGTTATCATATCCCCCCTATCTCTCCTGTCCTCCAGTGTCGTCAGGTTGATTTCCCTTAACCTCTCCTCGTAGGACATACCTCTTAGCTCTGGGACTAGTCTTGTTGCAAACCTTTGCACTTTCTCTAGTTTCTTTACATGCTTGGCTAGGTGTGGGTTCCAAACTGGTGCCGCATACTCCAATATGGGCCTAACGTATACGGTGTACAGGGTCCTGAATGATTCCTTATTAAGATGTCGGAATGCTGTTCTGAGGTTTGCTAGGCGCCCATATGCTGCAGCAGTTATTTGGTTGATGTGCGCTTCATTAGATGTGCCTAGTGTTATACTCACCCCAAGATCTTTTTCCTTGAGTGAGGTTTGTAGTCTCTGGCCTCCTAGACTGTACTCCGTCTGCGGTCTTCTTTGCCCTTCCCCAATCTTCATGACTTTGCACTTGGACGGGTTGAACTCTAGGAGCCAGTTGCTGGACCAGGCCTGCAGCTTGTCCAGATCCCTTTGTAGTCCTGCCTGGTCCTCGTCCGATTGGATTCTTCTCATCAACTTCACATTATCTGCAAGCAGAGACACTTCGGAGTCTATTCCTTCCGTCATGGCGTTAACAAATACCAGGAACAGCACCGGTCCTAGGACTGACCCCTGTGGAACCCCGCTCGTCAGAGGCGCCCATTCTGACACCTCGCCACGTACTAAGACTCGGTGTTGTCTTCTTGGCAGGTATTCCCTGAGCCATTACAGTTCCTTCCCTGTTATCCCTGCCTGTTCCTCCAGCTTTTGCACTAATCTCTTGTGTGGAACTGTGTCAAACGCCTTCTTACAGTCCAAGAAAATGCAATCTACCCACCCCTCTCTCTGTTTTACTGCTGTCACCATGTCATAGAACTCCAACAGTTTTGTGACACAGGATTTTCCGTCCCTGAAACCGTGTTGGCTGTTAAGTTCATTTCTTTCTAGGTGCTCCACCACTCTTCTCCTTATAATGTTCTCCATCACTTTGCATACTATACATGTTAGTGACACTGATCTGTAGTTTAATGCTTAGTGTCTGTCTTTTATAAAAATTGGGATTATGTCTGCTGTCCTCCATACCTCAGACAATCTCCCTGTTTCGATAGATGTATTGAATATTGTTGTTAGGGGTACACATAGTGCCTCTGCTCCCTCTCTCAGGACCCATGGAGAGATGTTATCTGGCCCCATCGCCTTTGAGGTATCTAGCTCGCTTAGCAGCCTCTTCACTTCTTCCTCGTTTGTATTTATTGTGTCCAACAGTTGGTGTATCCAACGTTTCGGTCTTTCCGGAGTCCCTTTTGTCTCCTCTGTGAACACTTCTTTGAATCACATGTTGAGCTCTTCACATACTTCATGGTCGTTTCTTGTGATCCTCCCACCTTCCTTCCTCAGCCTGATTCCCTGGTCCTTGACTGTTGTTTTCCTCCTAATGTAGCTGTACAACAGCTTCAGGTCATATCTGGCTTTCGCTGCTATGTCATTTTCGTACTGTCACTGGGCCTTCCTACTTACCTGTGCATATTCATTTCCGGCTCTATGACCGCTCTCCTTATTCTCCTGGTTCTTTGCCTACTATACTTCTTCCATTCTCTAGCACACTTGGTTTTGGCCTCTCTACACCTTTGGGTGAACCAAGGGCTCATCCTGGCTTTCTCGCTTTTTCTGTTACCCTTGGGTACAAACCTCTCCTCAGTTTCCTTGCATATTGCTGTTGCATATTCCATCATCTCGTTTATTGACTTCCCTGCCAGTTCTCTGTCTCACTGAACCCCATGAAGGAAATTCTTCATGCCTGTGTAGTCCCCTCTCTTGTAATTTGACTTCATTCGTCCCGCCCTTCCCGCTTCCTTCTCTACTTGTAACTCTATGTATTCGAAGCTAAGAACCACGTGGTCACTGGCCCCGAGGGGTCTTTCATATTTGAAGTCCTCAATATCTGCACTACTCAAGGTGAATACGAGGTCCAGTCTTGCTGGTTCATCCTCTCTCTCTCTGGTAGTGTCCTTTACGTGTTGGTACACGAGGTTTTCCAGTACCACCTCCATCATCTTAGCCCTCCACGTTTCTGGGCCCTCATGTGGCTTCAGGTTCTCCCAGCTTTGCCCTGCTCGCATGAGTCTTTCTGGCCACTTCAGCCAGTGTGTCAACCATCGCTCTATTATTCTCATTATACTCTTGCCTTGGCCTCCTGCTGTTCTGTGGTGGGTTATGCATCACTGCAATTACCACCTTGGGACCTCCAGATCGAAGTGTTCCTATTATATAGTCTCTTGTTTCTCTGTTCCCTCTCTCCAGCTCATCAAAATCTCATCGGATTTTGTCTTTCCTCAGGATCTGATATCGTTAGAAAGATGGCATCTGTTATCATTCCTGTGAGAGCTATTATGTTCGGTGATGCCTCTTCGACGCATCACCGTGTGTGTGTGTGTGTACTCACCTAGTTCTCACCTAGTTGAGGTTGCAGGGGTCGAGTCCGAGCTCCTGGCCCCGCCTCTTCACTGATCGCTACTAGGTCACTCTCCCTGAACCGTGAGCTTTATCATACCTCTGCTTAAAGCTATGTATGGATCCTGCCTCCACTACATCGCTTCCCAAACTATTCCACTTACTGACTACTCTGTGGCTGAAGAAATACTTCCTAACATCCCTGTGATTCATCTGTGTCTTCAACTTCCAACTGTGTTCCCTTGTTACTGTATCCAATATCTGGAACATCCTGTCTTTGTCCACCTTGTCAATTCCTCTCAGTATTTTGTATGTCGTTATCATGTCCCCCCCTATCTCTCCTGTCCTCCAGTGTCGTCAGGTTGATTTCCCTTAACCTCTCCTCGTAGGACATACCTCTTAGCTCTGGGACTAGTCTTGTTGCAAACCTTTGCGCTTTCTCTAGTGTGTGTGTACTCACCTCACCTAATTGTGGTTGCAGGGGTCGAGACTCAGCTCCTGGCCCCGCCTCTTCACTGATCGCTACTAGGTCCTCTCTCTCTCTGCTTCCTGAGCTGTATTATACCTCTTCTTAAAACTATGTATGGTTCCTGCCTCCACTACTTCACTTGCTAGGCTATTCCACTTCCTGACAACTCTATGACTGAAGAAATACTTCCTAACGTCCCTGTGACTCGTCTGAGTCTTCAGCTTCCAGTTGTGACCCCTTGTCCCTGTGTCCCCTCTCTGGAACATCCTATCTCTGTCCACCTTGTCTATTCCCCGCAGTATCTTGTATGTCGTTATCATGTCTCCCCTGACCCTTCTGTCCTCAAGTGTCGTCAGTCCGATCTCCCTCAACTTTTCCTCGTACGACATTCCCCTGAGCTCTGGGACTAGCCTTGTTGCAAACCTTTGTACTTTCTCTAACTTCTCTAACACACACACACACACACACACACACACACACACACACACACACACACACACACACACACACACACAGTGATGCCTCTTTGAGGCATCACCGAACATCATAGCTCTCACAGAAACCAAGCTCACAGGAATGATAAGAGATGCCATCTTTCCAACAAATATGATGGCGAGGAGGTGAGGGGGAGGATAAAAGGGGGGGAGGGGGAGGCGGATGAGAAGAGGGAAGGGGAGGAGGGGAGGGGGAGGTGTGAGAAGGATATGAAGGCACTTGTCTTGTCTTGCACAGGTGTCAGAACCCGTCAGCGTAGTCTTGAAGACCAGGTCTGTGCTACACAGGGACCCGGCAGTGCGGTCTTGAAGACCAGGTCTGTGCTACACAGGGACCCAGCAGTGCGGTCTTGAAGACCAGGTCTGTGCTACACAGAGACTCGGCAGTGCGGTGTTAAAGACCAGGTCTGTGCTACACAGGGACCCGGCAGTGCGGTCTTGAAGACCAGGTCTGGACTCCTCTTTCCACCTCACCTCTGGCAAATAAATCACACGTAACAGACAAGTCTTTATACACGGCCAGACTGAGAAGCTGAAGTCTCATCCCATGCCGAAAACGTCGAAAACCACTACCTGGAAGCATAGGAAATCCGTCCATACGTTATGGTCGAGTGTGTGTGGTGGTGGTGGGGGGCACTCACCCCCCATACCTAGCAAGTTATACCATGGTGCACCAATTTTTATGGTGCAATATATCATGGAAGCTGTAGTCAGCAGTATTGTTATGTTGCTTTAGTGTTCTACCGCCTGCCCGCTGCTGTCAGCGACCCGACCGCTGCTGTCAGCGACCCGACCACCACCATCAGCGACCCGACCGCCACCATCAGCAACCCGACAGCAGGTGTCTACCTGGTCTCCCTCACTGAGGCAGCAGCAGTGTGGTGGAGGCAGTAGCCGCAGCAGTGTGGTGGAGGCAGTAGCAGCAGCAGTGTGGTGGAGGCAGTAGCTGCAGTAGTGTGGTAGAGGCAGCAGCCGCAGCAGTGTGGTGGAGGCAGCAGCCGCAGCAGTGTGGTGGAGGCAGTAGCCGCAGCAGTGTGGTGGTGGCAGTAGCAGCAGCAGTGTGGTGGAGGCAGTAGCCGCAGCAGTGTGGTGGTGGCAGTAGCAGCAGCAGTGTGGTGGAGGCAGTAGCAGCAGCAGTGCGGTGGAGGCAGTAGCCGCAGCAGTGTGATGGAGGCAGTAGCCGCAGCAGTGTGGTGGAGGCAGTAGCCGCAGCAGTGTGGTGGAGGCAGTAGCCGCAGCAGTGTGGTGGAGGCAGTAGCCGCAGCAGTGTGGTGGAGGCAGTAGCCGCAGCAGTGTGGTGGAGGCAGTAGCAACAACACTGTGATGAAGACAGCAGCAGCATCAGTGGTATGTGCCGAAGGCATTAGCAGCAGCAGTGTAGTGGAGGCAGGAGCAGCAACAGCAGCAGCAGCAGCAGCAGCAGCAGCAGCAGCAGCAGTGGTGGCAACAGTAGCAGGAGCAGCAACAGCAGCATCACCAGTGGTGGCAGCAGTAGCAAGAGCAGCAGCAGCAGCGGTGGTGGCAGCAGTAGCAGGAGCAGCAGCAACAGCAGCAGGAGCAGTGGTGGCAGCAGGAGCAGTGGTGGCAGCAGTAGCAGGAGCAGCAGCATCAGCATCAGTAGAGGAGAGGATGTCAGGATCCCT
The DNA here is from genome assembly GCF_026875155.1 of Cherax quadricarinatus. Lineage (NCBI taxonomy): Eukaryota > Metazoa > Arthropoda > Malacostraca > Decapoda > Parastacidae > Cherax > Cherax quadricarinatus. The sequence continues at coordinate 11,429,935 of NC_069425.1, read as the reverse complement.
GGTTGGGTAGGGTGGTGGTATGGTGGTAGTACCTGGGATCCAACATAATATACGCGCGTCACCTACAATTAAGTCTAGTATTGAGGTGCCTAAGAGGAAGTTCTATATTTCATGCCTCCCCTCCCCCCTCTTTCTCTCTTCCCTCCTTCCCAACATGGAATGCCAGAGAGGCGAAGAAAAAAAAAAACTGCTGAGCGTGAACATGGGGCGTTGAAACTGAGTGGATAGGGCGGCCCTTTCCCTGCCTCAGCTAGGGCAGGGAGAGGCTAGATAACCCCAAGTGCGTGGATGGTCTCCAGGGGCGAGCCTCGCCATGATCACTGTGAGACTAGGCTCACAGAGTTAAGAAGGTGGGCCGCTGCCGCTATGGAAGACCCCGCAGGATGAGAAATTGATGCGATAATGCTGTAACAGAGTGCTACATTATACACCAGAAATGGGGAAGGAGGGACATACTAAGGACTTAAGTGTGCCGCCCGAATACTGATGGTCTGTAGGAGGAGCAGCAGCAGGTTGAGGAAGAGGAGGAGGAGCCCAGGCAGGAAGAAGTGACGTTGTGATGTGATAATCAAGAGTTTACTAGCATGTTCACCTCCTGGGAAGATAAGTTTGTTTTGAAATTTGCGGATTGACACTACGTCCTTTCCTGTGTTGATACACCTACCCATCATCATTTATTACATTCCCCCAGGAGCCCTAAATTCGTCAACTCATACTTCGTTATACACTGGTAGAATTACAGATAAATTAAAGGCTGGGCCGGTCCTACAAGGTAGCGCCCTTGACTAACGAAAACCTTTTACTCCTAAAACTGTGAGTTAGGACTTAACGAAGCTCCTGGAGAAGCAAAACGTTGCCACAATAAAATGTTGCATTAGTTGCACCTGTGTCCCTTTACCTAACAAGTCATACATCGCCTGGGGAATGGGAGTGGCGAAGGGTAATCAGGTGTGAACTAAAGAAGGGAGGGAAAGCTTAAATTCTTAGGAGTAAAGGGCTTTCGTTAGAAAGGACCGGCCTAGCCTTTAATTTATCGTTATAATTCATGAAGAGCGGCAAGATGTACTATAAGGCTTGGTATAATTTCTGGCTCACCGTGGGTAGCAGATACTAGATGGCGTGCTTTTTAATGTGTGCCATGTTATGACTGACAAGTACGTTAGTACAAGCGTTAAGTACTGCAGGTACAGCATGTTGTACCTGCAAGCCTCGCAGCATTCTGCACCTGCAGGATGCTGCGAGAGCTGCAGACTGCTGCGAGGACTGCAAGATGATGTAGCTGTTAATTACGCCATTACTTACATTCTCTCACAAAGTCGCCTACGTGCGTCCCGCAGTAGCGCTTTTGTTTACATCTACTAAGCAGGTATTTTGACACCAGTTTATCTCCTGATACGAAGTGTGGGGAAATAATAGCAACTTTTTTTCCATGACCCTTAGGAGTTTAGTGCTTACCAGTATATATAATAATAATCCGACACACCATCAAATCCCGGTGTCAGATCAAAATCCAGTGTTAGTCCAAGACCACACCTTTTAGGCGCATCAGCAAGGCTTGGTGTCAATCCAAGATCACATGCTTGAGAGGTAATGTTTACCAAAAAATACATAAGAACTATGTGCAGTTCAAACCTTAATTTAAGGGCTACAGTTCGCTACAACAAAATTATCAAGTCAATACAAGGAACAAGGTGACATGACACATTTAGGAGAGTGAGAAAGGAGGCAGGAACTTTGACGATGAGATGCACTGAGCATATTGTTTTCATTTGCACAGCATTAATGGTATTGGATGTTTCTTAAATCTGTTAGATTGTTTTATTGGTTTGAATATAGTCATAGACGGCTCGTGAACATCGTCTGCGGGTTCTGTTCTCCTCAGAACTTGTGTGTGTGATATAACCATGATGAGAGTATTTTTAGGTATCCCCGAAGATATACCTTGAAGAATGTACCTAAATTTTCTTTTTTTTAGTTTCTTCTTCCTCCAGCTTTTTGATTCAGTTTTACTTTTGAGAGCATCTCGTCCAATTGGCTTCAAAGTTTCAACATTTGTGTATGTTAACGAGGACAAAATTCTTGGAACAATTAGCATGTTCACGCGCCCTATGACCAAAGTTGTTGAACCCATTTCCAGCGTCCAGTTTACTGTGTGTCCTCTGCAGTAACACTAAAATTCAGCTTAATATCCGCATTTGTATTTCATCAACATTCATAACATCCACCAACGTTATAGCGAATTATCTAACTAAAACTTCAAACTGTTCTTGAAAAAATAATTCCACTAATAATTAGATACAAGTTATTTTAAGTCTGCCTTAAATGTTCTGCATAACCAGAGACGTTCATATAGTCAATAATATCACTGTTGTCTGAATCAGTTACAATTCATAACTGTAGAAATATAATTCATCATTTATCTTCCTGGAATGGCTGGAATGACTTCCTAAATCCTGGGTGTCAGAGTGCCACACCTTCAAAACAAGGTGCCAAGACTCGACGACGATGGAGAGTGACACTCAGCAGTGTAGGAACACACTTCACTCTGTGTAAAACATTGTGAAGTTTGTATTTCCGTTAAGTCACGTTAAGTAAATTACAGTTAAGGTCTTGTGAACAACTTTAATATATAATAGTCGATGCAACTTAGGGACAGAATAGTAGTAACTATTAAGTTTGGTCTGTGTGCTGGCAAGTTTGTTGATGTAAAGCAGTATAAAGAACGTGGAATCTTTGGAATCCATGGTATAACTGGAGAATAACTCATCTGACAGGCTTCAAACTTTCAACACACATGTTTTCCTGAATACGAGGTTCACACTGTCACTGGGCGAAATAAGTAACAATTTGTCAATTTTAATAATTAAATACTTAAATTAATTTTTTAATCACTAACTAAGGAACGCTTCTCCTGACTGACATCAAAATAAAGACAAAAATTCTATAATTATTGCAACCCACAACCTGAGTCTCATTAACTCCAAATTTAAAACATTAATGAAATAGTTAAAAAAAAAGACTTAGTATCGTTGAAATCAGATCAGTTACTAAAGAATACCTTTTCTGATCGGCTTCAAACTATTACCATGGATGGGCTTTATTGATACACAACTTGTCACTCACTTTGAGTTCTGTAAATTTCAATTTGCCAATTTTATTAAGCAAATTGTTTTCCCGTTTAGTGAATGCCTCTTCAGATCAGCTTCAAACCCTGAATGTCGGTGTATCAATAACAAAAATATTTTTGCGTAAATTTTGGGCTTCGTGAATGTTAATTTGACCATTTTTTTTTTTTAATTTTATCACATTTGAATTTTCAACAAGATCAATTTTATTTCTTACAGGATTGTAGAGAATTTTAAATATAATGTAAATGTGAAAAGTAAACTTGAAAAAAATAAAATTCCGCGGCTTTATGGCGTTTTTAAGTTGAAGAAAAGATTTTGGTGTTGATCATAACATTCTCGTCTGAGTCATCACAATTTTTTATTCATTACCAGAGAACACCTCATTCTATCGACTTCAAAATTTCAAGACTTGTGTACTGTATCTTGGGCAAGATTCATGGCAGTTTTTGTAGGCCTGGCTGACCCATACACAATGATACATAGGAAATTATCAAATTTGCTTCCGCGTGATTCCCCTCAAGGGAGGTTCCTTGACGCTGGTGAGGGGCTCTTGATCTAGGGAATTGGATCTGTGCTCCAATTCCCTGAATACCTTCCCTCCCAAAGATGCTGTATAATCCTACGGGTTTAGCGCTTCCCCATGATTATAATTCCGTGTGATTACTGAAGACAGGTTCCTCTCACCTCGAAATGGTATAGTATTAATTTACCTTATTACATTTCTTCTTGATGCTGGGGAGGGGGGCTCGTGATCCAAGGAACTGGAATTATCTTTCCCTTGACTGAATGTAATTTGAATGCTTCCCATTCCATAGATGTTATAAGGCTCAATTAGGTAATTGGGTCATATAGAATATAATTGGCTTAGCGTTTTTCTCTAATTAAAATATATAATAATTGTGAAGGGCATCAATCTTCAACGGTTGATGCATCGTATGAACTGGATGGATCGTGTTGTGGGTTTACGTTGTGTAGGCACAAATTTGGTTGGATTCTGTACAATAACTGGAAAATACTTCTTCTGGTCGGCTTTAAACTTTTAATGTTGACTGTTGTCCTCAAGGGAAACAGTCTCTTGATGTTAGCTTGTGTAAGTTATCAATTTTATCAATTTTAATCAAACTGGTTTATGTGAAATAATTGCAGAATGTCTCTTGTGATGAGTCACAGTGTTCGACTTTACTGACTTAGGTTAAATTAACTTAATGTTGTTTTATATGTATATAACATGTTTGTGGCCTCAAGATCATTCTTCAATATTTGTCTGTTGTCTACACAAAGACTGCAAAAGTATTTCTTTCTTAAACGCTGGTCAAACTTTTTTAGAGAAAATTTTGGACTGGTTTTGACCTGTGTAGGACCCAATTCGCTTTTTTGGAAGAAACTGAAAAACTTGTAGTACTGATTATCATGCGATAATTTGCGAGTGTCACATGTGATTAGTTTCAAACCTTCCGTGATCATAACGTGTTAACACAACTTCCGAGCGGCTTCAAGCTTATTGTGCTAAAGTATTTTAGGATATTAGTCTCTTTGAAACATTTGAATTAGTCGTGAATCGTTTATCCCCTAATTTGCAAGTTTAATTGAAGAAATTTGGATATTAGTTTTCATACGATGACTCGTGAATGAATCGCGCGGCCACCAAAATTCGTCTAATCTTCCTATGAAAAATACATGTATTGTTGTGTGTTTTACGTTACTGTAGAATATAAGTTTGGTGTGTCTGTGTCTAGCATTAGGAATAATATTAGGGGAGAAGTAAATAATGAAAATGATTGTTATAGGAATGCAGTTAGAAGCCTGAGTAGATCTATAACCCACTATGATAACATGAACGTAGATAAGTATGTTTATGGAGCAACTTGCAATGTGAACAGACTGACTGATGTTGTAGTGGCCAGGCTTAGGCTTGGTTACAAGTACTTCTGGCAGTTTGGAAGACACACAGATGATGATCAAACTAAATGTAAATTATGTGATCAGGCATAAGGTCACTGTCTTGAACACTATGTGCTTAAATGTCCACTTATTGAGGAATACAGAGATAGACAGTATAATAACCTATGTGACATGTCAAGATATCTTTTTTAATGAAATAAGATACGATATACTAAGCAAATTTCCTAAATATGCTTGTAACAGAATAAATGAACTATAGATACTCAGATACTCCAGATTTAATCCCATTTATTTCCCACCACCGAAACTCTCCTACCCCCTTCAGCTTTGTTTCGCTTAGGGCCAGGACATCCAACTTCTTTTCATTCATAACATCAGCAATCATCTGTTTCTTGTCATCCGCACTACATCCACGCACATTCAAGCATCCCAGTTTTATAAAGTTTTTCTTCTTCTCTTACTAAAAAAGAGAAAGAAAAACTTTATAAACTGGGATGCTTGAATGTGCGTGGATGTAGTGCGGATGACAAGAAACAGATGATTGCTGATGTTATGAATGAAAAGAAGTGGATGTCCTGGCCCTAAGCGAAACAAAGCTGAAGGGGGTAGGGGAGTTTCGGTGGGGGAAATAAATGGGATTAAATCTGGAGTATCTGAGAGTTAGAGCTAAGGAAGGGGTAGCAGTAATGTTGAAGAATCAGTTATGGAAGGAGAAGAGAGAATATGAATGTGTAAATTCAAGGATTATGTGGATTAAAGTAAAGGTTGGATACGAAAAGTGGGTCATAATAAGCGTTGTAGATCAATGGTTCAGAGAACCGTGTCGGTTCTCTAAACCATTCATCTACAATCCTGTCAGACACTGCAACTTCTTGGGATCTTAATACTTGGGAATTCTTCACTTGCCTAACCCTTGGGCACGACCTACTTCCACATTGGAAAAAATGTGACACCACCTACATCTGCTGCACCTCTCCTGCCTACGGTTTATAAGCTGCTTCTCCGCCCATATGCCGTATTCTATTCAAGATTGATAGACTGACCACATCGACTCAAGGTTGAGGGACTGATTACCTCATTCTCCTCCTGTTCTTCAAGTTTCTCCTATGTATGGACTGATGAAGCCACTGTGTGGCGAAACGTTTCCTGATTAAAGATACCCAAGAGTTGTGCATGTGTCTAATTTATCTTAATAAGCGTGTATGCACCTGGAGAAGAGAGGAATGTGAGGAGAGAGAGAGATTTTGGGAGATGTTAAGTGAATGTATAGGAGCCTTTGAACCAAGTGAGAGAGTAATTGTGGTAGGGGACCTGAATGCTAAAGTAGGAGAAACTTTTAGAGAGGGTGTGGTAGGTAAGTTTGGGGTGCCAGGTGTAAATGATAATGGGAGCCCTTTGATTGAACTTTGTATAGAAAGGGGTTTAGTTATAGGTAATACATATTTTAAGAAAAAGAGGATAAATAAGTATACAAGAATGATGTAGGGTGCAGATGACAGTAGTTTGTTGGATTATGTATTGGTAGATAAAAGACTGTTGAGTAGACTTCAGGATTGTACATGTTTATAGAGGGGCCACAGATATATCAGATCACATTTTAGTTGTAGCTACACTGAGAGTAAAAGGTAGATGGGGTACAAGGAGAATAGAAGCATCAGGGAAGAGAGAGGTGAAGGTTTATAAACTAAAAGAGGAGGCAGTTAGGGTAAGATATAACAGCTATTGGAGGATAGATGGGCTAATGAGAGCATAGGCAATGGGGTCGAAGAGGTATGGGGTAGGTTTAAAAATGTAGTGTTAGAGTGTTTCACAGAAGTTTGTGGTTACAGGAAAGTGGGTGCGGGAGGGAAGAGGAGCGTTTGGTGGAATGATGATGTAAAGAGAGTAGTAAGGGAGAAAAAGTTAGCATATGAGAAGTTTTTACAAAGTAGAAGTGATGCAAGGAGGGAAGAGTATATGGAGAAAAAGAGAGAGGTTAAGAGAGTGGTGAAGCAATGTAAAAAGAGAGCAAATGAGAGAGTGGGTGAGATGTTATCAACAAATTTTGTTGAAAATAAGAAAAAGTTTTGGAGATTAACAAGTTAAGGAAGCCTAGAGAACAAATGGATTTGTCAGTTAAAATAGGAGAGTTATTAAATGGAGAGTTAGAGGTACTGGGAAGATGGAGGGAATATTTTGAGGAATTGTTAAATGTTGATGAAGATAGGGAAGCTGTGATTTCGTGTATAGGGCAAGGAGGAATAACATCTTGTAGGAGTGAGGAAGAGCCAGTTGTGAGTGTGGGGGAAGTTCTTACCTACGGCAGTAGGTAAAATGAAAGGGGGTAAGGCAGCTGGGATTGATGGGATAAAGATAGAAATGTTAAAAGCAGGTGGGGATATAGTTTTGGGTGGTTGGTGCTATTATTTAATAAATGTATGGAAGAGGGTAAGGTAAATAGGGATTGGCAGAGAGCATGCATAGTTCCTTTGTATAAAGGCAAAGGGGACAAAAGAGAGTGCAAAAATTATAGGGGGATAAGTCTGTTGAGCATACCTTGTAAAGTGTATGGTAGAGTTATTACTGAAAGAATTAAGAGTAAGACGGAGAATAGGATAGCAGATGAACAATGAGGCTTTAGGAAAGGTAGGGGGTGTGTGGACCAGGTGTTTACAGTGAAACATATAAGTGAACAGTATTTATATAAGGCTAAAGAGGTTTTTGTGGCATTTATGGATTTGGAAAAGGCGTATGACAGGGTGGATAGGGGTGCAATGTGGCAGATGTTGCAGGTGTATGGTATAGGAGGTAGGTTACTGAAAGCAGTGAAGAGTTTTTACGAGGATAGTGAGGCTCAAGTTAGAGTATGTAGGAAAGAGGGAGATTATTTCCCAGTAAAAGTAGGCCTTAGACAAGGATGTGTGATGCCACCGTGGTTGTTTAATATATTTATAGATGGGGTTGTAAGAGAAGTAAATGCGAGGGTCTTGGCAAGAGGCGTGGAGTTCAAAGATAAAGAATCACACAAAGTGGGAGTTGTCACAGTTGCTCTTTGCTGATGACACTGTGCCCTTGGGAGATTCTGAACAGAAGTTGCAGAGGTTGGTGGATGAATTTGGTAGGGTATGTAAAAGAAGAAAATTAAAAGTGAATACAGAAAAGAGTAAGGTTATGAGGATAACAAAAAGATTAGGTGATGAAAGATTGGATATCAGACTGGAGGGAGAGAGTATGGAGGAGGTGAATATATTCAGATAGTTGGGAGTGGACGTGTCAGCGGATGGGTCTATGAAAGATGAGGTGAATCATAGAATTGATGAGGGGAAAAGGGCAAGTGGTGCACTTAGGAGTCTGTGGAGACAAAGAACTTTGTCCTTGGAAGCAAAGAGGGGAATGTATGAGAGTATAGTTTGACCAACGCTCTTATATGGGTGTGAAGCATGGGTGATGAATGTTGCAGCGAGGAGAAGGCTGGAGGCAGTGGAGATGTCATGTCTGAGGGCAATGTGTGGTGTGAATATAATGCAAAGAATTCGTAGTTCAGAAGTTAGGAGGTGGTGTGGGATTGCCAAAACTGTTGTCCAGAGGGCTGAGGAAGGGTCGTTGAGGTGGTTCGGACATGTAGGGAGAATGGAGCGAAACAGAATGACTTCAAGAGTGTATCAGTCTGTAGTGGAAGGAAGGCGGGGTAGGGGTCGGCCTAGGAAAGGTTGGAGGGAGAGGGTAAAGGAGGTTTTGTGTGCGAGGGGCTTGGACTTCCAGTGGGCATGTGTGAGCGTGTTTGATAGGAGTGAATGGAGAAAAATGGTTTTTAATACTTGACGTGCTGTTGGAGTATGAGCAAAGTAACATTTATGAAGGGGTTCAGGGAAACTGGCAGGCCGGACTTGAGTCCTGGAGATGGGAAGTACAGTGTCTGCACTCTGAAGGAGGGGTGTTAATGTTGCAGTTTAAAAACTGTAGTGTAAAACACCCTTCTGGCAAGACAGTGATGGAGTGAATAATGGTGAAAGTTTTTCTTTTTCGGGCCACCCTGCCTTGATGGGAATCGGCCAGTGTGTTAATTAATAAATAAAATAAATAGATATAAATCCAAATGTACATCTGTTAACCCCTTTTGGGGCCTAGTTCCTAGGCCTTTTGTGTATCCATATGCTCTTGCGCTACCGTCCACAGGATGGATATGGGGTGCACAATAAACTAACCATTTCGGCGGAAAATCTAATCTTATGTTCGACAAGTCTGGTATGAAAATTCCGTCCTGTTTTCCCGATTAAGAATTTGTCACAACCTCCACAGGGACTTCTGTGGACGCCAGCTTCTGTGTTGCTTTGGTTAATTCACGAGTGGTTCTTGAAGTGATGATGGTCACACAATCATTTTATATGATTTGATATTATCATTATTACACGCAGGGGTATTAGCCTGTATCTCTTCTACGACCACTTAACACCGATGAACCTTCCATTCAGTTTGTCCTCGAAAATGTACAGAAAGATTCTTCCCTTCCACGATGTGATGGTCCTTCAACTTTGTAACATCCACAAATTCAAGGTTAATAAAATGTCTAAACACTTATTCTCAAACCACGACAAATTCCCTAAACGTAGAGAGCTTATCGACTTCTTTCTCAGGGCACAGAGAATTCGCAGCCCCGAGTTCCTGGACAATGAATGCAGTGTCATTACTATCATCTTCACGAAATTCAGATTCCTCCCCTACTTCATCTCTGAATGTAGACGTATGACAAAACGTACACTAAATGTCAACAATGAATTATTCTACCCAGTGGAAATATAGCTGTGACCGAGGACCTCCAGAAGAATAACAATATTACAGGCATCATCTCTTCAAGAACCATTCACGAAATATTCTGGTCAGTTACCGTCCACCGAAACAGCATAAAAACAAACGCTTGCAAGATCCCTTGTAGAAAGTGCGACAAATACCATGTCGGGGAAAGAGCAGAGAGTCTTCATGCCAGAGTTCACAAACACAAATACGCATGGTTTAGAAAGACACGTAAGCAAACACTATGACATATTTATTAGAAAACGTTTCGGTCCTGGGACCTTGATCAAGGTCTCAGGACCGAAACGTTTTCTAATAAATATGTCATAGTGTTTGCTTACGTGTCTTTCTAAACCAACTTGTCGGTATTTATTACCAAGGTTTATACCACAAATACGCATGTCCGACACACACTCTTAACTACGCATGTGTTATTAATAGGGAGAAAACCTACCTGGAATGGGTACATGCAGAAACTTTCTCTGATAAGTAGAACAAAACCAGCAGACGACGACTAGAAGCCACTTACAGCCAAATCAGAAGAACCAGTAAACAAAATTATGGATCATTCACTATCTAAAAATCACTTGTTAATCAAGGAGCATTTAGTATCCAACTTTCACGTAGCTTAAACGCAACGGAGAGTGAAGGTAACAACTACAGTCACTGCCACAGATGTTACTTGATCCCTTACATCATAATCTTTCTGTACATATTGTATGTCAAGTATGTAGGTCATGAAGAACTTATTTCAGCAATGTTTCTGATATCTTCTGACAAGATGTTGAATAGTCTGGAGCCACGGATGTTGAGACAATGATCTCTTACTGTGCACAAGGCGCCTCTGCCTTTCATTGAGTCTATTTTGTTTTTCCTCTCATATATCTCACTCCAGTATGTTGGTATGGCAGTGTGCAGATTTGGGACAACGCCCTTAACTTTCCAGGTATATATTATCATATATCTCTTTCTCCTTCGCTCCAATGAGTACACATTTCGGACTCTGAGGCGTTCCCAGTAATATAAATGCTTTATTGGCTCTATGTGGGCCGTAAACGATTTCTGTATCTGATTAAGCTTTGATATCTCTCCTGCCCTGAAAGGGGCCGTCAACACTGAAAAATACTCCAAACGAGAGAGCACAAGCGAACAAGTGTCACCAGTATGCCACAGTGCCGGACCAAGACCTCAACGTTCCGCGGCATCAGCATGGCACTATCATGGCACTACCATGAAGTGGAGGCACTACCAAGAATTTCGAAGCACTAACAAGGACTGGAGACACTGCCAACAGCTGGGGGACCATTATAACAAACTATTCTTATTTTTGAGGAAGAGACAAACTCGTGTGTGTGCGCGTGGGTCACTCAGGAACGGTGAAGGCTCGTTCCTCCGCCCGCTGAACCGTTAAGCAGACTATAATCAATCAAGCTCTTGGTGATGGGACTTTGACAGAGCAGCATTTAGTACTTAGTCCGTTCAGTGCCCCCCCCCCCCATTATGACAGCAGGGGCGCAGCAGGCTGCCTCCAAGTACCTACTTGCCACCCAGCCTACCACCCCACACAAAGGGTGGCAGGCAAGCCGGAAGGCATACCTTGCAAACCACCAATTATGTTGTAGGGCTCGCTGGTCCTCCTGACAATTACAATGGAAACTACAAAGAGCTGGCCGAAGATTTTGTGAATCGAATAGAAGACCAGTTAACAGAATAGAAGACCAGTTAACAGAATAGAAGACCAGTTAACAGAATAGAAGACCAGTTAATAGAATAGAAGACCAGTTAACAGAATAGAAGACCAGTTAACAGAATAGAAGACCAGTTAACAGAATAGAAGACCAGTTAACAGAATAGAAGACCAGTTAATAGAATAGAAGACCAGTTAATAGAATAGAAGACCAGTTAACAGAATAGAAGACCAGTTAACAGAATAGAAGACCAGTTAACAGAATAGAAGACCAGTTAATAGAATAGAAGACCAGTTAATAGAATAGAAGACCAGTTAACAGAATAGAAGACCAGTTAATAGAATAGAAGACCAGTTAACAGAATAGAAGACCAGTTAATAGAATAGAAGACCAGTTAACAGAATAGAAGACCAGTTAACAGAATAGAAGACCAGTTAACAGAATAGAAGACCAGTTAACAGAATAGAAGACCAGTTAACAGAATAGAAGACCAGTTAATAGAATAGAAGACCAGTTAACAGAATAGAAGACCAGTTAACAGAATAGAAGACCAGTTAACAGAATAGAAGACCAGTTAACAGAATAGAAGACCAGTTAACAGAATAGAAGACCAGTTAATAGAATAGAAGACCAGTTAACAGAATAGAAGACCAGTTAACAGAATAGAAGACCAGTTAATAGAATAGAAGACCAGTTAACAGAATAGAAGACCAGTTAATAGAATAGAAGACCAGTTAACAGAATAGAAGACCAGTTAACAGAATAGAAGACCAGTTAATAGAATAGAAGACCAGTTAACAGAATAGAAGACCAGTTAATAGAATAGAAGACCAGTTAACAGAATAGAAGACCAGTTAACAGAATAGAAGACCAGTTAATAGAATAGAAGACCAGTTAACAGAATAGAAGACGAGTTAATAGAATAGAAGACCAGTTAAGAGAATAGAAGACCAGTTAACAGAATAGAAGACCAGTTAACAGAATAGAAGACGAGTTAACAGAATAGAAGACCAGTTAACAGAATAGAAGACCAGTTAACAGAATGGAAGACCAGTTAACAGAATGGAAGAGCAGTTAACAGAATAGAAGACCAGTTAACAGAATAGAAGACCAGTTAACAGAATAGAAGACCAGTTAACAGAATAGAAGACCAGTTAACAGAATAGAAGACCAGTTAACAGAATAGAAGACCAGTTAACAGAATGGAAGAGCAGTTAACAGAATAGAAGACCAGTTAACAGAATAGAAGAGCAGTTAACAGAATGGAAGAGCAGTTAAGAGAATGGAAGAGCAGTTAAGAGAATGGAAGAGCAGTTAAGAGAATGGAAAAGCAGTGAAGAGAATGGAAGAGCAGTTAACAGAATGGAAGAGCAGTTAACAGAATGGAAGAGCAGTTAAGAGAATGGAAGAGCAGTGAAGAGAATGGAAGAGCAGTTAACAGAATTGAAGAGCAGTTAAGAGAATGGAAGAGCAGTTAAGAGAATGGAAGAGCAGTTAAGAGAATGGAAGAGCAGTGAAGAGAATGGAAGAGCAGTGAAGAGAATGGAAGAGCAGTTAACAGAATGGAAGAGCAGTTAACAGAATGGAAGAGCAGTGAGAGAATGGAAGAGCAGTTAACAGAATGGAAGAGCAGTGAAGAGAATGGAAGAGCAGTGAAGAGAATGGAAGAGCAGTGAAGAGAATGGAAGAGCAGTGAAGAGAATGGAAGAGCAGTGAAGAGAATGGAAGAGCAGTTAAGAGAATGGAAGAGCAGTTAAGAGAATGGAAGAGCAGTTAAGAGAATGGAAGAGCAGTGAAGAGAATGGAAGAGCAGTGAAGAGAATGGAAGAGCAGTTAAGAGAATGGAAGAGCAGTGAAGAGAATGGAAGAGCAGTGAAGAGAATGGAAGAGCAGTGAAGAGAATGGAAGAGCAGTGAAGAGAATGGAAGAGCAGTGAAGAGAATGGAAGAGCAGTGAAGAGAATGGAAGAGCAGTTAAGAGAATGGAAGAGCAGTTAAGAGAATGGAAGAGCAGTTAAGAGAATGGAAGAGCAGTGAAGAGAATGGAAGAGCAGTGAAGAGAATGGAAGAGCAGTGAAGAGAATGGAAGAGCAGTGAAGAGAATGGAAGAGCAGTGAAGAGAATGGAAGAGCAGTTAAGATAATGGAAGAGCAGTGAAGAGAATGGAAGATCAGTTAAGAGAATGGAAGAGCAGTGAAGAGAATGGAAGAGCAGTTAAGAGAATGGAAGAGCAGTTAAGAGAATGGAAGAGCAGTTAAGAGAATGGAAGAGCAGTGAAGAGAATGGAAGAGCAGTGAAGAGAATGGAAGAGCAGTTAAGAGAATGGAAGAGCAGTGAAGAGAATGGAAGAGCAGTTAAGAGAATGGAAGAGCAGTGAAGAGAATGGAAGAGCAGTGAAGAGAATGGAAGAGCAGTGAAGAGAATGGAAGAGCAGTTAAGAGAATGGAAGAGCAGTTAAGAGAATGGAAGAGCAGTTAAGAGAATGGAAGAGCAGTGAAGAGAATGGAAGAGCAGTTAAGAGAATGGAAGAGCAGTTAACAGAATGGAAGAGCAGTTAACAGAATGGAAGAGCAGTTAACAGAATGGAAGAGCAGTTAACAGAATGGAAGAGCAGTTAACAGAATGGAAGAGCAGTTAACAGAATGGAAGAGCAGTTAACAGAATGGAAGAGCAGTTAAGAGAATGGAAGAGCAGTTAACAGAATGGAAGAGCAGTTAAGAGAATGGAAGAGCAGTGAAAAGAATGGAAGAGCAGTGAAGAGAATGGAAGAGCAGTGAAGAGAATGGAAGAGCAGTTAAGAGAATGGAAGAGCAGTGAAGAGAATGGAAGAGCAGTTAAGAGAATGGAAGAGCAGTTAAGAGAATGGAAGAGCAGTTAACAGAATGGAAGAGCAGTTAAGAGAATGGAAGAGCAGTGAAGAGAATGGAAGAGCAGTGAAGAGAATGGAAGAGCAGTGAAGAGAATGGAAGAGCAGTTAAGAGAATGGAAGAGCAGTTAAGAGAATGGAAGAGCAGTTAAGAGAATGGAAGAGCAGTTAAGAGAATGGAAGAGCAGTGAAGAGAATGGAAGAGCAGTTAAGAGAATGGAAGAGCAGTTAAGAGAATGGAAGAGCAGTTAAGAGAATGGAAGAGCAGTTAAGAGAATGGAAGAGCAGTTAAGAGAATGGAAGAGCAGTTAAGAGAATGGAAGAGCAGTGAAGAGAATGGAAGAGCAGTGAAGAGAATGGAAGAGCAATGAAGAGAATGGAAGAGCAGTGAAGAGAATGTCCCCGAGGTCATGGTAATCGTCTTCACACACTGATATACTTTATATCAAATTAGCGAGAGTTTAGTGAAGAAATATTGTAAAGATCTTGATCAGTACTAAACTCAGGAGAAGAGTCACTAGGAGGGAAGTGTTGAAGACGAGTTACTACGTCATGGAATGTTGTAGTGATGTTACTACGTCATGTAATGTTGTAGTGATGTTACTACGTCATGTAATGTTGTAGTGATGTTACTACGTCATGGAATGTTGTAGTGATGTTACTACGTCAGAAGACTGCCGTGGAAACTTCCAACTCATTCTCGGTGCTACCTGACGAATGTGAGTGTTCTACTGGGAATGCCACAACAAGCACCAAGGAAGCATTGGCAGACGTGAGTGAGACATCCCTAGAAACCCCAACGAAGACCATCGAGAACGTCATGACGAATTCTACAAGTGGTGTAATGCTACCTGGCGAATGTGAGTCGACTACTCGGAGCATCACTACGGACGACGCCAAGGAAGGTAAAAACATTGTTGTTGTTGGGGATAGCCAGATTAGGTACATGGATAGGGCATTCTGTTTGAAGGATAGGAGTAGGAGGCAGAGAGTATGTTTTCCTGGGGCTGGGATGAAGGATATTGTTAGCCGTCTGGATGACATCATGAGAGGTAATGGGAGCAATCCTATTATCTGTCTCAGTGCTGGAGGCAACGATGTTGGCAGACGTAGGAGTGAGGACCTGATTAGCAGGTATAGGTCAGCAATAGAGATAATTAGGAAGAAGGGTGGGAAACCTGTCATATGTGGCATTTTGCCAAGGAGAGGAGTTGGAAATGAATGGTTGTCCAGAGCAATTGGTGTCAATTGCTGGCTGGACAAATACTGTAAGGAAAATGCGGTAACATTCATTGACAACTGGGACCTCTTCTATGGCAGAAATGACATGTATGCCAGGGATGGGGTTCACTTGTCTAGGTGTGGGGTGGGAGCACTGGCCAACGCAGTGGAGGGAGCTGTTAGGTCTTTAAACTAGGAATAGTTAGTGGTATGGGTTTTGGCGGGAAAACTGTGAAGTCGCAGGGTAGTAACATGAGTACTAGGAGAACTAGTAATAGGCAAAATGAGGAGGATATTGGAAAGCCAGTGGCACTAATTGACAATGACAGTAATAGGTTTAGTGGAATAACAGAAAGGAGCAGAAAGGGTAAAGAGATAGGAGGGTCATTAAATATTTATTACACAATAGTCGCAGTGCTAGGAATAAGATGGACGAGTTGAGACTAGTTGCTAGTGCAGGTAACATAGATGTATTTGCCATTACTGAGACGTGGTTTAATTCAAAAAGTCGGGACATGCCTGCAGAATGTCACATTCAGGGTTTTAAATTGTTCCAAGTAGATAGAAGTATCGGGAAGGGGGGGGGGGTGGCAATTGTATGTCCGAGATCGCTTGAACTGTTGCATAAAAACGGGTATTAAATCTGAAGTAACACATACAGAGTCTGTTTGGATAGAATTTTCAGAGGGACATGAAAAATTAATTTTAGGTGTGATATACGTCCCCCAATTTAGATAGGGACCAGGGGAGATACTATGGGAGGAAATTGTTAGGGCCACAAGGCACGATAATGTAGTAATTCTAGGAGACTTTAACTTTAGTCATATTGATTGGAATTTCTTGACTGGGAATTTAGAATCATACGATTTCTTAGAAGTAGTTCAGGATTGTTTTTTGAAGCAGTTTGTGACAGAACTACAAGGGGTAATAACCTGCTTGACTTAGTTCTGGCAAACAATGAATCCCTTGTTAATAATTTAGAAGTTTCAGAGGAACTGGGTGCTAGCGACCACAAATCAATTTACATGTAGAATTGAATGGAAGTATGATAGTAGGGATAACTCAGTAACAGTCCCAGATTTTCGCTTAGCAGATTACGATGGGCTTAGAGAACACTTTCATCTGTTGACTGGGGTAACGAAGAGAGCTATCAATATGACAGTTTTCTGAACACAATACATGCTGCTCAAAGAACGTCTATCCTTATAAGGAAATTAGATAAAATAGAAATGACCCAAAATGGATGAATAATAGGCTGAAATATATACTAGGGCATAAGAAAGGAATTTTATAGGCGTATCAAAAGAGGCGAGGGTCATTTTTATGAATCAGTATATTGACATTAAGAGGGACATTAAAAAGGGGATAAGAAAAGCTAAAAGGGACTATGAAATTAAAGTTGCTAGGGATTCTAAAACTAACCCAAAAGTTTTTTCCAGGTCTATAGAACAAAAGTCGGAGATAAGATAGGCCCCCTTAAAAATAACTATGGGCATCTTACTGACAAAGAGAATGAAATGTGCTCGATTTTAAATAATTATTTTCTCTCGGTTTTTACACAGGAAGACACTAATAATATTCCGGTAATTAATTTTTATAGTGGATCAGAAGATAAATTATGTAACATCACAGTCACTAGTGAAATGGTTGTGAAGCAGATAGACAGACTGAAGCAAATAAGTCACCGGGTCCTGATGAGGTTTTTTCAGGGGTTCTAAAGGAATGCAAAATGGAAGTCTGTGAACCATTAACTAATATTTTTAATTTATCTCTTCAAACAGGTGCAGTGTCTGATATGTGGAAGATGGCTAATGTAATTCCTATTTTTAAAACAGGGGACAAGTCGTTACCGTCAAATTACCGCCCAATAAGCCTGACCTCAATTGTAGGCAAATTACTAGAGTCATTATAGCTGAGATTATAAGAAGCCATCTCGATAAGCATAGCTTGATTAATGATACTCAGCATGGATTCACCAAGAGGCCGGTCTTGTCTAACTAATTTATTAACTTTCTTCAGTAAAGCTTTTGAGGCTGTTGACCACGATAAAGAATTTGATATCATTTACTTAGATTTTAGTAAGGCATTTGATAGAGTTCTGCACCAAAGACTGTTGAAGAAAGTAGCAGCTCATGGCATTGGGGGAAGGGTGCTCTCGTGGATCGAATCATGGCTCACAGACAGGAAGCAAAGAGTGTCCATAAATGGGGTTAAATCCGAGTGGGGATCAGTAACAAGTGGCGTTCTACAGGGATCAGTCTTGGGCCCGTTGTTGTTTATAATATATATCAATGATCTTGATGAAGGAATTACTAGTGATATGAGCAAATTCGCCGATGACACGAAGATAGGTAGGATAATTGATTCAAACGTAGATGTTAGGGAACTTCAGGAGGATTTAGACAAACTCTACTCTTGGTCAGAAAAGTGGCAGATGCAGTTCAATGTAGATAAATGCAAGGTTCTGAAGCTCGGGAGTGTCCATAACCCTAGCACTTGTAAGTTAAATAATGTAGAACTTAACCATACAGATTGCGAAAAGGACTTGGGGGTTATGGTAAGCAGCAACCTTAAACCAAGACAGCAATGCCTAAGCGTACGTAATAAGGCAAATAGATTACTGGGATTTATATCAAGAAGTGTAAGCAACAGAAGTCCAGAGGTCATACTGCAGCTTTATACATCATTAGTAAGGCCTCACCTAGATTATGCAGCTCAATTCTGGTCGCCATATTACAAAATGGACATAAATTCGTTAGAAAACATTCAGCGTAGGATGACTAAATTAATACATAGCATTAGAAATCTTCCTTATGAAGAAAGATTGAAGACTCTTAAGTTACATTCACTGTTAGACGAAGAATGAGGGGAGACCTGATCGAAGTGTATAAGTGGAAGATAGGTATTAATAAAGGGGATATTAACAAGGTCTTGAGGATATCTCTCCAAGAGAGAACCAGCAGTAATGGATTTAAATTAGATAAGTTTAGATTTAGAAAGGACATAGGAAAGTATTGGTTTGGAAATAGGGTAGTAGATGAGTGGAACAGTCTACCTAGTTGGGTTATTGAGGCTAGGACTTTGGGTAGTTTCAAATTTAGGTTGGATAAATACATGAGTGGGATGGGTTGGATTTGAGTGGGACTTGCACATCAGAGCTTATTTCTTGGGTAGCATTGAAAATTGGGTAGGTCAAATGTTTGTTAGTGGGATGAATTGTAAAGGACCTGCCTAGTATGGGCCAACAGGCCTGCTGCAGTGTTCCCCCTTTCTTATGTTCTTATGTTCTTATGTTGTAGTGATGTTACTACGTCATGGAATGTTGTAGTGATGTTACTACGTAATGTTATGTTGTAGTGATGTTACTACGTCATGGAATGTTGTAGTGATGTTACTACGTCATGTAATGTTGTAGTGATGTTACTACGTCATGGAATGTTGTAGTGATGTTACTACGTCATGTAATGTTGTAGTGATGTTACTACGTCATGGAATGTTGTAGTGATGTTACTACGTCATGTAATGTTGTAGTGATGTTACTACGTCATGGAATGTTGTAGTGACGTTACTACGTCATGGAATGTTGTAGTGATGTTACGTCATGGAATGTTGTAGTGATGTTACTACGTCATGGAATGTTGTAGTGATGTTACTACGTCAACACAACGACTCCTCCCCAACAACCACAACTACCAACACAACGACTCTTCCCCAACAACCACAACTACCAACACAACGACTCCTCCCCAACAACCACAACTACCAACACAACGACTCCTCCCCAACAACCACAACTACTAACACAACGACTCCTCCCCAACAACCACAACTACCAACAAAACGACTCCTCCCCAACAACCACAACTACCAACACAACGACTCCTCCCCAACAACCACAACTACCAACACAACGACTCCTCCCCAACAATCACAACTACCAACACAACGACCCCCCAACAACCACAACTACCAAAACAACGACCCCTCCCCAACAACTATAAACACTTCTCTCCAACAACCATAACTACCAACACAACGACCCCTCCCAAAACAACCACAACTACCAAGACGACCCTCCCAACACCCACAACTACCAACATAACGACCAGTCCCCAACAACCTCAACTATCAACACAACGACCCCTCCCCAACTACTACAACTACCAACACAACGACACCTCCCCAACAACTACCAACACAACGACCCCTCCCCAACAACTACCAACACAACGACCCCTCCCCAACAACCATAACTACCAACACAACAATCCTTCCCCAATAACCACAACTACCAACACAACGACCCCTCTCCAACAACCACCACAACTCCTCTCCAACAATCATAACTACCAACAACCCCTTCCCAACAACCACAACTACCAACACCACAACTCCCCAACAACCACAACTACCAAGACAACGACCCCTCCCCAGCAACAACTACCAAGACAACGACCCTTCCCAACCACAACTACCAACACAACGACCCCTCCCCAACAACCACAACTACCAACACAACGACCCCTTCCCAACAACCACACCTACCAACATAACGACCGGTCCCCAACAACCACAACTACCAACAAAACGACTCCTCCCCAACAAACAACTAACACAACGATCCCTCCCCAACAACTACCAAGACAACGACCCCTCCCCAACAACTACCAACGCAACGACTCTCCCCCAACAACCACAGCTACCAACACAAGGGACTCCTCCCCAACAACAATCAAGACAACGACCCCTCCCCAACAACCACAACTACCAACACAACGACCCCTCCCAACAACCACAACTACCAACACAACGACTCCTCCCCAACAACCACAACAACCCCTCCCCAGCAACAACTACCAAGACAACGATCCTTCCCCAACAACCACAACTACCAACACAACGACCCCTCTCCAACAATCACAACTACCCCTCCCCAACAACCACAACTACCACCACAACGACCCCTCCCCAACAACCACAACTACGAAAACGACCACTCCCCTATACCCAGTCAACGACACAATCTTCCTGGTAACAAGGTACAACTGAAGTGTCCCGGGCTGCCTAGTATATCCTTCTCTTTACCGAGCAACAGTAATTGTCAACTGCATTAACCTGGTCTTGTTACTACACCTGCCCACGTTACACCCGCCGGGACAACAGTATTAAGTCTGAATAGTGACCCTACTCAAGTCATCCCAGTAACCGCTAACCCTCTGCCTCCACCCACAAAAGTCACTCTCAAGGAAGGGGGGGGGGGAGAGGGTTAATTCACACCCGAACCCCCTCCTCCTCACGCTAGTTCATGAGTAACTTTTAAGGCATCCTGTATCGCTCGTTCGCGATACAGTATAACAACCGACTCCCACTGTGGTTGTTATCCATATATATATACATGTATATATACAAGATATATATAATATATATATAAATATATATATATATATATAAATATATATATATATATTATATATATATATATATATATATATATATATATATATATATATTTTTATTTTTTATTATCACACCGGCCGATTCCCACCAAGGCAGGGTGGCCCGAAAAAGAAAAACTTTCACCATCATTCACTCCATCACTGTCTTGCCAGAAGGGTGCTTTACACTACAGTTTTTAAACTGCAACATTAACACCCCTCCTTCAGAGTGCAGGCACTGTACTTCCCATCTCCAGGACTCAAGTCCGGCCTGCCGGTTTCCCTGAATCCCTTCATAAATGTTACTTTGCTCACACTCCAACAGCACGTCAAGTATTAAAAACCATTTGTCTCCATTCACTCCTATCAAACACGCTCACGCATGCCTGCTGGAAGTCCAACCCCTCGCACACAAAACCTCCTTTACCCCCTCCCTCCAACCCTTCCTTGGCCGACCCCTACCCCGCCTTCCTTCCACTACAGACTGATACACTCTTGAAGTCATTCTGTTTCGCTCCATTCTCTCTACATGTCCGAACCACCTCAACAACCCTTCCTCAGCCCTCTGGACAACAGTTTTGGTAATCCCGCACCTCCTCCTAACTTCCAAACTACGAATTCTCTGCATTATATTCACACCACACATTGCCCTCAGACATGACATCTCCACTGCCTCCAGCCTTCTCCTCGCTGCAACATTCATCACCCACGCTTCACACCCATATAAGAGCGTTGGTAAAACTATACTCTCATACATTCCCCTCTTTGCCTCCAAGGACAAAGTTCTTTGTCTCCACAGACTCCTAAGTGCACCACTCACTCTTTTTCCCTCATCAATTCTATGATTCACCTCATCTTTCATAGACCCATCCGCTGACACGTCCACTCCCAAATATCTGAATACGTTCACCACCTCCATACTCTCTCCCTCCAATCTGATATTCAATCTTTCATCACCTAATCTTTTTGTTATCCTCATAACCTTACTCTTTCCTGTATTCACCTTTAATTTTCTTCTTTTGCACACCCTACCAAATTCATCCACCAATCTCTGCAACTTCTCTTCAGAATCTCCCAAGAGCACAGTGTCATCAGCAAAGAGCAGCTGTGACAACTCCCACTTTGTGTGTGATTCTTTATCTTTTAACTCCACGCCTCTTGCCAAGACCCTCGCATTTACTTCTCTTACAACCCCATCTATAAATATATTAAACAACCACGGTGACATCACACATCCTTGTCAAAGGGCCCTACTTTTACTGGGAAAAAATTTCCCTCTTTCCTACATACTCTAACTTGAGCCTCACTATCTCTTTAAAAACTCTTCACTGCTTTCAGTAACCTACCTCTACACCATACACTTGCAACATCTGCCACATTGCCCCCCTATCCCCCCTGTCATACGCCTTTTCCAAATCCATAAATGCCACAAAGACCTCTTTAGCCTTATCTAAATACTGTTCACTTATATGTTTCACTGTAAACACCTGGTCCACACACCCCCTCCCTTTCCTAAAGCCTCCTTGTTCATCTGCTATCCTATTCTCGTCTTACTCTAATTCTTTCAATTATAACTCTACCATTACACTTTACCAGGTACACTCAACAGACTTATCCCCCTATAATTTTTGCACTCTCTTTTATCCCCTTTGCCTTTATACAAAGGAACTATGCATGCTCTCTGCCAACCCCTAGGTACCTTACCCTCTTCATACATTTATTAAATAATTGCACCAACCACTCCAAAACTATATCCCCACCTGCTTTTAACATTTCTATCTTTATCCCATCAATCCGGCTGCCTTACCCCCTTTCATTTTACCTACTGCCTCACGAACTTCCCCCACACTCACAACTGGCTCTTCCTCACTCCTACAAGATGTTATTCCCCCTTGCCCTATACACGAAATCACAGCTTCCCTATCTTCATCAACATTTAACAATTCCTCAAAATATTCCTTCCATCTTCCCAATACCTCTAACTCTCCATTTAATAACTCTCCTCTCCTATTTTTAACTGACAAATCCATTTGTTCTCTAGGCTTTCTTAACTTGTTAATCTCACTCCAAAACTTTTTCTTATTTTCAACAAAATTTGTTGATAACATCTCACCCACTCTCTCATTTGCTCTCTTTTTACATTGCTTCACCACTCTCTTAACTTCTCTCTTTTTCTCCATATACTCTTCCCTCCTTGCATCACTTCTACTTTGTAAAAACTTCTTCATATGCTAACTTTTTCTCCCTTACTACTCTCTTTACATCATCATTCCACCAATCGCTCCTCTTCCCTCCTGCACCCACTTTCCTGTAACCACAAACTTCTGCTGAACACTCTAACACTACATTTTTAAACTACCCCATACCTCTTCGACCCCATTGCCTATGCTCTTTATTAGCCCATCTATCCTCCAATAGCTGTTTATATCTTACCCTAACTGCCTCCTCTTTTAGTTTATAAACCTTCACCTCTCTCTTCCCTGATGCTTCTATTCTCCTTGTATCCCATCTACCTTTTACTTCAGTGTAGCTCAACTAGAAAGTGATCTGATATATCTGTGGCCCCTCTATAAACATGTACATCCTGAAGTCTACTCAACAGTCTTTTATCTACCAATACATAATCCAACAAACTACTGTCATTTCGCCCTACATCATATCGTGTATACTTATTTTCCTCTTTTTTTTAAAATATGTATTACCCATAACTAAACCCCTTTCTATACAAAGTTCAATCAAAGGGCTCCCATTATCATTTACACCTGGCACCCCAAACTTACCTACCACACCTCTCTAAAAGTTTCTCCTACTTTAGCATTCAAGTCCCCTACCACAATTACTCTCTCACTTGGTTCAAGGCTCCTTACATTCACTTAACATCTCCCAAAAATCTCTCTTCTCTCCTCTGCATTCCTCTCTTCTCCAGGTGCATACACGCTTATTATGACCCCCTTCTCGCATCCAACCTTTACTTTAATCCACATAATTCTTGAATTTACACATTCATATTCTCTTTTCTCCTTCCATAACTGTCATTTAACATTACTGCTACCCCTTCTTTGCTCTAACTCTCTCAGATACTCCAGATTTAATCCCATTTATTTCCCCCCACTGAAACTCTCCTACCCCTTCAGCTTTGTTTCGTTAGGGCCAGGACATCAACTTCTTTTCATTCATAACATCAGCAATCATCTGTTTCTTGTCATCCGCACTAATAATCCACGCACATTTAAGCAACCCAGTTTTATAAGTTTTTCTTCTTCTCTTTTTTTAGTAATTGTATACAGGAGAAGGGGTTACTAGCCCATTGCTCCCGGCATTTTAGTCGCCTCATACGACACGCATGGCTTACGGAAGGAAAGATTCTTTTCCACTTCCCCATGGGACATAGAAGAAATAAAAAGAACAAGAGCTATTTAGAAAAAGGAGAAAAACAGATGTATGTATATATATATATAGCATGTGGTGTCTGTGAGTGTGACCAAAGTGTAAGTAGGAGTAGCAAGATATCCCTGTTATCTTAGCGTGTTTATGAGACAGAAAAAGAAACCAGCAATCCTACCATCATGCAAAACAGTTACAGGGTTTTGTTTCACAGTCATCTGGCAGGACGGTAGTACTTCCCTGGGTGGTTGCTGTCTACCAACCTACTACCTTGTATATATATATATATATATATATATATATACAGTGGACCCTCAACCAACGGCATTATCCGTTCCAGAGGACTTGCCGTTAGTCGAAATTTCCGTTGGTCGAGTTAATTTTCCTCATAAGAAATAATGGAAATAGAATTAATCAGTTACTGCCATCCCAAAGTCTGAGATTTTTTTTTTTACATGAAATATACATTTCCTTATATGGAAAGGAATGGGACATGCAAAATAAACAATAATTAAATGCCACTTACCTTTATTGTGGTGTTGTTGATGAGTGATGTGCCAGCAGCAGGGAGATTCAGGATTGTCTATTGCTTGGAAGGAGAATCCCCTTGCAGAAGGACTTCAGGTACCAAGTCCTTCTGTGGGGTTACCTCCCTCCTTGGTTTTTTAATGCCACTAGGACCAGCTTGAGAGTCACTGGACCCCTGTCGCACAAAATAGCTGTCCAGAGAGCTCTGTTTCTCACGTGACCTTAGGATTTCCCTAAAATGGGACACAAGAGTGTCATTGTACATGTTGCCAATACGGCTTCCAACTTCGGTGACAGGATAAAATTCTTCGATAAATGCTTGCACCTTTGTAAACACTGAACACATTTCCCTAACCAATGATGAAGTCATCTTCCTCCATCTCTCTTCACCTGCTCTGAAGAACATTCCTGAGATATGATCTGTTGCTGTTGCTCCTGAAGCTCTTGCAGGTCTGCAGTGGTTAGTTCTTCCTCGTCGTTCTGCACCAACTCTTCCACATCCTCGTCACAAACATCCAACCCAAAGGACTTCCCCAATGACACAATAGCTTCCACTACTGACATAGCCTCCTGAGGGTTAGCCCCAAACCCTTCAAAATCCCTCTGTTCCACACATTCTGGCCACAGTTTCCTCCAGAGTTCAAGGTCCTCTTAGTCACTCCCTCCCAAGCCTTACCTATAAGGTTTACACAACTGAGGATATTGAAGTGAACTTTCCAAAACTCTCTTAGGGTCAATTGAGTGTCTGAGGTCACTTCAAAGCACTTTTGAAACACTGCTTTTGTGTAGAGTTTTTTGAATTTGAAATGACCTGCTGGTCCATGGGCTGGAGGAGAGGAGTTGTATTAGGAGGCAAAAATTTCACCTTAACGAAACTAAACTCCCCTGCAATTTCCTCTTGCAAGTCGTGAGGATGAGCAGGAGCATTGTCTATTACCAGAGGCACTTGAGTGACAATTTCTTTTCCTGGAGGTATTCTGTCACAGTGGGGCCAAACACACCATAAAACTAGTCCAAGAAAAATACCCTAGTGACCCATGGCTTACTGTTTGATCTCCACAGCACACTCAAATTACCCTTGACGATATTGTTTTTCCTGAACACTCTGGGAGTTTCAGAGTGATACACCAATAAAGGCTTCACTTTGCAATCACCACAAGCATTACTACACAATATTAATGTCAGCCTGTCTTTCATAGGCTTATGTCCTGGGAGTGCCTTTTCCTCCTGAGTAATGAAGGTCCTGTTTGGCATTTTCTTCCAAAACAGGTCTGTTTCGTCACAATTAAACACTTGTTCAGGTTTTAGGTTTTCAGTTTCTAAGTATTCCTTAAATTCTTTCACATATTTTTCAGCCGCATTTTTGTCTGAACTGGCTGCCTCACCATGCCTTACCACACTGTGTATGCCACTACGAATCTTAAATCTGTCAAACCAGCCTTTGCTGGCTTTAAATTCATCATCACCAGCACTATTTTGAGGCATTTTCTTAATGAGATCATCATGCAACTTCCTTGCCTTTTCGCAAATTATAGACTGAGAAACACTATCACCTGATAATTGTTTTTCGTTTATCCATACCAATAACAGTCTCTCTACCTCTTCAACTATTTGTGGTCTCCGTTTTGAAAACATACTTGAACCTTTCGCAACAACAGCTTCCTTGATTGCCTGTTTGTTCGCCAAGATAGTACTGATGGTTGAATGTGATTTGTTGTATTGCCTTTCCAACTCAGCCATACGCACTCCACTCTCGTATTTTTCAATGATCTCCTCCTTCATTTCCATCGTAATTTTCACCCTTTTTAACACAGGCATGACACTAGAAGCTTTCTTGGGACGCATGGTGGTTTATTTAGCAGTTACAAGCACTAGAAACAGTGGAATAATCCAAAATATATGGGAGGCACACGTGGAAACCGACCGCAACAGCTTGTAAACAATGGTACACTGACTCTTGAAGTGGCTGGACGCACATCCACACGTTCCAGACGAACGTCGTTGGTTAAGTTTGTCGCCGTTGGTTAAGGCATTTTTTGTACGCCATAAAGCGCCGTTAGATGAAATTGCCGTTACTTAATGCCGCCGTTAATTGAGGGTCGACTCACTCACTCACTCACTCACTCACTCACTCTCTCTCTCTCTCTCTCTCTATATATATATATATATATATATATATATATTATATATATTATATATATATTATATATATATATATATTTATATATATATATGTCGTGCCGAATTGTAAAACTGGTCAATTAGCAAGAACTCATTTAAAATTAAGTCCTTTCTAAACTTTTCTCTTATACGTTTAAAGATATATTTTTTCATTAATGTTAATGTAAAAATTTATAATTTTGCACCAAAAGGAACTTAGAAAACTTACCTAACCTTATTATAACAAGAACAATTTATTTTAGCCTAACCCAACTAAATATATTTTAGATTTGGTTACAGTAATTTAATACTAAACAAACACAGTGAAATATATTTTTTTCTTTAGGTTCAGAATGATTTTGGCGAAATTATTGCATACACACTCAGTGGGCTGCAGAAAACAATATGAAGTTTAACGATGAGAAATTTCAATTACTCAGATATGGTAAACACGAGGAAATTAAATCTTCATCAGAGTACAAAACAAATTCTGGCCACAAAATAGAGCGAAACACCAACGTCAAAGACCTGGGAGTGATCATGTCGGAAGATCTCACCTTCAAGGACCATAACATTGTATCAATCGCATCTGCTAGAAAAATGACAGGATGGATAATGAGAACCTTCAAAACTAGGGAGGCCAAGCCCATGATGACACTCTTCAGGTCACTTGTTCTATCTAGGCTGGAATATTGCTGCACACTAACAGCACCTTCAAGGCAGGTGAAATTGCTGACCTAGAAAATGTACAGAGAACTTTCACGGCGCGCATAACGGAGATAAAACACCTCAATTATTGGGAGCGCTTGAGGTTCTAAACCTGTATTCCCTGGAACGCAGGAGGGAGAGATACATGATTATATACACTGGAAAATCCTAGAGGGACTAGTACCGAACTTGCACACGAAAAATCACTCACTACGAAAGCAAAAGACTTGGCAGACGATGCACCATCCCCAATGAAAGCAGGGGTGTCACTAGCACGTTAAGAGACCATACAATAAGTGTCAGGGGCCCGAGACTGTTCAACTGCCTCCCAGCACACATAAGGGGGATTACCAACAGACCCCTGGCAGTCTTCAAGCTGGCACTGGACAAGCACCTAAAGTCAGTTCTGATCAGCCGGGCTGTGGCTCGTACGTTGGTTTGCGTGCAGCCAGCAGCACCAGCCTGGTTGATCAGGCTCTGATCCACCAGGAGGCCTAGTCACAGACCGGGCCGCGGGGGCGTTGACCCCCGGAACTCTCTCCAGGTAAACTCCAGGTAAACACAAATTTTCACTTGTCCTATATGGCAAGATGAGCGTTGCTATTTAAGCCAAGATCATAAGTACATGGATGTAAACCAAAGTACATGGATGTATACCACAGTACATGGATGTATACCACAGTACATGGATGTATACCACAGTACATGGATGTATACCACAGTACATGGATGTATACCACAGCCCCATGCTGTATACCATAGTACGTGGATGTATACCACAGTACATGATGTATGCCACAGCAGCAAGCTGTATACCACAGTATATGGATGTATTCCACAGCACACAGGTGTATACCACAGCACACGGGTGTATACCACAGAACATGGATGTATACCACAGAACATGGATGTATTCCAAACACATGGATGTATACCACAGTTATGTATAACAACATGGTGAACAATAAAATGGTATAAAATACCGACAGGTTGTTTAGGTAAGACACATATGCAACAGTTAGGTATCTTTATTTCGAAACGTTTCGCCTACACAGTACAGCAAAGTTGATAGAAGCAGAAGAGACTTGAAGACGATGTAATCAGTCCATCACCCTTAAAGTTTTGAGGGGTTCCCCAGTCTGGAGAAGAGTATTTTTCCTTGTCGGGAATAATATGATAAACGTTCAAAAAAAGATACCTAATGTTGAATGTGTCTTCCCTAAATAACAAATGGTGTTGGATCTTAAGTTACATATAAAACATGGTGTTGGATCTTAAGTTACACAAAACAGGTGTTACCAAGGGTTACTATTTCCCCAAAGGTTTGGTTTTTGTTCCCAACCCCCATTTATCCCTTTGGTGTTGGATTTAATTACCAAACAACATGTTTTGGGCCAAGCACATAAAAACCCAAGTTTGGTTTTGTATTGAAACAAAAACACCAGGGTGTTAAAAACGGGAGTTCCCAATTAACATGGTTTTTTGGTTTTTAAAGTTAAATAAAAACCTTTGGGTTTTGAAAAAAAAGGTTAAAAAAACAAAGGGTGTTATTTAAGCCCACAAATCAACGGTTTGGATTTTTTTTCAAAAAAAGGGGTTTGTTAAATTTTACAAAAATGATAAAAAAAGGGGTTTGGACGAAGTTTCACCACCCCCCCAAATTTTGGGTTGGACCCTTAAGTTAAAAAAAGGGGTTTTTTTGGGAAATAAAAAATTTTTTTCAAATAAATTTTTTGGGATTTGGTTTCCCACAATTAAAAACATGGTTTTGGGAATTTTAAAAGTTAAAATTAACAACATGGTGTTGGATCTTAAGTTAACAAAACCCCATGGGTTGGTTTAAGTTAAAACATAAAACCTTGGTGGGGGGGATTTTAAGTTACAAATAAAAAAGGGTTGTTGGACCCAAAAGTTACACTTTAAAAAACATGGTGTTGGTTTTTAAAGTTACACTTAACAAAAGGGTGTTGGATTTTAAATTTTTAACACAACCCCATGGTGTTGGATCTTTTTTAAAACCCATGGGTGTTGGTTTTTAAATTTAACACATAACACCATGGTTTTGGGTTTTAAAAAATTAAAATTTAAAACATGGTGTTGGATTTTAAAGTTAAAACATAACAACATGGTGTTGGTTTTTAAAAGTTACACAAAACCCCCCAAATGGTGTTTGTTTTTTAATTACACAATAAATGGTTTTGGTTTTAAAAGTTACAAATAAACAGGGTTTTTTGGATCTTAAGTTCCCAAATAAATGGTGTTGGTTTTTAAAAGTTCCCATAAAAAACATGGTGTTGGATTTAAGTTTTTGGGGGTGTTAATTTTATTAAAACAAAAAAAGGTTTTTGGAACCCAAAAAAAATAACCCCTTTGGGGAAAATTTTAAATTTCCCGGGAAAACTTTTGGATTTAAAGGAAAATTAACATTTTTTTTCCAATTTACCCAAACAACTGGTGGGTTTAAGTTACTGCCGGGTTTTTATGTTTTTCCCCATCCCCCGGGTTTGGATCTTGTTCCAAAAAAGGTTTAAAAAACCTTTTAAAAAAAGTTTGGGTTTTTAAATTTAAAATAACATTGGTGGGTCTTTTTCAAAAAAAATTTGGGTTTATTTTAAAAAGTTTCAAACCCCAAATGGGGGGACTTGTTACAAAAACAAAAAGGGATTAATTAAAAATAACATGGTTTTGGGGGAGCCCCCAATTTTCCCAAAACGGACAGGGTTTGGAAATTTAGCAAAAACAAACGGTGTTTTTCTCTTTGGAGGGGAAACTGGTTCTTTTTTTTAAAAACCAAAAAGTGGGGGGAAACCCCCAAAAAATAATCTCTTTAAATTTTAAAGGCGAAATTTTGTGGTTCTTAATTTTTTAAAAAGTAAGTGGCCGAAACACGGGGGGTAAGCCCTTAATGGGCTTAAAAAGGTATTTTTCCAATAGTACGGGCCCTTCATTAAAACCTTAGAACAATTTAAAGTTTAAAATTGGATATAATTTTGTGGGGGGGGATCGCTGAAAATTTTCAAAACCCCAGCAAAATTTGTTTTCCTCAAAAATTAAAACCCCATTTTAGGGCTCAAGGAAACCAAAATTTTTTTAACAAAAACGGGAGGGGTTGCATCGGGGGTTTTCCAGCTTTTCATTGTTGGTTTGACACCAAAAAAAGTTTTTGGGGTTTTAACAACCAACCTTTATAACCAAAATTGGCAAAAAGTTTTTAAAAACTTTTAAGATTGCCGGGTTGAAAACATTTTGGTTTTAATTATCATTTCGAAAAATTTTTAATTAAATTTTTGGCATCCCCAAAATCCCATGGGGGAAATTTTAATTTTTTTGGGTTCTTTGGGTATAATTACCCAAATAAAAATGCCCTTCATGATTTCCCCAATATGTAATTAATTTATATTTTCAAATTTTTGGGTTTGGGGCCCGGGGTTGTGTAAGTTTTCCCTTTGACCAATTTTTGTTTTTAACCAGAAAACCCAAAATCCCCAAAAACGGCTAAAAAATTTTTTCCCACCCTAAATTTTTCCCTTTTGACAATTTCCCTGTTTTTAAATTGGGTTTTTGTTGGGATTAAAGGGTCTCCCCGGGTAAAATTCCCACCTGTCACTGGTAAAAACCAGCAAACCAAAACCTTTGGTTGGCCTTTATAACTTTTTTAAAGGAAACCCGGGCCCGGGTCCGGGTAAAAACCCTTTCCACTTTCCCCTTTACCCGGGAAAAAACCAAAAGCCCTGGGGGTAAAAACCCTTTCCCACTTTTTCAGGGGCCCCTTTAGGAAAAACCGGGGGGAAAACCCTGGTTTGACCTTCCCACTGTCACTGGTCCCCAGGCCAGCACCTGGCTGACCTTACACTGCCCACTGGTACCGGCCCCGCCCCTGGGGGCCTTATAAACTGCCTTTACCCAGGCCAGCCCCTGGTGCCCTTACACTGTCAGGTCCCAGGACCAGCACCTGGCTGCCTTACCACTGTCACTGGTACCAAGGACCCCCACCGGGGTTCCTTACCACTGTCCGGGTTTCCCCGGCCCCAGCACCTGGCGCCCTTTACACTGTCCTGGTACCCCAGGAAAAGCCCCGGGGCTGACCTTACCACTTTTTAACTGGTCCCAGGACCGAAACCTGGTAAAACCTTTACCACTGTCACGGGTTTCCCCAGGCCCAGCCCCCGGGGCGACCTTACCACTGTCCGGTTTCCCAGGACCGCACCTGGCTAAACCCAAACCACTGTCACTGGTACCCAGGACCAGAAACCTGGCTGCCCTTCCCACTGTCACGGGTTCCCGGGGACCGCCCCTGGTTGCCCTTTACCAGTCCCGGGTTCCCCAGGACCAGCACCTGGCGGCCCTTTAAACACTGTCCTGGTACCCAGGACCGAAACCTGGCTGCCCTTTACCCGTCACTGGTCCCGGGGACCAGACCTGGTAAATTTTTCATTGTCCTTGGTCCCCCAGGCCCAAGCCCCTGGCTAAATTCCCCTTACCCCCCCCTGGTACCCAGGACCAGCACCTGGCTGACCCTTACCACTTTTCCCTGGCCCCCAGGCCCAGCCCTGGTACCTTAACTGCCCACTGGTCCCAGGACCGCCCCCTGCTTGCCCTTTACCATGTCACTGGTCCCCGGGGCCCCAACCGGGGCTGACCTTAAAATGTCATTTGGCCCCCGGACCAGCCCCTGGCTGACTTCCCCCACTGTCACTGGTCCCCCGGGACCAGCCCCCTTTGGCCCTGCCTTACCACTGTCAGGGTTTCCCAGGACCGCCCCTGGGGGCCCTTTACCACTGTCCCGGGTTTACCGGACCAGCACCTGGCTGAACCTTACACTGTCACGGGTTTTCCAGGACCGCACCTGGCTGAATTTTCCACTGTCAGGGTTTTCCCGGACCAGCCCCGGGGCTGACCTTACCACTGCCCTGGACCCAGGCCCGGGCCCTGGTGCCCTTTAAACACTGCCCTGGTACCCGGGGCCCAAAGCACCTGGCTGCCCCTTACCACTTTTCCACTGGTCCCGGGACCAGCACCGGTTAAAATTTTACCACTGTAAATGGACCAGGCCCAGCCCCGGGTAAACCTTACATTTGTCATTTTCCCCAGGCCAGCCCTGGCGGGACCTTCCCAAAGTCACTGGTCCCCCAGGACCAACCCCCCCACCCTGGCCCGGACCCTTTACCCACTGTCACTGGTCCCCAGGGCCAGCACCTGGCTGACCTTACCTGTCCCGGGTAAAAGGACCACACCTGGCGGGACTTACCACTGTCCCTGGTCCCCGGCCCAAAGCCCGGGTGCCCTTACCAATTCACTGGTCCCGGGAAACCAGCCCCTGGCAACCTTATCACTTTCCCTGGTACCCAGGACCAGCCCCTGGTGCCCTTTACCACTGTCCCGGGTTTCCCCAGGCCGGCCCCTGGCTGCCTTACCCTGTCACTGGTCCCGGGAAACCCACCCCTGGCGGACCTTTTTTGTAAACGGTACCCAGGCCCAGCAATGGTTGACTTTACCATGTCATTGGACCCAGGACCAGCCCCTGGGACCTTTACCACTGTCCGGGTTTTTCCCGGACCAAGCCCCTGGTGACCTTACCACTTTTTACTGGTACCCGGACCAGACTGGTTGCCCTTTACCACTGTCAGGGGTCCCCGGGAAACCAGCCCCCTGGCTGACCTTATCACTGTCCCTGGTACCAGGACCGCCCCTGGCTAAACCTTACCACTGTCACTGGTCCCGGGGACCAGCACCTGGCTAAATTTAAACCATTTTTCACGGGTCCCCGGGACCCAGCCCTGGCGGGCCCTTTTTCCCACGGTCCCGGGTTTACCCAGGACCAGAAATTTGGCTGACCTTCCACTGTCACTGGTCCCAGGACCAGCACCTGGCTGCCTTATCATGTCACTGGTCCCCGGCCCCAGCCCCTGGTTGCCCTTTTACCACTTTCACGGGTTTCCCAGGACCAGCCCCTGGCGACCTTACCACGTCACTGGTTCCAGGACCAGCCCGGGGCGGGCCTTACCCCCTGTCACGGGTTTCCCGGCCGCACCTGGGGGGAACCTTTTCCCACTTTCACTGGTCCCCGGGAAACCAAAGCCCCGGGGTTTAACCTTACCTTGTCACTGGTACCAGGCCCCGCACCTGGTTTGCCCTTACCATGTCCTGGTACCAGGCCACCCTGGCGGGACCTTACACTGTCACTGGTCCCCAGGCCCCAGCCCCTGGCGGGACTTACACTGCCACTGGTACCCAGGACCAAAACCGGGTCCTTACTTGTAAATGGTATCCGGGACCAAAACCT
Source organism: Cherax quadricarinatus (assembly GCF_026875155.1). Lineage (NCBI taxonomy): Eukaryota > Metazoa > Arthropoda > Malacostraca > Decapoda > Parastacidae > Cherax > Cherax quadricarinatus. Next base: position 11,395,863 of record NC_069425.1, on the reverse strand, counting down.
GGCTGACCTTAACTGTCCCCGGTATCCAGGACAGAACCGGGCTGCCCTTAACTGTCATGGAAATCCGGGGAACCCAAAACCTGGCTGCCCTTTACACTTAACTGGTTCCGGGACCAGAACCTGGATGCCTTTTCCCACTGTCACTGGTACCCAGGACCAAAAACCGGGGCGGGCCCTTTAAACCACTGTCTGGGTACCCGGACCAGAACCTGGGGGACCTTACACTTCACTGGTATCCAGGCCCAAGCCCTGGCGGGCCCTTTTTCCCATGTAACGGGTCCCCAGGACCAGAACCGGGCCCTGCCCTTCCCAATGTAAATTTTACCCGGCCCAGAACCTGGTGACCTTCCCACTGTCACGGGTTTTCCCAAAGGACCAGCACTGGTGCCTTACCACTGTCATTGGTACCCAGGACCAGAAAACCGGGGTGACCTTCCCAAAGTCACTGGTCCCCAGGACCAGCCCCCTGGCTGCCATTAAACCCACTGTCAATGGTACCCAGGACCAGCCCGGGGTGCCCTTTCCCAATTTTCCTGGTACCCGGACCAGCACCGGGCTGCCCTTCCACTGTCACGGGTTTACCCAGGACCAGACCTGGGCTGCCCCTTCCCACTGTCACTGGTCCCCAAGGCCCAGCCCCCCGGGGTGCCCTTTACCACTGTCACTGGTACCGGCCCAAAGCACCTGTGCCCTTTTACCACTGTCAGGGTTTCCCCGGGGCCCCAGCACCTGGCTTGACCTTACACTGTCACGGTACCCAGGACCGGCACCGGGCCCTTAAACCTTACCACTTCACTGGAAAGGACCCGGCAAGCACCTTTCCCCGGCCGCCCCTTTCCCCCCTTGTCATGGTACCCGGGGCCACCCAGGGGGCCCTTGCCCTTACCACTTCCTGGTCCCGGGAAACCAGCCCCTGGCTGCCCCTTACCACTGTCACTGGTACCCAGGACCAGCACCGGGGCTGCCCCTTACCCGGTCCTGGTCCCCGGGGCCCCAGCACCTGGCTGACCTTAAAATGTCATGGTCCCGGGCCCACCCCTTGGTAAACCTTACCATTGTCCGGGTTTCCCCAGGACAGCACCGGGGCTGACCTTACCACGGCCCCGGGTCCCAAAAGGACCAGCCCCTGGCTGCCCCTTACCACTGTCATGGTCCCCAGGACCGCACCTGGCTAAACCTTTCCAAGGTCACTGGTCCCCGGACCAGCCCCTGGCCCCCCCCCCCCACCCCCCCCCAATTCCAACCAAACCCCTTAACCATTTGTCACTGGTACCCAGGACCAGAAATTGGCCCTGCCCTTTACCACTGTCATTGGTCCCCGGACCAGCCCCGGCTGCCTTCCCAAACGGTCACTGGTCCCCAAGGCCCAGCCCCTGGTGCCCTTACCCCTGTCATGGTCCCCGGGGGGGGAAACCAGCACCTGGCTGCCTTAAACAAGTCAGGGTTTCCCAAGGACCGCCCCCGGCGGGCCCTTACCCTTTTCACTGGTCCCCAGGGACCAGCCCCTGGCTGACCTTACCACTGTCACTGGTAGGGGGAAACCAGCCCGGGGCTGCCCTTTCCACTGTCAGGGTACCCGGGGGCCACCCAACTGGTGCCCCTTAACTGTCACTGGAAACCAAGGACCCAGAAACCTGGCGGGACCTTACCACTGCCCAAGGGTTTCCCAAGGACCAGCCCCTGGTGCCCTTTTCCCACTGTAAAATGGTACCCGGGGCCCCAGCACCTGGCTGCCCTTCCCAATGTCACGGGGTACCCAGGACCAGAAACCGGGGTGCCTTTACCACTGCCCCACTGGTACCCCGGGAAACCAGCATTTGGCTGCCCTTACCCCTGTCACTGGTACCCGGTCCAGCACCTGGGCTGACCTTATCTCTCTACGGGTCCCCGGACCAGCCCCTGGCTGCCCCTTACCACTGTAAAGGGTTTCCCCGGCCCAGCCCCTGGTGATTTTTACCACTTTTCACTGGTCCCCAGGCCCGCCCCCTGGTGCCCCTTTCCACTGTCATGGGCCCCGGACCGCCCCCCTGGCTGACCTTACCACTGTCATGGTCCCCGGGGCCTGCACCTGGCGCCCTTCCCACTTTTCACTGGTACCCGGGAAACCAGCACTTGGTTTGACCTTTAAACCCACTGTCATGGTCCCCGGGGACCAGCCCTGGCTGACCTTCCCACTGTAAAGGGTTTCCCGGGGACCAGCCCCCTGGGCCCTTTTACCACTGTCATGGTCCCCAAAGGACAGCCCCTGGCTGCCCTTAAACCACTGTCACTGGTCCCCAGGCCAGAACTTGTCGTGGTATGAATTTATTTTCACAATACTGTATATGAGGTGCTTTTCAAAAAGTTAGTGGAGGGCCCAGGGAAAAAAAGAATATGTAGGCTTACCAAATTCCCCAAACTTGAAATTGTTTTCCCCCGGGGGGTCCCCTCGCTGGGAGGCCCATACACTCATCCAAAAAAGCCCTTTTTAAACATTTTGGGACTTTTTTTTTCTAACGGTTTACTAGGGCCGTCTGCAATTCTGCTTGGGGAAATTTTCCCCCATGCCGGGGGAAAACACCTTATTTATAGTACCATTCATTTCTTTTTTGGGGGAAGGGGCAGAAAGTAAAAAACGGGCTAGATTTGGGAGCAGGAGGGTGGGGGGGGCCTTATGACTGCCAATTATTTTTGTTTCCCGAAAATAATAGGTAGTAGGTTTGGTTTTGACAGGGAAAAACCCCCCAGGGGAAATATACCGTCCTGCAGATGACTGTGAAACAAAAAACCCGTAATTGTTTTGCATGATGGTAGGGTTTTGGTTTTTTTTTTCTGTCTTTTAAAACCCCCCCTAAGATAACGGGTATCTTGCTACCCCACTAACACTTTGGCACACTTCACAGACACGAAAATGATATATATATATACCTACTTTTAGGTTTTTTTTCCTTTTTTTAAATAGCTCTTGTTCTTTTTTTTTTTCTTCTTTTGTCCATGGGGAAGTGGGAAAAAAATCTTTCCTCCCTAAGCCATGCGTGTCGTTTTGAGGCGACTAAATGCCGGGGGCAATGGGTAGTAACCCCCTTTTCCTGTATACAATTACCCAAAAAAGAGAAGAAGAAAAATTTATAATAAATGGGGGTTTCTTAAATGTGCGTGGAGTAGTGCGGTGGGTGACAAGAAAACCCGGGGTTTTATTGGGTGGGGGTTAGAATGAAAAGAAGGGTTTGGGGTCCTGGCCCCCAAACGAAACCAAAAACTGAAGGGGGTAGGGAGTTTCATGGGGGGAAATAAATGGGAAAAATTTTGGGTTCCCCGAGAGAGTTAGGCAAAGGAAGGGGTTTGCGTAATGTTTAAAAGATCAAATTATGGAAAGGAGGGAAAAAAGAATTTGAATGTGTAAAATTTTAAGAAAATTTTTTGGATTAAAAGTAAAAGGGTTGGGGTGCGAGAAGTGGGTCTTTAAAAAGGTGTTTGGGGACCCGGAGAAGGGGGTTGGGAAAGAGGGGGAGGAGGGAGGATTTTGGGAGATGTTTTTAAATGAATGTATAGGGCCTTTGAACCAAGTTGGGGGAAATTTGGGGTTGGGGGGCTTGAAAGCTAAAGAAGGAGAAACTTTTAGAGAGGGTTTGGGGGTAGGTTTAAATTTGGGGGGTGCCAGGTGTTAAATTTATAAAAAGGGGCCCTTTGAGGAAATTTGTTAGAAAGGGGTTTTAGTTATAGGTAATTTCATATTTTTAAAAAAAAAAGAAAAAATAAATAAGTATTCACGTTATGAAAGTAGGGCGAAAGACGTGTTTGTTGGAAATTTTGTTTTGGTAGATAAAAAAAATGTTGATTTGGGCTTCAGGATGTACATGGGTTTTTTTTGAGGGGCCCCGTTTTTCGATCACTTTTTTAGGGTTTTAGCTACATGAGAGTAAAAGGTTGATGGGATACAAGGAGAATAGAAGCATCAGGGGAAAAAAAGAGAGGTGGGGTTTTAAAACTAAAAGGAGGAGGCAGTTAGGGTAATTTAATTTAAAAGCTTTGGAGGGTAGATGGGTAATGAGAGCATAGGCAAAGGGGGCGAAAAGGTATGGGGTAGGTTTTTTTAAAAAAGTTTTGGGGTTAGAGTGTTTAGCAGAAGTTTGTGGTTACAGGAAAGTGGGTGCAGGAGGGAAGAGGAGCGATTGGTGGAATGATGATGTAAAGAGAGTAGTAAGGGAGAAAAAAGTTAGCATATGAGAAGTTTTTACAAAGTAGAAGTGATGCAAGGAGGAAGAGTATATGGAGAAAAAAGAGAGAGGTTAAGGAGAGTGGTGAAGCAATGTAAAAAGAGAGCAAATGAGAGAGTGGGTGAGATGTTATCAACAAATTTTGTTGAAAATAAGAAAAAGTTTTGGAGTGAGATTAACAAGTTAAGAAAGCCTAGAGAACAAATGGATTTGTCAGTTAAAAATAGGAGAGGAGAGTTATTAAATGGAGGTTGAGGTATTGGGAAGATGGAAGGAATATTTGAGGAATTGTTAAATGTTGATGAAGATAGGGAAGCTGTGATTTCGTGTATAGGGCAAGGAGGATAACATCTTGTAGGAAGTGAGGAAGAGCCAGTTGTGATGTGTGGGGGAAGTTCGTGAGGCAGTAGGTAAAATGAAAGGGGGTAAGGCAGCCGGGATTGATGGGATAAAGATAGAAATGTTAAAAGCAGGTGGGGATTAGTTTTGGAGTGGTTGGTGCAATTGTTTAATAAATGTATGGAAGAGGGTTAAGGTACCTAGGGATTGGCATGAGAGCATGCATAGTTCCTTTGTATAAAGGCAAAGGGGATAAAAGAGAGTGCAAAAATTATAGGGGGATTAAGTCTGTTGAGTGTACCTGGTAAAGTGTATGGTAGAGTTATAATTGAAAGAATTAAGAGTAAGACGGAGAATAGGATAGCAGATGAACAAGGGGCTTTAGGAAAGGTAGGGGGGTGTGTGGACCAGGTGTTTACAGTGAAACATATAAGTGAACAGTATTTAGATAAGGCTAAAGAGGTCTTTTGTGGCATTTATGGATTTGGAAAAGGCGTATGACAGGGTGGATAGGGGGGCAATGTGGCAGATGTTGCAAGTGTATGGTGTAGGAGGTAGGTTACTGAAAGCAGTGAAGGAGTTTTTACGAGGATAGTGAGGCTCAAGTTAGAGTATGTAGGAAAGAGGGAAATTTTTTCCCAGTAAAAGTAGGCCTTAGACAAGGATGTGTGATGTCACCGTGGTTGTTTAATATATTTTAGATGGGGTTGTAAGAGAAGTAAATGCGAGGGTCTTGGCAAGAGGCGTGGAGTTAAAAGATAAAGAATCACACACAAAGTGGGAGTTGTCACAGCTGCTCTTTGCTGATGACACTGTGCTCTTGGGAGATTCTGAAGAGAAGTTGCAGAGATTGGTGGATGAATTTGGTAGGGTGTGCAAAAGAAGAAAATTAAAGGTAAATTACAGAAAGAGTAAGGTTATGAGGATAACAAAAGATTAGGTGATGAAAGATTGAATATAGATTGGAGGGAGAGGTATGGAGGAGGTGAACGTATTCAGATATTTGGGAGTGGACGTGTCAGCGGATGGGCCCTATGAAAGATGAGGTGAATCATAGAATTGATGAGGGAAAAGAGTGAGTGGTGCACTTAGGGTCTGTGGAGACAAAGAACTTTGTCCTTGGAGGCCCAAAGAGGGGAATGTATGAGGTTTTGTTTTACCAACGCTCTTATATGGGTTTTGAAGCGTGGGTGATGAATGTTGCAGCGAGGTGAAGGCTGGAGGCAGTGGAGATGTCATGTCTGAGGGCAATGTGTGGTTGTGAATATAATGCAGGAATTCGTATTTTTGGGAAAGTTAGGAGGGGGTGCGGGATTACCAAAACTGTTGTCCAGGGGGGCTGGAAGGGTTGTTGAGGTGGTTCGGACATGTAGAGAGAATGGAGCGAAACAGAATGACTTAAAGAGTGTATCAGTCTGTAGTGGAAGGAAGGCGGGGTAGGGGTCGGCCTAGGAAGGGTTGGAGGGAGGGGGTTAAAGGAGGTTTTGTGTGCGAGGGGGCTTGGACTTCAGCAGGCATGCTTGAGCGTGTTTGATGGGAGTGATTGGAGAAAATGGTTTTATACTTGACGTGCTGTTGGGTGTGACCCAAAGTAACTTTATGAAGGATTCGGGGGGAAAACCCGGCAGGCCGGACTTGAGTCCTGGAGATGGGAAGTACAGTGCCTGCACTTGAAGGGGGGTGTTAATGTTGCAGTTTAAAAACTGTAGTGTAAAGCACCCTTCTGGCAAGACAGTGATGGAGTGAATGATGGTGAAAGTTTTTCTTTTTCGGGGCCACCTGCCTTGGTGGGAATCGGCCGGTGTGATAATAAAAAAAAAAAAAATAATAGCCTATCTTGTCTTGAGTAAGAAAATGGGCCAGAAATTCAGCAGCCTCTCTCCTTATGCTCAAAACTCTGGTCAAAATGCTTTGACGCGAAACAAAAAAATCTCACATCATTTGCAATGTTACCTATGTGTACTAATATAGTACACACGATACTTATGTGTACTAATATAGTACACACGATACTTATGTGTACTAATATAGTACACACGATACTTATGTGTACTAATATAGTACACACGATACTTATGTGTATAATATAGTACACACGATACTTATGTGTACTAATATAGTACACACGATACTTATGTGTACTAATATAGTACACACGATACTTATGTGTACTAATATAGTACACACGATACTTATGTGTACTAATATAGTACACACGATACTTATGTGTACTAATATAGTACACACGATACTTATGTGTACTAATATAGCACACACGATACTTATGTGTACTAATATAGTACACACGATACTTATGTGTACTAATATAGTACACACGATACTTATGTGTACTAATATAGTACACACGATACTTATGTGTACTAATATAGTACACACGATACTTATGTGTACTAATATAGTACACACTACATGCGCACTAATAGAAATACGCTACTAAAGTGTACTCGCTGGACTCAATACCGAGTACCACAGGAGAATTAAGGCAGTCAGAAAATGATGAAGAGAGTCCACTTGTATCTAACACATCTCTTAGCAGATCCTGTGTACATTTCAACTCAGGTTTGGATTGAGTGAGAAAAGTCTTGCCTTGTCTAACCTAAGTTGTGAATATGCAAATGAGTCAACTTAACAGCCAGTGGATGTGTTCAAATAAGTACTGAAGAATTTTAACAAGACTTTGTACGTTTCTGAGTTATATGTTAAGTGGGTACATAGTTAGTGATGATGGATGGTTACCTGTGTCCTGTGCGTCACTCTCTGGCGCGTCACTGTCTCCAGGGTGTCCTGTGCGTCACTCTCTGGTACGTCACTGTCTCCAGGGTGTCCTGTGCGTCACTCTCTGGTGCGTCACTGTCTCCAGGTTGTCTTGTGCGTCCCTCTCTGGCGCGTCACTGTCTCCAGGGTGTCTTGTGCGTCCCTCTGGTGCGTCACTGTCTCCAGGGTGTCTTGTGCGTCACTGTCTCCAGGGTGTCTTGTGCGTCACTGTCTCCAGGGTGTCTTGTGCGTCACTGTCTCCAGGGTGTCTTGTGCGTCACTGTCTCCAGGGTGTTTTGTGCGTCACTCTTGTGCGTCACTGTCTCCAGGGTGTCTTGTGCGTCACTCTTGTGCGTCACTGTCTCCAGGGTGTCTTGTGCGTCACTCTCGTGCGTCACTGTCTCCAGGGTGTTATGTGCGTCACTCTCTTGTGCGTCACTGTCTCCAGGGTGTTATGTGCGTCACTCTCTTGTGCGTCACTGTCACCAGGGTTTCTTGTGCGTCACTGTCCCCAGTGTGTGTTGTGCGTCACTCTCTTGTGCGCCATTGTCTCCAGGGTATCTTGCGCGTCACTGTCTCCAGGGTGTCTTGTGCGTCACTGTCCCCAGTTTGTCTTGTGCGTCACTGTCCCCAGTGTGTCTTAAGCGTCACTGTCCCCAGTGTGTCTTGTGCGTCACTATCCCAAGTGTCTTGTGCGTCACTGTCCCCAGTGTGTCTGCGTCACTATCCCCAGTGTGTCTTGTGCGTCACTGTCCCCAGTGTGTCGCGTCACTGTCCCAGTGTGTCTTGTGGTGTCTTGTGCGCCACTATCCCAAGTGCGTCACTGTCCCAGTGTGTCTTGTGGTGTCTTGTGCGTCACTATCCCAAGTGTGTCGCGTCACTGTCAGTGTGTCTTGTGCGTCACTATCCCAAGTGTGTCTTGTGCGTCACTGTCCCAGTGTGTCTTGTGGTGTCTTGTGCGTCACTGTCCCCAGTGTGTCGCGTCACTGTCACAGTGTGTCTTGTGCGTCACTATCCCAAGTGTGTCTTGTGCGTCACTGTCCCAGTGTGTCTTGTGGTGTCTTGTGCGTCACTGTTCCCAGTGTGTCGCGTCACTGTCACAGTGTGTCTTGTGCGTCACTATCCCAAGTGTGTCTTGTGCGTCACTGTCCCAGTGTGTCGCGTCACTGTCACAGTGTGTCTTGTGGTGTCTTGTGCGTCACTGTCCCAGTGTGTCTTGTGGTGTCTTGTGCGTCACTGTTCCCAGTGTGTCGCGTCACTGTCCCAGTGTGTCTTGTGCGTCACTGTTCCCAGTGTGTCGCGTCACTGTCACAGTGTGTCTTGTGCGTCACTATCGCAAGTGCGTCTTGTGCGTCAATGTCCCAGTGTGTCTTGTGCGTCACTATCCCAAGTGTGTCTTGTGGTGACTTGTGCGTCACTATCCCAAGTGTGTCTTGTGCGTCACTGTTCCAGTGTGACTTGTGCGTCACTATCCCAAGTGTGTCTTGTGCGTCACTGTTCCAGTGTGACTTGTGCGTCACTATCCCAAGTGTGTCTTGTGCGTCACTGTCCCACTGTGTCTTGTGCGTAACTATCCCAAGTGTGTCTTGTGCGTCACTGTCCCAGTGTGTCTTGTGGCGTCTTGTGCATCACTATCCCAAGTGTGTCTTGTGCGTCACTGTCACAGTGTGTCTTGTGCGTAACTATCCCAAGTGTGTCTTGTGCGTCACTGTCCCAGTGTGTCTTGTGGCGTCTTGTGCATCACTATCCCAAGTGTGTCTTGTGCGTCACTGTCACAGTGTGTCTTGTGCGTAACTATCCCAAGTGTGTCTTGTGCGTCACTGTCCCAGTGTGTCTTGTGGCGTCTTGTGCATCACTATCCCAAGTGTGTCTTGTGCGTAACTATCCCAAGTGTGTCTTGTGCGTCATTGTCCCAGTGTGTCTTGTGCGTCACTATCCCAAGTGTGTCTTGTGCGTCACTGTCCCAGTGTGTCTTGTGGTGTCTTGTGCGTCACTATCCCAAGTGTGTCTTGTGCGTCACTGTCCCAGTGTGTCTTGTGCGTCACTATCCCAAGTGTGTCTTGTGCGTCACTGTCCCAGTGTGTCTTGTGCGTCACTATCCCAAGTGTGTCTTGTGCCTCACTGTTCCAGTGTGTCTTGTGCGTCACTATCCCAAGTATGTCTTGTGCGTCACTGTTCCAGTGTGTCTTGTGGTGTCTTGTGCGTCACTGTTCCAGTGTGTCTTGTGGTGTCTTGTGCGTCACTGTCCCAGTGTGTCTTGTGCGTCACTGTCCCAGTGTCTTGTGCGTCAATGTTCCAGTCTTGTGGTGTCTTGTGCGTCACTGTCCCAGTTTGTCTTGTGCGTCACTGACCCAGTGTGTCTTGTGGTGTCTTGTGCGTCACTGTCCCAGTGTGTCTTGTGCGTCACTGTCCCAGTGTGTCTTGTGCGTCACTGTCCAGTGTCTTGTGTCTTGTGCGTCTCTATCCCAAGTGTGTCTTGTGCGTCACTGTCCCAGTGTGTCTTGTGGTGTCTTGTGCGTCACTGTCCCAGTGTGGCTTGTGGTGTCTTGTGCATCACTGTCCCAGTGTCTTGTGCGTCACTGTCCCAGTGTCTTGTGCATCACTGTCCCAGTGTCTTGTGCGTCACTGTCCCAGTGTCTTGTGCGTCAATGTCCCAGTGTCTTGTGCGTCACTGTCCCAGTGTCTTGTGCGTCACTGTCCCAGTGTTTTGTGCGTCACTGTCCCAGTGTCTTGTGCGTCACTGTCCCAGTGTCTTGTGCGTCACTGTCCGTGTTTTGTGCGTCACTGTCCCAGCGTCTTGTGCGTCACTGTCCCAGTGTTTTGTGTGACACTGTCCCAGTGTCTTGTGCGTCACTGTCCCAGTGTCTTGTGCGTCACTGTCCCAGTGTCTTGTACGTCACTGTCTCAGTCTCTTGTGCGTCACTGCCCCAGTGTCTTGTGCGTCACTGTCCCAGTGTCTTGTGCGTCACTGTCCCAGTGTCTTGTGCGTCACTGTCCCAGTGTCTTGTGCGTCACTGTCTCAGTGTCTTGTGGCGTCACTGTCCCAGTGTCTTGTGCGTCCACTGTCCCAGTGTCTTGTGCGTCACTGTCCCAGTGTCTTGTGCGTCACTGTCCGTGTTTTGTGCGTCACTGTCCCAGTGTCTTGTGCGTCACTGTCCCAGTGTCTTGTGCGTCACTGTCCCAGTATCTTGTGCGTCACTGTCCCAGTGTCTTGTGCTCACTGTCCCAGTGTCTTGTGCGTCCTGTCCCAGTGTCTTGTGCGTCACTGTCCCAGTGTCTTGTGCGTCACTGTCCCAGTGTCTTGTGCGTCACTTTCCCAGTGTCTTGTGCGTCACTGTCCCAGTGTCTTGTGCGTCACTGTCCCAGTGTCTTGTGCGTCACTGTCCCAGTGTCTTGTGCGTCACTGTCCCAGTGTCTTGTGCGTCACTGTCCGTGTTTTGTGCGTCACTGTCCCAGTGTCTTGTGCGTCACTGTCCCAGTGTCTTGTGCGTCACTCTCCCAGTGTCTTGTGCGTCACTGTCCCAGTGTCTTGTTGCGTCACTGTCCCAGTGTCTTGTGCGTCACTGTCCCAGTGTCTTGTGCGTCACTGTCCCAGTGTCTTGGCGTCCTGTCCCAGTGTCTTGTGCGTCACTGTCCAAGTGTCTTGTGCGTCACTGTCCAGTGTCTTGTGCGTCACTGTCCCAGTGTTCTGGCGTCACTGTCCAGTGTCTTGTGCGTCACTGTCCCAGTGTCTTGTGCGTCACTGTCCCAGTGTCTTGTGCGTCACTGTCCCAGTGTCTTGTGCGTCACTGTCCCAGTGTCTTGTGCGTCACTGTCCACTAGCAAGTATAACTACAAATGTATAACGGGTTTTCTAGTGTTCATGGAACTATTAAAGATTTGAATATGTCCGTTAAGACTTATTCAAGGTTTATTTAGGTGCCTTGTTTTCCTCGTCGCACATACCCCCACCTTATGTGGTCACTTTAGGTTCCTCAGGTCCTTTACGTAGTCTATCAATACCTTACTATCAAAGGACCTCTGGAAGGTTACTCTGCCTTGAGCAGGTGCTGGGAGAAGCAGGTGCTGGGAGAAGCAGGTGCTGGGAGAAGCAGGTGCTGGGAGAAGCAGGTGCTGGGAGAAGCAGGTGCTGGGAGAAGCAGGTGCTGGGAGAAGCAGGTGCTGGAGAAAGCAGGTGCTGGGAGAAGCAGGTGCTGGGGAAAGCAGGTGCTGGGAAAGCAGGTGCTTGGAGAAGCATGTGCTGGGGAGAAGCAGGTGCTGGGAGAGCGGTGCTGGATGAATGCAGGTGCTGGGAGAAGCAGGTTGCTGGGAGAGAAGGTTGCTGGGAGAGCAGGTGCTGGGAGAAGCAGGTGCTGGGAAAGCAGGTGCTGGAAGAAGCAGGTGCTGGGAGAAACAGGTGCTGGGAAAGCAGGTGCTGGGAAAGCAGGTGCTTGGAGAAGCAGGTGCTGGGAGAAGCAGGTGCTGGAAGAAGCAGGTGCTGGAAGAAGCAGGTGCTGGAAGAAGCAGGTGCTGGGAGAAGCAGGTGCTGGGAAAGCAGGTGCTGGAAGAAGGTGCTGGGAGAAGCAGGTGCTGGAAGAAGCAGGTGCTGGGAAAAGCAGGTGCTGGAGAAGCAGGTGCTGGGAGAAGCAGGTGCTGGGAGAAGCAGGTGCTGGAATAACCAGGTGCTGGGAGAAGCAGGTGCTGGAAGAAGCAGGTGCTGGGAGAAGCAGGTGCTGGGAGAAGCAGGTGCTGGGAGAAGCAGGTGCTGGAAGAAGCAGGTGCTGGGAAAGCAGGCGCTGGAGAAGCAGGTGCTTGGAAAGCAGGTGCTGGGAGCAGCAGGTGCTGGGAGAAGCAGGTACTGGGAAAGCAGGTGCTGGAAGAAGGTGCTGGGAAAGCAGGTGCTGGAAGAAGGTGCTGGGAAAGCAGGTGCTGGAGAAGCAGGTGCTGGAGAAGCAGGTGCTGGGAAAAGCAGTTGCTGGGAGAAGCAGGTGCTGGGAGAAGCAGGTGCTGGGAAAGCAGGTGCTGGAAGAAGCAGGTGCTGGAGAAGCAAGTGCTGGGAGAAGTAGGTGCTGGAGAAACAGGTGCTGGGAGAAGCAGCTGCTGGGAAAGCAGGTGCTGGAAAAGCAGGTGCTGGAGAAGGTGCTGGGAGAAGCAGGTGCTGGGAGAAGCTGGTGCTAGAGAAGGTACCTTAGGAGGAGGTGGTGATGAAGGATGTGCTGGAGAAATATGTGCTGGAGAAGGAGATACTAGAGAAGGAGGTGCTGGATAAGCAGGTGCTGAAGGAGAGGCTGGAGAAGGGGGTGCTGGAGAAGCAGGTGCTGGGAAAATTCCGATGCTACGAAAGCAGGTGGTGGGTGTAGGCAGTTGCTGAAGGGCATCTACCAGCACCCCCCCCCCCCCAGAAACAGTGCTATGAGCCTCAAGTTGTTAGTGGTGTCAACACCCGCGCCACCATCGGTTACGCTGTCTGCCCACGGAAGCTCCCCAGGGCACGAGACAGCTGGCACAGCTGAAGAAACCTTGTGGGTGCTGTCGTACGTGGTAACAAGAAAGCTTTCGATCGCACTCGGAGCAGAACGCCAGCTAGCGTCTCCAGCTTAAGTCAGCTACATAAACTCTGAGATGAACCAGACCAAAGCTACGCAGGTTGTTGTTCGTGGGTAATGGAGCGTCCGCCCGTCCTTGCCATGAATGACACGTACAGGAATAAAATATCCGACACATGTTCATCAATTATACACTGGCATCCTTTTTTTTATATGTTGACAGTCGTTGCAGAGGCTTGATAGACCCCTGGAGAGACTGAGGATACCACGCACTCCTCTAAATCGGATCGAAATGTTGTTTTTCTCTCCAAAGTACGTGTTATTAGTGTCCCAGCCATGGTCGTCCCAGCCATGGTCGTCCCAGCCATGGTCGTCCCAGCCATGGTCGTCCCAGCCATGGTCGTCCCAGCCATGGTCCTCCCAGCCATGGTCCTCCCAGCCATGGTCCTCCCAGTCATGTTCCTGCCAGCCATGGTCCTCCCAGCCATGGTCCTGCCAGCCATGGTTCTCCCAGTCATGTTCCTGCCAGCCATGGTCCTCCCAGCCATGGTCCTCCCAGCCATGGTCCTCCCAGTCATGGTCCTGCCAGCCATGGTCCTCCCAGCCATGGTCCTGCCAGCCATGGTTCTCCCAGTCATGTTCCTGCCAGCCATGGTCCTCCCAGCCATGGTCCTCCCAGTCATGTTCCTGCCAGCCATGGTCCTCTCAGCCATAGTAATTGTGACTTTTTGTTCTTCCTGAATTCTTGTTTCGGGTTGTTGTTGTTGTTGTTGTTGTTGTTGTTGTTGTTGTTGTTGTTGTTGTGTTGTTGTTGTTGTTGTTGTTGTTGTTGTTGTTGTTGTTGTATAAAACAAGTTCTGAGTGATGGGTCTCAGCGTAGGTCTTTATCTACCAGGATATTCTGACTGCACAAATACCCCGCACATAGGAGAGATTATAACAACGTTTCGCTCACTGCCTGCAACACCAGACTAGTGACGTACAACAACATCAAGTGCTGCCACCTGCAGTCAACTTACAAACATGTTATCAAATACTTAATAATTCGCAAATGGGTGAATTTTTTTTTTAACAAGCATTATCTCTCAGTCCACATTATTATTTTATATAATTATAATCGCGGAGGAGCGCTAAACCCGTACGATTACACAGCGCATGTGGGGGAGGGATCGAAGGTATTCAGGCTCAATTCAGGGAACTGGAGCACAGATCCAATTCCCTAGATCAAGAGCCCCTCACCAGGGTCAAGGAACCTCCCTTGAGGGGTCTGTCCAAAGCAGCATTCGAACCTGCGCACTCTGTATCAGAGTACACAGTACTTTTGCCACTCAACCAGGTAATGTTTCTTATAAATTTCGCTCGTTTGTGAATTGTGTGTATGCATGTATATGTGTGCGCGCGCGCGCGCGTATTTATTTATATATATATATATATATATATATATATATATATATATATATATATATATATATATATATATATATATATATATATATATGCATGCATGCAATAAGATCACAGTAAACAGGTGATTTCGGAATATGCAAAACAACCACTCTGAAAAAATAGAGAAATTCCAAGCGCTTTCGTGACTACTCACATTATCAAGGAACTATGAAAGTAAAGCATCCAAGGAAGCTATATAAGGGTCTGGTCGGCACCTCACTATCAGATCCCACAACGGTTAAACACCTGACGCGCGGCGACCCAACTTGGATAGGTCGGCGCGCGTCAGGTGTTTAACCGTTGTGGGATCTGATAGTGAGGTGCTGGCCGACCCCTTATATAGCTTCCTTGGATGCTTCACTTTCATAGTTCCTTGATAATGTGAGTAGTCACGAAAGCGCTTGGAATTTCTCTATTCTTTCAGAGTGGTTGTTTTGCATATTCTGAAATCACCTGTTTACTGTGATCTTATTGCATATATATGTCGTGCCTAATAGGCAGAACTTGCAATCTTGGCTTAAATAGCAACGTTCATCTTGCCATATAGGACAAGTGAAAATTTGTGTATGCAATAATTTCGCCAAAATCATTCTGAACTTAACGAAAAAAATATATTTCACTGTGTTTGTTTAGTATTAAATTATTGTAAACAACTCTAAAATATATTTAGTTGGGTTAGGCTAAAATAAATTGTTCTTGCTATAATAAGGCTAGGTAAGTTTCCTAAGATTCTTTTGTCGCAAAATTTAAAATTTTTACACCAACATTAATGAAAAAAATCTAGCTTTAAACGTATAAGAGAAATTTTTAGAAAGGATTTATTTTTAAATGAGTTCTTGCTAATTGACCAGTTTTGCATATTCGGCACGACACACATATATATATATATATATATATATATATATATATATATATATATATATATAATATATATATATATATATATATAATGTATGTATGTCGTGCCGAACAAGTAAAACTTGCGATTTTGGTGTAAATGACATCTGTCTTCTTGCCGAATAAGGTAAGCGAAAATGTGTGTGTGCAATAATTTCGCAAAAATCATTATGAACTTAACGAAAAAATATATGTGTGTTTGTTTATTATTAAATTAGTGAAAACTTATCTAAAAAATATTTAGTTGGATTAGGCCAAATTAAATTGCGCTTGTTATAATAAGGTTAAGAAAGTTTTCTAATTTTTTTTGGTACAAAATTATTAATTTTTACATTAACTTCAATGAAAAAAATATATCTTTAAACGTGTAACAGATATTTGTAGAAAGGACTTAATTTTAAATTAATTCTTGCTAATTGACCAGTTTTATCTATTAAGCACGACATATATATATATACTATATATATATAGGTAGTAGGTTGGTAGACAGCAACCGCCCAGGGAGGTACTACCGTCCTGCCAAGTGAGTGTAAAATGAAAGGCTGTAATTGTTTTACATGATGGTAGGATTGCTGGTGTCTTTTTTCTGTCTCATGAACACGCAAGATTTCAGGTACGTCTTGCTACTTCTACTTACACTTAGGTCACACTACACATACATGTACAAGCATATATAATATATATATATATATATATATATATATATATATATATATATATATATATATATATAATATATATATACATACACCCCTCTGGGTTTTTTGTTATTTTCTTTCTAGTTTCTTGTTCTTATTTCCTCTTATGTTCATGGGGAAGTGGAACAGAATTCTTCCTCCGTAAGCCATGCGTATCGTATGAGGCGACTAAAATGCCGGGAACAAGGGCTAGTAACCTTTTTTCCTGTATACATTACTATAATTAAAAAGAGAAACTTTTGTTTTCTTTCTTGGGCTACCTTGCCTCGGTGGGTTACAGCCGGTTTGCTGAAAGTGTATATATATATATATATATATATATATATATATATATATATATATATATATATATATATATATATATATATATATATATATATATATAGGGACCCTCATCCTCAGAGAAAAGAATAAACTTGCTTCAGGGAAAACTCAATATTCTCCCTGAAGCTGTTCGAGAATTTTCTCCTACCACCCCCTATATTATATATATATATATATATATATATATATATATATATATATATATATATATATATATATATATATATATATATATATATATATATATATATTATTTAAAGACAAAATACATTGACAGAACATTCACAAAACTACGATATAAAGTAAAACAACATAGGTAACTCAGAGCTACATCTCGAATACTTCGTCCAGCTCCGCGGCGGTGGACCGCGTGCCCAGAATGCTGCAGGCATTTCCTCTCTGGATTGCAACACTGAGTCTCTGGAAGAGGAAGCTGGTCGCCCTGTGGTCCTTTGTTTCTATGATGAGCTTTTCCCCCAGCTCTATTAGGAACTTTAGAGCACACTTGCCCCATGTTCCAAGGGTCTTATATATATATATATATATATATATATATATATATATATATATATAATATATATATATATATATATATATATATATATATTAGCAGGGGAGATATATGATGGGTCCAGTTGTCTGCCGTGAGCCATAAAGATAGAGGGTGTGGTCACCAAAAATATATTCTGGTCTTTGTTATGGGTGCTAAGGATTGGGAGTGCATCAATAAGGAGTGTATCTGGCGCCCTCAACACTATATTATACTTACCTGCTGCCACCCACCATATTTACACTTTAATAGCCGAACCGAGATAACCATCCGGCCATCCTTCTTCCTGTTGGAGACTTGTCTCTTGACCCAACACCCAGTCAGAACCTACACTCGCAAACCCTGACTCAGAACTTAGTCTTCAAGTCTTAAAAACCCCATCAGTCTTTTTTAAATTAGTCTTCAAGTGTTAATAGTCCCATTAGTCCTTTTCTAAGTTAGTCTTGAAATGTAAACAGCCAGACTTCTGAATATAGTCATACGATGTAAACTGCCCGACAAGCCTTTCAATGTTAAAAATCCTACAAGTCTTACAATGTTAACTATGTGGCCAGTGTTGCGATGTTACTGCTGAATGTTCATCTGTAGCAGATACTTAAAATTGAAACTTAAAGGTGATGCAAAATTTAGTCAGATCAGCCAAGTCGTGGGAGGTGAGGGAAGGACTTGTGTCACAGGAACATAAGAAAGGAGGAACACTTCAACATGCCTACTGGCCCATGCAATGTAGGTTCTTCTCAAACCCAAACCCACTTACAAACATACTTACCCAACTGATTTTCAATGTTACACAAGGAATAATATAACCCTTGTCGTCTAACTGGGAAACGTGCGAAACGTTAAGTAACTTTATGAAGAAAACGTTTCTCCCACCGAGGGGAAGGAGGCAGGAGTTAACTTTTCGACCACCAGGGTTTTATCAAACATTCCCCCACGAAGATCTTTTATCTTTATTGATATTATTAACGTTATTCGTGGCATGTCTACCAAAAGTATTAATATCAGATCGCTGACCTGGTCAGTAGGAACTTTGATAACGAGCGATATAACGTCTAAGATGAACGTTATTTTTGTTGTCATGTCGATGTTGTTGAGGGTGGGCAGGTCTCTGGAATACTCAGGTGCGTCAGGCTGATGGTGACCAATATTTGGGCCATTTGTTGGGCCAGAGTACCAGACAATTCGTGCAGTACGACCTGCCTATCCCTGAAATAACTATCCTGGTGAGGAGAGTGAGTTGATGGGTTGTGAGCGTTGCATACATGCACGCAGGTGTCACAGTAGAATTTGATTAAGTTTTCCTCAGAGTTTACCTGGAGTTTACCTGGAGAGAGTTTCGGGGGTCAATGCCCCCGCGGCCCGGTCTGTGACCAGGCCTTTTCTAAGGAAACATTTAGTGAGCTTATCCATCTCGCCTTCCAAATGTTTTTTTTTTTCATTAAGTTGGCCCCTCAAAAATATTTAAGTTGGAAATGTCTTGCTCCATAAGACTGCCTATGATAAATACTGAAAGCTAAGTACATATGTAAACAATTTGACAAATTAAGCAAAATTTAGAGGTAGTTACAATCTGCACATTCGGTGAGTAGTTGTAATAAAGTACAAATGGTGGTTACATCTAAATACTGTGTAATTATCTCTCATTTTGCATGTATAGTTACATTTTGCATGTATAGTTACATTTTGCATGTATAGTTACATTTCAAATTGTAACATAAACAACGTTGTGGAGGATGACATCTACAATTTTTATTTGTTACTGCCACTTAAAATTGCGTTCCTTTTTCCCAGTGTATCTGGTAGTATCCACATTAATGACTCCCTTTTCCCAGTGTCTGCTGTGGTGGCGGTGATGTTATCTTTGACTAGACTGTGAAGGACAGATAAGTAGCGTCTAAGGCCCTTGGTAGTGTTGTTACAGTGGGTTCCAACACAGCAGCTGTCAGTCGTTCTTGCACGAAACCAGGTGTAAGTCTGATCTTGGTAGTGGTAATTTTCTGAGATGACGACAATGTTCTGCTTAGGTCTGGAGATTCCGGTGGCGAATTAAAGACCAGAACTTATGGCCCTGAACAATATTTCTTGCCCCTAAGTGGGCATTCATTAACAATGTGATTGTAGCAGTAGCTCTTCCAACAGGGGGTAAACTCAGCTTCGACCTTCCTTGCGTTTATGAAGTGGTGTAACATTCCTAGTGCTTCTGGAATACTTTGTAGATGAATGGTTCACAGAACCGACATGTTGATAAATTAGACACATGTGCAACTCTTGGGTATCTTTATTGTCGAAACGTTTCGCCACACAGTGGCTTCATCAGTCCATACAAAGGAGAAACGTGAAGAACAGGAGGAGAATGAGGTAATCAGTCCCTCAACCTTGAGTCGATGTGGTCAGTCCATCAATCTTGAATAGAATACGGCATATGTGCGGAGAAGTAGTTTATAAACCGTATGGCAGGAGAGGTGCAGCAGTTGTAGGTGGTGTCACATTTGTCCAATGTGGAAGTAGGTCGTGCCCAAGGGTCAGGCAAGCGAAGAATTCCTAAGTATTAAGATCCCAAGAAGTTGCAGTGTCAAGATTGATGGACTGACCACATCGACTCAAGGTTAAGGGACTGATTACCTCATTCTCCTCCTGTTCTTCACGTTTCTTCTTTATATGGACTGATGAAGCCACTGTGTGGCGAAACGTTTTCACAATAAAGATACCCAAGAGTTGCACATGTGTCTAATTTCTGGAATACTTTGTTGGTTCATATAGACTGATCATGGATGAGACACTGGAAGTTAGGTTATCTCTCCAGTCTTGGCCAAGAGGATAAGGTCCTCGACCACTGGTCAAACCTTGATCAAACCTCTTGACAAATACCAATAGCTTGTTTCAGTACCTGAACTAGTCCCACTTCAAAATCTTTTTTTTATAGCAATATAATGCCAGAAGTTGCAACAATTTTGTCCGCCTCATCGTCAGTGTAGCAGAAGGCGTCCTCGGGAGTGATCAACTTAAGAGAGTTTAACTCGCAGAGTGCTCCTTACAATGGTGGCTAGTTTCCTTTTGCTCAGGTCAGTAGTTCCTCCATGAAGTAGTCAGAGAGAGAGAATGTGTGTGTGTGTGTGTGTGTGTGTGTGTGTGTGTGTGTGTGTGTGTGTGTGTGTGTGTGTGTGTGTGTGTGTGTGTGTGTGTGTTTGTGTGTGTGTGTGTGTGTGTGTGTGTGTGTGTGTGTTGTGTGTGTGTGTGTTGTGTGTGTGTGTGTTGCACATGGAGATACCTAACATACCATCATCTACGGGTGGTCCAGCTGGGATAACTTATGCCCACACGACCCTGCCATCCAACGCCACTTCTCCTTCCATAATTTATACCTCCAACTGGCCGCCCCCTAACCCCCGCCGCCGCCGCCTCCCTTGCAGCCGCCTCCCTTACCCCCGCCGCCGCCGCCGCTTCCTCCACCGCTACCACTGCAACTGCCACCGCCACCACCTTCTGTTTCTCCTTGGAACTGGTCTCTTTTTCCTAGTGTTTGACTGGGTGGTCCGAGTGTCACTGGTGAAGCACAACAGTGGTTCTGGCTTACTCGTGTTGTACTCATTGGTATGATGATCATCTGTTTCCTCATGGTTATATCTGACACAAAGATGTAAGCCACAGCACCGTGTCCTTGCTGATGATACCAGAATTTGCATGGCAGTGTCACCCATCGAGGACACTGTAAATCTCCAAGCGGAGATTAACCAAGTCTTCAAATGGGCCTCAAAAAACAATATGAAGTTCAATGAGGACAAATTTCAATTACTCCACTATGGAAAACTCGATGAAATAAAAACTGAATCAGAGTATAAAACAAATTCCAATCACACCAAAGAGCGTAAAACTAATGTGAAGGACAGAGTTCCCATAATACAAACACAGGTATAGTACGACCTGCGGCCTAGTCGTACTACACCTGGTGGAGTAAGATAAGATAAGATAAGATTTCGTTCGGCTTTTTATCCCCGGAGGGTTAGCCACCCAGGATAACCCAAGAAAGTCAGTGCGTCATCGAGGACTGTCTAACTTATTTCCATTGGGGTCCTTAATCTTGTCCCCCAGGATGCGACCCACACCAGTCGACTAACACCCAGGTACCTATTTGCTGCTAGGTGAACAGGACAATAGGTGTAAGGAAACGTGTCGGAATTTCCACCCGCCGGGAATCGAACCCGGGCCCTCCGTGTGTGAAGCGGGAGCTTTAGCCACCAGACCACCGGGCCAATAACTTGTATTTCCTTCACCAGATATATGCAAGTATGTACAATATGTACAGAGGTTGAATAGTACGTGTACCACACAGTGACAGATGACAAAAGCAGCAGCCAGAGTGAGCCGTATTAACCAGCAGGCAGGCAAGTCTGTCAATGCTTACCACAAGTGAACCACAATGCTTCAGCTATGGCAGGTTTGCCTGTGATTGGCCAATGAAGCCAGGTACTGATTCAACAACGGGTACCCTATTGATCGTTAAACCCTTAGCACCCAGTTGCTGGTTGGGAGGCAGCCTATATGGGAGTGTGACATACGCCGAATAAAATGTAATATACTCTTAGCATGCCACAGGACACTTGTCACATACCACGACACCTGTGACAATACCAGGACACCTGTTACAATACCGGGGCATTTGTCACAATACCAGGATTCAACCTAAGGTCCTGACTGTATATGTACCGTGTACCTGACCTGTCTCCAAGGAAACAT
Organism: Cherax quadricarinatus; assembly: GCF_026875155.1. Classification (NCBI taxonomy): domain Eukaryota; kingdom Metazoa; phylum Arthropoda; class Malacostraca; order Decapoda; family Parastacidae; genus Cherax; species Cherax quadricarinatus. The sequence continues at coordinate 11,374,379 of NC_069425.1, read as the reverse complement.
GTCTGTACACGTAAGTCAGGGCTTCAGCTGATGACCCCTCCTCAGGTGACATGACTTTCTCACATTCATTTCTTTCCCTCTTTCTTGTATCAGCTGATGAAGACCTCGGTTAAAGATCAAAATGAATAGATCAACATGATTTCTGTTTCTGAATTGTGTGTATGTGTACTAACCTAATTGTGGTTGCAGGGGTCGAGACAACTCCTGGCCCCGCCTCTTCACTGAACACTACTAGGTCCTCTCTCTCCCTGCTCCATGAGCTTTATTATACCTCATCTTAAAGCTATGTTTGGTTCCTGCCTCCATTACATCACTTCCTGACAACTCTATGGCTGAAGAAATACTTCCTAACATCCCTTTGACTCATCTGAGTCTTCAACTTCCAATTGTGACTCCTTGTTTCTGTGTCCCATCTCTGGAACATCCTGTCTCTGTCCACCTTGTCTATTCCACGCAGTATTTTGTATGTCGTTATCATGTCTCCCCTAACCCTCCTGTCCTCCAGTGTCGTCAGGCCGATTTCCTTTAATCTTGCTTCGTAGGACATTCCCCTTAGCTCTGGAACTAACCTTGTCGTAAACCTTTGCACCTTCTCTAATTTCTTGACGCGCTTGACCCGGTGTGGGTTCCAAACTGGTGCTGCATACTCCAGTATGGGCCTGACGTACACAGTGTACAGTGTCTTGAACGATTCCTTACTAAGGTATCGGAACGCTAATCTCATTTTTGCCAGGCGCCCATATGCTGCAGCAGTTATCTGGTTAATGTGTGCTTCCGGAGACGTGCTCGGTGTTATACTCACCCCAAGATCTTTCTCCTTGAGCGAGGTTTGCAGTCTTTGGCCACCTAGCCTATACTCTGTCTGCGGTCTTCTATGCCCTTCCCCGATCTTCATGACTTTGCATTTGGCAGGGTTAAATTCGAGAAGCTAGTTGCTGGACCAGGTGTCCAGCCTGTCCAGGTCTCTTTGAAGTTTTGCCTGGTCCTCATCTGATTTAATTCTCCTCATTAACCTCACATCATCTGAGTCTATCCCTTCCATCATGTCATTCACATATACGTGTACTCACCTATTTGTGGTTGCAGGGGTCGAGTCTTAGCTCGACCCCGTGTGTGTGTGTGTATGTGTGTGTGTGTGTGTACTCACCTACTCACCTAATTGTGGTTGCAGGGGTCGAGACTCAGCTCCTGTGTGTGTGTGTGTGTGTATGTGCGCGCGCGCGCGCGTTTGTGTTTGTGTGCGCGTGTTTGTGTGTGTGTGTGTGTGTGTGTGTTTGTGTATGTTTGTGTGCGTGTATGTTACCACAGAACAGACAGGCACTGTAATAGGCTTCTGGTCCCATACCAGACAAGTCCAACTCGCATCCAGTCATTCCTTTTCACTCCCCCTTCTCCCTCATTCCAGTCCTTCACCTACACACCTGTATAGACGCCCTCCCAATACCCCTCCACATAAACTACCCTCCCTACCCCTCCATCCTTCCCAGCATGGGGCAGCGTGGGACCTTGACGCAACCTGCTCTAAAGTTACCTTTGTCAGTCGCTGAGCCTGTGTCGCTCCGTGTGCCGTCTTGATGCCTCATGTGTCGTCTAGATGCCCCGTGTGTCGTCTTGATGCCCCATGTGTCGTCTTGACCCGCAGTGTTTTGTCTTCATGCTTCATGTGTCTTGACAACTCCGTATGTCGTCTCGGAGGCCCATGTGTCGTACTGTCGCTCTCATGTGTCGTCTCGACGCCTCGTGTTGCCTCGACGTCTCGTGTGTCGTCTCGACTTCCAGAGTTTCTTCAGTCAAATGCAAGCAAATTTAAGTTTTACCCAGGCAAGTATATTTCTATACACAGGAAAGAACAGCACACCTTGAAGAACGACTCTCACCCCCGCGTTTGAGAGATTAAATCTCGCTCAAATTCCTTCGTGTTATTACGATTTCCGCTAGTTAGTGATTTTTATATAAAACAGTCTCGTGGTAAACCACGAATATTGTGTTGATACACATATCAACATCACGTATTGTGGTAAGCCACGATGTTGTGTTGATACATGTATCAAAATCATGTCTGACGCCAGCGAGGAAAAGAGAAGAAACCCCAATATGATTGACGGAGAATATCTGCTGGAGGGCATATTGGTGATTTAAACCAAGATGGCTTAGCCCAAGATGTTGCCAAATGTGACAACTCAGGAGAGATTGAGGCGGTTGAGGGTTACAGGGAGAGGAAGAGCAACTGGGCGATGGGTGGAGAGATTGGAGCTGTCTCCCTTCTTCAGAACAGTGTTGTCCAATACATCAATCCCAGATGCAATGAAAAAAATGTTGCTGATGGAGGTTAACGGCACAAGACTGACTGTGACAGGTTCATTTTCACAAGGACACTATCTTGAAACGAGACGAGGTAGTGGAGTATAAAGTGTAGACACTTTTTCTAAAGCATTTAAAAAGTCACTATCCGCACACAAGACCGGAGTGTGTAGCTGCAGAAGATGAAAACCCAATGACAAACATCCACAAACATTATCTCAGACCCAAATCACCGACTGAATATTCAGAATATCTTCCGCTATGTTATACTCAAAACGAAACAGAAGAGAAACGATATAAATGAGAAAGAAATACTTAGTAGAAGTACTGTAACTTCTCAGACAGCAACAGGCAGATGAATACAAGTCACCATCATTCTTGCAGTGATTGGTAAATCGAACGACGGAACATTCTCCTCCAGCTTTCTACTGGAGACCAGGACCCAATCAATCTACTTACACGGTGGAACAATTAAACACAAATGCAGTATAAGGCGATCCTTTATTGATCATGTTTCGTCCACACAGTGGGCTTTATCCAGTCACAAACAGATCTACCTGGGTAAACAGGACCTGCCTGGGCCAGGACAGGTCCTGCCGGCTGAAGTCAAAGCTTTTGTCACGTGACCAACCTGACGTGATACTTACTGGTCGCCGACACAACCAGTAGGTTCATACACTCTCTTCTGAGCGGGTTCAGGTTCTCAGCCCGGAGTGCATAGCTCTCTTTAGTACTCGGTTACATAGTTGTTTTTCTAGAGAATTCAATGTGTCTTACACGAGATGATTGACTATTAGTCTGAGAGACTGCTAGCTTAATAATCCCTGTAAGAGATTGTTTCTCTCGAAAGTAACTAAATAGTTTTACTTTCTGTACAAGATTGTCAATATTGATGGATTGTTTAGGTTTTGTCTTGTACTCCCTGGAACGCAGGAGGGAGAGATATATCATAATCTACACTTGGAAAATCTTGGAAGGAATGGTCCCAAATCTGCACACAGAAATTACTCCCTACGAAAGTAAAAGACTGGGCAGCGATGCAAAATGCCCCCAATAAAAAGTAGGGGCGCCATTGGCACACTAAGGGAAAACACCATAAGTGTCCGGGGACCAAGACTGTTCAACAGCCTCCCATCAAGCATTAGGGGAATTATCAATAAACCCCTCGTTGCCTTCAAAAGAGAGCTGGACAGATACCTAAAGTCAGTGCCGGATCAGCCGGGCTGTGGCTCGTCCGTTTGACTGCGTGCGCCCAGCAGTAACAGCCTGGTTGATAAGGCCCTGATCCACCGGGAGGCCTGGTCATGGACCGGGCCGCGGGAGCGTTGATCCCCGAAATAACCTCCAGGTAAACCCACAACTATATTCTTTAATATTCATGATAAGTATCACAAGGTGTCACATAACCTCCCTATGACTATGGGATTTTAACGTTTAACCAAGTTACTAAGTACGAAAAGAGACTTAGTATTCAAATTAAATAAAGATCAGACAGAAGTGTCAAAAGTCGTTGTTAACTGAACCTTCGTACATCTTAGGTTGTTTCTTCTACACTGTCTAACAGTTAATATCTAACCCAATTACTAAGTACGAGAATATTTAGTTTTCAAACTAGATAAAAAAAATCCTGGAGAAACGACTTAGTGCTTATTTCCCCGGAAGTGAAATATAAAAGGTGAACAACGACTAAGTCATTATTTTCCTGATGTTATAACATAAGACCAGTGATTGTAACAGCTGGGTGGGAGCCTGTCAGGCGTAACCCGCAACACTGAGTTATCACGCTGTCTTGTCAGAGTTATCAGTCAGTCTTGTCAGAGTTATCACTCAGTCATGTCAGAGTTATCAGTCAGTCTTGTCAGAGTTATCAGTCAGTCTTGTCAGAGTTATCACTCAGTCTTGTCAGAGTTATCACGCAGTCTTGTCAGAGTTATCACTCAGTCTTGTCAGAGTTATCACGCAGTCTTGTCAGAGTTATCAGTCAGTCTTGTCAGAGTTATCAGTCAGTCTTGTCAGAGTTATCAGTCAGTCTTGTCAGAGTTATCACTCAGTCTTGTCAGAGTTATCACGCAGTCTTGTCAGAGTTATCAGTCAGTCTTGTCAGAGTTATCAGTCAGTCTTGTCAGGGTTATCAGTCAGTCTTGTCAGAGTTATCAGTCAGTCTTGTCAGAGTTATCAGTCAGTCTTGTCAGAGTTATCACGCAGTCTTGTCAGAGTTATCACTCAGTCTTGTCAGAGTTATCACGCAGTCTTGTCAGAGTTATCACTCAGTCTTGTCAGAGTTATCACGCAGTCTTGTCAGAGTTATCAGTCAGTCTTGTCAGAGTTATCAGTCAGTCTTGTCAGAGTTATCACTCAGTCTTGTCAGAGTTATCACGCAGTCTTGTCAGAGTTATCAGTCAGTCTTGTCAGAGTTACCAGTCAGTCTTGTCAGAGTTATCAGTCAGTCTTGTCAGAGTTATCACTCAGTCTTTGTCAGAGTTATCACGCAGTCTTGTCAGAGTTATCAGTCAGTCTTGTCAGAGTTATCAGTCAGTCTTGTCAGAGTTATCAGTCAGTCTTGTCAGAGTTATCAGTCAGTCTTGTCAGAGTTATCAGTCAGTCTTGTCAGGGTTATCAGTCAGTCTTGTCAGAGTTATCAGTCAGTCTTGTCAGAGTTATCAGTCAGTCTTGTCAGAGTTATCAGTCAGTCTTGTCAGAGTTATCAGTCAGTCTTGTCAGAGTTATCACGCAGTCATTTGTCAGAGTTATCAGTCAGTCTTGTCAGAGTTATCAGTCAGTCTTGTCAGAGTTATCAGTCAGTCTTGTCAGAGTTATCAGTCAGTCTTGTCAGAGTTATCAGTCAGTCTTGTCAGAGTTATCACGCAGTCTTGTCAGAGTTATCACTCAGTCTTGTCAGAGTTATCAGTCAGTCTTGTCAGAGTTATCAGTCAGTCTTGTCAGGGTTATCAGTCAGTCTTGTCAGAGTTATCAGTCAGTCTTGTCAGAGTTATCAGTCAGTCTTGTCAGAGTTATCAGTCAGTCTTGTCAGAGTTATCAGTCAGTCTTGTCAGTTATCAGTCAGTCTTGTCAGAGTTATCAGCCAGTCTTGTCAGAGTTATCAGTCAGTCTTGTCAGAGTTATCAGTCAGTCTTGTCAGAGTTATCAGTCAGTCTTGTCAAAGTTATCAGTCAGTCTTGTCAGAGTTATCAGTCAGTCTTGTCAAAGTTATCAGTCAGTCTTGTCAGTTATCAGTCAGTCTTGTCAGTTATCAGTCAGTCTTGTCAGAGTTATCAGTCAGTCTTGTCAGAGGGCTGCCTCCCTCAGAGGCGTCAGCCAGACCATTAAAAGAACTCTCTGCTTCAAACTAATTTAAACTTTTTTAACAAGCCGCTCAAACCCCGGACAGCCTTGTAATGTTGCATAACGACCCAATGCAAAGTTTTCTCAAGCCGACGACACTTGCAACCTGTCGTTCAATTATTTGGGGAAGGGGGAAGCCGTGCGTGCGCGTCCGCACCCATGAATGTTCAGTGTTTATGTTAGTCTACGTCACCTTGACGTATATTAACCTATATTTCCTTCTAATTAGAAGATAATAACGTAATTAAGACGGGAGGGGGGTGCGACCGGCAGCGCTGGGGCAAGGGGGGGGGAGGGGGCAGGAGGGGAGAAAGGGTGCAATTGGGTAGTGTGGAATGTGGGAGGGGGGCAGAGGGGGAAGTTTCAATAAAAATTAAACATTTGCAATTCTGGGTATGTTTATTGTAAATGTATCGCCAACCCGTGGCTTTATAAAGCCACTGGATGGCGAAACGTCTACAATAAAAATACCCAAATGTTGCACTTGTGTCTAATTTTCATCTTCTCGGTACTGCAGCACTGCGGCAGGCCTACTGGTCCAAGCTAGGCAGGTCCAACTCACACCACCTCATTTTTTTTGTCTAACCTGTTTTTTGTCATCTGACGGAGACTTTCAGCTGGCTGACTCCTCCACCATCCCTTTAAAATTATGGTTATGATTATAGCCATTAGATCTTAATTAAGATGCGCATAGTGCCATTTTGTCCGTGTATTTCCCCGGGGAGAAACAACAGCCTGCTGAACCAACTCTTACTGGGACGTCTTCCCTCTGTCTAGAGCGAAATGTTGACGGGCTACTTGAAGCTTCATTATCATCGCCAGTACAACATTTCGGTCCATACCCAGCCGGGGGGGTGAGGGGTGTGTGGGGGGTGAGGGGTGTGTGGTGGGGTGAGGGAGTTGGGGGGGCGCACGTGTTCTCTCATTAATGTTCAGGTGGAGCATCAAGACTTAACGAGAGGGACCCTGGCAGAGTGCACGAAAAAAAAACCAACTCGACTCTTTGTCAAGTGTGTTTTTTATCCCCTTGGCCTACCTCCCCCCCCTCCCTCCCTACTCAGCAGGAGGGCATGGAAGTGCCCGGGGCACGCCAGGAGGGGCCCCTGCACGCCAGGAGGGGCCCCTGCACGCCAGGAAGGGCCCCTGCACGCCAGGAAGGGCCCCTGCACGCCACCACTCGCCGCTCGTAATAACGTGCTCAAACATTTAACTTACAGATTGTAAGACGAAGCGGAAATCAACAGATGATGATGGTGGTGGTGATTGTTGTGGTGGCTGTGTTGTGGTGGTGGTGGTGATTGTTGTGGTGGTGTTGTGGTGGCCGTGTTGTGGTGTGTGGTGCAATGTTGATTGTGGTGTGTTGTGGTTGTGCTGTTGATTGTGGTGTTGTGGTGGCAATGTTGATTGTGGTGTTGTGGTGGCAATGTTGATTGTGGTGTTGTGGTGGCAATGTTGATGTGTTGTGGTGCAATTGATTGTGTGTTGGGCAATGTTGATTGTGGTGTTGTGGTGGTGATTGTGTTTTAGTAGTGGGTGGTGGTAATGACAGTGATGGTAGTGATTGTGGTGGTAGTGGTGGTGATTGTTGTGTGGTGGTGATGGCGGTGATGGTGATGGTTACTACGAGCACAGGTATAGTCTAATGGCCTGCACACCTGGTTGTAGCACAACAACCAAGGTAGAAACGAGAAACGAGCAAAAGATAGAGGAGAGTAAATACTTGTATACATTTCCTTCACCAAACAGCATGCAAGTACATGTACAACATTTACTGAGGATATGTACAGAAAGGCAGTTTTCAAGCAAGAGACACTGTATGAACACCTTCGACCAGACTCAGAAGTCTGCCAGTGATGCTTCACGAGTGTCCAGCATCACTTCAAAACTCTGGTGGGCTTCCTTGTGATTACCTGGTTGAACCAAGGTGCTACCATAGAAAAGGGCCCCTGCCAGTTATAGTCTTAGCATCTGGTTCACTGGGGTGTGACATACGCCCAATAAAATGTAACATACTCTTAGTATGCACCCCCCCCCCACCCGAAGTAGCTCTAATAGCCAGGACTAGACATACCATAATGGGGTGTGTCACCATGGCATGAGTTAATAATGGCACCGACTTTCCTCCCAACCATTCAACTCAGTATGTACTGCTTAACCCAAAGGAACTTTCAAGTCAGGCACAACCTTTGAGTAAAACAGGAGACAGTAGGGCTAGAATAGATTCCAAACATTTGCAAATGGAAGAGAAGTGTCTCCTCAGTAAGAAAAAAAAAACATACAGCTAGATTTACTCAATTTTTTCATGGCCATAAAGAATAAAAAAAAAAGCTTTCTACCTATTTTTTTCCCAAAACACAAAAATACATCCTAACAATTCAAGCCCGGGATAGGTTGTCTGGGAAAATATTATCATTACCGCCAATATGACGTACAGTTATATTGACGGCTTTTTAACAAGAATGTATGGTGAAGCCCACAGGCTGGACGATTCCTTCACCAACCTACGTTCTAACAGAAATGCTACTTCCTGCTGAAGTGGTTTCTGTTTTCCAGGATTAGCTCTGTAGGGAGAGAGTTTAATAGGTTTAGCAGTTCTTACGTCCACATTATAATAACCCAGGTTGCACATTTTCAGAACAGCCGATAATACGTCGGGAGAGGTTTGCAGAAGAGTAGTGAGTGTTACTACTTGGTCTTCTGCAAGTCCCGACATTATAGGGCGAGGATCCTGGAGGATGGATGAGTTAGGAAGCCTTATTTGAGATGTGTACAGGGAATCAGGGTCGTCCACAGAGCCAGGGACAGAAGACAAAGTCATTACTGGGACATTAACTGACTCAAACAATAGTTTTATCTGATTAATGTGGTAGACCTTACCCAAGTTGGATTTATCAAAAGATGCTACTACCACGTAGTTTAAATCAGAATTCTTTTTTACCACCTGAATTGGTCCCACAAACCTTGCTATCAACGTGTGACCATGCGCAGGTTCTCCGACCAACACCTTGTCGCCTGGGCTCGAGGAGCAAAATTTAGCAGTTTTGTCATACCTCTGCTTCATGTTGTTGGGAGTGGATTTTAAGTTGGCCTTAGCCAGTTGACGTGCCACGTGCCATCTTAATGAAGGATAGTAGGGTGTCTTGCAGGTGTCCCTTTCCCATCCATAATTTCTTGAGCACGTGTAGGGAACCTCTGACATTATGCCCAATAATCAGCTCAAAAGGACTGTGCCCGTTGAATCCTGCACAGTTTCTGGCGCTGCGAGCAGCAAAAGAAGAAGCGATGCATCCCAGTCTGTAGGAAAATGCATACAATATGTACGCATCTTGGATTTTAAGGTTTGGTGAAACCTTTCTAAGGTGCCTTGGAAAGGTTTCAGGGTCTTCGTCAGGAGATGCGGACCTTCATGGTCTCACAAAGGTGATTCCACTGCTAATAACAAATCAAGGTTAGCCACAGACTAACACAGTAAACAACGTTGATATTCAGACGCACTATGCCTGGAACACTGAGTCCAAGGTTCACTGAAGACTGCACTGTACACACGACACTTCAGGAGCGCAAGAGTGGCACGGCTGGTATAGCGGCTGAGGTAGCGCTGAGGTAGCAGCTGGGTAGCGGCTGGTGTAGCGGCTGGGCAGCGGCTGGTGTAGAGACTAGGGTAGCGGCTAGGGTAGAGGCTGGGTAGCGGCTGGTGTAGCGGCTGTTGTAGGGGCTGGTGTAGCGGGTGTAAGTGGCTGAGGAAGTGGTTGGGATAGCGGCTGAGGTAGCGGCTAGTTTAGCAACTGGGCAGCGGCTGATGTAGAGACTGAGGTAGCGGCTGGTAGATGGCTGGGTAGCGGCTGGTGTAGCGGCTGATTGTAGGGCTGGTGTAGCGGGTGTAAGTGGGAGAAGTGGTTGGTAGCGGCTGAGGTAGCGGCTGGTGTAGCGGCTGGTCAGCGGCTGGTGTAGGGTCGGGTACGGCTGGTATAGGCTGAGGTAGCCGGCTGGTGTAGGCGTTGTACGGCTGGTGTAGCGGGTGTAGGGCTGAGGAAGTGGTTCGGGGTAGCGGCTGCAGGCGGCTAGTTACGCGCTGGTTTAGTAGACTGAGGGTACCGGCTGATGTAGCAACTGAGGAAGCGGCTGGTGTAGCGGCTGAGGTACGGCTGGTGTAGGGGCTGGTGTAGGGCTGTGTAGGGTTGGTGTAGGGCTGTGTACGGCTGTGTAGGAGGCTGGTCTAGGGGTTGGTGATTCAACGTGGTTAGCTGCTGGTAGGTTGATGAGTTGGGGTCGTACCGGCGGTTCAGGGCTGAGGTACCTGACTGTAGTAGGCTAGGTACCTGCTGTGCATGCGCTGGTGTAGGGGCGAGGTGGGGCTCGGTAAACCAACGCGTTCAGGGACTGAGTAACTCACGCTGGTTGGCTGGGTAACCGGCTAGAGCATGCGGCGTGTAGGCTAGAGGTTCGGGCTCGGTACCGCTGGTTTCAGGCTGACGTACGGCTGGTGAGGGCTGGGTTAACGCTGGTGCGCGGGGTGTGGGCTGAGGTTTGGGGCCGTTAAACAAGGACATGTATCAAGGCTAAAAGTACTCGCTGTTCAGGTCTAGGTCACGCTGGTCTAGGGCGGGATACCTGCTAGTGTCAGGGGCCTGGGTACACGCAAAAGTGTAGGCTTAGGTACCCTGCTCAGGCTGAGGTACCGCTGTGTAGGAGTGCGGTACCGCTCGTTAGGCTGCGCGTACCGACTGGTAGGCATTGGGTATCCGCGGTTCAGGCTAGGTACACGCTAGTTGTAGGGCTGCGGTAACCTGCTGTCAGTTAGGCCTGGGTACGGCTGGTGTAGGGGCTTGGGGTACCGGCTGGTGTAGGGGCTGGGGTAGCGGCTGAGGTGTCGTAAGAGGTGTGTAGTTGAATGAACTGTCTCGGTTGAGTGATTCAACGTGGATTGTGTGAAGGATAGGTTAATAGTTAGTTACTAGGCGTGTCATGGCGCTCGTACCTTGACCTTAATAACGTCATCAACCTTCTTGTCATACGCACGTGCGGTAGCGCACGTACGCACAACCAACCGTTTACGAGTTAGCCCAAAACTGGTAACTCTCACCTTTTTTTTTTCAAACATCGATAGAAAACGCACGCTTTAAGATATTACGGCGTTAGCAGCCTTTTGTCGTTACTATTGGTTAATTTTAGTGCCTTAAACAATTAAAATTAATCAAATAAAAAGTACTTGTCTCTGTTCACTCTTACCTAACACATACAAGCCTGTAGATGTCCAAGCCCACAACACTCAAAACTTCACTTATCCCCTCCCTCCATCATTTCCTAAGACGAGTCCTATCCCTCCTTCCCTCCACACTACATTTATATCCCCTCCTAATCATCCTATTTTGCTCCATCCTCTGTCAATGTCCAAACTTCCTCAGCCACCCTTCCTAAGCCCACTGAATGCTTGCTAACCCACCATCTTCCAATCTCCCAGCTTCTAAATTTCTATATGATATTCACACCACACATTTCTCTCAAACACGACATCATTACTACCTCCACCCTCCTCCTCGCTGCAATGCTTGAAACCCATATTTCGTAAATTGATATGAAAAATGGGTTTCAAGCACTGCAGTGTTGAAACCACTATACTCTGGTACATATCTTTTTTTTTCCCCTCCCTGGATAAGGTTCTTTGTCTTCACAGAAGCCTCAATGCACCACTCACCTTTTTTTTTAATCGCTAACTCTATGGTTCACCGCATCTTTCACAGATCCATCGCTAGTGCACTCAGCTCACACACTGAGGTCCGGAATTCGAATCTCCTCCGGTACAGCTGAAAAACATTAGGGACGTGTTTCCACAAAACACCTGATGTCCCTGTGCACCCATCAGTAAAATGGGTACCTGGGAGTTAGTCGACTGTTGTGGGTCGCATCTTGGGACAAAACTGACCCAATTTGCCCGAAATGCTCAGCATAACAAGCAGCTTTCTATATAGTAGTATGTCATTGGTGTCAGCTAGGACTGTATACCTTGTACATGTACTTGTAGTAAATATTATATTGTAGTAATTATTATATTATTATTATTACTATTATTATTAAAAAGTCTAGTCCCGAAAATCTAATCACATTTATTTACTCTATACTTTTTTCCCTCCAATCTGATATCCAATCTTTCATTACTTAGATTTTTCTTTTGCTTTTGTCTTGCTTTTTCCTATGTTTACTTTTAACTTCATTCATTCACATATCTTCCCAAATTCCTCTACCAACTTTCGCAACTTCTCTTCAGAAGCTCCGGGAAGAGCCATCTGGTCGGCACAAAAGCCGCTGTAACTTTGTATTGGAATCTTTATCTTTTAATCCCATAACTTTCCTAACACACTAGCATTTGTTTCTTTTACAACGCCATCTATGAATATGTTAAACAGTCAGTTAAACATCACACATCCCTAGAGGGTCTAACGTCTACTTTGACTAGAAAATAATCTCCCATTCTCCTACATAACCTAACTCGCTTTCCACAGAAAAACTCTTGATTATTTAAAGCAACCTACCATCTATTCTATACATAAGCATCCTCTGTAACATTGTTTCCCTCTCCACCCTATATATATGCCTTTTCTGAATCCACAAGTGCAACAAAAAGGTTTTTGCCTTTAAATATTGTCCACTTATATGCTTCCATGTCAACACTTGGTCACATATCCCCTACCCGTCCTAAAACTTCCTTATTTTTCTGCAATCTTGCTCTCTGTCCTACCTGTAATTCTTTCAAGAAAAATACCTTACCAGATGAACTCAACTGGCTCATTTCCCTGCAATGCCTATACACTTTTTTGTAGATAAATGGTTAAGAGAACCGACAAGTTGATAAATTAGACACATGTGCAACACTTGGATATCTTTACTGAGAAAACGTTTCGCCACACAGTGGCTTCATCAGTCCTATACAAAGAAGAATGGTGAAGATCAGAAAGGAGTTTCAGGTAATCAATCCCTCAGCCTGGAGTCGATGGCATATATACTGTGGCTTATATATTGTAGGCAGGTGAGATGAAGCAGTCGTAGACGACATCACAGTGGACAAATCCACATGTGGAGTAGGTCATGCCTATAGGTTAGGCAAGTGAAGAATTCTCTGTATCAAGATCCTAAGATGTTGCTGTGTCTGAGAGGACACTTCTTCCTGCATATGCTGTAGACTTCTGGTAACCCCACACCTTTTCCTATTCTCAGCGCTACGAATTCCCTGTAGAATATTCACATCCCACAATGTCTGCAAACACGGCATCTCCACTACCTCCAGCCTCCTCCTCACTTTAACGTTTAAAACCCATTTTTAACATCCATATATCATTGTTGATACCACTACACTCTTGTACATTCCCCTTTTACCTCCAGAGATAATGTTCTTTGTCTCCACGCATGCCTTAATGCACCACCCACGTTTTGTCGGCTGGATAGGTCTTTCATAGACACATCCATCCGACAAGTTCACTCCCAAACACTGGGACATATTCGCTCCTCCATACTCCCTCCTTCCAATCTGATATCTAGTATTCCATTACCTAGATATTTGCTTTTACTCTCATCATATTGCTCTGTCCTATGTATAATTTATATGATAAACAACCATGGTGACATCACACATCCCTGTCTAGTGTAGCAGATTTTGAATGTTTCACTGAGGGTGTGTGCATAAAGAAATGAATGAGCTTCAGTTTCCTGTTACTTCATGTTTGAAGGTAGAAAGTTTGCAGATAAAGCTGATTAAATGAAAGATAATATTAGCAAGATGGCAGCAGTGTAACAGGAAGCGTTGAAATGTGAACGAATATCACTGGTGATGCTTGTAGTGAACCCGCCTCACCCATCCTTATACACAAGGGCTACAAGACCAATTGAACCCATACAAGTGAACCAGACTCACCCACTCATATGCACACGGGCTTCAAGACCGAGTGAACCCACAGCAGTGAACCAGCCTCACCTACCCTTATACACAAGGGCCACTAGGCCCTGTATGTCGCCAGCGGATTCGCCACGGCCCCAAACACGGTGTGATCCCTCAGCAGTGTATACTCGCTTTAACTGTCGTCGTTTTTCTTGGCGCATGTCTCAGCCGTGCTGGTCACTCGTCCAGCAAGAAACAGTCTAAAGGCGTCCCAGCGGGACTAAGTACAAGAAGATGCAGATCTGCTGTCGAACGAATTGCTTTGAGTGTTCAAGTGTGGGATACAGGATAGTAGAGAGGCTTCATATTTCTTCTCAGTGGTGGGGCGTGTTCAGCTCGGCGCAGTATATTGCGGTGCGTTAAGCTAAGCGATCTCCAGATTGCCCTATAGTCAACCCTGACAGCTCAGTTCTTTTACAGCGGCATCGACGCTCTGCTCTTACGGAAGAATTGTTAACATTGGCTTTACTTGCTGACTGTCAGGAATGATTATGCAATATTGACGTAATCAGGGGAGGGGGTGTGGGCCAGAGGCACACTCTTACTGTACTGGCATCATGATGATGATGATGATGAAACAGAAGAGAGAGAGAAGGAAAAGAGGAGGGAGGAGAAGAATAAGAAAGAGAAGAAGTAGAATCAAAGTAGCAGTAGTAGTAATAGTACTAGTGAGTCATGATATTGTCACACGGGATGGTTCATATCCTACGAAATAACTTAGCAAATATGACTTATTTCAGGCCCCTCCGAAAAATGCCAACCACAACAGTCTACTAGTCCGTGTTAATCTATGAACTGCAAGACAACTCGGGCAGCAAGATCCGGACTCAGGTCCTTTGAGTTGCAGGCAGAACAAAGTATTACTTGAGCAATCAGGTCTCAGTGTGGGGTGCAGCAGTGGTGGACGGTACGACCACAGGGGTACAGCGGTACACTTGACCAAGAGGAGCCGACGGTACGATATTACTGTCTTGGGGATTCACTAAACTAGGGAGAAGAGGCCAGCAGGTGTGATCATAGGACGGAAGTGCGCAACCGCAAGTGCCCAGATCAAGAACCCTTCGCTAGCAACGAAATCTCTTCTTAAAGGTCTGACCCGGCCTTCAACACAAGATGCCTTCAGTCACACTACGAACACTCGCGGAAAGTCACACTACCAACACTCGCTGAAAGTCACACTACCAACACTCGCTGAAAGTCACACTATCAACACTCGCTGAAGGTCACACTATAGTGATAATATAGCATTTATTGTGGTGGAGACGGAAAAAAAAATAGAAAAGCTAGATACAGCGATTGATAAACAAGGGTTGAGGTCGACCGTTCGTCATTGTAGGAGTTGCCAGCAGTCACCGGTTTCTTCAACACGAAAGTTATACTTTTGTATCAATCAAATCACATATTACTCGGGTAGATAATTTCCAGTAGATCCTTCATGTGTTAGCTCAAATCACCGACCAGTATGTTTTAAATAAGTGACCCACTGATCAGATCAGATCGACTGGTCCGAACCCTTGACTGGTCCGAACCCTTGACTGGTTTCAAACGGTTTCGTTGGACAATAAAGCAGACTGTAAACGGATGGGGTTGTAGGCGCCCTTATAAACACAAACATTAAATATAAATCAGGAACGTGCACGGTAAGCTGTCCAATATACAAAAACAGTTAGAAACAGAAATACAAATAGCTAGAGCTTCATTTAAGGAGGTTATTAATACAATATTCAAGAGGTTGCTAGTAGAATTGCAGGAAATCAACCATTCAAATCATTATGAAGCTGTGTGTAGTCTGTGGTCAGTCAAACAAACGGGCTTCCACATGGGTAAATTGTCATTTTTGTGGAAATTGGTGTCACGCCCCTTGTGCAGATATCCAAGAACTAGCTACAAGCAGTGTTAAAACAGGGAAGTGTTTTTGGGTATGCCCAAATGAGATAAATCTGTGGACTAAAATCACAAGGGTATTAAAAGAGGTCAACATCAAAGCTGCTTTCATAGAAAACCTGGAAGCTTTCTACAACAGATGGGAACATAAAAAATCTGGGCTGAATGGTACTGCCCTTGATACTGGCCATGCAGTCAGAAACTAAGGCTGGAGATGAAGTCCTGGTAGTCAGTAAATGTGGGGCTGATAGTGCTGTCCTGGGAGACAGTAATGGTGAAGCTGGAGGTGCTGTCCTGGGAGACAGTAATGGTGAAGCTGGAGGTGCTGTCCTGGGAGACAGTGATGGTGAAGCTGGAGATGCTGTCCTGGGAGACAGTAATGGTGAAGCTGGAGATTTTGTCCAGGTAGTCGGGAATTATACGCAGGAAGAAATACATATAAATGACCTCACAGGGGACAGGAGCCATAGTTGGGAAACAAGTGTAGTCAAAGATAAGATAAAACCAATATTGCAAACTAGAAATACCGCAGGAAATAGCAAACAAGAGGACTCCACTAGCAATAGTGAGGATATATTACCAAAAACAACTGGTGGGAGCTCCATTGTTGGTGCTAGGGAGGATAGAAGTAAGACAGGGAACCATGCACCAACAGGGAATACAGTCACAGAAACCCAAGGCAAACGGAAACCAAGCCTGTGCACATACTATGCACTTGGTATCTGCTGGCATGGGAAATCTGGAAAAACAGATGGGACGTGCAACTATGACCACCCTAGAAAATGCCATGCCCATATGACAACAGGAAAATGCAAACTCCCTTCCTGTAAGCTTTTTCACCCTGAACTGTGTACCTCTTAAGTACAGGAAAGACTGTGCTATAACTTAAATTGCCAGGCATACCATCTAAAGGGGACAAAAAGATACAAAACATCCAGGCCATGGGAAAACCTGGGTAGCCACAGCCACTCAAGAGGGAGAGGTTTTTTAGTGCCAGGAAGGAAAAAAAAACTGGCAGGAAATGGCAGAAATTGTACACCAAATCCAGTCATTCCTGGAGTGGAACCACAGTCGATAGCCTCCACTCCAAACCAACAGATACAGTTACTAATGCCGGAAAAAAATCCCCCCCCAGTACCAACAATACCACCAGTCCGATATCATTCTTCTTTGCAAATATACAGGGTCTAAAGCCAGCAACAAACAACAAAATACCTTTCATCCGTGGACTGCTTGCAGAGGCAAACGCAATGTTCGCGGCTTTCACTGAGACCCACATAAAGGATCACTTGGACAACGAAATATGGATCCCAGGTTACAACCTATACAGATGTGACAGAGTGAACAGGCAAAGGGGGGGGGGGGTTGGCCTGTACATTGCAGAGTCACTTGTTTGCACAGAACTGCTTAATGCCTCAAATGTAGTGGAAGTTTTAGCAGTAAAGGTCGAGAACCAAAACCTAGTCATTGTGGTAGTCTACAAGCCTCCGGATGCAACATCCCAGCAATTCCAGGAACAGCTGTTAAAAATTGACCACTGTCTGGAAAATCTTCCAGCTCCTGCACCCAACATCTTGCTCCTGGGGGATTTCAACTTAAGGCACCTAAAATGGAGGAATATAGCAAATGATATTGTTGCAGTAATAACACCGGGAGGCAGCTCTGATGAAAACTCACACTCACACGAGCTTTTAAATCTCTGCACAAAATTCAATTTAAACCAGCAAATAATAGAGCCGACTAGACTGGAGAATACACTAGACCTCATCTTCACTAACAATGATGATCTGCTAAGAAATGTCACCATATCAAAAACAATATACTCAGATCACAACATAATTGAGGTTCAGACATGTATGCGTGGAGCCCCAGACCGACATAATGAGACTAGTCACGAGGGAGCATTCACCAAATTCAACTTCAATAACAAAAACATAAAGTGGGACCAAGTAAACCAAGTCCTAACCGATATAAGCTGGGAAGATATACTAAGCAACACAGACCCCAACTTATGCCTAGAACAGATTAACTCGGTGGCACTCGATGTATGCACAAGGCTTATGATGACACTCTTCAGGTCACTTGTTCTATCTAGGCTGGAATATTGCTGCACACTAACAGCACCTTTCAAGGCAGGTGAAATTGCCGACCTAGAAAATGTACAGAGAACCTTCACGGCGCGCATAACGGAGATAAAACACCTCAATTACTGGGAGCGCTTGAGGTTCCTAAACCTGTATTCCCTGGAACGCAGGAGGGAGAGATACATGATTATATACACCTGGAAAATCCTAGAGGGACTAGTACCGAACTTGCACACGAAAATCACTCACTACGAAAGCAAAAGACTTGGCAGACGATGCACCATCCCCCAATGAAAAGCAGGGGTGTCACTAGCACGTTAAGAGACCATACAATAAGTGTCAGGGGCCCGAGACTGTTCAACTGCCTCCCAGCACACATAAGGGGGATTACCAACAGACCCCTGGCAGTCTTCAAGCTGGCACTGGACAAGCACCTAAAGTCAGTTCCTGATCAGCCGGGCTGTGGCTCGTACGTTGGTTTGCGTGCAACCAGCAGCAACAGCCTGGTTGATCAGGCTCTGATCCACCAGGAGGCCTGGTCACAGACCGGGCCGCGGGGGCGTTGGCCTCCGGAACTCTCTCCAGGTAAACTCTCCAGGTAAACCAACACTTGCTGAAAGTCACACTACCAACACTCGCTGAAAGTCACACTACCAACACTTGCTGAAAGTCACACTACCAACACTCGCTGAAAGTCACACTACCAACACTTGCTGAAAGTCACACTACCAACACTTGCTGAAAGTCACACTACCAACACTCGCTGAAAGTCACACTGCCAACACTCGCTGAAAGTCACACTACCAACAATCGCTGAAAGTCACACTACCAACAATCGCTGAAAGTCACACTGCCAACACTCGCTGAAAGTCACACTGCCAACACTCGCTGAAAGTCACACTACCAACAATCGCTGAAAGTCACACTACCAACAATCGCTGAAAGTCACACTACCAACAATCGCTGAAAGTCACACTACCAACAATCGCTGAAAGTCACACTACCAACACTCGCTGAAAGTCACACTACCAACACTCGCTGAAAGTCACACTATCAACACTCGCTGAAAGTCACACTACCAACACTCGCTGAAAGTCACACTACCAACAATCGCTGAAAGTCACACTGCCAACACTCGCTGAAAGTCACACTGCCAACACTCGCTGAAAGTCACACTATCAACACTCGCGGAAAGTCACACTACCAACACTCGCTGAAAGTCACACTACCAACACTCGCTGAAAGTCACACTATCAACACTCGCGGAAAGTCACACTACCAACAATCGCTGAAAGTCACACTACCAACACTCGCTGAAAGTCACACTACCAACACTCGCTGAAAGTCACACTATCAACACTCGCGGAAAGTCACACTACCAACAATCGCTGAAAGTCACACTACCAACACTCGCTGAAAGTCACACTATCAACACTCGCTGAAAGTCACACTACCAACACTCGCTGAAAGTCACACTACCAACACTCGCGGAAAGTCACACTATCAACACTCGCTGAAAGTCACACTATCAACACTCGCTGAAAGTCACACTACCAACACTCGCTGAAAGTCACACTACCAACACTCGCGGAAAGTCACACTATCAACACTCGCGGAAAGTCACACTACCAACAATCGCTGAAAGTCACACTACCAACACTCGCGGAAAGTCACACTATCAACACTCGCTGAAAGTCACACTATCAACACTCGCTGAAAGTCACACTACCAACACTCGCGGAAAGTCACACTACCAACACTCGCGGAAAGTCACACTACCAACACTCGCGGAAAGTCACACTACCAACACTCGCGGAAAGTCACACTACCAACACTCGCGGAAAGTCACACTACCAAACACTCGCGGAAAGTCACACTACCAACACTCGCGGAAAGTCACACTATCAACACTCGCGGAAAGTCACACTACCAACACTCGCTGAAAGTCACACTACCAACACTCGCGGAAAGTCACACTACCAACACTCGCGGAAAGTCACACTACCAACACTCGCGGAAAGTCACACTACCAACACTCGCTGAAAGTCACACTATCAACAATAAAAAAAAACTATTTTCTTTCAACTTGGTGGCAAGTGTCAGATTGTGTGACGAGTTAAATTAGATGTTTGAAAAATATGACGAAAAGTGGTCTTGGTCCCTGACCACTGTACCTGTTTGTAGTCTCTTGGTCCCTGACCACTGTACCTGTGTGTAGTCTCGTGGTCCCTGACCACTGTATCTGTGTGTAGCCTCGTGGTCCCTGACCACTGTACCTGTGTGTAGTCTCGTGGTCCCTGACCACTGTATCTGTGTGTAGCCTCGTGGTCCAGGACCACTGTACCTGTGTGTAGCCTCGTGGTTCATGACCATTGAACCTGTGTGTAGCCTCGTGGTCCATGACCACTGTACCTGTGTGTAGCCTCGTGGTTCATGACCATTGAACCTGTGTGTAGCCTCGTGGTCCATGACCACTGTACCTGTGTGTAGCCTCGTGGTTCATGACCACTGAACCTGTGTGTAGCCTCGTGGTCCATGACCACTGTGCCTGTGTGTAGCCTCGTGGTTCATGGCCAATGTACCTGTGGGTAGCCTCGTGGTCCATGACCACTGTACCTGTGTGTAGCCTCGTGGTTCATGGCCAATGTACCTGTGGGTAGCCTCGTGGTTCATGACAACTGTACCTGTGTGTAGCCTCGTGGTTCATGACCACTTTACCTGTGTGTAGCCTCGTGGTTCATGACCACTTTACCTGTGTGTAGCCTCGTGGTTCATGACCACTGTACCTGTTGGTAGCCTCGTAGTCCCTGTCTGCTGAACCTGTGTGTAGCCTCGTGGTCCATGACCACTGTACCTGTGTGTAGCCTCGTGGTTGATGGCCAATGTACCTGTGGGTAGCCTCGTAGTCTCTGACTGCTGTACCTATGTGTAGCCTCGTGGTACCTGACCACTGTACCTGTGTGTAGCCTAGTGGTCCATGACCACTGTACCTGTGTGTAACCTCGTGGTTCATGACCAATGTACCTGTGTATAGACTCGTAGTCCATGACCCCTGTACCTGTGTGTAGCCTCGTAGTCCCTGACTGCTGTACCTGTGTGTAGCCTAGTGGTCCATGACCACTGTACCTGTGTGTAGCCTAGTGGTCCATGACCACTGTACCTGTGTGTAACCTCGTGGTTCATGACCAATGTAGCTGTGTATAGCCTCGTGGTCCATGACCCCTGTACCTGTGTGTAGCCTCGTGGTCCATGACCCCTGTACCTGTGTGTAGCCTCGTACTCCCTGATTGCTGTACCTGTGTGTAGCCTAGTGGTCCATGACCACTGTACCTGTGTATAGCCTCGTGGTCCATGACCACTGTACCTGTGTGTAGCCTCGTGATCCATGACCACTGTACCTGTGTATAGCCTCGTGGTCCATGACCACTGTACCTGTGTGTAGCCTCGTGATCCATGACCACTGTACCTGTGTATAGCCTCGTGGTCCATGACCACTGTACCTGTGTGTGGTCTCGTGGTCTATGACCGCCATCTGCGCTTCAACCACTGCCTCTCCTGTGGTGGGGTCCAAGACCAATCAAAGTGGTAGTTACCTTACTAAACCATTCAAGGTGGTAGTTACCTTAATGGACCATTTAAAGGGCTAGCTACCTTACTGGACCATTCAAGTTGCTACTTAACTTACTGGACCATTTCAGGTCATAGTTATCAGGTGCTAGCTACCTTTCAGTACTATTGAAGGTGTCAGTTACTAGGTGCTAACTACCTTGCTAGACCAATCAAGGTGTTAGTTACCAGGTGCTAGCTACCTTACTGGACCATTAAAGTTGTTAGGTACCTTACAGGACAATTTAAGGTACTAGCTACCTTTCAGGACTATTAAAGGTGTTACCTGGAGTTTACCTGGAGAGAGTTTCGGGGGTCAACGCCCCCGCGGCCCGGTCTGTGACCAGGCCTCCTGGTGGATCAGCGCCTGATCAACCAGGCTGTTGCTGCTGGCTGCACGCAAACCAACGTACGAGCCACAGCCCGGCTGATCAGGAACTGACTTTAGGTGCTTGTCCAGTGCCAGCTTGAAGACTGCCAGGGGTCTGTTGGTAATCCCCCTTATGTGTGCTGGGAGGCAGTTGAACAGTCTCGGGCCCCTGACACTTATTGTATGGTCTCTTAACGTGCTAGTGACACCCCTGCTTTTCATTGGGGGGATGGTGCATCGTCTGCCAAGTCTTTTGCTTTCGTAGTGAGTGATTTTCGTGTGCAAGTTCGGTACTAGTCCCTCTAGGATTTTCCAGGTGTATATAATCATGTATCTCTCCCTCCTGCGTTCCAGGGAATACAGGTTTAGAAACCTCAAGCGCTCCCAGTAATTGAGGTGTTTTATCTCCGTTATGCGCGCCGTGAAAGTTCTCTGTACATTTTCTAGGTCGGCAATTTCACCTGCCTTGAAAGGTGCTGTTAGAGTGCAGCAATATTCCAGCCTAGATAGAACAAGTGACCTGAAGAGTGTCATCATGGGCTTGGCCTCCCTAGTTTTGAAGGTTCTCATTATCCATCCTGTCATTTTTCTAGCAGATGCGATTGATACAATGTTATGGTCCTTGAAGGTGAGATCCTCCGACATAATCACTCCCAGGTCTTTGACGTTGGTGTTTCGCTCTATTTTGTGGCCAGAATTTGTTTTGTACTCTGATGAAGATTTAATTTCCTCATGTTTACTACTTTTCTGATACAGAGACAGTATTAAACTAAACTAACCTCCTTTAGAATGAAGGTACACTCGTATCAAGCCATGTCGGTATATAATATATATATATATATATATATATATATATATATATATATATATATATATTATATATATATATATATATATATATATATATATATAGGGGTTATAGTAAGCGTGTATGCACCTGGAGAAGAGAGAAGTGTAGAGGAGAGAGAGAGATTCTGGGAAATGTTGAGTGAATGCGTGGGGAGTTTTGAATCAAGTGTGAGAGTAATGGTGGTTGGGGATTTCAATGCTAAAGTGGGTAAAAATGTTATGGAGGGAGTAGTAGGTAAATTTGGGGGTGCCAGGGGTAAATGTAAATGGGGAGCCTTTAATTGAGCTATGTGTAGAAAGAAATTTGGTAATAAGTAATACATATTTTATGAAAAAGAAGATAAATAAATACACAAGGTATGATGTAGCACGTAATGAAAGTAGTTTGTTAGATTATGTATTGGTGGATAAAAGGTTGATGGGTAGGCTCCAGGATGTACATGTTTATAGAGGGGCAACTGATATATCGGATCATTATTTAGTTGTAGCTACAGTTAGAGTAAGAGGTAGATGGGAAAAGAGGAAGGTGGCAACAACAAGTAAGAGGGAGGTGAAAGTGTATAAACTAAGGGAAGAGGAAGTTCGGGCGAGATATAAGCGACTATTGGCAGAAAGGTGGGCTAGTGCAAAGATGAGTAGTGGGGGGTTGAAGAGGGTTGGAATAGTTTTAAAAATGCAGTATTAGAATGTGGGGCAGAAGTTTGTGGTTATAGGAGGGTGGGAGCAGGAGGAAAGAGGAGTGATTGGTGGAATGATGAAGTAAAGGGTGTGATAAAAGAGAAAAAGGTAACTCATGAGAGGTTTTTACAAAGCAGAAGTATTATAAGAAGAGCAGAGTATATGGAGAGTAAAAGAGAGGTGAAGAGAGTGGTGAGAGAGTGCAAAAGGAGAGCAGATGAAAGAGTGGGAGAGGCACTGTCAAGAAATTTTAATGAAAATAAGAAAAAATTTTGGAGTGAGTTAAACAAGTTAAGAAAGCCTAGGGAAAGTATGGATTTGTCAGTTAAAAACAGAGTAGGGGAGTTAGTAGATGGGGAGATGGAGGTATTAGGTAGATGGCGAGAATATTTTGAGGAACTTTTAAATGTTGAGGAAGAAAGGGAGGCGGTAATTTCATGCACTGGCCAGGGAGGTATACCATCTTTTAGGAGTGAAGAAGAGCAGAATGTAAGTGTGGTGGAGGTACGTGAGGCATTACGTAAAATGAAAGGGGGTAAAGCAGCTGGAACTGATGGGATCATGACAGAAATGTTAAAAGCAGGGGGGGATATAGTGTTGGAGTGGTTGGTACTTTTGTTTAATAAATGTATGAAAGAGGGGAAGGTACCTAGGGATTGGCGGAGAGCATGTATAGTCCCTTTATATAAAGGGAAAGGGGACAAAAGAGATTGTAAAAATTATAGAGGAATAAGTTTACTGAGTATACCAGGAAAAGTATACGGTAGGGTTATAATTGAAAGAATTAGAGGTAAGACAGAATGTAGAATTGCGGATGAGCAAGGAGGCTTCAGAGTGGGTAGGGGATGTGTAGATCAAGTGTTTACATTGAAGCATATATGTGAACAGTATTTAGATAAAGGTAGGGAAGTTTTTATTGCATTTATGGATTTAGAAAAGGCATATGATAGAGTGGATAGAGGAGCAATGTGGCAGATGCTGCAAGTATATGGAATAGGTGGTAAGTTACTAAATGCTGTAAAGAGCTTTTACGAGGATAGTGAGGCTCAGGTTAGGGTGTGTAGAAGAGAGGGAGAATACTTCCCAGTAAAAGTAGGTCTTAGACAGGGATGTGTAATGTCACCATGGTTGTTTAATATATTTATAGATGGGGTTGTAAAAGAAGTAAATGCTAGGATGTTCGGGAGAGGGGTGGGATTAAATTATGGGGAATCAAATTCAAAATGGGAATTGACACAGTTACTTTTTGCTGATGATACTGTGCTTATGGGAGATTCTAAAGAAAAATTGCAAAGGTTAGTGGATGAGTTTGAGAATGTGTGTAAAGGTAGAAAGTTGAAAGTGAACATAGAAAAGAGTAAGGTGATGAGGGTATCAAATGATTTAGATAAAGAAAAATTGGATATCAAATTGGGGAGGAGGAGTATGGAAGAAGTGAATGTTTTCAGATACTAGGGAGTTGACGTGTCGGCGGATGGATTTATGAAGGATGAGGTTAATCATAGAATTGATAGGGAAAAAAGGTGAGTGGTGCGTTGAGGTATATGTGGAGTCAAAAAACGTTATCTATGGAGGCAAAGAAGGGAATGTATGAAAGTATAGTAGTACCAACACTCTTATATGGATGTGAAGCTTGGGTGGTAAATGCAGCAGCGAGGAGACGGTTGGAGGCAGTGGAGATGTCCTGTCTAAGGGCAATGTGTGGTGTAAATATTATGCAGAAAATTAGGAGTGTGGAAATTAGGAGAAGGTGTGGAGTTAAAAGCATTAGTCAGAGGGCAGAAGAGGGGTTGTTGAGGAGGTTTGGTCATTTAGAGAGAATGGATCAAAGTAGAATGACATGGAAAGCATATAAATCTATAGGGGAAGGAAAGAGGGGTAGGGGTCGTCCTCGAAAGGGTTGGAAAGAGAGGTAAAGGAGGTTTTGTGGGCGAGGGGCTTGGACTTCCAGCAAGCGTGCATGAGCGTGTTAGATAGGAGTGAATGGAGACGAATGATACTTGGGACCTGACGATCTGTTGGAGTGTGAGCAGGGTAATATTTAGTGAAGGGATTCAGGGAAACCGGTTATTTTCATATAGTCGGACTTGAGACCTGGAAATGGGAAGTACAATGCCTGCACTTTAAAGGAGTGGTTTGGGATATTGGCAGTTTGGAGGGATATGTTGTGTATCCTTATACGTATATGCTTCTAAGCTGTTGTATTCTGAGCACCTCTGCAAAAGCAGTGATAATGTGTGAGTGTGGTGAAAGTGTTGAATGATGATGAAAGTATTTTCTTTTTGGGGATTTTCTTTCTTTTTTGGGTCACCCTGCCTCGGTGGGAGACGACCGACTTGTTGGAAAATATTATATATATATATATATATATATATATATATATATATATATATATATATATATATTATATATAATATATATAATATATATATATATATATATATATAATTTATATATTATTGTGACCACGAACAAGTGGTATTGATCAATAACAACACTGCACTAGCCAAGGACTCGAACCCATGCTGCTTTGGCCTGCCTCATGGTGGGCGCTACAATTAAGGATGGTATGGTCCTGTGGGTTAGAGCGTCATGTGTTTTCGCCCACCATGAGGAAGACCAAAACGACATGGGTTTGAGTCCTTGGCTAGTGCAGTGTTGTTATTGATTTATATATATATATATATATATATATATATATATATATATATATATATTATATATATATATATATATATATATATATATATTCAACAAGTCGGCCGTCTCCCACCGAGGCAGGGTGACCCAAAAAAGAAAGAAAATCCCCAAAAAGAAAATACTTTCATCATCATTCAACACTTTCACCACACTCACACATTATCACTGCTTTTGCAGAGGTGCTCAGAATACAACAGCTTAGAAGCATATACGTATAAGGATACACAACATATCCCTCCAAACTGCCAATATCCCAAACCCTCCTTTAAAGTGCAGGCATTGTACTTCCCATTTCCAGGTCTCAAGTCCGACTATATGAAAATATGATATATATATATATATATATATATATATATATATATATATATATATATATATATATATATATATATATATATATATATATATATATATATATATATGCAATAAGATCACAGTAAACAGGTGAGTTCAGAATATGCAAAACAACCACTCTGAAAGAATAGAGAAATTCCAAGCGCTTTCGTGACTACTCACATTATCAAGGAACTATGAAAGTAAAGCATCCAAGGAAGCTATATAAGGGGTCTGGCCAACACCTCACTATCAGATCCCACAACGGTTTAACACCTGACGCACGCCGACCTATCCAAGTTGCGTCGGCGCGCGTCAGGTGTTTAACCGTTGTGGGATCTGATAGTGAGGTGCTGGCCAGACCCCTTATATAGCTTCCTTGGATGCTTTACTTTCATAGTTCCTTGATAATGTGAGTAGTCACGAAAGCGCTTGGAATTTCTCTATTCTTTCAGAGTGGTTGTTTTGCATATATATATATATATATATATATATATATATATTATATATATATATATATATATATATATATATATATTATATATATATTGTAACCACGGACGAGTGGTATTTAATCAATAACACTGCGACTAGACGAGAACTCTAACCCATGTCGTTTTCGCCCTCCTCATGGTGAGCGAAAATCACATGACGCTCTAACCCACAGGACCACCAAATTACAAGAATCAAGCACCCAGCAGAGCTAGGTGTTTTAACTTGATCCGAGGACATACTGTGGTGTGGATGCGTCTGAGTTAATTTCATTCTACTTCCCGTTTGGTGTGGTCCTGTGAGTTAGAGCGTCATGTGATTCTCGCTCACCATGAGGCGTGCCAAAACGACATGGGTTCGAGTCCTCGGCTAGTCGCAGTGTTGTTACCAATATATATATAATATATATATATATATATATATCAAACTGTGGCAGGCCAGGGTGTGATTTAGGTCACTGTGATTGTAAGGTCACTAAGGGAGACCTGTCACACACCTTGCCTTAGCAAACAGCTGTCAGACACGCGTTTCGGCCTAAGTTTCTGGTCTTTTGTTATTGACGGCGTTAGATCTCGGCGTCAGGTCAAAACACGTGGTACACATCTCATTGTGGGGGTGCTTGAAGGACCATATAAGCTCAAGGAAACAGCTAGAGAGAGAGATTCTGGCAGAGCTCTGGCCTGTGTGCAGAGCTTGGGAGAGGGCTGCTGGAGTCTCTCTGGAGGAGACTCTGTTGGAGACTCTGGGCAGAGTACTGGTTGAAGCAGAGCTCGTGCTGTGTAGGTCTTAGGACCTGTGGATAGTGTGTGGCCGAGTTCCTGTGGTGAACTATCCTCTGAACAATATCGTATCGTAAGTTATATTGTTTCGTCAGTTGATTGTATTCCCTGTCTCACTGCTTATGTGTACCATCCCCATTTATCTAAACTCAACAGTGTTCTGTTCCCAAATATATTATTGTACAAGGACTTGATAATAAGCTGTGTTTGAGTAGAATAGTAATATTCACTGTTCCCCATTATTTATTCTTTTATTCATTAATTTATTTCGAGTACTGAGAGGGTGAGTAGTGTGGTGGTAGAGATAATGAGAGATGGTGTAGTTGCATTGACCTCACATTACCTCTGCTCCTGTAACTCCACGCACCTCTCCTGCCTACTCCCTCCGATTACTCCCTTATTCCCAGTTATCCTTTCATTCCATTACCCCATATACGACCCCACGACACATTGTCCGCCTGAAGTGGCAACACAAAGTACCTTATCCATTCAGCCATCGACCCTACAAAGGTCACGCACCCAGCAAAGCTAGGTGTTTTTCGTGATCCGAGGACACTCGTGGCAGTGGTGTGATCAAGGATTAAATTCAGCCTCCTCCTGTGTGAATACCCACCTCCACAAGCAGTCTATATAGCAATGAAACCACGGAACAAGTGGTTCTGAATCATTTACCAAACTGCGGCAGGCCAGGACTCGACCCCACGACACAGTGTCCCGCCTCAAATTTGGTAAATGATTCAAAATCACTTGTTTCGTGGTTTCATTGCGCTATATATATATATATAATATATTATATATATATATATATAATATATTATATATATATATATATATATATATATATAATATATTATATTTTGTGTGTGTGTGTTGTGTGTGTGTGTGTGTGTGTGTGTGTGTGTGTGTGTGTGTGTAGGTAGTAGGTTGGTAAACAGTTACAGCCTAGGGAGGTACTACCGTCCTGTCAAGTGTACAACAGAAGCCTGTAATTGTTTTACATGATGGTAGGATTGCTAGTGTCAATTTTTGTCTCATAAACACGCAAGATTTCAGGTACGTCTTGCTACTTCTACTTACACTTAGGTCACACTACACATACATGTACAAGCACATATATACACACTCCTCCGGTTTTTTTCTATTTTCTTATTGTATTTCCTGTTCTTGTTTATTTCCGCTTATCTTCATGGGGAAGTGGAACAGAATTCTCCCTCCATAAGCCATGTGTGTCGTAAGAGGTGACTAAATTGCCGGGAGCAAGAGGCTAGTAACCCCTTCCCCTGTATACATTACCATATTTAAACAAGAAAAATTTTCGTTTTTCTTTTTGGGCCACCCTGCCTAGGTGGGATGCGGCCGATGCGTTGAAATATATATATATATATATATATATATATATATATATATATTATATATATATATATATATATATATATATTATATATATAATATAATATATTATATATAAATATATATATATAAATATATATATATATAATATATATATATATATATATATATATATTTTATATATATATTTAAATATATTATAAATAATATAAAAAATAAATATATATATATTATTATATATATATATATATAATATATATATATATATATATATATATATATATATATGTCGTGACGAATAGGCAGAACTTGCGATCTTGGCTTAAATAGCAACGCTCATCTTGCCATATAGGACAAGCGAAAATTTGTGTATGCAATAATTTCGCCAAAATCATTCTGAACCTAATGAAAAAAATATATTTCATTGTGTTTGTTTAGTATTAAATTATTGTAAACAAATCTAAAACATATTTAGTTGGGTTAGGCTAAAATAAATTGCTCTTGTTGTAGCAAGGTTAGGTAAGTTTTCTAAGTTTCTTTTGGTGCAAAATTAAAAAAAAATTACATTAACATTAATGAAAAAAGTATATCTTTAAACGTATAAGAGAAAATTTTGGAAAGGACTTAATTTTAAATGAGTTCTTGCTAATTGACCAGTTTTACATTTTCGGCACGACATATATATATATAATATATATATATATATATATATATATATATATATATATATATATATATATATATATATATATATAATGGTTTAAAGAATTAGGTTGTTGATATTATAATGGTGATAATAACGATATTAGTGGGTGATAGTTGATAATAATGATAGGAATAGCATTAAAATTTGAAAAGGAAGCCTGAATAGGAGAATTCACCGAGGATGTTTCCTGAATATTCTGGAAGGTTCTGCGACACCGGTGGACAAATGAGGGATTTTCCCTGTATTTCACTAGTTAGAAAGCTGTAAATGAAGTTATGTAATGATGCACTATTGTAATGTAATTTTAACGTCACATGACCTGTTTCCAGCGGTTAGAAGCTTAGGGCTGGCTATTAACTATCTTCTTGTAATTTTCCTCTTGGTGTCTGCAGGTTAGGTTAGGTAAGGTTCGTCAGGAAACAGGACAAATGTTTCCTGACGCGGGTCTTAGTCAGATGATGACCCGCCTTTGGAGCTTTTGGTCATCTGACCGAGGCCTTCCGCTGGCTTACCGGTCCACCCCTTTAAAAATTATGGTCATTTATAACCAGTCTGTCTATTGGTGTCTGCAAACTGTGAGACCTACTGCACCCGACCCCATATGTGGTGGTGTGTGTGTGGGGGGGGGGGAAGACTGGTGTGTGGCTGGCATCCCTCTGGACTCTCAGAGTCTGCTCGATGCCTACACTACCATTCTCACTACCATACTCTGAACACTTTGTAACATTGCACAGCTCTTGATGACACACTGAGAAGTGTGAAAGTACTTGAGCTAAAGATTTCCACCCTCCTGTGGCTTGTCCTGCATTGTGAGTGATGCACTGAACACCACTGTGAGAATACAGTGAACACTACTGTGAGAATACAGTGAACACTACTGTGAGAATACAGTGAACACCACTGAACGTCACTGTGATTGTAGTTATAGCAGCAGAGCTATACTCATAGCAATACCATCCATCCAGTATATATATATATATGTCGTGCCGAATAGGCAGAACTTGCGATCTTGGCTTAAATAGCAACGCTCATCTTGCCATATAAGACAAGTGAAAATTTGTGTATGCAATAATTTCGCCAAAATCATTCTGAACCTAACGAAAAAAATACATTTGATTGTGTTTGTATAATACTAAATTATTGTAAACGTATTTAATATTCATTTAGTTGGGTTAGGCTAAAATAAATTGTTCTCGTTATAATAAGGTTAGGTAAGTTTTCTAAGATTCTTTTGGTGCAAAATTATAAATTTTTACATTAACATTAACGAAAAAAATATATCTTTAAACGTATAAGAGAATGTTTCATAACGGACTTAATTTTAAATGAGTTCTTGCTAATTGACCAGTTTTACATATTCGGCACGACATATATATATATATATATATATATATATATATATATATATATATATATATATATAATTGGATAGATGGTATTGCTATGAGTATAGCTCTGCCGCTATAACTACAATCACAGTGACGTTCAGTCGTGTTCAGTGTATTTTCACAGTGGTGTTCAGTGTATTCTCACAGTGGTGTTCAGTGTATTCTCACAGTGGTGTTCAGTGTATTCTCACAGTGGTGTTCAGTGTATTCTCACAGTGGTGTTCAGTGTATTCTCACAGTGGTGTTCAGTGTATTCTCACAGTGGTGTTCACTGTATTCTCAGTGGTGTTCACTGTATTCTCACAGTGTTCACAGTATTCTCACAGTGGTGTTCACAGTATTCTCACATTGGTGTTCACAGTTCTCAGTGTTCACTGTATTCTCTGAGTGGTGTTTACTGTATTCTCACAGTGTTCACTGTATTCTCAGTGTTCATTGTATTCTTAGTGTTCAATGTATTCTCACAGTTGTGTTCACTGTATTCTCAGTGGTGGTCACCGTATTCTCACAGTAGTGTTCACTATATTCTCAGTGTTCACTGTATTCTAAGATTGGTATTCACTGTATCTCTCAGTGGTGTTCACCATATTCTCACACTGGTGTTCGCTGTATTCTCGCAGTGGTGTTCAGTGAACTCTGTGTAATGTTTTTCATAACTCGTGACAACATTTGTGTTGTGACAACATTTGTGCTGTGACAACATTTGTGCTGTGACAACATTTGTGCTGTGACAACATTTGTGCTGTGACAACATTTGTGTTGTGACAACATTTGTGTTGTGACAACATTTGTGCTGTGACAACCTCAACAAATAAAACAGAATCTGTGACAGATATTGACACTTGCGACAACAAGTGTCAACTTGTGTTGTAAGGGGCGCACACACACACACACACACACACACACACACACCCCTATTAGAACACTTTTCATTATTCAATCTTCCCTTAATGGCTCTGAACACGAAATATTCTCGAATCTCTCTGCACACACTCTGTTAAACTATAAGTTACACAGATTGACCAAAATGATTACTAAGCTATGAAAACAGGGGGAATGCAGAATTTTATTGGTAAAGAACATTAACAATGATGAACTTCAGCACTGGTTTCAGAAGTGGCTTCACCCTCTGAAATAGGTTTCATCATTTTTCTCGGTTGTTTTAGTGCCTTTTTTTTCTCTCTCTATCTTTACCCAGTAATTGTTCGATTTAAAGAACACTGAAGGGAATGTTGCGTCGAGAAACACCACTTAGGTAGAAGCTCAAGTGGTTAAGTGGTTTCCACTGTAATGTATGCACACTTACTAGTACTAGTTCCAGTGTACAGTTAGTGTTACCTTAACATACACTTAGTGATACCCAAATGTAACATTAGTGTTGCTACAAGCATACAGTGTTACTACAAACAGTGTTACTACAAACATTGTTACTACAAACACAGTGTTACTACAAACAGTGTTACTACAAACACAGTGTTACTACCAACACAGTGTTACTACCAACACAGTGTTACTACAAACACAGTGTTACTACAAACACAGTGTTACTACAAACATTGTTACTACAAACACAGTGTTACTACAAACATTGTTACTACAAACACATTGTTACTACAAACACAGTGTTACTACCAACACAGTGTTACTACCAACACAGTGTTACTACAAACACATTGTTACTACAAACACAGTGTTACTACCAACACAGTGTTACTACCAACACAGTGTTACTACCAACACAGTGTTACTACAAACACAGTGTTACTACAAACACAGTGTTACTACAAACACAGTGTTACTACAAACACAGTGTTACTATCAACACAGTGTTACTACCAACACAGTGTTACTACCAACACAGTGTTACTACCAATACCGTGTTACTACCAACACAGTGTGTTACTACAAACACAGTTTTTACTACCAACACAGTGTTACTACCAACACAGTTTTACTACCAACACAGTTTTACTACCAACACAGTGTTACTACCAACACAGTGTTACTACCAACACAGTGTTACTACCAACACAGTATTACTACCAACACAGTGTTACTACCAACACAGTGTTACTACCAATACAGTGTTACTACCAACACAGTGTGTTACTACAAACACAGTGTTACTACCAACACAGTGTTACTACCAACACAGTTCTACTACCAACACAGTTCTACTACCAACACAGTGTTACTACCAACACAGTGTTACTACCAACACAGTGTTACTACCACACAGTGTTACTACCAACACAGTGTTACTACCAACACAGTGTTACTACCAACACAGTGTTACTACCAACACAGTGTTACTACCAACACAGTGTTACTACCAACACAGTGTTACTACCAACACAGTGTTACTACCAAGACTGTTACTACCAACATAGTGTTACTACCAACATAGTGTTACTACCAACAAACACCCACTCTTACTACCAGCTAACACAGTGTTACTACCAACAAACACCCATTCTTACTACCAGCTAACACAGTGTTACTACCAACAAACACCCACTCTTACTACCAGCAAACACAGTGTTACTACCAACAAACACCCACTCTTACTACCAGCTAACATAGTGTTACTACCAACAAACACCCACTCTTACTACCAGCTAACACAGTGTTACTACCAACAAACACCCACTCTTACTACCAGCTAACATAGTGTTACTACCAGCATACACACAGAGAGAGTAACCATAACAATCACACAAAACACTAACACACACCTGATAAGAACACTAGCGGACATTCAACCCTGGTGAACACGGCGAGAAAATACTTAGGCTTCAAGCCACGTCTAAGACCAACAAAAGCATTCTCACCCTCCCTGAAGGAGCCTTCATTTTATACCCAGACGTAAATCCTTCACGCCACACCAACCTCCCGGTTTAAATCTTCGCAAGAATGCAGGAGACCTATGTGTTTTTGCCTGCCATTTTCATATATTGTTTTGTTATAGAGGTAGTCCCAGGGCGACAAGCACTGGTGCGGCATTAATATTAGAGTCAGGTGCACACTGCTCACACGTTCCCTGGGAGCCTAGTCAGAGCCACCTCATTAATATTCCAAGTCTACCTTCCAAACATTTCCACCCGGATTTAATATATATATATATATATATATATATTATATATATATATTATATTATATATATATATATATATATATTAATGTCGTGCCGAATAGGTAGAACATGCGATTTTGGCTTAAATAGCAACGCTCTTCTTCTCGAATAAGGCCAGCCAAAAATTTGTGTATGCGGTAATTTCGCAAAACTCATTCTGAACCAAACTAAAAAAATATATGTCATTGTTTTTGTTTATTATTAAATTACTGCAAGCTTATCTAAAATATATTTAGTTGAATTAGGCTAAATTAAATTATGCTTGTTATAATAAGGTTAGGTAAGTTTTCTAAGGTTCTTTTGGTACAAAATTATTAGTTTTTGACATTGACATTAATGAAAAAATATATATCTTTAAACGTATAAGATAAAATATTAAAAAGGACTTAATTTTACAAAAGTTCTTGCTAATTGGCCAGTTTTACCTATTCGACACGACATTATATATTTATATAACAGGCTACTTAACGTGTTCACATTAAACTGGTTACGATATAGAGATCATTTTTCTGCCAGGTTCTTTTTAATGCAATAGCTACACCAACTCTGATTACAAAAAAAAAATCTTAATTTTTTTGTAATTATCAAATTGTGACGTGTTATATCTGTGGCCATAGTTGGTATGGTCGTCTACTGTATTAAACTTCCTCTCTAAGCACATCTAAGTTACTGTATCTAGTGTTTCAAGTTTTTACGGTTTATCCTCAAAGTAACTTCAATTTTATCTCTGCTGATGTTTTATTCTGACAGTCTTGGAAGATGTAAGACTCTGGTTATACCACCCGGGAGATGACACTCTGAAGATGTAAGACTCTGGTTATACCACCCGGGAGATGACACTCTGAAGATGTAAGACTCTGGTTATACCACCCGGGAGATGACACTCTGAAGATGTAAGACTCTGGTTATACCACCCGGGAGATGACACTCTGAAGATGTAAGACTCTGGTTATACCACCCGGGAGATGACACTTTATTTAACTGTAATGTTAGATATACACGAATTACCCTCAGGTGGCATTCTGTCACCGAAGTGGCTAGTTTATTGTGCACCTCATATCCATCCTGTGGATGGTAGTGGCTAGTTTATTGTGCACCTCATATCCATCCTGTGGATGGTAGTGGCTAGTTTATTGTGTACCTCATATCCATCCTGTGGATGGTAGTGGCTAGTTTATTGTGCACCTCATATCCATCCTGTGGATGGTAGTGGCTAGTTTATTGTGCACCTCATATCCATCCTGTGGATGGTAGTGGCTAGTTTATTGTGTACCTCATATCCATCCTGTGGATGGTAGTGGCTAGTTTATTGTGTACCTCATATCCATCCTGTGGATGGTAGTGGCTAGTTTATTGTGCACCTCATATCCATCCTGTGGATGGTAGTGGCTAGTTTATTGTGCACCTCATATCCATCCTGTGGATGGTAGTGGCTAGTTTATTGTGCACCTCATATCCATCCTGTGGATGGTAGTGGCTAGTTTATTGTGTACCTCATATCCATCCTGTGGATGGTAGTGGCTAGTTTATTGTGCACCTCATATCCATCCTGTGGATGGTAGTGGCTAGTTTATTGTGCACCTCATATCCATCCTGTGGATGGTAGTGGCTAGTTTATTGTGCACCTCATATCCATCCTGTGGATGGTAGTGGCTAGTTTATTGTGTACCTCATATCCATCCTGTGGATGGTAGCGCCAGAGTATATGGATACACATAAGACCTAGGAACTAGGTCCAGATCAGTTAACAGGAGAACATTTGGATTTATATCTATACTTCATTTATCTGTTACAACCAAATTTAGGAAATTTGCTTTAAAATTGTAGTGTATGGAATATGTTAAATATAGATGGTTAGAAGTGTATAAAAAGGCACAGACCAGAACCTACTGAAGAAATCTGGCGTGTAGTGAGCACCTGCCTAGGAGCACCTGTCTGCCAGCACCTGTCTGCCAGCACCTGTCTGCCAGCACCTGCCTGCCAGCACCTGCCTGCCAGCACCTGCCTGCCAGCACCTGCTTGCCAGCACCTGTCTGCCAGCACCTGCCTGCCAGCACCTGCCTGCCAGCACCTGCCTGCCAGCACCTGCCTGCCAGCACCTGCCTGCCAGCACCTGCCTACCAGCACCTGCCTGCCAGCACCTGCCTGCCAGCACCTGCCTGCCAGCACCTGCCTGCCAGCACCTGCCTACCAGCACCTGCCTAGAAGCACCTGCCTGCCAGCACCTGTCTGCCAGCACCTGCCTACCAGCACCTGTCTGCCAGCACCTGCCTAGGAGCACCTGTCTGCCAGCACCTGCCAAGGAGCACCTCTCTGCCAGCACCTGCCTAGGAGCACCTGTCTGCCAGCACCTGCCTGCCAGCACCTGTACGCCATCTGCCTGCCAGCACCTGCCTACCAGCACCTGTCTGCCAGCACCTGCCTAGGAGCACCTGCCTCCCAGCACCTGTCTAGGAGCACCCGTCTGCCAGCACCTGCCTACCAGGACCTGTCTGTCAGCACCTGTTTGCCAGCACCTGTCTGCCAGCACCTGCATACCAGCATCTGTCTGCCAGCACCTGCCTACCAGCACCTGTCTGCCATCAATTACTTGCCAGCATCTGTCTGCCAGCACCTGTCTGCCAGCACCTATCTGCCAGAACATGTCTACCAGCACCTGCCTACCAGCACCTGTCTGCCAGCACCTGTGTACCAGCACCTGTCTGCCAGCACCTGCCTGCCAGTACCTGTCTGCCAGCACCTGCCTGCCAGTACCTGCCTGGCCTCGTCTGCCTGCCAGTACCTGCCTGGCCTCACCTGCCTGCCAGTACCTGCCTGGCCTCGCCTGCCTGCCAGTACCTGCCTGGCCTCACCTGCCTGCCAGTACCTGCCTGGCCTCACCTGCCTGCCAGTACCTGCGTTAACACTGTCTTATATACAGTGTTAACCCAGGTCTAATACTCAGTCTTTATATTGTACACTCAATTCGTTTTAACTTGTAATAAATCTGTGTCTTTGATAGTAAATACAGTTATTCAACTCGTTGCACATCCTGATGATGGTGAGTGATCACAGAAAAGTTGAGTCTGATAATGATCACAGCAGAGAAAACATTCTCTATTTACCTCACATATCGTATTTTCTGGCATATAAGGAGCAATTTTTCCCACAAATGAACCTGCGTCTTATATGCTCAAGGTGAAGTGATTGTAACGTAATGTTAGTTTACTAACGTTAGTTTACTATCGTTAGTTTACTAACGTTACTTTACAACTGTTTAGAAACATCATCTTATAGATTTCATATGATCATGCGTCTGATATGCCGAAAAATACAACGTCATTTAGTCTGAAAATAACTCTGAAAACATCTTGTCAACTTGACCTGTTAGCATTCAACTTCTCCAAGTTAATTTATTGTGTCAAGGATTCTAATTGTGTTAATGCTTAGTTTGTCGGTGTCAGATGACGAAAAAAAAAAACAGTGGCCTGGGGAAGCTGGAGTAATACTGAGAAGTAAACAAAGGCAAGAAGACTGTGGCGAGTACTGACGCCATTACAGTTCAAGTCGTCAGCATGCATGCAACTATGTAAGTTTATTCAGGTACAGGAACAGATAAACACAGTTACATAAATTATCATACAAAATAACATATGTGTATAAATTACCCACCATGATAACTCAAAAATGTCAGACAAAGTGACTTATTTCCATTGGGCTCCTGCCATTCTTGTCTTTTTGGCCTCCCCTCTTCCTCCTAATGTTGTGTGAAAAATTCTCCTGCATTAACTTATACGTATTTCGTAATGCTGTCTTTCAAGTGCGTGTGTAGCATCTTAGGTGGCCGTTCCTTGCTTCCTCTCTGTGAGTGCATGTTGCTGGTGTGGTCAGGTCGTTCCTTGCTTCCTCTCTGTGAGTGCATGTTGCTGGTGTGGTCAGGCCGTTCCTTGCTTCCTCTCTGTGAGTGCATGTTGCTGGTGTGGTCAGGTCGTTCCTTGCTTCCTCTCTGTGAGTGCATGTTGCTGGTGTGGTCAGGCCGTTCCTTGCTTCCTCTCTGTGAGTGCATGTTGCTGGTGTGGCCAGGTCGTTCCTTGCTTCCTCTCTGTGAGTGCATGTTGCTGGTGTGGTCAGGTCGTTCCTTGCTTCCTCTCTGTGAGTGCATGTTGCTGGTGTGGTCAGGCCGTTCCTTGCTTCCTCTCTGTGAGTGCATGTTGCTGGTGTGGCCAGGTCGTTCCTTGCTTCCTCTCTGTGAGTGCATGTTGCTGGTGTGGTCAGGCCGTTCCTTGCTTCCTCTCTGTGAGTGCATGTTGCTGGTGTGGTCAGGTCGTTCCTTGCTTCCTCTCTGTGAGTGCATGTTGCTGGTGTGGCCAGGTCGTTCCTTGCTTCCTCTCTGAGAGCATGTTGCTGGTGTGGCCAGGTCGTTCCTTGCTTCCTTTCTGTGAGTGCATGTTGCTGGTGTGGCCAGGTCGTTCCTTGCTTCCTCTCTGAGAGCATGTTGCTGGTGTGGCCAGGTCGTTCCTTGCTTCCTCTCTGTGAGTGCATGTTGCTGGTGTGGTCAGGTCGTTCCTTGCTTCCTTTCTGTGAGTGCATGTTGCTGGTGTGGTCAGGTTGTTCCTTGCTTCCTCTCTGTGAGTGCATGTTGCTGGTGTGGTCAGGTTGTTCCTTGCTTCCTCTCTGTGAGTGCATGTTGCTGGTGTGGTCAGGTTGTTCCTTGCTTCCTCTCTGTGAGTGCATGTTGCTGGTGTGGTCAGGTCGTTCCTTGCTTCCTCTCTGTGAGTGCATGTTGCTGGTGTGGTCAGGTCGTTCCTTGCTTCCTTTCTGTGAGTGCATGTTGCTGGTGTGGTCAGGTTGTTCCTTGCTTCCTCTCTGTGAGTGCATGTTGCTGGTGTGGTCAGGTCGTTCCTTGCTTCCTCTCTGTGAGTGCATGTTGCTGGTGTGGTCAGGTCGTTCCTTGCTTCCTTTCTGTGAGTGCATGTTGCTGGTGTGGTCAGGTTTGTTCCTTGCTTCCTCTCTGTGAGTGCATGTTGCTGGTGTGGTCAGGTCGTTCCTTGCTTCCTCTCTGTGAGTGCATGTTGCTGGTGTGGTCAGGTCGTTCCTTGCTTCCTTTCTGTGAGTGCATGTTGCTGGTGTGGTCAGGTTGTTCCTTGCTTCCTCTCTGTGAGTGCATGTTGCTGGTGTGGTCAGGTCGTTCCTTGCTTCCTCTCTGTGAGTGCATGTTGCTGGTGTGGTCAGGTCGTTCCTTGCTTCCTTTCTGTGAGTGCATGTTGCTGGTGTGGTCAGGTTGTTCCTTGCTTCCTCTCTGTGAGTGCATGTTGCTGGTGTGGTCAGGTCGTTCCTTGCTTCCTCTCTGTGAGTGCATGTTGCTGGTGTGGTCAGGTCGTTCCTTGCTTCCTCTCTGTGATTGTGTGTGTTGCTGGTGTGACCAGGTTGCTCCTTGCTTCCTCTCTGTGAGTGTGTGTGTTGCTGGTGTGGCCGACCTAGGTCGTTCCTTGCTTCCTCTCCGTGAGTGCACGTTGCTGGTGTGGTCAGGTCGTTCCTTGCTTCCTCTCTGTGAGTGCATGTTGCTGGTGTGACCAGGTTGCTCCTTGCTTCCTCTCTGTGAATGTGTGTGTTGCTGGTGTGGCCAGGTCGTTCCTTGCTTCCTTTCTGTGGGTGCATGTTGCTGGTGTGACCAGGTTGTTCCTTGCTTCCTCTCTGTGAATGTGTGTGTTGCTGGTGTGGCCAGGTCGTTCCTTGCTTCCTTTCTGTGGGTGCATGTTGCTGGTGTGACCAGGTTGTTCCTTGCTTCCTCTCTGTGAATGTGTGTGTTGCTGGTGTGGCCAGGTCGTTCCTTGCTTCCTTTCTGTGGGTGCATGTTGCTGGTGTGACCAGGTCGTTCCTTGCTTCCTCTCCGTGAGTGCATGTTGCTGGTGTGGCCAGGTCGTTCCTTGCTTCCTCTCTGTGAGTGCATGTTGCTGGTGTGACCAGGTTGTTCTTTGCTTCCTCTCTGTGAGTGCATGTTGCTGGTGTGGCCAGGTCGTTCCTTGCTTCCTCTCTGTGAGCGTGTGTGTTGCTGGTGTGGTCAGGTAGTTCCTTGCTTCCTTTCTGTGGGTGCATGTTGCTGGTGTGACCAGGTTGTTCCTTGCTTCCTCTCTGAATGCGTGTTGCTGGTGTGGCCGACCTAGGTCGTTCCTTGCTCCTCTCTGTGAGTGTATGTTGCTGATGTGACCAGGTTGTTCCTTGCTTCCTCTCTGTGAGTGTATGTTGCTGATGTGGCCAGGTTGTTCCTTGCTTCCTCTGTGAGTGCATGTTGCTGATGTGGCCAGGTTGTTCCTTGCTTCCTCTCTGTGAGTGCATGTTGCTGGTGTGACCAGGTTGTTCTTTGCTTCCTCTCTGTGAGTGCATGTTGCTGGTGTGGCCAGGTCGTTCCTTGCTTCCTCTCTGTGAGCGTGTGTGTTGCTGGTGTGGTCAGGTAGTTCCTTGCTTCCTTTCTGTGGGTGCATGTTGCTGGTGTGACCAGGTTGTTCCTTGCTTCCTCTCTGTGAATGCATGTTGTTGGTGTGGCCAGGTTGTTCCTTGCTTCCTCTGTGAGTGCATGTTGCTGATGTGGCCAGGTTGTTCCTTGCTTCCTCTCTGTGAGTGCATGTTACGGGTGTGGCCAGGTTGATCCTTGCTTCTTCCTCTCCGTGAGTGCATCTTGCAGGTATGGCGAGGTTAAGTTGATTTCAGGTCCATGTTGATCAACCTCACTTATGTTGTACACTCGTCTCGAACACATGCTGCACGGCGGGCGTGACACCCACAAGTATGTGGACAAGCACACGGGTATGTGGACAACATTTCGTGCTATAAAGCTCTGAGGAAAGTCCCATATAGTGTACGAAGAGCTGTACATGGAGCTCTAAGTAAGCTCCTCCAGTCCCCTCACCAGCTGCCCTCTACCCCTGGCTCTTCCAGTCCCTTCACCTACTGAGCAGCATCTCAGTGACTACAATATACAAAACGCAATCAAACTTGAGTTCCTCTGAAGGAGGGACGAAGAGGTTGCAATTCATAAGAGCCATTTAAACTGCGTTGCCTGACTCACGAAATCGTAACAACACGATTTCTAACAAACAACAAAACGGGTGGGGTTTGAAACCATGGCAAGCGAGTCGTAAAACTCGAGGTGAGTGCGTGAGCCACTGGACCAGCTGGCTACAATTATATTCATCCGGCCACGCTGGCGGGATAGTCATTTGTAAAAACTGACATTTGTGGTCACAGTGGTAGCCCAAGCTAACCTCCGTGTGTGTAATATACCTAGTGGGATGAATCTTATTGTAGCCAACTGGTCCAGTGGCTTACGCGCTAACCTCGAGTTTCACGACTCACTTGCCATGGTTTCAAACCCCACCCGTTCCGTGGTTTGTGCTCTCTGCTCACTTCTGGCAAAACAGCCACTTTACGAATAATGGTCGATGTGCTTCCTCGCTTTTCGAGGCCACTTCACCCTGGTGAGAGACGACCGTTGTGGTGTTTATATATATATATATATATATATATATATATATATATATATATATATATATAATGTCGTGCCGAATAGGCAGAACTTGCGATCTTGGCTTAAATAGCAACGCTCATCTTGCCATATAGGACAAGCGAAAATTTGTGTATGCAATAATTTCGCCAAAATCATTCTGAATCTAACGAAAAAAAATATATTTCACTGTGTTTGTTTAGTATTAAATTATTGTAAACAAATCTAAAATATATTTAGTTGAGTTAGGCTAAAATAAATTGTTCTTGTTATAATAAGGTTAGGTAAGTTTTCTAAGTTCCTTTTGGTGCAAAATTAAAAATTTTTACATTAACATTAATGAAAAAAATATTTCTTTAAACGTATAAGAGAAATTTGTAGAAAGGACTTAATTTTAAATGAGTTCTTGATAATTGACTAGTTTTACATATTCGGCACGACACACACACACATATATATATATATATATATATATATATATATATATATATATATATATATATATATATATATATATATATATATATATATATATATATATATATATATATATATAATAATGCAAAACAAGCACTGGGATGCTTGAATGTACGTGGATGTAGTGCGGATGATAAGACAGACATGACTGCTAATGTTATGAATGAAAAGAAGTTGGATGTCCTGGCCCTAAGCGAAACAAAGCTGAAGGGGGTAGGAGAGTTTCGGTGAGGGAAAATAAATGGGATTAAGTCAGGAGTATCTGAGAGAGTTAGAGCTAAGGAAGGGGTAGCAATAATGTTGAAGGATCAGTTATGGAAGGAGAAGAGGGAATATAAATGTATAAATTCAAGGATTATGTGGACTAAAATAAGGGTTGGATGCGAAAAAGTAGGTCATAATGTGTGTGTATGCACCTGGAGAAGAGAGGAGTGTAGAGAGGAAGAGAGAGAGAGAGAGAGAGAGAGAGAGAGAGAGGGGGAGAGAGAGAGAGAGAGAGAGAGAGAGAGAGAGAGAGGAGAGAGAGAGAGAGAGAGAGAGAGAGAGAGAGAGAGAGAGAGAGATTGATTGATTTTGGGAGATGTCAAGCGAGTGTGTAGGAACCTTTGAACCAATTGAGAGACTAATTGTGGTAGGGGACCTGAATGCTAAAGTAGGAGAAAACATTTAAAGAGGGTGTTGTAGTAAGTTTAGGGTGCCAGGTGTAAATGATAATGGGAGCCCTTTGATTGAACTTTGTATAGAAAGGAGTTTACTAAGCTTGAAAACAGGGGGAATGCAAATTTTTTGGTAAAGAACATTAACAATGATGAATTCAGCACTGTTTCAGAAGGGCTTCACCCCTGAAATGGGTTTCATCATTTTTCTCGTTTTTTAGTCCCTTTTTTTTTTCTCTCTCTTCTTTCCCCAATAATTTCGTTTTAAAAAACAGAAGGGAATGTTGGGTGAAAACACCACTTAGGTAGAAGTCAAGGGTTAAGTGGTTTCCACTGTAATTTACACATTATATTACTAGTTCCAGTGTACAGTTAGTGTTCCCTTTAAAACATACCTTAGTAAAAACCCCCAATGAAATTGTGTTGCTACAAGCATACAGTGTTATACAAACACAGTGTTACTCCCAACCGTTTACACAAAACAGTTTTTACTACCAACACAGGTTACTACAAACATTGTTACACAAAACAGTGTTACTACAAAAATTTTTTACTACAAACACGTGTTACTACCAACCACAGTGTTACTACCAACACAGTGTTGCAAATTGTTTTACAAACAAAATTGTTACTAAACCAAACATTTTTACTCCAACACAGGTTACTACCCAAAAACAATGTATTTTCAAACATTGTTACACCAACACATGTTACTCAACATTGTTACCCCAACCCCAGTGTTACTACAAACTTTTTTACTAAAAACAGTGTTACTAAAAACAAAACCCCCACCTTATCCCGCTAACACAGTTTTTACCCCCAAACAAACACCCCTCTTTACCAGCTAACGCATGTTACACCAAAAACACCCTTTTCTTATACCACTAACACAGTGTTATCCCAACAAACACCCATTCTTTTTAAACAGCAAACCAGTGTTTACCAACAAACACCCACTCTTATAACTAAACTTTTTTACTACCAACAAACACCCCCCTTTTACTACCAGCAACACAGTGTTATCCCAACAAACACCCACCTTAACCAACAACATAGTTTTTACTCCCAAATTACACACAGAGAGAGTCCCATAACAATCCACAAAACACTAACACACACCTGAAAAGAACACTAGCGGACATTCAAAACCCGGGAACAGGGGCGAGAAAATATTTAGGCTTCAACCACGTCCTAAGACCAAAAAAAGCATTCTCACCCCCTAAAAGGACCCCCA
The DNA here is from genome assembly GCF_026875155.1 of Cherax quadricarinatus. Taxonomy (NCBI): domain Eukaryota; kingdom Metazoa; phylum Arthropoda; class Malacostraca; order Decapoda; family Parastacidae; genus Cherax; species Cherax quadricarinatus. The sequence continues at coordinate 11,330,607 of NC_069425.1, read as the reverse complement.
AATTTTATACCCAGACAAAAATCCTTACGCCACACCAACCCCCCGGTTTAAATCTTGCAGAATGCGGGGAAACCTATGTGTTTTTGCCTGCCTTTTTTCAATATTTTTTGTTTAGAGGGTTTCCCAGGGCACAAGCATGGGCGGCATTAATTTTTGGCAGGTCCCAAAAATGCCACACTTCCCGGGGACCTAGTCAGACCCACCTCAAAAAATTTTCCAAGTCCCCTTCCCAAACATTTCCACCAGGTTTTAATATATTAATATAATTAATATAATAATAAATATATATATATATTTATATAAAAATTTATAAAAATAATGCGTGCCGAAAGGAGAACATGCGTTTTTGGGGCTTAAATGCAACGCCTTTTTCTCGAAAAAGGCCAGCAAAATTTGTTATCGGGTTTTCGCAAAACATTCTAAAACCCAAAAAAAAAAATATAGTCATTTTTTTTTGTTTATTTTTAAAAATTAAATGCAAGTTTATTAAAAAAATTTTTTTATTTAATTAGGCTAATTAAATTATTTTGTTTAAATAAGGTTTAGGTAAGTTTTCAAAGGGTTCTTTGGGTTAAAAAATTTTTTTAAAATTTTTTTGACTTTTGACATAAATGAAAAAAAATATATCTTTAAACGTAAAAGATAAAAATTTTAAAAAGGACTTAATTTTCAAAAGTTCTTGCTAATTGGCCAGTTTTACCTTTTCGACACGAAATTTTTAAAAGTAGGTTGGTAACGAACCACCCAGGGAAGTACTACCGTCCTGCAGATGACTGTGAAAAAAAAACCTGTAACTTTTTTTGCATGATGGAATGATGCTGGTTTTTTTTTTTCTGTCTCATAAACACGCTAAGATCGGGATTTTTGCTACCCCTACTTCACTTTGGTCAACTTCCCCAGACACGCACATGCAATATATATATACTACACTAGGTTTTTCTCCTTTTTCTAAATAGCTCTTGTTTTTTTTTAATTTCTTCTATTGTCCATGGGGAAGTAAAAGAATCTTTCCTCCGTAACCAGCTGTCGTAAGGCGACTAAAATCCCGGAGCAAGGGGAGTAACCCCTTTTCCCCTGATACAATTACTAAAAAAGAGAAGAAGAAAACTTTATAAAACGGGGTTTTCTTAAATGTCGGGGATGTAGTGCGGATGAAAGAACAATATTGCAATGTTATGAATAAAAAGAAGTTGGATGCCTGGCCCTAAGCGAAACAAACTGAAGGGGGTGGGAAGTTTAGTGGGGGGAAATAAAGGGGTTTTAAATCGGAGTATCTGAGGATTTAGAGAAAAGGGAAAGGGGGTAGCAGTAATGTTAAATGATCATTTGGAAGGAAAAAAAGAGAATATGAATGTGTAAATTCAAGAATTATGTGGTTTAAAGTAAAGTTTTGATGCGAGAAGTGGGTCATAAAAAGCGTGTATGCCCCGGAGAAGAAGGAATGCAGAGGAAGAAGATTTTTGGGGGGATTTAAGTGAAGAAAGGAGCCTTTAAACCCAAAGTGAGAGAGAAATTGTGGTAGGGGGAACTTGAATGCAAAATAGGAAAACTTTTAGAGGGGTGTGGTGGAAAGTTTGGGGTGCCGGGTGTAAATGATAAGGGACCCCTTTGATTGAACTTTGTATGAAAGGGGTTTAGTTATAGGTAATACTTTTTTAAGAAAAAGAGGATAAAAAAGTATACACCGAATGAGTGGGGCAAAATACAGAAGTTTGTTGGATTATGTATTGGTAAAAAAAAGACTGTTGATAGACTTCAGGATTTACTTTTATAGGGGGGCCCCACGATAACAATCACTTTTTTAAGTTGTATTACACTGAGATAAAAGGTAGATGGATAAAGGAAAATAGAAGCACAGGGAAAGAGGGGTTAAGGTTTAAAAAAAAGAGGAGGCATTTAGGGAAGATAAAACCTTTTGGGAATAGATGGGCAATGAAGCATAGGAAATGGGGTCGAAAGGTATGGGGATTTTTAAAAAAAGAGTTTTAGAGTGTTCAGGAAAAAGGTTTGGGTTACAGAAAGGGGGTGCGGGAGGGAGAGGAAGCGATTGGTGGAATGATGATGTAAAGAGAGTAGTAAGGGAGAAAAAGTTAAAAAAGAAAGTTTTTACAAAGTAAAAGTGATGCAAGGAGGGGGAAAAATTTAGGAGAAAAAGAGAAGTTAAGAGAGTGGTGAAGCAATGTAAAAGAAGCAAATGAGAGAGTGGGTGAGATTTTTAAAAAATTTTGTTGAAAATAAAAAAATTTTGGAGTGAATTAACAATTTAAAAAAAGCCTAGAGAACAAATGGATTTGTCAGTTAAAAATAGGAGAGGGATTATTAAAGGAAGTTAGAGGTTTTGGGAAGATGGAAGGAATATTTTGAGGAATTGTTAAATGTTGATGAGATAGGAAGCTGTGATTTCTTTTATGGGCGGGGGGAAATAACATCTTGTGGGATGGGAAAGGCCAGTTGTGAGTGTGGGGGAAGTTCGTGAGGCAGTAGGTAAAAATAAAAGGGGGTAAGGCAGCCGGGTTGAGGGATAAAGAAAGAAATTTTTAAAAGCAGGGGGGATATAGTTTTGGGTGGTTGGGTCAATTATTTAATAAATGTATGGAAGGGGTAAGGACCTAGGGTTTTGGCAGAGAGAATGCATAGTTCCTTTGATAAAGGAAAAAGGGAAAAAAGGGAAGTGCAAAAAAAAAGGGGGGATAAGTCTGTTGATGCCCCTGGTAAAGTGTAGGTAGAGTTAAAATTTTGAAAGAATTAAGATAAGACGGAAAAAGGGATAGCGAGAACGGAGGTTTAGGAAAGGTAGGGGGTGTGTGGACCAGGTTTTACAGTAAAAACATAAAAGTAACGTATTTGTAAGGCAAAAAGGGGTCTTTGGGCTTTTTATGGTTTTGGAAAAGGGGGTATGACGGGTGGATAGGGGGGCAAGGGCAGTGTTGCAAGTGTATGGTGTAGGGGTGGGTTATGAAAGCAGGGGAAAGTTTTTACGGGGATATGAGGCTAAAGTTAGAGTATGTGGGAAAGGGGGAAATTTTTTTCCAAAAAGTGGGCCTTAGACAAGGATGGTGATTTCACCGGTTGTTTAATATATTTATAGATGGGGTTGTAAGAGAAGTAAATGGGGGGTCTTGGCAAGGGTGGAGTTAAAAGATAAAGAATCACACACAAAGTGGAGTTTCAAGCTGCTTTTTGCTGATGACACGTGCTCTTGGAGATTTCTGAAGAGAAGTTGCGAGATTTTTTTGGATGAATTTGGTAGGGTGTGAAAAAGAAAAAAAAAAAGGTAATACGGGGAAAGAGAAGGGTTTAGAGAAAACAAAAAGTTTAGGTGATGAAAGATTAAATTCAGATTGGGGGAAGGTAGGGGAGGTCGGATTAGTTTGGGAGTGGAAAGTGTCACGGATGGGGCTATGAAAATGAGGTGAATCAAGAATTGATGAGGGAAAAAAAAGTATGGTTACTTAGGAGTCTGTGGAAACAAAGAACTTTGTCCTGGGGGCAAAGAGGGGAATTTTGAGAGTATAGTTTTTTTCCAACGCTCTTATATGGGGTGAAGCGTGGGTGATGAATGTTGCAGCGAGGAGAAGGCTGGAGGGAGTGGGGATGTCTGTCTGAGGAAACAAAGTGTGGTGGAATATAATGCGGAATTCGTAGTTTGGAAGTTAGGGAGGTGCGGATTACCAAAAACTGTTGTCCGAGGCTGAGGAAAGGGGTTTTTTGAGGGGTTCGGACATGTAAAGGGGAATGGACGAAAAGAATTACTTCAAGAGTATATCATCTTTGGAAGGGGCGGGGGTAGGGGTCGGCCTGGAAGGGTTGGAGGGAGGGGGTAAAGGAGGTTTTGTGTGCGAGGGGGGTTTGGGCTTCCAGCAGGCACGTGAGGGGTTTGATAGGGGTGAATGGAGACAAATGGTTTTTAATACTTTACGTGTTTTGGATGTGAGCAAAAGTAAAATTTATGAAAGGGGTTCGGAAACCGGGGGGGCCGGCTTGAGTCCTGGAGAGGAATCATGCCTCACCGAAGGGGGGGGTGTTAATGTTGCAGTTTTAAAAACTGAGTGTAAAGCACCCTTTTGGCAAGACAGTGATGGATGAATGATGGGGGAAAGTTTTTTTTTTTTCGGGCCACCTCCTTGGTGGGAACGGCCGGGGGTATAATAAAAATAATAAATAAATAAAATTATATATTTATTAAAAGGCTACTTAACGTTTCACTTTTAAAATGGTTACATAAGGATAATTTCTGCAAGTTTTTTTTAATGCAAATAGCTAAACCCCCTCTGATTACAAAAAAAAAAACTTTAAATTTTTTTTTTAATTATCAATTTTTTGGGCGTTTTTATCGTGGCCATAGTTGTATGGTCGTCTACTGTATTAAACTTCCCCTCTAAGCCAAAATTAAGTTACTGTATCTATGTTTCAAGTTTTTTTCGGGTTTTTCCTCAAAGTAACTTTAATTTATCTCGTGAGTTTTATTTGACAGTCTTTGAAATGTAAGACTCGGTTTTTTTCCCCCGGGAAGAACTTAACTGTAATGAGATTCACGAAAAAATTTTCCCTCAGGGGGCATTTTGCACCGAATGGGATTTATTTTGCACCTCATATCCATCCTTGGATGTTTGTGGCTAATTTTTTGTGCACCTCTACCATCCTTGGGTGGTATGGCTATTTATTGTGCACCTCATATCCATCCCCTTGGTGGTAGTGGCTAGTTTATTGTGTACTTCATATCCTCCTGTGGATTTGGTATGGGTTTTATTGTGCCCTCAAACCATCCTGTGGGTGGTAGTGGCTAGTTTATTGTGTCTTTATACAATTGTGGATTAGGGCTATTTTTGGTTCACCTATATCCACCTGTGGGTGGTAGTGGGTAGTTTTTTTTGCCCTCAATCCATCCTGTGGATGGAGTGGCTATTTATTGTGCACCTCATTCCATCCTGGGATGGTAGTGGCTAGTTTATTGTGCACCCATTCCATCCCGTGGATGGGAGTGGCTGTTTATTGGTTTCTCATTCCCTCCCTGTGGATGGTAGTGGGTATTTAATTTGTTACCCATATCCATCCTGGGATGGTAGTGGCTATTTTTTTCCCCCCCCCCCCCCCCCATACCAACCTGGGATGGTAGTGGCTAGTTTATTTGACCTCATACCATCCTGCGGAGGGTAGTGGCAGTTTTAAAATTTTGCTTCATATCCCACCGTGGAGGGGTGTGGTAGTTTATTGTGCCTTCATATCCATCCTGTGGTGGTACGCCAGGTAAATGGATACACATAAGACCTAGGAACTAGGTCCCAACATTAACAGGGGAACATTGGATTTATATCTAACTTCATTTATCTGTTACAACCAAAAATTTGGAAAAATTTCTTTTAAAAATTTTTATGTAGGAATATGTTAAAATATAATTTGGTTAAAGTGAAAAAAGGTACAGACCAAACCATGAAAAATCTGGCGGTAGTGAGCACCCGCCAGGGGCCCTGTCTGCCACACCCTTTTCCAGCACCTGTCTGCAGCCCTGCAACCGCACTGTCTGCCAGCCCCGCCTACCACACCGTCTGCCCCCTACTTACTTGCCCACCTGTCTGCCAAAACCCTGTTGCCCCAGACCTTGCCAGCACCTGCCTGCCACACCCCGCCCGCCCCGCACCCGCCTTTCCCGCACCTGCCGCAACCTGCCTCCAGCACCTGCTCCCCACCTGTCGCCAAACCGTCTCCAGCACCCGCCTTCCAGCACTGTCGCCCTCTGTCTACCCACCCTTCGCCAGCACCTACTGCCGCACCATCACCAAACCCACCTGCCAGCACCCGCTGACTCCCCCCTGCCGTCACCTTCGCCAGCACCTTCCTGCGTCACCGCCTGCCAGCAATTTTGCCGCACCCCCTGTCAGTACCTCCGCCGCACCCCGCCTGCCCGTACCTGCCTCGTCACCTGCCTGCCCCACCTGCCTGCCAGCACTTTTTTGCCGTACCTTGGGGCCCGTACCTCCTGGCCCCCACCTGCCTGCCAGTACCTGCCTGGCCTCCCTGCCTGCCAGTACCGCTAACACGGTCTTATATCAGTTTAACCCGGGTCAATACTCGTCTTTATATTTACCTAACGTTTAAATTGTAATAAAAACTGTGCCTTTGATATAAATAAGTTTTTTCAACTGTTGCACATTATGATGGTGAATGATCACAGAAAATTTAAATCTGATAATATCACAGCAAGAAAACATTTTCTATTTTCTTTTACATATCGTATTTTTGGCATATAAGGCGCAATTTTTCCACAAATGAACCTGCGTTTATATGTCAAGGGGAAATGATTGTAACGTAATGTTAGTTACTAAGTTATTTACTACGTTAGTTTTCTAACTTACTTTACAACTGTTTAGAAACATCTCTTATAGATTTCATTGATATGCGTCTGATATGCCAAAAAAACAACGTCTTTTTGTCTGAAAATAACTTGAAAAATCTGTAACTTGACCTGTTAGCATTCAAATTCTCCAAGTTAATTTTTTTGAAGGATTTTTAAAATTTTGTTTAAACTTGTTTGTCGGGGGTCAATGCGAAAAAAAAAAAAAAGTGGGGCCCGGGGGAAACTGGAGTAATACTGAGAAGGGAAACAAAGACAAAAAAAGATTGGTTCTGACGCCATTACATTTAATCTCACATGCATGCAACTATGTAATTATTCAGGTACAGGAAAAGATAAAAAACAGTTAATAAATATCTACAAAAAAACATGTAAAAAAATTACCCCCATGATAACTCAAAAATGTCAGACAAATGACTTTTTTTCCATTGGGCTCCTGTCATTCTTTCTTTTTTGGCCTCCCCTTTCCTCCTAAAGTTTGGAAAAATTCTCCCGCATTAACTTATAGTATTTCGTAATGCTGTCTTCAAGTGCGTGTGTAGCATCTTAGGTGGCCGTTCCTGCTTCCTCCTGTATGCATGTTGCTGGTGTGGCCAGGTGTTCCTTGTTCCTAGAAGCATTTTGCTGGTGTGGCCAGGTCGTTCCTTTCTTCCCGAGGCATTTTTCTGGGGTGGCCCGGGGGTTTTTCCTTTCTTCCTGAAGCATGTTCTGGTGTGGCCAGGGCGTTCCTTGCTTCCCTCTGTGTTGTGTTGTTGCTGGTGGTCAGGTTGTTCCCTTTTTCCTTTCTGTGGGTGCATTTACTGGTTTTTACCCGGTTGTTCTTTCTTCCCCTCGAATGCTTTGGGTGGTGTGGCCCACCTAAGGCTTCCCCGCTTCCTCTCCTGAGTACTTGCTGGTGTGGCAGGGCGTTCCTTGCTTCCTCTCCGTGAGTGACGTTTTGGGGGGGGGGGGGGGGGGGGGGTGGCCGGGCCCTTCCCTTTCTTCCTCTCTGTGAGTGCATGTTGCTGGTTGACCAGTTGTTCCTTGCTTTTCTGTGTTGTGTGTGTTGGGTGTGGTCAGGTCGTTCCTTTCTTTCCCTTTTTGTGGGTGCATGTTGCGGGGGTGACAGGTTGTTTCCTTTCTTCCCCTCTGTGAGGTGGTTTTTCTGGGGGGCAGGGCGTTCCTTGCTTCCTTTTTTGTGGGTGCATGTTGCTGGGTGTCAGGTCGTTCCCTTTTTCTCCTTTTGGTGGTTGCTGGTGGACCAGGGTTTTTCTTGTTCCCTTTTGTGAGTGCATTTGCGGTGGACCAGGTCGTTCCTTGCTTCCTCTCGTGAGCGTGTTGCTGGTGTGGCCGACCTAGGGCGTTTCCCTTTCTCCCTTGTGGTGTATGTTGCGATTTCCGGTTGTTCCTTGTTCCTCTCTGTGAGTGCAATTTTTTTGGTTTTGGCCAGGTTGTTCCCTTGCTTCCTCTCCGGAGTGCATGTTTCGGGGTGGGCCAGGTTGATCCTTTTTTCTCCTCTGTAGTGAACTTGAGGTATGGCGAGGTTAAGTTTGATTTCAGGTCCATGTTGATCAACCTCATTTATGTTGTACACTCGTCTCGAACACATGCTGCACGGCGGGCGTGACACCCACACGTATGTGGACAAGCACACGGGTATGTGGACAACATTTCGTGCTATAAAGCTCTGAGGAAAGTCCCATAAAGTGTACGAAGAGCTGTACATAGAGCTCTAAGTAAGCTCCTCCAGTCCCCTCACCAGCTGCCCTCTACCCCTGGCTCTCCCAGTCCCTTCACCTACTGAGCAGCATCTCAGTGACTACAATATACAGAACGCAATCAAACTTGAGTTCCTCTGAAGGAGGGACGAAGAGGTTGCAATTCATAAGAGCCATTTAAACTGCGTTGCCTGACTCACGAAATCGTAACAACACGATTTCTAACAAACAACAGAACGGGTGAGCTTTGAAACCATGGCGAGCGAGTCGTAAAACTCGAGGTGAGTGCGTAAGCCACTGGACCAGCTGGCTACAATTATATTCATCCGGCCACGCTGGCGGGATAGTCATTTGTAAAAACTGACATTTGTGGTCACAGTGGTAGCCCAAGCTAACCTCCGTGTGTGTAATATACCTAGTGGGATGAATCTTATTGTAGCCAACTGGCCCAGTGGCTTACGCGCTAACCTCGAGTTTCACGACTCACTTGCCATGGTTTCAAACCCCACCCGTTCCGTGGTTTGTGCTCTCTGCTCACTTCTGGCAAAACAGCCACTTTACGAATAATGGTCGATGTGCTTCCTCGCTTTTCGAGGCCACTTCACCCTAGTGAGAGACGACCGTTGTGGTGTTTATATATATATATATATATATATATATATATATATATATATATATATATATATATAATATATATATATATATATATATATGTCGTGCCGAATAGGCAGAACTTGCGATCTTGGCTTAAATAGCAACGCTCATCTTGCCATATAGGACAAGCGAAAATTTGTGTATGCAGTAATTTCGCCAAAATCATTCTGAACCTAACGAAAAAAATATATTTAACTGTGTTTGTTTAGTATTAAATTATTGTAAACAAATCTAAAATATATTTAGTTGAGTTAGGCTAAAATAAATTGTTCTTGTTATAATAAGGTTAGGTAAGTTTTCTAAGTTCCTTTTGGTGCAAAATTAAAAATTTTTACATTAACATTAATGAAAAAAATATATCTTTAAACGTATAAGAGAAATTTGTAGAAAGGACTTAATTTTAAATGAGTTCTGCTAATTGACCAGTTTTACATATTCGGCACGACATATATATATATATATATATATATATATATATATATATATATATATATATATATATATATATTATTTTATTTTTATTATCACACTGGCCGATTCCCACCAAGGCAGGGTGGCCCGAAAAAGAAAAACTTTCACCATCATTCACTCCATCACTGTCTTGCCAGAAGGGTGCTTTACACTACAGTTTTTAAACTGCAACATTAACACCCCTCCTTCAGAGTGCAGGCACTGTACTTCCCATCTCCAGGACTCAAGTCCGGCCTGCCGGTTTCCCTGAATCCCTTCATAAATGTTACTTTGCTCACACTCCAACAGCACGTCAAGTATTAAAAACCATTTGTCTCCATTCACTCCTATCAAACACGCTCATGCATGCCTGCTGGAAGTCAAGCCCCTCGCACACAAAACCTCCTTTACCCCCTCCCTCCAACCCTTCCTAGGCCGACCCCTACCCCGCCTTCCTTCCACTACAGACTGATACACTCTTGAAGTTATTCTGTTTCGCTCCATTCTCTCTACATGTCCGAACCACCTCAACAACCCTTCCTCAGCCCTCTGGACAACAGTTTTGGTAATCCCGCACCTCCTCCTAACTTCCAAACTACGAATTCTCTGCATTATATTCACACCACACATTGCCCTCAGACATGACATCTCCACTGCCTCCAGCCTTCTCCTCGCTGCAACATTCATCACCCATGCTTCACAACCCATATAAGAGCGTTGGTAAAACTATACTCTCATACATCCCCTCTTTGCCTCCAAGGACAAAGTTCTCTGTCTCCACAGACTCCTAAGTGCACCACTCACTCTTTTTCCCTCATCAATTCTATGATTCACCTCATCTTTCATAGACCCATCCGCTGACACGTCCCTCCCAAATATCTGAATACGTTCACCTCCTCCATACTCTCTCCCTCCAATCTGATATTCAATCTTTCATCACATAATCTTTTTGTTATCCTCATAACCTTACTCTTCCTGTATTCACCTTTAATTTTCTTCTTTTGCACACCCTACCAAATTCATCCACCAACTACTGCAGCTTCTCTTCAGAATCTCCCAAGAGCACAGTGTCATCAGCAAAGAGCAGCTGTGACAACTCCCACCCGTGTGTGATTGTTTTATCTTTTAACTCCACGCCTCTTGCCAAGACCCTCGCATTTACTTCTCTTACAACCCCATCTATAAATATATTAAACAACCACGGTGACATCACACATCCTTGTCTAAGGCCTACTTTACTGGGAAAAAATTTCCCTCTTTTCTACATACTCTAACTTGTGCCTCACTATCCTCGTAAAAACTCTTCACTGCTTTCAGTAACCTACCTCCTACACCATACACTTGCAACATCTGCCACATTGCCCCCCTATCCACCCTGTCATACGCCTTTTCCAAATCCATAAATGCCACAAAGACCTCTTTAGCCTTATCTAAATACTGTTCACTATATGTTTCACTGTAAACACCTGGTCCACACACCCCCTACCTTTCCTAAAGCCTCCTTGTTCATCTGCTATCCTATCTCCGTCTTACTCTTAATTCTTCAATTATAACTCTACCATACACTTTACCAGGTACACTCAGCAGACTTATCCCCCTATAATTTTTGCACTCTCTTTTATCCCCTTTGCCTTTATACAAAGGAACTATGCATGCTCTCTGCCAATCCCTAGGTACCTTACCCTCTTCCATACATTTATTAAATAATTGCACCAACCACTCCAAAACTATATCCCCACCTGCTTTTAACATTTCTATCTTTATCCCATCAATCCCGGCTGCCTTACCCCCTTTCATTTTACCTACTGCTCACGAACTTCCCCCACACTCACAACTGGCTCTTCCTCACTCCTACAAGATGTTATTCCTCCTTGCCCTATACACGAAATCACAGCTTCCTATCTTCATCAACATTTAACAATTATATATATATATATATATATATATATATATATATATATATAAATTATATATATATATATATATATATATATATATATATAATATATTATATAATATATATATATATATATATTATATATTATATATATATATATATATATATATATATATATATATATATATATTATATATAATATATAATATATATATATATAAATATATATATATATAATAATGCAAAACAAGCACTGGGATGCTTGAATGTACGTGGATGTAGTGCGGATGATAAGACAGACATGACTGCTAATGTTATGAATGAAAAGAAGTTGGATGTCCTGGCCCTAAGCGAAACAAAGCTGAAGGGGGTAGGGGAGTTTCGGTGAGGGAAAATAAATGGGATTAAGTCAGGAGTATCTGAGAGAGTTAGAACTAAGGAAGGGGTAGCAATATTGTTGAAGGATCAGTTATGGAAGGAGAAGAGGGAATATAAATGTATAAATTCAAGGATTATGTGGACTAAAATAAGGGTCGGATGCGAAAAAGTAGGTCATTAATATGTGTGTATGCACCTGGAGAAAAGAGGAGTGTAGAGGAGAGAGAGAGAGAGAAGAGAGAGAGAGAGAGAGAGAGGAGAGATGAGAGAGAGAGAGAGAGAGAGGAGAGAGAGAGAGAGAGAGAGAGTAAGAGAGAGAGACTGAGATTTTGGGAGATGTCAAGCGAGTGTGTAGGAACCTTTGAACCAATTGAGAGACTAATTGTGGTAGGGGACCTGAATGCTAAAGTAGGAGAAACATTTAAAGAGGGTGTTGTAGGTAAGTTTAGGGTGCCAGGTGTAAATGATAATGGGAGCCCTTTGATTGAACTTTGTATAGAAAGCAGTTTGGTGATAGGTAATACGTATTTCAAGAAAAAGAGGATAAATAAGTATACAAGATATGATGTAGGGCGGTATGACAGTAGTTTGTTGGACTATGTATTGGTAGAGAAAAGACTGTTGAGTAGACTTCAAGATGTACATGTTTATAGAGGGGCCACAGATATATCAGATCACTTTTTAGTTGTAGCTACAGTGAGAGTAAAAGGTAGATGGGATACAAGGAATATGAAAGCAGCAGGTAAGAGAAAGGTGAAAGTTTAAAAGCTAAAGGTGGAGGCAGTTTGGGTAAGATACAAACAACTATTGGAGGACGGATAGGCTAGTGAGAGTATAGGCAATAGGGTTGAAGATGTATGGGGTAGGTTCAAGAATGTAGTGTTAGAGTGTTCAACAGAAGTTTGTGGTTATAAAAAAGTGGGTGCGGAAGGGAAGAAGAGCGACTGGTGGAATGATGATGTAACGAGATTAGTAAGAGAGAAAAAGTTAGCATATGAGAGGTTTTTACAAAGTAGAAGTGATGCAAGAAGGGAGGGGTATATGGAGAGGAAAAGAGAGGTTATGAGAGTGGTGAAGCAATTAAAAAGAGAGCAAATGAGACAGTGGGTGAGATGTTATCAATAAATTTTATTGAAAATAAGAAAAAGTTTTAGAGTGAGATTAATAAGTTGAGGAAGCCTAGGGAAAGAATGGATTTGACAGTAAAAAGTAGGAGAGGAGAGTTAATAAATGGAGAGTTAGAGGTATTGGGAAGATGGAAGGAATATTTTGAGGAAGTTTTAAATGTTGACGAAGATAAGGAAGCTGTGATTTTGTGTATAGGGCAAGGAGGAATAATATCTTGTAGGAGTGAGGAAGAGCCAGTTGTGAGTGTGGGAAAGTTCGTGAGGCAGTAGGTAAAATGAAAGGGGGTAAGGCAGCTGGGATTGATGGGATAAAGATAGAAATATTAAAAGCAGGTAGGGATATAGTTCTGGAGTGGTTGGTGCTATTGTTTAATAAATGTATGGAAGAGGGTAAGGTACCTAGGGATTGGCAGAGAGCATGCATAGTTCCTTTGTATAAAGGCAAAGGGGATAAGAGTGCAAAAATTATAGGGGAATAAGTCTGCTGAGTATACCTGGTAAAGTGTATGGTAGATATTACTGAAAGAATTAAGAGTAAGACGGAGAGGATAAGATATGAACAGGGAGGTTTTAGGAAGGGTAAGAGGTGTGTAGACCAAGTGTTTACAGTGAAACATATAGGTGAAGAGCATTTAGATAAGGGTCAAGAGGTTTTTGCGGCATTTATGGATTTGGAAAAGGCGTATGACAGAGTGGATAGAGGGGCAATGTGGCAGATGTTGCAAATGTATGGAATAGGAGGTAGGTTACTGAAAGCGGAGAAAAGTTTTTATGAGGATAGTGAGGCTCAGGTTAGAGTATGTAGGAAAGAGATTTTTTCCCAGTAAAAGTAGGTCTTAGACAGGGATGTGTGATATCACCGTTGTTGTTCAATATATTTATAGATGGAGTTCTAAGAGAAGTGAATATTAGGGTGTTGGCAAGAGGTGTGGGGTTAAAAGATAAAGAATCTAACACAAAGTGGGAGTTGTCACAGTTGCTCTTTGCTGATGACACTGTGCTTGTGGGAGATTCTGAAGAGAAGTTGCAGAGGTTGGTTGATGAGTTTGGTAGGGTATGTAAAAAAAGACAATTAAAAGTGAGCATAGGAGAGTAAAGTGATGAGGATAACAAACAAATTTGGTAATGAAAGTTTGGATATCAGATTGGGGGGAGAGAGTATGGAGGTGGTGAATGTATTCAGATATTTAGGAGTGGACTTGTCAGCAGATGGGTCTATGAAAGATGAGGTGACTCACGGAAATGACAATGGGAAAAACATGAGTGGTGCATTGAGGAGTCTGTGGAGACAAAGAACTTTGTCCATGGAAGCAAAGAGGGGAATGTATGAGAGTATAGTTATACCGATGCTCTTATATGGGTGTGAAGGATGGGTGGTGAACGTTGCTACAAAAAGGCGGCTGGAGGCAGTGGAGATGTCGTGTCTGTGGGCAATGTGTTGTGTGAATATAGTGCAGAGAATTCATAGTTTGGAAAGCAGGAGGTGTGGGATTACCAAAACTATTATCCAAAGGGCTGAGGAGGGGTTGTTAAGGTGGTTCTGACATGTAGAGAGGATGGAACAAAATAGAATGACTTCAAGAGTGTATAAATCTGTAGTGGAGGGAAGGCAGGATAGAAGTCGGTCTAGGAAAGGTTGGAGGGAGGGGATAAAGGAGGTTTTATGGCGAGGGGGTTGGACTTCCGCAACCGCTGAGCGTGTTT
>NC_069425.1:11269177-11315848 GCF_026875155.1 Cherax quadricarinatus | reverse complement strand
CTTTGGAACAGACATGACTACTGGACCCCCTCCTTGACGAAGACATTCGCAGACCCACAAACCAACACAACCTTTTCTACTCCTTGTAGGATCCTGCTCCTAACCCTATTAACAAATAACCTTGGATTCTCTGACAGGTACCTTGCGCTGTTCATTCTCTGACCCACGTTCCCCTTAGCTTTTGGGTTAAGACATGGCTCATTCTACACTCCTCTCTAGCGCTAATCTTCGCCTGTCCCGTCCTCCCCGCTCAACCCACCGGAGTCCCAACAGAAGAGCCTGAATTTCTGTTCTCACTATCTGTCCCACGAACGACTTAGCTGCTGGGTTAAGCCCTGACTCTATTTCTACGACTAAGAACACTCCTCTCCAGCACTATTCTTCGTCTGTCCCGTCTTCCCCGCTCATCCCATTTGGGATCTTACCTGAACTTGTTCGTTCGTTCGTTCTGCATGTTAGAAGTGATCAAGATCCCAGGACCGAAACGTTTTCTAATAAATATGTCCTAGTGTTTCCTTACGTGTTTTTCTAACCCATGCATGCATATATATATATATATATATATATATATATTATATATATATATATATATTATATTATATATATATTATATATTATATATATATATTATAGTGCAACTAAGTTCCCACCCATAATTTAAATGCTTTATTTGCTGTGTGTGGACCGTGAATTATTTATGAATGTGTTGTGATCAGTGTTCTAAACAAGAGAGAGCACAAGTGACTTGAATAGTGCCTCCATTGGCCCTATTTTCCATGTTTAAAATGTTCTCATTTCCCCCACCGTCGTTTTCCTGGATTTCGTGGCATTTCCCTTACTGCGTTCTTTGAAAGAAAGGTCACCGACATAATTACTCCCAGGTTTTTCATGTGTCTTTCTGTTTGATGGTCCTCCTGGGCTTTGTAAGCAGCATCCCTTTTTGAGTTCTTCATTCTTTCCAAGGTGGGGCAGCCGTACAGTTTACGATAGAGGAGGAAAGCAACAACCAGCTCTCATTTCTGGTTGTTCCCTGAAACACAAGCTCTACAAAAACTCGAAAGAAACCAGAAGGACGACCTTAGTACATTTCCATCCACGCCACGACACGAGGACAAAGAGAGGCGCAGTCATCTGTGTCTTCTTTAGAGCATACAGGGTTGTCAGCCCACACTTCCTCAGAAGAAATGTAACTACGTTAAATAAGTAATCAAACGCCTACATTCCTTGCCATTCCCTGTCGGACTTCAAGTACTCTTTAACATTAATACTACTACTCCGGGAGAGAATTAATACTACTACTTCGGGAGAGAACAGCCACCATATATGTTGTCCTCCCCGCCAAGAAGGTAGCCAGCGACGTCGTAGCCAACCTCAACGTAGCTACAGCATCCACTGTCACCTTTATCAAAACGACGGTACCCAGAACAATCGAGACTGTACCCGGTATACACAGACTGCCTGGCGGGGGTGAGATAAAATTGACGTAGAGAAGACGTCTAGATCACTGAAACAACGACAGGGGAGCAGTGCATGTGTGATACATTGTAGTACACACAGGTGTCTCATAAAGCGGGATGCAGCTTATCTGTCCGTAAAAGACGACAAGCTACAGAGGCAACTGTCCTTACCAAGTT
Organism: Cherax quadricarinatus; assembly: GCF_026875155.1. Lineage (NCBI taxonomy): Eukaryota > Metazoa > Arthropoda > Malacostraca > Decapoda > Parastacidae > Cherax > Cherax quadricarinatus. The sequence goes on along the minus strand of NC_069425.1, from coordinate 11,314,214 downwards.
TGAAATGAACCCAATATTTGCTTACTCTTTGATCTGAACAACTGCAAGAATACTTTCGAATTTGTTTTGGACTCATTTACGCTTAGCTTTTGTTGTCCCTTTATGATGACTTTTAATAATATGAATATTTTGGTCAACACAGCAACCCACTCTTATGACGCATCGATAAATTCCTTTTCTCTCGTCCATGAGCTGATAATGACGTCTGTTCATCCGTTCAGGATCCCTTTAACCTCATTTTCTTGTGCAGTATTGAAAAACATGTCCCATCAAGAGAGGTTCCTTGGTGTTAGCGACGGGGCTCTTGATGTAAGGAATTGGACCAGTGCTTCATTACCCCAGCGCTATATGACCCCATTTACAAATATTTCATAATGACAGAAATCTTTGATAGTATATGTAAGATCTTCGCTGATATAATCTTACATCAACAGTGTGCTACACTCACCAGTCACATCAACAGTGTGCTACACTCACCAGTCACATCAACACAGTGTGCTACACTCACCAGTCACATCAACAGTATGCTACACTCACCAGTCACATCAACAGTGTGCTACACTCACCAGTCACATCAACAGTGTGCTACACTCACCAGTCACATCAACAGTGTGCTACACTCACCAGTCACTCAACAGTGTGCTACACTCACCAGTCACATCAACAGTGTGCTACACTCACCAGTCACATCAACAGTGTGCTACACTCACCAGTCACATCAACAGTGTGCTACACTCACCAGTCACATCAACAGTGTGCTACACTCACCAGTCACATCAAACAGTGTGCTACACTCACCAGTCACATCAACAGTGTGCTACACTCACCAGTCACATCAACAGTGTGCTACACTCACCAGTCACATCAACAGTGTGCTACACTCACCAGTCACATCAACAGTGTGCTACACTCACCAGTCACATCAACAGTGTGCTACACTCACCAGTCTCATCAACAGTATGCTACACTCACCAGTCACATCAACAGTATGCTACACTCACCAGTCACATCAACAGTGTGCTACACTCACCATTCACATCAACAGTATGCTACACTCACCAGTCACATCAACAGTGTGCTACACTCACCAGTCACATCAACAGTGTGCTACACTCACCAGTCACATCAACAGTATGCTACACTCACCAGTCACATCAACAGTATGCTACACTCACCAGTCTCATCAACAGTGTACTACACTCACCAGTCTCATCAACAGTGTGCTACACTCACCAGTCACATCAACAGTGCGCTACACTCACCAGTCACATCAACAGTGTGCTACACTCACCAGTCACATCAACAGTATGCTACACTCACCAGTCACATCAACAGTGTGCTACACTCACCAGTCACATCAACAGTATGCTACACTCACCAGTCACATCAACAGTGTGCTACACTCACCAGTCACATCAACAGTGTGCTACACTCACCAGTCACATCAACAGTGTGCTACACTCACCAGTCACATCAACAGTGTGCTACACTCACCAGTCACATCAACAGTGTGCTACACTCACCAGTCTCATCAACAGTGTGCTACACTCACCAGTCACATCAACAGTATGCTACACTCACCAGTCACATCAACAGTGTGCTACACTCACCAGTCTCATCAACAGTGTGCTACACTCACCAGTCTCATCAACAGTGTGCTACACTCACCAGTCACATCAACAGTGTGCTACACTCACCAGTCACATCAACAGTGTTGCTACACTCACCAGTCACATCAACAGTGTGCTACACTCACCAGTCTCATCAACAGTGTGCTACACTCACCAGTCACATCAACAGTGTGCTACACTCACCAGTCACATCAACAGTGTGCTACACTCACCAGTCACATCAACAGTGTGCTACACTCACCAGTCTCATCAACAGTGTGCTACACTCACACAGTCACATCAACAGTGTGCTACACTCACCAGTCACATCAACAGTGTGCTACACTCACCAGTCACATCAACAGTGTGCTACACTCACCAGTCACATCAACACAGTGTGCTACACTCACCAGTCACATCAACAGTATGCCACACTCACCAGTCACATCAACACAGTGTGCTACACTCACCAGTCACATCAACAGTGTGCTACACTCACCAGTCACATCAACAGTGTGCTACACCCACCAGTCACATCAACAGTGTGCTACACTCACCAGTCACATCAACAGTGTGCTACACTCACCAGTCACATCAACAGTGTGCTACACTCACCAGTCACATCAACAGTATGCTACACTCACCAGTCCACATCAACAGTGTGCTACACTCACCAGTCACATCAACAGTGTGCTACACTCACCAGTCACATCAACAGTATGCTACACTCACCAGTCACATCAACAGTGTGCTACACTCACCAGTCACATCAACAGTATGCTACACTCACCAGTCACATCAGTGTGCTACACTCACCAGTCACATCAACAGTGTGCTACACTCACCAGTCACATCAACAGTGTGCTACACTCACCAGTCTCATCAACAGTATGCTACACTCACCAGTCACATCAACAGTATGCTACACTCACCAGTCACATCAACAGTGTGCTACACTCACCAGTCACATCAACAGTGTGCTACACTCACCAGTCACATCAACAGTGTGCTACACTCACCAGTCACATCAACACAGTGTGCTACACTCACCAGTCACATCAACAGTGTGCTACACTCACCAGTCACATCAACAGTGTGCTACACTCACCAGTCACATCAACAGTGTGCTACACTCACCAGTCACATCAACACAGTGTGCTACACTCACCAGTCACATCAACAGTGTGCTACACTCACAAGTCACATCAACAGTATGCTACACTCACCAGTCACATCAACAGTGTGCTACACTCACCAGTCACATCAACAGTGTGCTACACTCACCAGTCACATCAACAGTGTGCTACACTCACCAGTCACATCAACAGTGTGCTACACTCACCAGTCACATCAACAGTGTGCTACACTCACCAGTCACATCAACAGTGTGCTACACTCACCAGTCACATCAACAGTGTGCACCACTCACCAGTCACATCAACAGTGTGCTACACTCACCAGTCACATCAACAAACCTCTGGGAACTACAGAGCATCATCCTTAGTTTTTTTTTTTTTATTCCTTGGATAACTTATTTTTAAAAGCCATAGTATATAGGTCTAGATAACTTTTACTGCCTAAATTTATAGCACTATACTCCCCTGTTGAACCTTCTTCCTTAACACCATCCCCCCCACACACATGTACATACGCACCTCAATTTTGTTTTAGGTTTCAAGTTCCACTCACTGCAACAACAGCCTCCAATCATTTTTATTACTTGATTTTAAAGACAAAAGTTTTCACCCTTTCCTGTTTTTTTTTTATTATTATCAATAAAGGAGCGTTATCAAGCCCTTACAAACTGAACTGGGACACACACAGTTTGCAAAGAAAGCAAGATTAGATAATGGGAAGTGGAACGTAATCATCAAGTTACAGGACCGATTTGTTGTTGTCAGATGATGGTGGGGTCTTGCAGCTTCCTTTGTTCCATGTAACAATGTGTGAAACGGAGAGAACTGCCTCTTCTAGGCACTCTAATCTGTGGATTTCTGGTTCGTTAATCACTAAGCGAGTGTCGTTCCATTTCAGCAAGTGGCTTGTAAGTTTCCAGTGTTGTACACACGCGGTGACTCTGGCAGTGCTCTTGATTACTCTCAGAATAACTCTCTAAATATTTTGTTCAGCTCCTCACAGACTTCCTGGTCATTCCTAGTGATCTCTCCTCCTTCCTTCTTCAGCATTATCATACTTTTTAACGCTGTTCTTGGATCCTGCCTCTACCACTTCAAATTGTTCCAGTGTGTGTATATTCTCACCTATTTGTACTCACCTTTTTGTGGTTGCAGGGGTCGAGTTATAGCTCCTGGCCGGACCCGCCTCTTCACTGGTCGCTACTAGGTCCTCTCTCTCCCCACTCCATGAGCTTTATCATACCTCGTCTTAAATCTTATGTATGGTTCCTGCCTCCACTACCTCACTTTCCAGACTATTCCACTGCCTGTCAACTCTGTGACCGAAGAAATACTTCCTAACATCCCTTTGACTCTTCTGAGTCTTCATCTTCCAATTGTGACCCCTTGTGTCTGTGTCCCATCTCTGGAATATCCTGTCTCTGTCCACCTTATCTATTCCTCGCATTATTTTGTATGTTGTTATCATGTCTCCTCTGACTCTCCTGTCCTCCAGTGTCGTCAGGCTGATTTCCCTTAACCTCTCTTCGCAGGACATTCCCCTTAGCTGTGGAATTAGTCTTGTTGCAAACCTTTGTACTTTCTCTAATTTCTTGACGTGCTTGACCAGGTGTGGGTTCCAAACAGGTGCTGCATACTCAGGTATGGGCCTGACGTACACAGTGTACAGAGTCTTGAGCGATTCCTTACTAAGGTATCGGAACGCTATTCTCAGGTTTGCCAGGCGCCCGTGTGCTGCAGCAGTTATCTGGTCGATGTGTGCTTTACGAAATGTGCTCGGTATTATATCCTTTTCCTTAAGTGAGGTTTCCAGTCTTTGGCCACATAGCCCATGCTCTGTCTGCGGTCTTCTTTGCCCTTCTCCAATCTTCATGACTTTACATTTGGCAGGGTTAAATTCGAGGAGCCAGTTGCTGGACCAGGCTTGCAGCCTGTCCAGGTCTCTTTGTAGTCCTGCCTGATCCTCATCCGATTTAATTCTCCTCATTAACTTATCATCTGCAAACAGGGAGACTTCTGAGTCTATCCCTTCCGTCATGTCATTCACATACCATAAATAGCACTGGTCCTAGGACTGACCCCTGTGGAACCCCGCTCGTCCCAGGCGCCCACTCTGACACCTCGTAACGTACCATGACTTGTTGCCTCCCTGTCAGGTATTCTCTGATCCATTGCAGTGCCCTTCCTGTTATGCGTGCCTGATCATCTAGCTTTTGCACTTATCTCTTGTGAGGAACTGTGCCGAAGGCCTTCTTGCAGTCCAAGAAAATGCAGTCTGCCAACCCCTCTCTCTCGTGTCTTACTGTAGTTACCTTGTCATAAAACTCCAGTAGGTTTTGACACAGGATTTTCTTTCCCTGAATCCGTGCTGGTTGTCGTTTATAACCTTATTCTGTTCTAGGTGCTTCACCACTCTCCTAATAATCTTCTCCATGACTTTGCAGACACTGGTCTGTAGTTTAGTGCCTCGTGTCTGTCTCCTTTCTTAAAAATGGGGACTACATTTGCCGTCTTCCATACCTCAGATATTTGCCCAGTTACAATGGATGTGTTGAAAATTGTTGTTAGTGGCACAAACAGCATCTCTTCTCAATCTCTAATGACCCATGGAGAGATTTTCGGTCCCACCACCTTTGAGGTATCAAGTTCGTTTAGGAGCTTCTTCACCTCCTCGGTTGTGTGTATTTCATCCAACACTTGTTGGTATATCCTTTGTTGGTGTACCTCTCTGTTCTGTCTTCCCAGAGTCCTTTCTGTCTCCACTGTAAATACTTCCTTAAATCTCACTTACTTCTTGGTCGTTTCCTGTGAGCTCCCCACCCTCTTTCCTCAGCCTGATTACCTGGTCCTTGACTGCTGTCTTCCTCCGGATGTGACTATACAACAGTTTCGGGTAAGACTTGACTTAAGATGATGTGTCGTTTTCAAACTGCCGCTGGGCCTCCCTCCTTATCTGTATGTACTCGTTTCTGGCTCTTCGACTAATATCTTTATTTTCCCTAGTCCTTTGTCTTCTGTACTTTTTCCATCCTCTGGCGCATTTGGTTTTTGCCTCCCTACACCTCTGGGTAAACCCTAGGGCTCGTTCTGGTCTTCCCACTATTACTCTTTCCTCTGGGAACAAACCTTTCCTCTGCCTCCTTGCATTTTGTTGTTACGTAGTCCATCATTTTGTTTACTGAATTTCCTTCCAATTCTCTTTCCCACTGAACCTCCTGCAGGAAGTTCCTCATACCTGTGTAGTCCTCCCTTATGCAGTTTGGCTTCTCCCATCCTACTCCTGTTGCCGTTTCCCCTTGTAACTCTGCTATGTATTCATAGCTCAGAACCACATGATCTCTAGCTCCGAGGGGGCCTTTCGTATGTAATGTCCTCAATGTCCGAACTACTCAGGGTGAATACGAGGTCCAGCCTTGCTGGTTCATTTTCACCGCTCTTTTCGGTAGTGTTCCTAACATGTTGATGAATGAGGTTTTCCAGTACCACATCCATCGTCTTGGCTCTCCATGTTTCAGAACCCCCTTGTGGCTCCAGGTTTTCTCAGGCAATCTCCTTGTGATTGAAATCACCCCTGACCAGCAGTTGTGGTATACCCGTGTAAGCTCTTCTGGCCACCTCGTGTGTGCGCGCGTGTGTGGTGTGTGTGTGTGTGTGTGTGTGTGTGTGTGTGTGTGCGTGTGGTGTTGTGTGTGTGTGTGTGTGTGTGTGTGTGTGTGTGTGTGTGTGTGTGTGTGTGTGTGTGTGTGTGCGTGTGTGTGTGTGTGTGTGTGTGTGTGCGTGTGTGTGTGTGTGTGTGTGTGTGTGTGTGTGTGTGTGTGTGTGTGTACTCACCTAGTTGAGGTTGTGGGGGTCGAGTCTGAGCTCCTGGCCCCGCCTCTTCACTGATCGCTACTAGGTCACTCTTTTATGAGCCGTGAGCTTTATCATACCTCTGCTTAAAGCTATGTATGGATCCTGCCTCCACTACATCGCTTCCCAAACTATTCCACTTACTGACTACTCTGTGGCTGAAGAAATACTTCCTAACATCCCTGTGATTCATCTGTGTCTTCAACTTCCAACTGTCCCCCTTGTTACTGTGTCCAATCTCTGGAACATCCTATCTTTGTCCACCTTGTCAATTCCTCTCAGTATTTTGTATGTTGTTATCATGTCCCCCCTATCTCTCCTGTCCTCCAGTGTCGTCATGTTGATTTCCCTTAACCTCTCCTCGTAGGACATACCTCTTAGCTCTGGGACTAGTCTTGTTGCAAACCTTTGCACTTTCTCTAGTTTCTTTACATGCTTGGCTAGGTGTGGGTTCCAAACTGGTGCCGCATACTCCAATATGGGCCTAACGTACACGGTGTACAGGGTCCTGAACGATTCCTTATTAAGATGTCGGAATGCTGTTCTGATGTTTGCTAAGCGCCCATATGCTGCAGCAGTTATTTGGTTGATGTGCGCTTCAGGAGATGTGCCTGGTGTTATACTCACCCAAGATCTTTTTCCTTGAGTGAGGTTTGTAGTCTCTGGCCCCCTAGACTGTACTCCGTCTGCGGTCTTCTTTGCCCTTCCCCAATCTTCATGACTTTGCACTTGGTGGGATTGAACTCCAGGAGCCAATTGCTGGACCAGGTCTGCAGCCTGTCCAGATCCCTTTGTAGTTCTGCCTGGTCTTCGATCGAGTGAATTCTTCTCATCAACTTCACGTCATCTGCAAACAGGGACACCTCAGAGTCTATTCCTTCCATCATGTCGTTCACAATACCAGAAACAGCACTGGTCCTAGGACTGACCCCTGTGGGACCCCGCTGGTCACAGATGCCCACTCTGACACCTCGCCACGTACCATGACTCGCTGCTGTCTTCCTGACAAGTATTCCCTGATCCATTGTAGTGCCTTCCCTGTTATCCCTTCTTGGTCCTCCAGTTTTTGCACCAATCTCTTGTGTGGAAGTGTGTCAAACGCCTTCTTGCAGTCCAAGAATATGCAATCCACCCACCCCTCTCTCTCTTGTCTTACTGCTGTCACCATGTCATAGAACTCCAGTAGGTTTGTGACAGGATTTCCCGTCCCTGAAACCATGTTGGCTGCTGTTGATGAGATCATTCCTTTCTAGGTGTTCCACCACTCTTCTCCTGATAATCTTCTCCATGATTTTGCATACTATACATGTCAGTGACACTGGTCTGTAGTTTAATGCTTCATGTCTGTCTCCTTTTTTAAAGATTGGGACTACATTTGCTGTCTTCCATGCCTCAGGCAATCTCCCTGTTTCGACAGATGTATTGAATATTGTTGTTAGGGGTACACATAGCGCCTCTGCTCCCTCTCTCAATACCCATGGGGAGATGTTATCTGGCCCCATTGCCTTTGAGGTATCTAGCTCACTCAGAAGCCTCTTCACTTCTTCCTCGGTTGTGTGTACTGTGTCCAGCACCTGGTGGTGTGCCCCACCTCTCCGTCTTTCTGGAGCCCCTTCTGTCTCCTCTGTGAACACTTCTTTGAATCTCTTGTTGAGTTCCTCACATACTTCACGGTCATTTCTTGTTGTCTCTCCTCCTTCCTTCCTTAGCCTGATTACCTGGTCCTTGACTGTTGTTTTCCTCCTGATGTGGCTGTACAACAGTTTCGGGTCAGATTTGGCTTTCGCTGCTATGTCATTTTCATATTGTCTTTGGGCCTCCCTTCTTATCTGTGCATATTCGTTTCTGGCTCTACGACTGCTCCCCTTGTGTGTGTGTGGTGTGTGTGTGTGTAGTGTGTGTGTGTGTGTGTGTGTGTGTGTGTGCGTGTGTGTGTGTGTGTGTGTGTGTGTAGATAGGTAATTCTGGGCTGGAGGATGGGTGTGGTGGTGGTAGTGGTGGTGGTGGTAAGGGTTGTGGTATGTGAGATAACACTGGTGTTAATACATCAACAAGGAAGCATCATGGTGGTGGTAGTGGTGGTGATCTTCTCAATCGCATTCGCAACATCAACATCAGGAACAAGAAACTCTCCAGCCTTGACGTAACTTCTCTATTCACCAAAGTACCTACTACACAAGCCATCGATCTCTTACGCAGGAAAATTGACGATTCACTTGATTTTCCTATTCCAGCCAGCGATTTCATCGACTTTGTTGAACTATGTGTTGGCTTTACGTGTTTCTCTTTCGAAAATAACTTCTTTCAGCAGACTTTCGGACTGCCCATGGGTTCGCCACTCAGTGCCGTCCTAGCGATCCTATACATGGAACATCTGAAAGCCGAGCGTTTTTCCACCATTATTCCCTCGTCTGTCACCTGGCTCCGTTATGTCAACGACATTCTCATCATAACTCCCAGACGCTTCAACGTTCAAGCTCTCCAACACAAGTTCAACCAGGTCGAACCCTCAATCCAGTTCACACTTGAAGAAGAAGTCGACAACACTCTTCCTTTCCTTGATGTTCTTCTCTGCAAAGCTGACCATGAACTTCGTTTTAAAGTCTACCGAAAACCTACCAACCAAAACGATCTTCTCCACTTCTACTCTCACCACGACACCAAAACTAAACGTGGTGTAATTTTTGGCTTTTTCCTGCGTGCACTCAGAATCTGCAGCAATGAGTTCCTTGAGGAAGAATGTACTATAATTGAACAAGTAATTTCCAAACTTCACTATCCTCGTCACTTCATCAGAGACTGCAGACGATGGGCATTAAACATCTTCAACACACCAAGAGAAGACACTGCCGAAAAGAGATACATAGTCCTCCCCACCAACTCCATTGCCAAACGCGTTTCCAACATCTTTTCCAATACCTCATTCCAAGTATCTACCTCCATAACCACGTCCATCAAGGACATTACCAGTAATAGACAGGACAAGCTTCCATCCTCTGCAGGGGTATACATAATCCCTTGTAATGACTGCAGCAAATTATACGTGGGCGAAACATCAAGAGACCTCCGAACACGTATTTCAGAACATCAGTACGCAGGCAGGTGCGACGATTCAAGGAATGCCTGTGTTCAACACCGAAATTCACACCATTTAATCAACTACAGAAACTCAAAACTTATCGCCACAGAAGACAACACTCAATACCGAAGAATCCTGGAATCATCGCTTATCTGTATATCCAACAACTTCAGCCAGAACAACGGCTTCTATAACATAGCTGAACCACTTGCCAAGAACCTTCTTCATCGCTATCCCACATACGAACATAAGAATGGAGGAACACTGCAGAAGTTCTACTCATATATTTATCCAATCTCTCTTCCAAGCTACACAAGGTATTAGACTCTATAACCTTACTCAATAGACTGTCATATCAGCATTCTTCTGCGCACCTGACTGCCATCCTATACAAATATAACTCAACGTACCTTTCCCACCCCCGGGTAGATCTGTTTCAGAGACTTTTGAAAAGCCCCACTGTGTAGCGAAACGTTGTCAGTAAAGCGGAATCACGTCTCTGGGCTGAGTACTCGACGCATTTGTGTTTATATTTTCATTTGAGTGTCGAAATATCTCCTATAACCATTTATTTCCCAAAAAGGTAGCATACAACCCTTCGCCTGCATCAAGGCACCGTGCACCCTTGTCCCTTCATTCTCTGAAGAAACTAGAAGGAGTATACCGTGCCCGCCTTGTTCATTGAGGCGATCATTATGTCAGGCGACTTATCTACCTGGCTCCCAGTGTATGCGCGTGCACCTGTATGCACTCACTACTACGTCAAACAGCGATCGGGAGGCAGGGAAGAGAAGGTATTGAGTGCGGGGAATTGGAAGAAAGCCTGAAGGGACGGGAGAAGACAGATAGCACGGATGGCAACAGCACATACTACATCACACTACCTCATACACACACACACACCCACACCCATCACAACACCACACACACACACACACACACACACACTCACCCAGCACCCACACACACACACTACACAAACAACCGAAACTCGTTCCCACTATTTGCGCATGCATTAAGCCCTTCATTTCATCTTCCAGCACCAGATTTATTTCGCGACTAAGTGTTTTAGGAGGCAAAATACGAGTTGGTGGCATAGCTAATTATGGCGTTTGTGGTCATGCGTCCACGTCTCTCTTATATTTTCTTCCATCTTCCTCCCCAGTGGACCTGTATAACTGAAGGCCCACAACCTAACACCCATATATCTCACCACAACCAAAGTCCCTGCTTTTCAGGTCTAGGAGTCCCGCGAGCTTTTGGCTCACAAGAGCAGCACTCGGAACTGCTAAACAAGACATGAACAAATTTACACTGCGATTTGCAAAGCGATCATAAATTCCTGCAATAACTCCCGCCAAGATTAGTATAAAGCATCACGGTATCAATTGTTTTTTTTGATGTTAATATCACGTAGTGCCACAGCCATTCTTTGTTTTCTTCTGATCATGAACCATCACCAGTATCTAAGTCATCCGTTCTTTCCCTCCCCTTTATTTTTTATTTTTTCTCTTGGAATATCTCTCCTCCCTCCTCCTTCGCTGGTCCATGGACCTGCCTGGCGTACAGAATGGCAGCTACAAGGTCGGAAGCAACTTGATCGAATTAGTCACCCCAGGGTATGTGAAGCGCATTCCAGTCTAACTAGGTTCCCTAGAGCGCGATGAACGACCCGCTAAGTTGACACACATGCGTGAGTCCCCGTCACTGATTCATTTGACTCAACGGCTCCTAATTTGGACATGTTTAAAAGCATTGCTTGGAAGAAATCAGTTGTAGTAATTGTGCTGGTACCCACTCCACAAGTGCCGGCAGCCTAACATGAATGTGTCCCAATGTGTCATACAGCAGGTGTGGGTGGTGGTGTAAGTGGAGAGCGGCCCCCCGGCACTTTGCCAAGAGGTGTCAATCCCAGACTGATACTCCCAGCTCTACTGATCCCACCATAATACTCAGCCATGATGCTTCAGTCACACCGGTCGGCACACCTGAACCATGCCAGTTACTCGCCTCTCTTACCTTACCTTACACCACTAACACAACTCACATCAATACAAATGCATTTTGGCCATTAAGGATGAGCAGTTTATACTGTCACTGTAACAATAATTACCCATAACAAGTCGCATGCTGTTGAGAGGGACTGGTCTCCATGATTCCCGTATCAAGATCCCTCGCTAGAAGCACTGTAGAAGCACTGTAGAAAGTACTGTAGAAGGCAATGGCAATATAGGCAAACGTCCAAACGGTTGACCTATCAAATACATCACTGCAATTCTCATCGACCATGAAACATATAGTAACCTTTTCCCTGGTGAATAAATTTGAGTCAGTGCACCATCAAGGTGCTGCGACTAGCACTCGATACCTCTAAATTCATCTCCAGAAGATTAAACATGTTAGGAAAAGCTGTACAACCTTCTACCCCATGCAAAGTCAAGGTATGACGTTGATGATCAACACACATGAGAATAAGAACAAAAATCCCTCTCCAAAACTGTCTTATAGCCGAGATATCTTGGATGACAAAATGGAAAACGGCGCCTTCCAGGAATTATCATAATGGGGGACTTAAATGCACGGTATACGGAGTTAGGAGACGCCAAAACTAACACAATTGGAAATGTTCAATACGCTGAAGAAAACACATCGATCTACAACCTCGCCCTGGATAACATCATCCACCTTCATAAAGGGAAGCTTAACAGAGTGTTACAAGACTAACTGACAGTCTTGCTTGTGACCCTACACATGAGCTTGTCACCTACCAACGACCTGGCTGAGAAGCACAGAAATTACAAAACAACCAACTATAAAGTTCTCAAGGCAGACCATGAGCTCAGGGAAATATGATAGCTAATAAACGGACAGCACTGGAACAGTTCTATGAAAGTCTTCATAGCAGCGACTTCTGCCCCAAATGTGGTCTAACAAAGAAAGGAATTACAAACCATAAATGCAGGAAGCAACATGAGCATCAATCACCTACGGGGGGACGCCGTAACACTTCTTATACTATACGACCAATATCCCAAGTGTCGGTCGGCAGGACTCTCTTTAACTCCAGCCTCGCTTTGACCGACTTAGTATTCAGCAGGAAACCCAGAATAATTACTGCTGCTGAGATGAGTGTAGAGGCGATACATTATTATAAAATCTAATTTAAGCATATCTATACTTCATCAAAAGGCAAAACCATTTCATTTGATGATAGACAATTTCGGTCTTGTGGAATGGCGTAGGAGTAGACTTTGACACTATATTAGCTCGACCCTTGTACTTAATTACCACTTTCTGGCTTATTCAACAAACGCATACATATCTTCCACTTTGTGCCTCATGTGTTGGCTATGTTTCTCTCACATGTCCTGACGTGGTGACTGTGTTTCCTACAACAAAGCCTGACTTGTTGGCGTTTATTAAGTGTGCCTGCACGTGTTGGTCTGTTGTTTCCCACATGTGCCTGACGTGTTGCTGTGTTTCCCACATGTGGCCTGACGTGTTTGGCTGTAGTTTCCCACATTGCCTTACGTGGTTTGGCCTGGATTCCCACATAGTGCCTGACGTGTTGGCTTGTTGTTTCCCACTTGTGCCAGACGGGTTGGCTGTGTTTCCCACATGTTGCCTGACGTGTTGCTGTGTTTCCCACATTCCGACGTGTTGGCTTGTGTTTCCCACATGAGCCAGACTGTTGGCTGTTTTCCACCTGAGCCTGACGTGTTGGCTGTGTTTCCACCAGGCCTGACGTGTGGCTGTGTTTCCCACATGTGAGCCTGACGTGTTGGCAGTGTTTTCCCCGCACATGTGCCTGACTGTTGGCGTTGTTTTCCTCCCACATGTGCCTGAGTGTATGGCTGAGTTTCCCCTCATGTGCCTGACGTGTTGGCGTGTTTTCCCACATGTGCCGACGTGTTGGCTGTGTGACCCACAGTGTGCTGACGTGTTGACTGTGGTTCCCCCACATGCCCTGACGTGTTGGCTGTGGTTCCCACTGTGCCTGCGTGTTGGGCTGTGTATTGTCCCAACATGTGCCTGAACGTGTTGGCTGCTTCCTACATGTGCCTGACGTGTTGGTGTGTTTTTCCCCCCAAGAGCCTGAAGTGTTGGCTACTACTACATGTGCCTGACGTGTTGGCTGTATTCCCACATATGCCCTGATGTGTTGGCTACATCCATACATTGCCTGACGTGTTGGCTAGGTTTCCCACATGTGGCCTACGTTTGGCTATGTTCCCACATGTGCATGAAACGTGTTGACTATGTTTCCTCCCACATAGCCGACGTGTTTGACTGAGTTTAACCACATGTGCCTGCCTTGACGTTTGACTGAGTTAACCGCATGTTCCTGCGCGTTGGCCTGTGTTAGACACATAATGCCTGACATTTTGGACTGTGTTTTTCCACATGTGCCTGACTTGTTGACTGTTTCTACCAAATGTGCCTGGACGTGTTGCTATGTTTCCCACATGTGCCTGGCGTTTGACTGGTGTTTGCACATGTGGCCCAGACGTGTCATTGGCTGTTTCTCCACATGTGCCATGACGATTGGCTGTTTCTCACATGTATGGCCTGACGTGTTGGCTGTTTCTCCACATGTGCCTGAACGTTATGGCTTATGTTATTCCCACATTAGCCTGTCGTGTTTGGCTTATGTCTCTCCCAGAATGTGGTCCCTGACGAGTGCTATGTTTCCCACATGTGCCTGATGTGTTGCTGTGTTTTCCCACATGTGCCTGACGTGTTTGACTGTTTCTCCACATGTGCCTGACGTGTTTTGGCTGTTTCCCACATTTGCCTGAGCGTTTGGCTGTGTTTCCCGCAAGGACTGACTTTGGCTGTGTTTCCCCACATTGCCTGACGTGTTGGCTGTGGATTTCCACATGTGCCTGACGTGTGGCTGTATTTCCCACATGTGCCTGACGTGTTGGCTGTGTTTCCCACATGTGCCTGACGTGTTGGCTGTGTTTCCACATGTGCCAGACGTGTTGGCTAAAGTTTCCCAACATGTGCATGAACGTGTTGGCTAAGTTTCCTAAACATGTGCCAACTGTAGGTAAGTTTTCCAACATTTCCAACGTGTTTTGGGCTAAGTTTCCATCTCAACATGTGCCCAGACGGTTTGGCGACTAAGTATTCCGTTCCACATGTGCCAGACGTGTATGAGAGCTGTAGCAGTACTGTAACGCGCAGATATAGATATTTTGTTAACATTTGTGCAGGTGCACAATTAGGCATTACACATGTGTAGGCAGTACTGTGTGTACATTAGAGGATGTATGTATACTTTATGATTTATTATTAAATATTTTGTTGTCGTCCGATGTGGGTGTGTGTGTGTTGTGTTGTGGGTGTGTGTGTGTGTGGTGGTAGAACACGGACTATCCTGCTGTTTGTTTCTTCAAAAAATTAATTAAGGTGGTGTGCAGGTTTTCTCCAGTAAAAACAGCCTGTCCACCGGCTGTCCAGCTGCCTGTCCACTCTGGCCTGTCCTCCTTGGCTGTCCAACCTGGCTGTCCACCTGGCTGTCCACCTGCTTGTCCCCCTGGCTGCCCCCTGGTCGTTCCAAGTGCTGCCCACCTGCTTGTCCACCTTGCTAGACCACCTGGCTGTCCCACCTGGCTGTCCACCTGCTGTCCACCTGGCGTCCACCTGCTGTCCACCTGCTTCCCACCTGGCATGTCCACCTGGCTGTCCACCTGGCTGTCCAGGCTTGCTGTCCAGCTGGCTGTGCCCCTGGCTGCCCACCGGCAGCGCCCACCTTGTCTGTCCACGCGCTTTCCACCTGGCTGTCCACTGGGCTGTCCCACCTGGGCGTGGACCGCTTATGCTATAAATTATTAGTTTCAATAATGACAACTTACTTCTGCTCAAATTAACTCTGGTGTAGTTTAATATTTAGTGGAAGTTGCTCAGTACAGAAGACGTGTTGATAGTCCGAAGAGGCTGGTCGTCCGCGCACAGGCGCCTCATGCCCAAGAGTGAGGCAGCGGGATGTCGCCCAGGCCTAGCACAAGTGATGGTTGTCGCCACTAGCACAAGACATGGTTGTCCGCCAGGCTAGCACAGGTGAGGCTGGTGTCGGGCCACGTAGCACAAGTGAGCTGGGTGTCGCCAGGCTGCAGCAAGTGAGGCTGGTGTCGCCTCAGGCTAGCACAAAGTTTTTGAGGCGGTTGTTGCCAGCTAGCACCATGTGTCTTGGTTGTAGCCTAGCTAGCACAAGTGATGCTGGTTTTCGCCAAGGCTAGCACAAAGTGGAGGCTGGTTGTCGCCAGTCTAGCACAAGTGAGGATGGTTGTCGCCAGGCTAGCACAAGTGAGGCTGGGTGTCGCCAGGCTAGCACAAGTGATGGTTGTCGCCAGGCTAGCACAAGTGAGGCTGGGTGTCGCCAGGCTAGCACAAGTGAGGCTGGGTGTCGCCAGGCTAGCACAAGTGATGGTTGTCGCCAGGCTAGCACAAGTGAGGCTGGGTGTCGCCAGGCTAGCACAAGTGAGGCTGGGTGTCGCCAGGCTAGCACAAGTGAGGCTGGGTGTCGCCAGGCTAGCACAAGTGAGGCTGGGTGTCGCCAGGCTAGCACAAGTGAGGATGGTTGTTGCCAGGCTAGCACAAGTGAGGATAGTTCTCGCCAGGCTAGCACAAGTGAGGCTGGGTGTCGCCAGGCTAGCACAAGTGAGGCTGGGTGTCGCCAGGCTAGCACAAGTGAGGCTGGGTGTCGCCAGGCTAGCACAAGTGAGGATGGTTGTTGCCAGGCTAGCACAAGTGAGGATGGTTGTTGCCAGGCTAGCACAAGTGAGGATGGTTGTCGCCAGGCTAGCACAAGTGTGGATGGTTGTCGCCAGGCTAGCACAGTGAGGATGGTTGTCGCCAGGCTAGCACAAGTGAGGATGGTTGTCGCCAGGCTAGCACAAGTGAGGATGGTTGTTGCCAGGCTAGCACAAGTGAGGATGGTTGTTGCCAGGCTAGTACAAGTGAGGATGGTTGTCGCCAGGCTAGCACAAGTGAGGATGGTTGTCGCCAGGCTAGCACAAGTGAGGATGGTTGTCGCCAGGCTAGCACAAGTGAGGATGGTTGTCGCCAGGCTAGCACAAGTGAGGATGGTTGTCGCCAGGCTAGCACAAGTGAGGTGGTTGTCGCCAGGCTAGCACAAGTGATGATGGTTGTCGCCAGGCTAGCACAAGTGAGGATGGTTGTCGCCAGGCTAGCACAAGTGAGGATGGTTGTCGCCAGGCTAGCACAAGTGAGGATGGTTGTCGCCAGGCTAGCACAGATGAGGATGGTTGTCGCCAGGCTAGCACAAGTGAGGATGGTTGTCGCCAGGCTAGCACAAGTGAGGACGGTTGTCGCCAGGCTAGCACAAGTGAGGTGGTTGTCGCCAGGCTAGCACAAGTGATGGTTGTCGCCAGGCTAGCACAAGTGAGAGTTGTCGCCAGGCTAGCACAAGTGAGGATGGTTGTCGCCAGGCTAGCACAGATGAGGATGGTTGTCGCCAGGCTAGCACAAGTGAGGATGGTTGTCGCCAGGCTAGCACAAGTGAGGATGGTTGTCGCCAGGCTAGCACAAGTGAAGATGGTTGTCGCCAGGCTAGCACAAGTGAGGATGGTTGTCGCCAGGCTTTTGCACAAGTGATGATGGTTGCGCCCGGGAAGCACAAGTGAAGATGGTTTTGGTGCCCGGCTAGCACAAGGGGGAGGATGGTTTTTCGTTTAGGTTGACAAGTTTTTTGTCGCCAGGCTAGAAAAAAGTGAGGATGGGTTTTCCCAGGTAGCCAAAATGATAATGGTTTTTCGCCAAGGCTGCAAAGTGAAAAAGGGGTTTTCCCCCAGGCTAACACAGAGAGGATGGGTTTTCGCCCCGGTTAGCACAAGTGAGGTGGGTTTTCGCCCATGCTAGCCCAATTTATGGTTGTCGCCAGGCTAGCAAAAAGTGAGGATGGTTGTCGCCAGGTAGCAAGATGGGAAGGGGTTTTTCGGGCCCGGCTGCACAAAATGAGGGGTGGGGTTTTCGCCCGGCTAGCACCCAAATTTGGGGGTGGTTGTCGCCCCGGCTTTGCACAAGTGAGGATGGTTTTTTTCGCCAGGGCTAAAAAAACGTTTGGGATGGTTGTGCCAGGCTAACTTTAAGTTTATGAAGGTTGTCGCCGGCTAAACACAAGTGAGGATGGGTTTTCGCCAGGCAGCAATTTATTTGGGTTTTCGCCCGGCTAGCAAAGTGATGATGGTTGTCGCCAGGCTAGCACAAATGATGATGGTTGTCGCCAGGCTAGCCCCAAGTGAAGATGGTTGTCGCCTGGTAGCACAAGTTTATGTGGTTTTTCGCCAGGCTAGCACAAGTGGGATGGTTGCGCCAGGCTAGACAAGGTGATGGGTTTTTTTTGCCAGGCAAAACACAAGGATGGTTTTTCGCCAAAGGGTTTTGCAAAGTTTAGACGGTTTGTCGCCAGGCTAGCACAATGGACGGGTTTTTTCGCCCGGGGTAGCAAAAAGGAGGATGGTTGGCGTCAGGCTAGCCAAGTGATTGTCGCCAAGGGGGCACAAGTGAGGGGTGGTTGTCGCCAGGCTAGCAAAGTGATAAAGGGTTTTTTCGGGCCCGGCTAGCCAGATTTAAAGGGTGGTTGCCGCCCGGCTAGCAAAATGAGGGGTGGTTGGGCGCCATTTTTAGCACATGTGTGGTTTGTCGCCCGGGGTAGCACAAGTGTGGATGGTTGTCGGGAAAGGCCCAGCACAAGTGATGGGTGTTGGGCGAAGGGTAGCCCCAGATGAGGATGGTTGTCGCCTGGTAAGGGATGTGAGGTGGTTGTCGCCCGGCTTGCACAAGTGAGGGTGGTTGTCGGGCCCGGCTAGCACAAATGAGGATGGTTTTCCCCAGGTAGCCAAGTGACGATGGTTGTCCCAGGTTGCACAGATGGGATGGTTGTCGCCCGGCTAGCACAAGTTTAGGGGTTGTCGCCAGGTTGACAAATGAGGTGGTTTTTCGCCCGGCTAGCAAAGTGATGGTTGTCGCCAGGCCCAGCAAAAAGTGTGATGGGTTTGTCGCCAAAGGGTAGCACAAGTGATGATGGTTGTCGCCAGGCTAGCACAAAATGAGGATGGTTGTCGCCTGGCTAGACAAGTGATTTTGGGTGTCGCCGGCTAGCACAAGTGAGGGGTGGTTGGTTTGCCAGGGGTTGGACCCAAATGATGATGGTTGTCGCCGGGTTGCACAAGTGAGGGTTGTTGTCGCCGGGGTAGGCCCCAAATGAGGATTTGGTTTTCGCCAGGCAAGCACAAGTGATGGTTGTCGCCAGGCTACCAAAAAGTGATGAAGTTGTCGCCAGGTAGACAAGTGATGATGGTTGTCGCCAAAGGTAGCACAAGTGAGGGTGGTTGTTTGCCAAACCTAGGGCCCCGATGAGGATGGTTTTCGCCAGGCTAGACAAGTTTATGATGGTTGTGCCAGGCTGCACAAATTTTAGGAGGTTTTTGCCGGCTAGCCAAGTGGGGGATGGTTGTCGCCCCGGGGGGCACAAAATGAGGAGGGTTTTTGCAAGGCTAGCACAAGTGGTGATGGTTTTTGCCAGGCCCCAAGCCCCCAAATAAGATGGTTTTTCGCCGGCTTGAAAAAGGAGGATGGTTTTTCGTAAAATAGCACAAGGGGTTTAAAGGTTGTGGCCAGGTAGCCCAAGTGATTAAAGGTTGTCGCCAGGTGCAAAGATGAGGGTGGTTTGTCGGGCCCGGCTTTGGGGACAAATGAGGATTTGGTTTTTTTCGCCATGTAGCAAAAGTTTTTGCTTGTGCCAGGGTAAATTAAAAAGAGGATGGTTTTTGCCAGGGGTAGCACAAGTGATGATGGTTGTCGCCAGGGTTTGCACAGGGTGAGGATGGTTGTCCCCCAGGTAGCCCCAAGTGAGGTTTGGGTTGTCGCCAGGCTTGAAAAGTGAGGATGGTTTTTCCCCCAGGCTGCACAGATGAGGTGGTTGTTTGCCCGGTAGCACAAGTGAGATGGTTGTCGCCAGGCAAGACAAGTGAGGGGTGGTTTTTCGCTTGGCTAGCAAAAGTGGGGTGGTTGTCGCCGGGGTAGCCAAAATGATGGTTGTCGCCAGGGCTAGCACAAGTGGGTGATGGTTGTCGCCAGGTAGCACAAGTGAGGATGGTTTTTGCCTGGCTAGCCCCAAGGGGATTGATGGTTGTCGCCAGGCTAGGGACAAATGAGGGTGGTTGTGCCAGGCTAGCACAAGTTTTTGGATGGTTGTGCCCGGCTAGCCACAAGTGATGATGGTTGTGCCGGCTGCACAAGTGAGGATGGTTTCGCCCGGCTAGCACAAGTAGGGTGGTTTTTCGCCAGGGGGAAAGAAAAGTGATGGTTGTCGCCAAAGGGTAACACAAGTGATAAGTTTTTCGCCAGGCCCGCACAAGTGATGTTGGGTTTTTCGCCCGGCTAGCAAAGTGAGGATGGTTGTCGCCCCAGGGCTAGACAAGGGGATGATGGTTGTCGCCGGCTAGCACAAATGAGGTTTGGGTTTTCGGCCCTTTCTTGCAAAAGTGATGGTTGTCGCCCGGCTTTTTTCCAATTTTTGATGGTTGTCGCCAGGCTAGCACAAGTGTTTATGGTTGTCGCCCCGGTAGAAAAAGTGGGGATGGTTGTCCGGGAAACTAACAAGTGAGGTGGTTGTCCCCCAGGCTAGCACAAGTTTAGGGGTGGTTGGCGCCCCGGGTAGCACAAATGATGATGGTTGTCGCCCGGGGGGAGCACAAGTGAGGGGGTGGTTGTCGGGCCCGGCTAGCACAAGTGATGGTTGGGCGCCAGGGTTTCACAAGTGATTTATGGTTTTTCGCCAGGCTTGCACAAGTTTATGATGGTTGTCCCAAAGGGTAGCACAAGTGAGGAGGTTTTCGCCCGGCTAGCACAAGTGAGGTGGTTGTCGCCAAAGGGTAGACAAATGAGGATGGTTTGTCGCCCGGCTTGCACAAGTGATGATGGTTGTCGCCAGGCTAGCCCTGGAGGGTTTGGTTTTTCGCCAGGCTTTGCAAAAAGTATGATTGGGTTTTGCCAGGTTTGGCCCCAAGTGAAGTGGGTTTTTGCCCGGCTTTCCCAAAATGATGAAAGGTTTTTGCCAGGCTTGAAAGTGATGATGGTTGTCGCCTTTTCTAGCACAAATGATGATGGTTTTTTCGCCAGGCTAAACACAAGTGGGGAGGGTGGTTTTTCGCCAGGCTTGCACAAGTGATGATGGTTGTCGCCAAGGGGTTGAAAAAGTGATGGGTTGGGTTTTCGCCCGGCTAGCAAAGTGATGATTTGGGTTTTCGCCCGGCCCTTTCCCCAAAATGATGAAAAGGGGTTTTCGCCGGCTTGCAAAGTGATGGGGTTTTTTTGTGCCCGGCTAGCACAAGTTGATATGGTTGTGCCGGCTAGCACAAGGGGAAAGATGGGTTTTCGCCCGGGTAGCACAGTGATGATGGTTTTTCGCCAGGCTAGCCCCAAGTTTAGGATGGTTGTCGCCCGGGGGCCCAGAAAAGTGATGATGGTTGTCGCCGGGTAGCCAACCCAAATGAGGTTTGGGTTTTCGCCAGGGGGTTTGCACAAGTGAGGAGGGGTTTTCGCCAGGCTATCACAATTTTATGATGGTTTTCGCCCCGGCTTTTGGGGCCCAAATGATGATGGTTTTTTCGCCAGGCTAGCAAAAATAAAGGGTGGTTGTCGCCAAAGGGTTGCACAAGTGAGGAGGGGTTTTTCGCCAGGGGTTGCACAAGTGATGATTTGGGGGGGCGGGCCCGGGGTAGAAAAAAGTGGGCGAAGTTTAAGCATTTAAATTTAGGTTACAATGTTTGGTATTATTCCCAAAAATAAATCTGATATTTTACATTTTTTAAATATTTGCATATTCTTGGATATTTAAATTTGGGCCAGATTTTCTTACTCCCCCTTTCTCTGTTTTTTTTTTTTTGTTATATATATAATTTTTTTAGTACCTGCTCTTTGATAGAGAAATTTTTTTTTTTGTTTTTGGCACAAATGGCCCATTTCCCCCCAAAAAGGGGGGGGTGACCCGAAAAAAAAAAAAAAACTTTCACCCTCTTTTAAATCCTCCTGTCTTGCCGAAGGGGTGGCTTTTTCCCCTACAGTTTTTAAACTGCAACATTTACACCCCTCCTTCAGAGTGCAGACACTGTACTTCCCTTCTCCAGGACTCAGTCCGGTCTGTCGGTTTCCCTGAACCCCTTCATAAATGTTACTTTGCTCACACTCCAACAGCACGTCAAGTATTAAAAACCATTTGTCTCCATTCACTCCTATCAAACACGCTCACGCATGCCTGCTGGAAGTCCAAGCCCCTCGCACACAAAACCTCCTTTACCCCCTCCCTTCAACCTTTCCTAGGCCGACCCCTACCCCGCCTTCCTTCCACTACAGACTGATACACTCTTGAAGTCATTCTGTTTCGCTCCATTCTCCCTACATGTCCGAACCACCTCAACGACCCTTCCTCAGCCCTCTGGACAACAGTTTTGGTAATCCCGCACCTCCTCCTAACTTCCAAACTACGAATTCTCTGCATTATATTCACACCACACATTGCCCTCAGACATGACATCTCCACTGCCTCCAGCCTTCTCGCTGCAACATTCATCACCCATGCTTCACACCCAACTATACTCTCATGCATTCCCCTCTTTGCCTCCAAGGACATAGTTCTTTGTCTCCACAAACTCCTAAGTGCACCGCTCACCCTTTTCTCCTCATCAATTTTATGATTCACCTCATCTTTCATAGACCCATCTGCTGACACGTCCACTCCCAAATATCTGAATACATTCACCTCCTCCATACTCTCTCCCTCCAGTCTGATATCCAATCTTTCATCACCTAATCTTTTTGTTATCCTCATAACCTTACTCTTTCCAGTATTCACTTTTAATTTTCTTCTTTTACATACCCTACCAAATTCATCCACCAACCTCTGCAACTTCTCTTCAGAATCTCCCACGAGCACAGTGTCATCAGCAAAGAGCATCTGTGACAACTCCCACTTTATGTGTGATTCTTTATCTTAACTCCACGCCTCTTGCCAAGACCCTCGCATTTACTTCTCTTACATCCCCATCTATAAATATATTAAACAACCACGGTGACATCACACATCCTTGTCTAAGGCCTACTTTTACTGGGAAATAATCTCCCTCTTTCCTACATACTCTAACTTGAGCCTCACTATCCTCGTAAAAACTCTTCACTGCTTTCAGTAACCTACCTCCTATACCATGCACCTGCAACATCGGCCACATTGCCCCCCTATCCACCCTGTCATACGCCTTTTCCAAATCCATAAATGCCACAAAAACCTCTTTAGCCTTATCTAAATACTGTTCACTTATATGTTTCACTGTAAACACCTGGTCCACACACCCCCTACCTTTCCTAAAGCCTCCTTGTTCATCTGCTATCCTGTTAGGTAAGACACATATGCAACAGTTAGGTATCTTTATTTTGAAACGTTTCGCCTACACAGTAGGCTTCTTCAGTCGAGTACAGAAAAGTTGATAGAAGCAGAAGATACTTGAAGACGATGTAATCAGTCCATCACCCTTAAAGTTTTGAGGTGGTCAGTCCCTCAGTCTGGAGAGCATTGTTCCATAGAATGAAACAATATGGAGATGAAGTGACAGGATGGAGCCTATTTATAGCGCCAACAGGTGAGACGTAGGTCACTAGGAGAGGTAAGAACTCAGATGTTGGGAGGTCAGGTCCCTCTCAAATCCAGCCGTTCTCACTAGTAGAGGTTGTAAAAGTTGATTGTAGGTCTGTACCAAGATACCCTTGTGTTGCAACCTGTCAGACACTGCAACACAAGGGTATCTTGGTACAGACCTACAATCAACTTTTACAACCTCTACTAGTGAGAACGGCTGGATTTGAGAGGGACCTGACCTCCCAACATCTGAGTTCTTACCTCTCCTAGTGACCTACGTCTCACCTGTTGGCGCTATAAATAGGCTCCATCCTGTCACTTCATCTCCATATTGTTTCATTCTATGGAACAATGCTCTCCAGACTGAGGGACTGACCACCTCAAAACTTTAAGGGTGATGGACTGATTACATCGTCTTCAAGTATCTTCTGCTTCTATCAACTTTTCTGTACTCGACTGAAGAAGCCTACTGTGTAGGCGAAACGTTTCAAAATAAAGATACCTAACTGTTGCATATGTGTCTTACCTAACAACCTGTCGGTATTTTATACCATTTTAATGTTCAACTGCTATCCTGTTCTCCGTCTTACTCTTAATTCTTTCAATAATAACTCTACCATACACTTTACCAACTATACTCAACAGACTTATCCCCCTATAATTTTTTGCACTCTCTTTTGTCCCCTTTGCCTTTATACAAAGAACTATGCATGCTCTCTCCTCTTCCATACATTTATTAAATAATAGCACCAACCACTCCAAAACTATATCCCCACCTGCTTTTAACATTTCTATCTTTATCCCATCAATCCCGGCTGCCTTACCCCCTTTCATTTTACCTACTGCCTCACGAACTTCCCCCACACTCACAACTGGCTCTTCCTCACTCCTACAAGATGTTATTCCTCCTTGCCCTATACATGAAATCACAGCTTCCCTATCTTCATCAACATTCAACAGTTCCTCAAAATATTCCCTCCATCTTCCCAATACCTCTAACTCTCCATTTAATAACTCTCCTCTCCTATTTTTAACTGACAAATCCATTTATTCTCTAGGCTTCCTTAACTTGTTAATCTCACTCCAAAACTTTTTCTTATTTTCAACAAAATTTGTTGATAACATCTCACCCTCTCTCATTTGCTCTCTTTTTACATTGCTTCACCACTCTCTTAACCTCTCTCTTTTTCTCCATATACTCTTCCCTCCTTGCATCACTTCTACTTTGTAAAAACTTCTCACATGCTAACTTTTTCTCCCGTACTACTCTCTTCACATCATCATTCCACCAATCGTTCCACTTCCCTCCCGCACCCACTTTCCTGTAACCACAAATTTTGCTGAACACTCTAACACTACATTTTTAAACCTACCCCATACCTCTTCGACCCCATTGCCTATGCTCTCATTAGCCCATCTATCCTCCAATAGCTGTTTATATCTTACCCTAACTGCCTCCTCTTTTAGTTTATAAATCTTCACCTCTCTCTTCCCTGATGCTTCTATTCTCTTTGTATCCCATCTACCTTTTACTCTCAGTGTAGCTACAACTAAAAAGTGATTTGATATATCTGTGGCCCCTCTATAAACATGTACATCCTGAAGTCTACTCAACAGTCTTTTATCTACCAATACATAATCCAACAAACTACTGTCGTTTCGCCTTACATCATATGTTGCATACTTATCCTCTTTTTCTTAAAATATGTATTACCTATAACTAAACCTCTTTCTATACAAAGTTCAATCCAAGGGCTCCCATTATCATTTACACCTGGCACCCCAAACTTACCTACCACACCCTCTCTAAAAGTTTCTCCTACTTTAGCATTCAGGTCCCCTACGACAATTATTCTTTCACTTTCTTCAAAGGTTCCTATACATTCACTTAACATCTCTCAAAATCTCTCTCCTCTACATTCCTCTCTTCTCCAGGTGCATACACGCTTATTATGACCCACTTTTCGTATCCAACCTTTACTTTAATCCACATAATCCTTGAATTTACACATTCATATTCTCTTTTCTCCTTCCATAACTAATCCTTCAACATTGTTGCTACCTCTTCCTTAGCTCTAACTCTCTCAGATACTCCAGATTTAATCCCATTTATTTCCCCCCACCGAAACTCCCCTACCCCCTTCAGCTTTGTTTCGCTTAGGGCCAGGACATCCAACTTCTTTTCATTCATAACATCAGCAGTCATCTGTTTCTTGTCATCTGCACTACATCCACGCACATTCAAGCATCCCAGTTTTATAAAGTTTTTCTTCTTCTTTTTTTTTTAGTAAATGTTTACAGGAGAAGGGGTTACTAGCCCATTGCTCCCGGCATTTTAGTCGCCTCATACGACACGCATGGCTTACGGAGGAAAGATTCTTTTCCACTTCCCCATGGACAATAGAAGAAATAAAGAAGAACAAGAGCTATTTAGAAAAAGGAGAAAAACCTAGATGTATATATATATATATATATTATATATATTATATATATATATATATATATATGCATGTGCGTGTCTGTGAAGTGTGGCCAAAGTGTAAGTAGGAGTAGCAAGATATCCCTGTTATCTAGCGTGTTTATGAGACAGAAAAAGACACCAGCAATCCTACCATCATGTAAAACAGTTACAGGTTTCTGTTTCATAGTCATCTGGCAGGACGGTAGTACTTCCCTGGGTGGTTGCTGTCTTCATCAAATTTCATTGTCCTGTGATTACGATAGAACGTCCTGAGAGATGGTAATTCCCAAGTGATAGTAACTCCAGCTCTGTTGGAGTAAAACTTATGAAGGTGTTGCAACTGATGAGCCTTAATGAAATCCTCGAGGCTATCCTCAGTGCCGTACTGAAGTTTTTCCTGCTTAAAGTCCTAGATTTGAACACTTGGAACAGCATGTGATCCATTTTGTATGATAAAATATGACAGGGAAACAAAGTTAGGTTTTGTTCCCACTCTGTAACTATCATATAGAACAGTGTAGCAGCACAGTGATAATGTATCCAGTTTTTTATTAAAAAATAACGAATATATTATGTTGGTGCTAGTTAAACCTGTCACATACCACCTGGTGTTGGAGCTAGTAAGTCCTGTCACATACCACCTCGTGTTGGAGCTAGTAAGACCTGTCACATACCTCCTCGTGATGGCGCTAGTAAGTCCTGTCACATACCTCCTCGTGATGGCGCTAGTAAGTCCTGTCACCACCTCGTGTTGGCGCTAGTAAGTCCTGTCACATACCACCTGGTGTTGGAGCTAGTAAGACCTGTCACATACCTCCTCGTGTTGGCGCTAGTAAGTCCTGTCACATACCTCCTCGTGTTGGCGCTAGTAAGTCCTGTCACATACTTCCTCGTGTTGGCGCTAGTAAATCCTGTCACATACTTCCTCTTGTTGGCGCTAGTAAATCCTGTCACATACTTCCTCGTGTTGGCGCTAGTAATTCCTGTCACATACTTCCTCGTGTTGGCGCTAGTAAGTCCTGTCACATACTTCCTCGTGTTGGCGCTAGTAAGTCCTGTCACATACTTCCTCGTGTTGGCGCTAGTAAGTCCTGTCACATACCTCCTCGTGTTGGCGCTAGTAAGTCCTGTCACATACTTCCTCGTGTTGGCGCTAGTAAATCCTGTCACATACTTCCTCGTGTTGGCGCTAGTAAATCCTGTCACATACTTCCTCGTGTTGGCGCTAGTAAGTCCTGTCACATACCTCCTCGTGTTGGCGCTAGTAAGTCCTGTCACATACTTCCTCGTGTTGGCGCTAGTAATTCCTGTCACATACTTCCTCGTGTTGGCGCTAGTAAGTCCTGTCACCTACTTCCTCGTGTTGGCGCTAGTAAGTCCTGTCACATACCACCTCGTGATGGCGCTAGTAAGTCCTGTCACATACCACCTCGTGATGGCGCTAGTAAGTCCTGTCACATACCACCTCGTGATGGCGCTAGTAAGTCCTGTCACATACCTCCTCGTGTTGGCGCTAGTAATTCCTGTCACATACTTCCTCGTGTTGGCGCTAGTAAGTCCTGTCACATACCTCCTCGTGTTGGCGCTAGTAAGTCCTGTCACATACTTCCTCGTGTTGGCGCTAGTAAGTCCTGTCACATACCTTCTCGTGTTGGCGCTAGTAAGTCCTGTCACATACTTCCTCGTGTTGGCGGTAGTAAATCCTGTCACATACCTCCTCGTGTTGGCGCTAGTAAGTCCTGTCACATACTTCCTCGTGTTGGCGCTAGTAAATCCTGTCACATACTTCCTCGTGTTGGCGCTAGTAAGTCCTGTCACCTACTTCCTCGTGTTGGCGCTAGTAAGTCCTGTCACATACTTCCTCGTGTTGGCGCTAGTAAGTCCTGTCACATACTTCCTCGTGTTGGCGCTAGTAAGTCCTGTCACATACTTCCTCGTGTTGGCGGTAGTAAATCCTGTCACATACTTCCTCGTGTTGGCGGTAGTAAATCCTGTCACATACCTCCTCGTGTTGGCGCTAGTAAGTCCTGTCACATACTTCCTCGTGTTGGCGCTAGTAAATCCTGTCACATACTTCCTCGTGTTGGCGCTAGTAAGTCCTGTCACCTACTTCCTCGTGTTGGCGCTAGTAAGTCCTGTCACATACTTCCTCGTGTTGGCGCTAGTAAGTCCTGTCACATACTTCCTCGTGTTGGCGCTAGTAAGTCCTGTCACATACTTCCTCGTGTTGGCGCTAGTAAGTCCTGTCACATACCTCCTCGTGTTGGCGCTAGTAAGTCCTGTCACATACCTCCTCGTGTTGGCGCTAGTAAGTCCTGTCACATACTTCCTCGTATTGGCGCTAGTAAGTCCTGTCACATACCTCCTCGTGTTGGCGCTAGTAAGTCCTGTCACATACCTCCTCGTGTTGGCGCTAGTAAGTCCTGTCACATACTTCCTCGTGTTGGCGCTAGTAAGTCCTGTCACATACCTCCTCGTGTTGGCGCTAGTAAGTCCTGTCACATACCTCCTCGTGTTGGCGCTAGTAAGTCCTGTCACATACTTCCTCGTGTTGGCGCTAGTAAGTCCTGTCACATACTTCCTCGTGTTGGCGGTAGTAAATCCTGTCACATACTTCCTCGTGTTGGCGGTAGTAAATCCTGTCACATACCTCCTCGTGTTGGCGCTAGTAAGTCCTGTCACATACTTCCTCGTGTTGGCGCTAGTAAATCCTGTCACATACTTCCTCGTGTTGGCGCTAGTAAGTCCTGTCACCTACTTCCTCGTGTTGGCGCTAGTAAGTCCTGTCACATACTTCCTCGTGTTGGCGCTAGTAAGTCCTGTCACATACTTCCTCGTGTTGGCGCTAGTAAGTCCTGTCACATACTTCCTCGTGTTGGCGCTAGTAAGTCCTGTCACATACTTCCTCGTGTTGGCGCTAGTAAGTCCTGTCACATACTTCCTCGTGTTGGCGCTAGTAAGTCCTGTCACATACCTCCTCGTGTTGGCGGTAGTAAATCCTGTCACATACCTCCTCGTGTTGGCGCTAGTAAGTCCTGTCACATACTTCCTCGTGTTGGCGCTAGTAAGTCCTGTCACATACTTCCTCGTGTTGGCGCTAGTAAGTCCTGTCACATACCTCCTCGTGTTGGCGGTAGTAAGTCCTGTCACATACTTCCTCGTGTTGGCGGTAGTAAATCCTGTCACATACCTCCTCGTGTTGGCGGTAGTAAGTCCTGTCACATACCTCCTCGTGTTGGCGGTAGTAAATCCTGTCACATACCTCCTCGTGTTGGCGCTAGTAAGTCCTGTCACATACTTCCTCGTGTTGGCGGTAGTAAGTCCTGTCACATACCTCCTCGTGTTGGCGGTAGTAAGTCCTGTCACATACCTCCTCGTGTTGGCGGTAGTAAATCCTGTCACATACCTCCTCGTGTTGGCGGTAGTAAGTCCTGTCACATACCTCCTCGTGTTCATTTAGAATCTTCACCTCAGTGTTAAGAAACTGACAATCGTGGCTTTATTAAGTCAGCTTAACGTTTCACAAATCATGTCTCCACCCTGCTGCACATGTCTCCACCCTGCTGCACATGTCTCCACCCTGCTGCACATGTCTCCACCCTGCTGCACATGTCTCCACCCTGCTGCACATGTCTCCACCCTGCTGCACATGTCTCCACCCTGCTGCACATGTCTCCACCCTGCTGCACATGTCTCCACCCTGCTGCACATGTCTCCACCCTGCTGCACATGTCTCCACCCTGCTGCACATGTCTCCACCCTGCTGCACACACCTCTCTTCAACACTCCAACACTGAATTCATAAGTATACACCACACCTTAACACTGAACTCCTGAACATATGAACTTCTTAACACCACAACTTGTGATATAATTACTTAGCATAGAAGAACTATGTCTCAACGTGGTCTCACTGATGCGGGAGTATCACAAAATCTTCACAATATATGTCACATAAAGTGATGGTCAGGTCGGGTGTAGGTCAGGTGACGCAAGGAGAAAACGTCTGCATATGAAGATCAGGTAATACCGGGAGAAGTTGAGGAAAGGCTCTTGGAGCGGTAATTTTTGTGTATTGTTTGATTTAAGGTATGAGCGGTTATTTTCAGCAGCATGTAGTACATTGCCCTATTTTCTGTGGTGTGGATGAGGTAAACAGCGGCGGCCTGGAGGCGCCTCTGCTTGGTCTAGTCACCTCCCTTGTACAGCACAAGTGTTGGACGTCAGTTCATAATGTGGAATGTTTGTTTTATTTTTTACACAAATCAGTTTTACAAACTAAGAGCTGTTATCCTACTTCAGCTCATTTCAAATCCCAGCTCAGGGCTGTCTAAGGTATACTACCACCCCTCAAGGATGCCACCCAAACCAGTCGAGTAACACCCATGTACCTAGTAACTGCTAGGTGAAGAGGGGCAACAGGCGTAAGAAAACATGCCGAACGTTATCACCCGTACCGGGGATCGAACCACGGACACTGTGGTGTATCATGCATGTGTTGTATGCGACATTCATTTTGTATGTATATACTCTTGCAACCTTGTATCCAGATTTCAGGCTGTCTAGTGTATGCAAGAAAAACCGATCACATCCTCAACAAGGGATGCTGTAAACGCTGAAGTATAGTTGTGTTCTTGCTGGAGCCAGGTATTCCGATAAGAAAAATATAGTTTTAGTGGAGAGAAGTATACTGTTAGCTTTCTGGAAGATGTTGGTCAAGGTCACAGTACCAGTTCTCCAGCTGTTATATTGAGAATTTGTGTTCAGCGTTATAATGTTATGCCTTACTCTTGTAAAGGTTTAGAATTAGAACCCAGGGTTTTATAGGGAGAGGTTCTGTTACTCTTGTAAAGGTTTAGAATTAGAACCCAGGGTTTTATAGGGAGAGGTTCTGTTACTCTGGTAAAGGTTTAGAATTAGAACCCAGGGTTTTATAGGGAGAGGTTCTGTTACTCTGGTAAAGGTTTAGAATTAGAACCCAGGGTTTTATAGGGAGAGGTTCTCTTACTCTTGTAAAGGTTTAGAATTAGAACCCAGGGTTTTATAGGGAGAGGTTCTGTTACTCTGGTAAAGGTTTAGAATTAGAACCCAGGGTTTTATAGGGAGAGGTTCTGTTACTCTTGTAAAGGTTTAGAATTAGAACCCAGGGTTTTATAGGGAGAGGTTCTGTTACTCTGGTAAAGGTTTAGAATTAGAACCCAGGGTTTTATAGGGAGAGGTTCTGTTACTCTGGTAAAGGTTTAGAATTAGAACCCAGGGTTTTATAGGGAGAGGTTCTGTTACTCTGGTAAAGGTTTAGAATTAGAACCCAGGGTTTTATAGGGAGAGGTTCTGTTACTCTGGTAAAGGTTTAGAATTAGAACCCAGGGTTTTATAGGGAGAGGTTCTGTTACTCTGGTAAAGGTTTAGAATTAGAACCCAGGGTTTTATAGGGAGAGGTTCTGTTACTCTGGTAAAGGTTTAGAATTAGAACCCAGGGTTTTATAGGGAGAGGTTCTGTTACTCTGGTAAAGATTTAGAATCAGAACCCAAGGTTTTATAGGGAGAGGTTCTGTTACTCTGGTAAAGATTTAGAATCAGAACCCAAGGTTTTATAGGGAGAGGTTCTGTTACTCTGGTAAAGATTTAGAATCAGAACCCAAGGTTTTATAGGGAGAGGTTCTGTTACTCTGGTAAAGATTTAGAATCAGAACCCAAGGTTTTATAGGGAGAGGTTCTGTTACTCTGGTAAAGATTTAGAATCAGAACCCAAGGTTTTATAGGGAGAGGTTCTGTTACTCTGGTAAAGATTTAGAATTAGAACCCAGGGTTTTACAGGGAGAGGTTCTGTTACTCTGGTAAAGATTTAGAATCAGAACCCAAGGTTTTACAGGGAGAGGTTCTGTTACTCTGGTAAAGATTTAGAATCAGAACCCAAGGTTTTATAGGGAGAGGTTCTGTTACTCTGGTAAAGATTTAGAATCAGAACCCAAGGTTTTATAGGGAGAGGTTCTGTTACTCTGGTAAAGATTTAGAATCAGAACCCAAGGTTTTATAGGGAGAGGTTCTGTTACTCTGGTAAAGATTTAGAATCAGAACCCAAGGTTTTATAGGGAGAGGTTCTGTTACTCTGGTAAAGATTTAGAATCAGAACCCAAGGTTTTATAGGGAGAGGTTCTGTTACTCTGGTAAAGATTTAGAATTAGAACCCAGGGTTTTACAGGGAGAGGTTCTGTTACTCTGGTAAAGATTTAGAATCAGAACCCAAGGTTTTACAGGGAGAGGTTCTGTTACTCTGGTAAAGATTTAGAATCAGAACCCAAGGTTTTACAGGGAGAGGTTCTGTTACTCTGGTAAAGATTTAGAATTAGAACCCAAGGTTTTATAGGGAGAGGTTCTGTTACTCTGGTAAAGATTTAGAATCAGAACCCAAGGTTTTATAGGGAGAGGTTCTGTTACTCTGGTAAAGATTTAGAATCAGAACCCAAGGTTTTACAGGGAGAGGTTCTGTTACTCTGGTAAAGATTTAGAATTAGAACCCAAGGTTTTATAGGGAGAGGTTCTGTTACTCTGGTAAAGATTTAGAATCAGAACCCAAGGTTTTATACGGAGAGGTTCTGTTACTCTGGTAAAGATTTAGAATCAGAACCCAAGGTTTTACAGGGAGAGGTTCTGTTACTCTGGTAAAGATTTAGAATTAGAACCCAAGGTTTTATAGGGAGAGGTTCTGTTACTCTGGTAAAGATTTAGAATTAGAACCCAAGGTTTTATAGGGAGAGGTTCTGTTACTCTGGTAAAGATTTAGAATTAGAACCCAAGGTTTTATAGGGAGAGGTTCTGTTACTCTGGTAAAGATTTAGAATTAGAACCCAAGGTTTTATAGGGAGAGGTTCTGTTACTCTGGTAAAGATTTAGAATTAGAACCCAAGGTTTTATAGGGAGAGGTTCTGTTACTCTGGTAAAGATTTAGAATCAGAACCCAAGGTTTTACAGGGAGAGGTTCTGTTTCTCAAGGAGGA
The DNA here is from genome assembly GCF_026875155.1 of Cherax quadricarinatus. Taxonomy (NCBI): domain Eukaryota; kingdom Metazoa; phylum Arthropoda; class Malacostraca; order Decapoda; family Parastacidae; genus Cherax; species Cherax quadricarinatus. Next base: position 11,281,421 of record NC_069425.1, on the reverse strand, counting down.
AAATAACACAATGAAAATTTATTTGAATAACCACAACAGTGAGTGTAGATTGACGGAGTATAACAAAGATGTTAACAACACTGATGACCAGGTTGTTAGTGGTAGCACCTGGCAGGTTGTTAGTGGTAGCACCTGGGAGGTTGTTAGTAGTAACACATGGGAGGTTGTTAGTAACACATGGGAGGTTATTAGTAGTAACACATGGGAGGTTATTAGTAGTAACACATGGGAGGTTGTTAGTGGTAGCACCTGGCAGGTTATTAGTAGTAACACATGGGAGGTTGTTAGTAGTAACACATAGGAGGTTGTTAGTAACACATGGGAGGTTATTAGTAGTAACACATGGGAGGTTATTAGTAGTAACACATGGGAGGTTGTTAGTGGTAGCACCTGGCAGGTTATTAGTAGTAACACATGGGAGGTTGTTAGTAGTAACACATAGGAGGTTGTTAGTAACACATGGGAGGTTATTAGTAGTAACACATGGGAGGTTATTAGTAGTAACACATGGGAGGTTGTTAGTGGTAGCACCTGGGAGGTTGTTAGTGGTAGCACCTGGGAGGTTATTAGTAGTAACACATGGGAGGTTATTAGTAGTAACACATGGTAGGTTGTTAGTAACACATGGGAGGTTGTTAGTAGTAACACATGGGAGGTTGTTAGTGGTAGCACCTGGGAGGTTGTTAGTGGTAGCACCTGGGAGGTTATTAGTAGTAACACATGGGAGGTTATTAGTAGTAACACATGGGAGGTGGTTAGTAGTAACACATGGGAAGTTGTTAGTGGTAGCACCTGGGAGGTTGTTAGTGGTAGCACCTGGGAGGTTGTTAGTAGTAACACATGGGAGGTTATTAGTAACACATGGGAGGTTGTTAGTAGTAACACATGGGAGGTTGTTAGTAGTAGCACCTGGGAGGTTGTTAGTAACACATGGGAGGTTGTTAGTGGTAGCACCTGGGAGGTTGTTAGTAGTAACACATGGGAGGTTATTAGTAGTAACACATGGGAGGTTGTTAGTAGTAACACATGGGAGGTTGTTAGTGGTAGCACCTGGGAGGTTGTTAGTAGTAACACATGGGAGGTTGTTAGTGGTAGCACCTGGGAGGTTGTTAGTAACACATGGGAGGTTGTTAGTAGTAACACATGGGAGGTTGTTAGTGGTAGCACCTGGGAGGTTGTTAGTAGTAACACATGGGAGGTTGTTAGTGGTAGCACCTGGGAGGTTGTTAGTAGTAACACATGGGAGGTTGTTAGTAGTAACACATGGGAGGTTGTTAGTGGTAGCACCGGGGAGGTTGTTAGTAGCACCTGGGAGGTTGTTATTAGTAACACATGGGAGGTTGTTAGTGGTAGCACCTGGGAGGTTGTTAGTACTAACACATGGGAGGTTGTTAGTGGTAGCACCTGGGAGGTTGTTAGTAGTAACACATGGGAGGTTGTTAGTAGTAATACATGGGAGGTTGTTAGTAGTAACACATGGGAGGTTGTTAGTAGTAACACATGGGAGGTTGTTAGTGGTAGCACCTGGGAGGTTGTTAGTAGTAACACATGGGAGGTTGTTAGTAGTAACACATGGGAGGTTGTTAGTAGTAACACATGGGAGGTTGTTAGTGGTAGCACCTGGGAGGTTATTAGTAGTAACACATGGGAGGTTGTTAGTAGTAACACATGGGAGGTTGTTAGTGGTAGCACCTGGGAGGTTGTTAGTAGTAGCACCTGGGAGGTTATTAGTAGTAACACATGGGAGGTTGTTAGTAGTAACACATGGGAGGTTGTTAGTGGTAGCACCTGGGAGGTTGTTAGTGGTAGCACCTGGGAGGTTGTTAGTGGTAGCACCTGGGAGGTTGTTAGTGGTAGCACCTGGGAGGTTATTAGTAGTAACACATGGGAGGTTGTTAGTAGTAACACATGGGAGGTTGTTAGTAGTAACACATGGGAGGTTGTTAGTAACACATGGGAGGTTGTTAGTGGTAGCACCTGGGAGGTTGTTAGTGGTAGCACCTGGGAGGTTATTAGTAGTAACACATGGGAGGTTGTTAGTAACACATGGGAGGTTGTTAGTAGTAACACATGGGAGGTTGTTAGTAGTAACACATGGGAGGTTGTTAGTGGTAGCACCTGGGAGGTTGTTAGTAGTAGCACCTGGGAGGTTATTAGTAGTAACACATGGGAGGTTGTTAGTAGTAACACATGGGAGGTTGTTAGTAGTAACACATGGGAGGTTGTTAGTAGTAACACATGGGAGGTTGTTAGTAACACATGGGAGGTTGTTAGTAGTAACACATGGGAGGTTGTTAGTGGTAGCACCTGGGAGGTTATTAGTAGTAACACATGGGAGGTTAGTAGTAACACATGGGAGGTTGTTAGTGGTAGCACCTGGGAGGTTGTTAGTGGTAGCACCTGGGAGGTTATTAGTAGTAACACATGGGAGGTTGTTAGTAACACATGGGAGGTTGTTAGTAGTAACACATGGGAGGTTGTTAGTAGTAACACATGGGAGGTTGTTAGTGGTAGCACCTGGGAGGTTGTTAGTAGTAGCACCTGGGAGGTTATTAGTAGTAACACATGGGAGGTTGTTAGTAACACATGGGAGGTTGTTAGTGGTAGCACCTGGGAGGTTGTTAGTGGTAGCACCTGGGAGGTTGTTAGTGGTAGCACCTGGGAGGTTATTAGTAGTAACACATGGGAGGTTGTTAGTAGTAACACATGGGAGGTTGTTAGTGGTAGCACCTGGGAGGTTGTTAGTGGTAGCACCTGGGAGGTTATTAGTAGTAACACATGGGAGGTTGTTAGTAGTAACACATGGAGGTTGTTAGTGGTAGCACCTGGGAGGTTGTTAGTGGTAGCACCTGGGAGGTTGTTAGTAGTAACACATGGGAGGTTGTTAGTAACACATGGGAGGTTAGTAGTAACACATGGGATGTTGTTAGTAACACATGGGAGGTTGTTAGTGGTAGCACCTGGGAGGTTGTTATTGGTAGCACCTGGGAGGTTGTTAGTGGTAGCACCTGGGAGGTTATTAGTAGTAACACATGGGAGATTCTTAGTAGTAACACATGGGAGGTTGTCAGTGGTAGCACCTGGGAGGTTGTCAGTAGTAGCACCTGGGAGGTTGTTAGTAGTAACACATGGGAGGTTGTTAGTAACACATGCGAGGTTGTTAGTAGCACCTAGGAGGTTGTTAGTAACACATGGGAGGTTGTTAGTAACACATGGGAGGTTATTAGTCGTAACACATGGGAGGTTGTTAGTAGTAACACATGGGAGGTTGTTAATGGTAGCACCTGGGAGGTTGTTAGTAGTAACACATGGGAGGTTGTTAGTAGTAACACATGGGAGGTTGTTAGTAACACATGGGAGGTTATTAGTAGTAACACATGGGAGGTTATTAGTAGTAACACATGGGAGGTTGTTAGTAGTAACACATGGGAGGTTGTTAATGGTAGCACCTGGGAGGTTGTTAGTGGTAGCACCTGGGAGGTTGTTAGTAACACATGGGAGGTTGTTAGTAACACATGGGAGGTTATTAGTAACACATGGGAGGTTGCTAGTGATAGCACCTGGGAGGTTGTTAGTGGTAGCACCTGGGAGGTTGTTAGTGGTAGCACCTGGTAGATTGTTAGTAGTAACACATTGGAGGTTGTTAGTAACACATGGGAGGTTATTAGTAACACATGGGAGGTTGTTAGTAATAGCACCTGGGAAATTGTTAGTAGTAACACATGGGAGGTTGTTAGTAACAAATGGGAGGTTGTTAGTAACACATGGGAGGTTGTTAGTGATAGCACCTGGGAGATTGTTAGTAGTAACACATGGGACGTTGTTAGTAGTAACACATGGGAGGTTGTTAGTAGTAACACATGGGAGGTTGTTAGTAACACATGGGATGTTAGTAACACATGGGAGGTTGTTAGTAACACATGGGAGGTTGTTAGTAGTAACACATGGGAGGCTGTTAGTGATAGCACCTGGGAGGTTGTTAGTGGTAGCACCTGGGAGGTTGTTAGTGGTAGCACCTTGGAGGTTGTTAATAGTAACTCATGGGAGGTTGTTAGTAACACATGGGAGGTTGTTAGTGGTAGCACCTGGGAGGTTGTTAATAGTAACTCATGGGAGGTTGTTAGTAACACATGGGAGGTTGTTAGTAGTAACACATGGGAGGTTGTTAGTAACACATGGGAGGTTGTTAGTAACACATGGGAGGTTGTTAGTAACACATTGGAGATTGTTAGTAGCACATGGGAGGTTGTTAGTAACACATGGGGGGGTTAGTAGTTTCACATGGGAGGTTGTTAGTAACACATAGGAGGTTGTTAGTAACACATGGGAGGTTAGCAGTAACACATGGGAGGTTGTTAGCAGTAACACGTGGGAGGTTGTTAGCAGTAACACATGGGAGGTTGTTAGCAGTAACACATGGGAGGTTGTTAGCAGTAACACATGGGAGGTTGTTAGCAGTAACACATGGGAGGTTGTTAGTAACACATGGGAGGTTGTTAGCAGTAACACATGGGAGGTTGTTAGTAACACATGGGAGGTTGTTAGCAGTAACTCATGGGAGGTTGTTAGCAGTAACACATGGAAGGTTGTTAGCAGTAACACATGGGAGGTTGTTAGCAGTAACACATGGGAGGTTGTTAGCAGTAACACATGGGAGGCTTTTAGCAACACACAGGAGGTTGTTAGTAACACATAGGAGGTTAGTAACACATGGGAGGTTGTTAGCAGTAACACATGGGAGGTTGTTAGCAGTAACACATGGGAGGTTAGTAACACATGAGAGGTTGTTAGCAGTAACACATGGGAGGTTGTTAGCAGTAACACATGGGAGGTTAGTAACACATGAGAGGTTGTTAGCAGTAACACATGGGAGGTTGTTAGCAGTAACACATGGGAGGTTAGTAACACATGAAAGGTTGTTAGCAGTAACACATGAGAGGTTGTTAGTAACACATGAGAGGTTGTTAGCAGTAACACATGAGAGGTTGTTAGCAGTAACACATGAGAGGTTGTTAGCAGTAACAAATGAGAGGTTGTTAGCAGTAACACATGAGAGGTTGTTAGCAGTAACACATGAGAGGTTGTTAGCAGTAACACATGAGAGGTTGTTAGCAGTAACACATGAGAGGTTGTTAGCAGTAACACATGAGAGGTTGTTAGCAGTAACACATGAGAGGTTGTTAGCAGTAACACATGAGAGGTTAGCAGTAACACATGAGAGGTTGTTAGCAGTAACACATGAGAGGTTGTTAGCAGTAACACATGGGAGGTTGTTAGCAGTAACACATGGGAGGTTGTTAGCAGTAACACATGGGAGGTTGTTAAGCACTAACAAACCATGGGAGGTTGTTAGCAGTAACACATGGGAGGTTGTTAGCAGTAACACATGGGAGGTTGTTAGCAGTAACACATGGGAGGTTGTTAGTAGTAACACATGGGAGGTTGTTAGCAGTAACACATGGGAGGTTGTTAGCAGTAACACATGGGAGGTTGTTAGCAGTAACACATGGGAGGTTGTTAGCAGTAACACATGGGAGGTTGTTAGCAGTAACACATGGGAGGTTGTTAGCAGTAACACATGGGAGGTTGTTAGCAGTAACACATGGGAGGTTGTTAGCAGTAACACATGGGAGGTTGTTAGCAGTAACACATGGGAGGTTGTTAGTAGTAACATGGGAGAATGATAAATTAGACACATGTGCAACACTTGGGTATCTTTATTGTTGAAACGTTTCGCCACACAGTGGCTTCATCAGTCCATACAAAGGAGAACGGGAAAGAACAGGAGCAGTTTGAGGTAATCAGTCCCTCAACCTTGAGTCGATGTGGTCAGTCCATCAATCTTGAAAAGAATACAGCATATGTGCGAAGAAGTAGCTTATATACCGTAGGCAGGAGAGGTGCAGCAGTCGTAGGTGGTGTCACATTTGTCCAATGTGGAAGTAGGTCGTGCCCAAGGCTTAGGTAAGTGAAGATTCCCAAGTGTTACACATGTGTCTAATTTATCAACGTGTCAGTTCTCTGAACCATTCATTTACAATCCTGTCAGACACAGCAACATCTCGGGATCTTAATACTTGGGAATTCTTCACTTACCTAACCCTTAGGCACGACCTACTTCCACATTGGACAAATGTGACACCACCTACGACTGCTGCACCTTTCCTGCCTACGGTATAGTGCGGTTGATAGCGCACTCACTGTCCGTGGGGTGTGTGAGACACAGGATACATGGGGTGTGGGAGACACAGGATACATGGGGTGTGTGAGACACAGGATACATGGGGTGTGGGAGACACAGAGGATACATGGGGTGTGTGAGACATAGAGGATACATGTGAGTGGAGGAAACATAAGCTTGACACATGACTGATGGACATAAGAGCCCCAGGTCGTGTTAGTCACTGTTTTACATATCAATAGACCATTTTTCTGCTTCTGGCGTTCACAACAGGTGGCTAGAATGTCTAGCCTCGTCCACGGTGGCTAGAATGTCTAGCCTCGTCCACGGTGGCTAGAATGTCTAGCCTCGTCCACGGTGGCTAGAATGTCTAGCCTCGTCCACGGTGGCTAGAATGTCTAGCCTCGTCCACGGTGGCTAGAATGTCTAGCCTCGTCCACGGTGGCTAGAATGTCTAGCCTCGTCCACGGTGGCTAGAATGTCTAGCCTCGTCCACGGTGGCTAGAATGTCTAGCCTCGTCCACGGTGGCTAGAATGTCTAGCCTCGTCCACGGTGGCTAGAATGTCTAGCCTGGTCCACGGTGGCTAGAATGTCTAGCCTCGCCCACGGTGGCTAGAATGTCTAGCCTCGTCCACGGTGGCTAGAATGTCTAGCCTCCTCCACGGTGGCTAGAATGTCTAGCCTCGTCCACGGTGGCTAGAATGTCTAGCCTCGTCCACGGTGGCTAGAATGTCTAGCCTCGTCCACGGTGGCTAGAATGTCTAGCCTCGTCCACGGTGGCTAGAATGTCTAGCCTCCTCCACGGTGGCTAGAATGTCTAGCATCGTCCACGGTGGCTAGAATGTCTAGCCTCGTCCACGGTGGCTAGAATGTCTAGCCTCGTCCACGTGGCTAAATGTCTAGCTCCTCCACGGTGCTAGAATGTCTAGCCTCCTCCACGGTGGCTAGAATGTCTAGCCTCCTCCACGGTGGCTAGAATGTCTAGCCTCCTCCACGGTGGCTAGAATGTCTAGCCTCCTCCACGGTGGCTAGAATGTCTAGCCTCCTCCACGGTGGCTAGAATGTCTAGCCTCCTCCACGGTGGCTAGAATGTCTAGCCTCCTCCACGGTGGCTAGAATGTCTAGCCTCCTCCACGGTGGCTAGAATGTCTAGCCTCCTCCACGGTGGCTAGAATGTCTAGCCTCCTCCACGGTGGCTAGAATGTCTAGCCTCGTCCACGGTGGCTAGAATGTCTAGCCTCGTCCACGGTGGCTAGAATGTCTAGCCTCGTCCACGGTGGCTAGAATGTCTAGCCTCGTCCACGGTGGCTAGAATGTCTAGCCTCGTCCACGGTGGCTAGAATGTCTAGCCTCGTCCACGGTGGCTAGAATGTCTAGCCTCGTCCACGGTGGCTAGAATGTCTAGCCTCGTCCACGGTGGCTAGAATGTCTAGCCTCGTCCACGGTGGCTAGAATGTCTAGCCTCCTCCACGGTGGCTAGAATGTCTAGCCTCGTCCACGGTGGCTAGAATGTCTAGCTTCGTCCACGGTGGCTAGAATGTCTAGCCTCCTCCACGGTGGCTAGAATGTCTAGCCTCGTCCACGGTGGCTAGAATGTCTAGCCTCGTCCACGGTGGCTAGAATGTCTAGCCTCGTCCACGGTGGCTAGAATGTCTAGCCTCGTCCACGGTGGCTAGAATGTCTAGCCTCGTCCACGGTGGCTAGAATGTCTAGCCTGGTCCACGGTGGCTAGAATGTCTAGCCTCGCCCACGGTGGCTAGAATGTCTAGCCTCGTCCACGGTGGCTAGAATGTCTAGCCTCCTCCACGGTGGCTAGAATGTCTAGCCTCGTCCACGGTGGCTAGAATGTCTAGCCTCGTCCACGGTGGCTAGAATGTCTAGCCTCGTCCACGGTGGCTAGAATGTCTAGCCTCCTCCACGGTGGCTAGAATGTCTAGCATCGTCCACGGTGGCTAGAATGTCTAGCCTCGTCCACGGTGGCTAGAATGTCTAGCCTCGTCCACGGTGGCTAGAATGTCTAGCCTCCTCCACGGTGGCTAGAATGTCTAGCCTCCTCCACGGTGGCTAGAATGTCTAGCCTCCTCCACGGTGGCTAGAATGTCTAGCCTCCTCCACGGTGGCTAGAATGTCTAGCCTCCTCCACGGTGGCTAGAATGTCTAGCCTCCTCCACGGTGGCTAGAATGTCTAGCCTCCTCCACGGTGGCTAGAATGTCTAGCCTCCTCCACGGTGGCTAGAATGTCTAGCCTCGTCCACGGTGGCTAGAATGTCTAGCCTCGTCCACGGTGGCTAGAATGTCTAGCCTCGTCCACGGTGGCTAGAATGTCTAGCCTCGTCCACGGTGGCTAGAATGTCTAGCCTCGTCCACGGTGGCTAGAATGTCTAGCCTCGTCCACGGTGGCTAGAATGTCTAGCCTCGTCCACGGTGGCTAGAATGTCTAGCCTCGTCTACGGTGGCTAGAATGTCTAGCCTCCTCCACGGTGGCTAGAATGTCTAGCCTCGTCCACGGTGGCTAGAATGTCTAGCTTCGTCCACGGTGGCTAGAATGTCTAGCCTCGTCCACGGTGGCTAGAATGTCTAGCCTCGTCCACGGTGGCTAGAATGTCTAGCCTCGTCCACGGTGGCTAGAATGTCTAGCCTCGCCCACGGTGGCTAGAATGTCTAGCCTCGTCCACGGTGGCTAGAATGTCTAGCCTCCTCCACGGTGGCTAGAATGTCTAGCCTCGCCCACGGTGGCTAGAATGTCTAGCCTCGTCCACGGTGGCTAGAATGTCTAGCCTCCTCCACGGTGGCTAGAATGTCTAGCCTCGTCCACGGTGGCTAGAATGTCTAGCCTCGTCCATGGTGGCTAGAATGTCTAGCCTCGTCCACGGTGGCTAGAATGTCTAGCCTCGTCCACGGTGGCTAGAATGTCTAGCCTCGTCCACGGTGGCTATAATGTCTAGCCTCGTCCACGGTGGCTAGAATGTCTAGCCTCGTCCACGGTGGCTAGAATGTCTAGCCTCGTCCACGGTGGCTAGAATGTCTAGCCTCGTCCACGGTGGCTAGAATGTCTAGCCTCGTCCATGGTGGCTAGAATGTCTAGCCTCGTCTACGGTGGCTAGAATGTCTAGCCTCGTCCACGGTGCCTAGAATGTCTAGTTTCGTCCACGATGGCTAGAATATCTAGCCTCATATACGGTGGCTAGAATGTCTATCACAGAGCCCCATATATAGTGCAGATGAGCTGTGGATTTGTCACGCCCACGCCTACCTTCTATCATCCGTACGCCCATCCCGCCCTCCTGTTACTCACCACCAGTGTGATGCACCACCACCACCAGTGTGTGATGCACCACCACCACCACCAGTGTGTGAAGGACCACCTCCATCAATCTGTGATGCACCACCACCACTAGTGTCTGATGCACCGCTGCCACCACCAGTGTGTGATGCACCACCGCCCCCAGTGTGTGATGCACCACCGCCCCCAGTGTGTGATGCACCACCACCACCAGTGTGTGATGCACCACCACCACCAGTGTGTGATGCACCACGACCAGTCTGTGATGCATCACCGCCACCAGTGTGTGATGCACCACCGCCCCCAGTGTGTGATGCACCACCACTACCAGTGTGTGATGCACCACGACCAGTGTGTGATGCACCACCGCTACCAGTGTGTGATGCACCACCACCAATAAATAACAAAAAGGCACAATACCGTGACTGGAACGATACACAAATAACCCGCACATAGAAGAGAGGAGCTTACGACGACGTTTCGGTCCGACTTGGACCATTTACAAAGTCATACTTCGAGAAGGAGAGCAGGATGGGTATATGGAGGCAGGAGGTGGTGGTGGTAGTAGTAGTAGTAGTAGTAGTAGTAGTAGTAGTAATAGCAGTAGCAGTAGTATTAGTAGTAGTGGTGGTAGTAGTAGCAGTAGTAGTAGTAGTAGTGGTGGTGGTAGTAGCAGTAGTAGTGGTAGTAATAGCAGTAGCAGTAGTAGTAGTAGTGGTAGTAGTACAAGGGATTATGTATACCCCTGCAGAGGATGGAGGCTTGTTCTGTCTACTACTGGTGATGTCCTTGATGACACTGCCGAGAAAAGATACATAGTCCTCCCCACCAACTCCATTGCCAAACATGTTTCCAACATCTTTGCCAAAACATCATTCCAAGTATCTACCTCCACAACCACGACCATCAAGGACATCACCAGTAGTAGACAGAACAAGCCTCCATCCTCTGCAGGGGTATACATAATCCCTTGTAATGACTGCAACAAATTATATGTGGGCGAAACATCAAGAGACCTCCAAACACGCATTTCAGAACACCAATATGCAAGCAGGACTGACGATACAAGGAATGCCTGTGTACAACATCGCAATTCACACAACCATTTAATTAACTACAGAAACTCAAGACTTATAGCCACAGAAGACAACACTCAATACAGAAGAATCCTGGAATCATCGCTTATCTCTATAACCAACAATTTCAACCAGAACAATGGCTTCTATAACATAGCTGAACCACTTGCCAAGAAACTTCTTCATCGCTATCCCACATAAGAACATAGAACACTGCAGAAGGTCTACAACTTGTCCAATACCCCTGCCAAGCTACCCAAGACTCTATAACCCCACCCGGTAGATCATCAGATGCAACATTCTCCACCTGACCTCAACATTCTGAACATGACTATAAATACTCCCGTACCTTCCAACCCCAGGTAGATCCGTGTGTGACTTGAGAAAGCCCACTGTGTGGGTGAAACGTTGTCAATAAAGGATCACATTATACTGCATTTGTGTTTATATTTCCATTGTGTCGATATTTTATACCATTTATTTCCACAGTAGCAGTAGTAGTAGCAGTAGTAGTGGGGAATTAAGGAGGAGGGGCCAGTCAAATACAAAGAAAGGGGAGCACTGCAAGGGAGCTAGGTGCCCACAAGGGAGCTAGGTGCCCACAAGAGAGCTAGGTGCCCACAAGGGAGCTAGGTGCCCACAAGAGAGCTAGGTGCCCACAAGGGAGCTAGGTGCCCACAGAGGGAGAGCAAGTGCACAGACGTGGGGGGAAGGGGAAGTAATGAAATAAATAATGAAGGAACAGAAACACGCGACAGAACCTCTAGACTCTAGAGGTTCTGTCTCTTATTATCTTGCTTCTTGGTTGGCCAAAACCCTCACTCCATTTCTTGGTACTTTTTCTCCTGCCTACCTCCGTCACTCTCAAGACTTCACTGAACGGGTTCGCTCTCTCCCAACCTGTACAGGATATGATAGGACGTACAGGAATATCAGGTTTATGAGTGTGTGAAACACCAACATCAGTGTGATGCACCACCACCACTGTATGATGCGTCACCTGTATCTGATGCACCACCACCAGTGTGTGGTGCACAAAAAGCCTTCACCAACATCAAGGTACTCTGTTGAAGGTATTAACAGCCTTTTCTTCATCTTTCATCTTCATTCGTTCTTCTTTGCATCTTTATTCTTCCTTCTCTCCCTCTCATTTATTTATACTTTTCCTGCTTCTTCAGGTCTCTCAGTGTCTTCAGTAATTCTCTCATTCTCTTCGTATTTTCCGATTCCATTTATTTATTAAAATTGTCAAATTGGGACTTAAGATGCTCGTCAGGAACTGTAAGTTTGCTTCCCGTCCATGTCTACGTGTGTATTGACGTGCATGTGTACACACGTGCACGTCAATACGAGTTCCCTGTATACGTGAAGAGGGTTACTGGAGGGTGTTCCTGGAGGGTGTTACTGGAGGGTGTTCCTGGAGGGTGTTCCTGGTGGGTGCTCCTGGAGGATATTCCAGGAGGGTGTTCCTGGAGGGTGTTCTTGGAGGGTGCTCCTGGAGGGTGTTCCTGGAGGGTGTTCTTGGAGGGTGTTCCTGGTGGGTGCTCCTGGAGGGTGTTCCTGCAGGGGGTTCCTGCAGGGTGCTCCTGGAGGGTGCTCCTGGAGGGTGCTCCTGGAGGGTGTTCTGGAGGGTGCTCCTGGAGGGTGCTCCTGGAGGGTGTTCTTGGAGGATGTTCCTTGAGAGTGCTCCTGGAGGGTGTTCT
>NC_069425.1:11251677-11264177 GCF_026875155.1 Cherax quadricarinatus | reverse complement strand
GATCGAGGTGTATAAAAGGAAAACAGGAATAAATAAAAGGGATGTAAATAGCGTGCTGAAAATTTCCAGCCAAGACAGGATATAGGAAAGCACTGGTTTGGTAATAGAGTTGTGGATGAGTGGAACAAACTCCCGAGTACAGTTATTGAGGCTAAAACGTTGTGTTGTTTTAAAAATAGGTTGGATAAATACATGAGTGGGTGTGGGTGGGTGTGAGTTGGACCTGACTAGCTTGTGCTGCTGGGTCTGGTGCCGTGCTCCTTCCTTGAGTGGAGGTGACCAGACTGGGTGGGTCATTGGGTTTATCCGGGGGGGGGGGACCTGGACCTGCTCTGCATGCGTCAGTAGGCCTGTTGCAGTGTTCCTTCTTTCTTATGTTCTTCTTATGAGAGGTTAAGGGAAATCGACCTGACGACACTGTAGGACAGGAGAGGTAGGGGGGATATGATAACGACATATAAAGTACTGAGAGGAATTGACAGGGTGGACAAAGTCAGTATGTTCCAGAGATGGGACACAGCAACAAGGGGACACAGTTGGAAGTTGAAGACAAAGACGAATCACAGGGATGTTAGGAAGTATTTCTTCAGTCACAGAGTAGTCAGGAAGTGGAATAGTTTGGAAAGCGATGTAGAGGAGGCAGGATCCATACATAGTTTCAAGCAGAGGTATGATAAAGGTCATGGTTCAGGGAGAGTGACCCAGTAGTGACCAGTGAAGAGGCGGGGCCAGGAGCTATGAATCGACCCCTACAACCACATATAGGTGAGTACACACACACTGGTAAATAACATTACAGCTAGAATATGTACACTATGTTGGTAAATAACATTAGAACACGTTAGAACACGCAGGTAAGAGGAGCCTTACATTTAAAATAACGCCCAGTGCTTCAAGAACTGACAAATATGTATGTAAATTGGACTGAAGGATTTTTTTAAAGTTGATGTGTATATGTGTGAGCTCAAAGCTGAGCTTAATGATTTCACTTTCGTGTAGCTGGGTCAGTGTGGGCTCGACCTTCCGTCAGGTGCTGCACTAACCCTGGATCAGTGTGGGCTCGACCTTCCGTCAGGTGCTGCACTAACTCTGGGTCAGTGTGGGCTCGACCTTCCGTCAGGTGCTGCACTAACTCTGGGTCAGTGTGGGCTCGACCTTCCGTCAGGTGCTGCACTAACCCTGGATCAGTGTGGGCTCGACCCTCCGTCAGGTGCTGCACTAACTCTGGGTCAGTGTGGGCTCGACCTTCCGTCAGGTGCTGCACTAACTGCTGCCTCTCCGACTGATTTTTTTTTTTTTACTGTTTACGATTTATGTCTAAACTATTTTGTTGTGGGGTTCGAAAGGAGATAACGAGGGTTGAAGATAAACACACTAGATGGATAGTAACAATATATTGCAGAATGTGAGAAAGGGAGCCCAACCTGCTGTGCGTTGCCAGTGCGCCTGTGCGTGAAGATCTGAGAGCGAGATAGCGTGTCCCACGCACTCATTGCTGCATCCTGTGACGTCATACAGTCACTAGGCCCAGCAAAGGGGTCGTATATATAAAACATATGGATGGTACGATGATACACAGATAAGCTATACAACACATATAGGGGATCAGCAACTATGCTGACAGCTTGGTCATGTTACGTTTGTCGTCTCGACATACAATACTACACTATAGTCTGAACAGGCAGGTGGCTCTGGGCTGATTCTATACAATAATAAAGACATATGTAACTTAGAACTAATGGATGGTATCATAATGGATGTTAACATAATGGGTTATAACATAACGAGTTTTAACATAATGCATTATGAATTATAAGAACAAATCATGGTATAATGAAGGATGGAATTGATCGATCGATCTGTATTCATGCACTCTACTGATTCTGAGGAAGAATAAATATATATACAAGGTGAAAGTAATTAACAGCAAAGGCAAATCTGGTGCACACAGATCATTACTGTTAAATTCTCAGAATTCGGAGGGAACGTGACACAAAAAAAAAAAAATCTGAAAACTGATCAGCTGATAACAAAACACACAATTGAGTACTTCATTCATCTTGGACATCTAATTAAACAGACTATGTACATTTAAACCCAACTCTGCGAGGGTAAGATTTACATATGCAGAATGGTTATCATCTTTGGGTGGATCGAATTCTTCTGCAATGGCTAACACATGTCTTGACTGAGGGAGATCTGCACGAGTATCTACAAAAGATACAGCTACATTCACTAGTAACTGTGGAATTACTAACTGGTATACTCTTCTGCTAGGAGTACTCAACTCGGCTGTTCGATACAGTAATTCTTGGCTCATTACAAAGTCACTAATGGGTGCTGGTGGCTTCACACTCAGAGTAAGATCTTCCTGGAGCAGGAATCGAATCACACCAGACCACATGGGATTGGATCTTTCTTACTGGAGGAATGAACAAACTCGGTGGAGTGGATGACTCTCCCTGGTTGAAAAAAGTAATGCTATAACACGCAATATGAGCAAGGGAGAACGGATCTACTATCACTGCAAGCACAGGGGAAAAGAAATGAACACGGTCAACAATACTGATATTCAATCTGAGTCGCACACAGTGACACGAGGTATCAACTATAAAGAAACTACACTTACAAACGTTAACAACATGTGAAAGTTACTCGAGAAACAACTTTCATTGCACGAATTACTGTCAATGAGGATGGCATCACCATCTGGAACACAAGGGACAACAACAACACTCAAGTGAGTACACTAGCCACAGAAACGTCTTTCTGCAATGGCTTGTGGCATCAGCAAGAGATGGCATAACTCGTTGCAAGTAAAGTTCTCAAAGCGTCTCCTGGGAAGGAACTACTTGAACAAGTCGCCATCATAGGGATAGTAGTCTCAGCACCCAGGGTTGTCTGAGGTTCCTCTGAAACCCAAGGTAACTGTACACTATCCTGCTTGCACTATATTGTGGCTGGAATCCAGACAGGAGTGACAGTATTACTAGTGCCTGACCGCTCGGCTACGTTAATAAGTAATGAACGAATCTATAGGAGCTTAATCTGAACTTCACATTTCGCAGCACTTTAACAAATCTCAGATACAAGTTGTGAGAACAAACACATTGCTCCAGGGCTAGGTATTGTCTTTCAGTCAGTAAAGGAATATTGGTACTGTGGACTGATTCATATTGACTTTGACTGGCATGATACACTAAGTGAACATTCAAAAGTGACTGGGACATGTTCTCAGGGAACTTACTCAAGGACATAAAGGCAAGAAAAACAAAGCAAGGGAAAGAATTAACACTTTCAGTGATGCAGGAAAAATAACTCATCAATATATGCACAATACTATGAGAATTTTCTTGTAATGAAGCTTGGGGTGTGAAAAATTGGAAAATAATTGTCTTGCTTCAACAAAATAATGGCACTTTTGTCTGTGGAGATAAGACAAATTAGACACTGGCTAAATGAAAAAAGTAACACAAGAATGTTATACACACAGAAGAAAAAAAAATAGCAAATGAATGAAAACAAAAACAGCAAGAATATACAAATGCTGGGAGAAAAAAAAAAACTGAGACAACACTGAGTTGTGATGCAGAATATATGGTAACAAGTTACTGAATTACTTCACTGTATAAATTACTAGACAAGGAACACAATACTGTGAACACAAGACAATTGTGAGGTGTAAACACAAGGTTATACTGCTTATATAGTGCACACAACAAGGAAAACATTAAAGTACTTACTTCAGTATATATATAAAAAAATGAACACAACACAACAGACATATATAAAGCACGAAAATTAACACTGAAGAAAGAGAAAAAAAAAATATTGCAAACAGGATATAATGAACACTTATCAAGAGTCACTGAATGTCACTAAGAAATCAGTCAAGAAAATTGTCTCAACACACACAAAAGTCTCTATGAAAAAATATTATTCATTAACACTATAGCAACATTGTAGAATGAGGTGGATGGTGGAGGATGGTGGTGGAGTGTCGTGGTTGGTGGCGTTCTTGACTACTCTCTACACGTGATCGAAGAATTTGCGCTTAAATCGATGATGAACTCACACTGGAGGCTTTTACGATGGCGCAAACTGACGAAGGAACACACCTGGCTCTTGCCCCCCTATATGGTCCGTAAAATATGGTGCTAGAACCCATGATGAGGGTAAAAACAGTGGTAGTGGATGAGTGCTTGAGGCAGTGCAGTGAGACACCGCGTGGTGACTGGGCCTATGGGATGAGCGGTGTAAGCCACACTGGGGACACCCGCACTAGGCACAAAGATATTCTAAGCCGGGCTGGCTTAAAAAAAAAACCACAAAACACAACACCACAGGGATGATAAAGCACTCAGAACAGCTAGAACTAGAAGCACAAAGCAACGGTGAAGACTGTACCCATGTGGCTTGCTTGAGTACTGGGTTAGTCACCTGGGTTAGTTGCTGGCTGGCTTGGCTTAACCCTTCACACAGACTGGCTTGATAACTTGTAACGATGAGCACAGCAGGGGTGGAAAGCTGGCTTGGCAGACAAGGCTGGATGGTGTAAGGCTGGACTGGACTCCCCCCCCCCCAGACTGGCTTGGTGGCTTGGCTTACTTTGCAAACCCGGATCAACCCCTCGGAAGTAATGCAAATAAGCAAATAAAATGCTAATACGCAGAGACTGACCAGTAAGTGAAGCAATAGGCTGGTGAAAGCTTTCTTGGGGTAGCTGGCTTGGAATTGTTGAGCATCACCCGTCTCGGCAGGCCTAGCGTCACAAGATGGCGACCAGCTCAGTAGAATTTTATCTCCAGAAATCACTGTAATCGTCAGAATTACAGGCCCTCCGCTGGCACCATTTGTCGTGGGGTTCGAAAGGAGATAACGAGGGTTGAAGATAAACACACTTGTTGGATGGTAACAATATATTGCAGAATGTGAGAATGGGAGCACAACCTGCCGTGCGTTGCCAGTAGGCCTGTGCGTGAAGATCTGAGAGCGAGGTAGCGCGTCCCACGCACTCATGTCGCATCCCGTGACGTCATACAAACAGTCACTAGGCCCAGCAAAGGGGTCGTGTATATAAAACATATGGATGGTACGATGATACACAGATAAGCTATACAACACATGTAGGGGATCAGCAACTATGCTGACAATTTTGTATTTGTGTCTGTAGTGCTTTTAAGATCCTGATGGCGATGGTAGATTCACCGAAACGTTCGTAATATATGCATTTTCAAGAAGTCTTCCCTGCCACATTTATATATGCAAAACAACAACTCTGAAAAATATAATGAAGAAATCTGAGAAATCACGAAAGCGCTTGCAAGCTCACTATTTTTTCAGAGTGGTTGTTTTGCATATTGTGTTATCACCTCTTTACTGTGCTCTTATTGCATATATATAATAATATATATATATATATATATATATATATATATATATATATATATAGTGTTTACAGTGAAACATATAAGTGAACAGTATTTAGATAAGGCTAAAGAGGTCTTTGTGGCATTTATGGATTTGGAAAAGGCGTATGACAGGGTGGATAGGGGGGCAATGTGGCAGATGTTGCAAGTGTATGGTGTAGGAGGTAGGTTACTGAAAGCAGTGAAGAGTTTTTACGAGGATAGTGAGGCTCAAGTTAGAGTATGTAGGAAGAGGGAAATTTTTTCCCAGTAAAAGTAGGCCTTAGACAAGGATGTGTGATGTCACCGTGGTTGTTTAATATATTTATAGATGGGGTTGTAAGAGAAGTAAATGCGAGGGGTCTTGGCAAGAGGCGTGGAGTTAAAAGATAAAGAATCACACACAAAGTGGGAGTTGTCACAGCTGCTCTTTGCTGATGACACTGTGCTCTTGGGAGATTCTGAAGAGAAGTTGCAGAGATTGGTGGATGAATTTGGTAGGGTGTGCAAAAGAAGAAAATTAAAGGTGAATACAGGAAAGAGTAAGGTTATGAGGATAACAAAAAGATTAGGTGATGAAAGATTGAATATCAGATTGAGGGAGAGAGTATGGAGGAGGTGAATGTATTCAGATATTTGGGAGTGGACGTGTCAGCGGATGGGTCTATGAAAGATGAGGTGAATCATAGAATTGATGAGGGGAAAAGAGTGAGTGGTGCACTTAGGAGTCTGTGGAGACAAAGAACTTTGTCCTTGGAGGCAAAGAGGGGAATGTATGAGAGTATAGTTTTACCAACGCTCTTATATGGGTGTGAGGCATGGGTGATGAATGTTGCAGCGAGGAGAAGGCTGGAGGCAGTGGGAGATGTCATGTCTGAGGGCAATGTGTGGTGTGAATATAATGCAGAGAATTCGTAGTTTGGAAGTTAGGAGGAGGTGCGGGATTACCAAAACTGTTGTCCAGAGGGCTGAGGAAGGGTTGTTGAGGTGGTTCGGACATGTAGAGAGAATGGAGCGAACAGAATGACTTCAAGAGTGTATCAGTCTGTAGTGGAAGGAAGGCGGGGTAGGGGTCGGCCTAGGAAGGTTGGGAGAGGGGGTAAAGGAGGTTTTGTGTGCGAGGGACTTGGACTTCCAGCAGGCATGCGTGAGCGTGTTTGATAGGAGTGAATGGAGACAATCGGTTTTTAATACTTGACGTGCTGTTGGAGTGTGAGCAAAGTAACATTTATGAAGGGGTTCAGGGAAACCGGCAGGCCGGACTTGAGTCCTGGAGATGGGAAGTACAGTGCCTGCACTCTGAAGGAGGGGTGTTAATGTTGCAGTTTAAAAACTGTAGTGTAAAGCACCCTTCTGGCAAGACAGTGATGGAGTGAATGATGGTGAAAGTTTTTCTTTTTCGGGCCACCCTGCCTTGGTGGGAATCGGCCAGTGTGATAATAATAATAAATATATATATATATATATATATATATATAATATATATATTTATATATATATATATATATATATATATAAATTATAGGTAGTAGTAGGTAGACAGCAACCGCCCAGGAAGGTACAACCGTCCTGTCAAGTGAGTGTAAACGAAAGCCTGTAATTGTTTTACATGATGGTAGGATTGCTGGTGTCTATTTTCTGTCTCATGAACACGCAAGATTACAGGTACGTCTTGCTACTTCTACTTACACTTAGGTCACACTACACATACATGTACAAGCATATATATACACACCCCTCTGGGTTTTCTTCTATTTGATTTCTAGTTCTTGTTCTAGTTTATTTCCTCTTATCTCCATGGGAAAGTGGAACAGAATTCTTCCTCCGTAAGCCATGCGTGTCGTATGAGGCGACTAAAATGCCTGGAGCAAGGGGCTAGTAACCCCTTCTCCTGTATATATTACTAAATTTAAAAGGCGAAACTTTCGTTTTTCCTTTTGGGCCACCCTGCCTCGGTGGGATATGGCCGGTACGTTGAAAGAAATATATATATATATATATATATATATATATATATATATATATATATTTTATATATATATATATATATATATATATATATATATATATATACACACACACACACACACACACACACACACACACACACACACACACACCACACACACACACAACACACACACACACACACACACCACAACACACACACACACACACACACAGAATTAAGGCTTGTCTAGGTAGTGGCCAGGGTGAGCACACATGCATTTACATTGTTAGATTTAGTTACAGCGTATTTTAGCAGCAGCGGCGCCAGGTGCAGCAGCGCATATTAAACCATGTGAGCCAAGAAGGAAAAGACTGAGCACCAGGTGAAACCTGGTCTCTGGAAGCCTCTCTTGAGACATCTAACTCTGGTCTCTGGAATCCTCCTTCATGGCCTCTTGAATGGAATTTTCGTGACGCAGGTAACAGGCTTTTGATCCAAGGCTTTGAATCTGACTTCCCCTTTTCCTTAGATCGAACCTTGATTGCCATCTGCACTGATTGGTGCATCTGGTCTCTGCTGGCTCTTTACCTGACTTCTGCAAGTTCTTTACGGGACATTTAACTCCACTTTTTTTGCAAGATTTGACTCGAGAAGTTCTCTACGTGGTATTACGTTCCATTTCTTTGAGGATTTAATTCTAGAGCCTCCTCTTGGGGCTTCCAATCCCATTACTTGGAGGATCTAGCATCTGTAAGCCACCCACACGGCATTCATCTCCGTTACTTTGTGCAAGTGGCCTCTGGAAGCCTTTCCTCACGGCATCCAGTTCCATTACCTCACCGGCCTTTTAAATATCTGGGGGAAAAATGAAAAAGCCAGCGAAAAGGGGTTTTAAATTGTTTCCCCCGTTATTGATTCCCAGCCATGAGGGAAAATTTACGTTTAAATGATGAGAGAAATGAAACGGTTTAACCCACCCTTTGAGTTTGATTTTAAACTGCCATACCTGCCCACTTGGCTCACCAAGGTAGGGGCAGTAAACTCCCCGGGATGGGGGACCCTGGGCAAAAACCAGGGGGGCCCCAGCTTGCCCCGTATCAACCAGCTTTGGGGGGATCCTCGCAAAGCTTGTGTTGTTGTTTACTATTTTTAACTTTTGAAGGATTAAAGCTGTGCTTGTGGTGTTCACCCTTTTCAGTGCTGTGTTTACAGCAGTGCCAAATTTCAAGTTGTTGCCCTTTTTGGGGGGGGGTCAAATGTAGGTGAATGGTTCACAGAACCAAAAACTTTTTAAAAAATTTAAGACACATGTGCAACCCCTTGGTATCTTTTTTAAAAGGTGCTTTTTCTTGAACCTTTTCATCAACAATCCGTCAGACACTGAAAACTTCTTTGGATCTTAATATTTGGGAAATTTTTTTTCGCTTGCCAAACCCCTTGGGGCCACGCCCCTTTTACTTCCACTTTGGGCAAATGTGAACCCCCCCTACAACGCTGCACCCTCCTCCCTACGGTTTATAAGCTCTTCCCCCGGGCTCAAAATGCCGTATTCTATTCAAGATTGAGGACTCCCACACCCGACTAAAGGGTTGGGGGACTGATCACCCATTCCCCCCTTTTCCTTTCTTAAATTTTCTCCTATGTTTGGACTGATGAAGCCACTGTGTGGCGAAACTTTTCCCAAAATTAAAGATACCCGGGAGTTGCACATGTGTCTAATTTATAAAACAGTGCCCAAAAGTTTTGGATACTGCTGCTGATGTCAGTGGTTGATAGCGGGTGAGTGCCCCAGTGTTTCTTTTAAACACTGATTTGGGTTTTTTGCTTTTTTTGGTACCCACTGATTGGGTTTTGGTTTTTGGGGCATATTTGTCTGACAGGCATTACTGCCTTTTTTTCCTTTTGGGGCTTCATCATAACCTACTATTAAAAGCCCCTGTTTTGAGTTTGCCCCCATCCCCTTTTTGGGGTTTAATTTAATTCCACGTTTTCAACCCCCTGCCTTTGGTGTTTTTATCATTGACGAGGTACTCAAGCGTTTAAATTTCCCAAAATTGTGTAAATTTTTTTAGCTAATGCCTCTCCACTACCTATTTGGGTGAAATGTTAAAACCCTTTGCTCCACTCTTCTACCTAGTGGGGGTGTATATTAAATATTTTGCTCCCCTCCTACCTAGTGCGGTGCATAGTTGTTACTTTGCTCCACTCTTCTACCTATGGGGGTGAAATATTGATACTTTTCTCACTCACCCAACGCTCTAGTGTCTTCCTGTAAACTTTTTCAAAATCTGTTTACCCCCACTTAAATCTTTAAATTTACCATTTGCTATTCTGGTCACTTATTTTCTGCACTTTTTTTCCCCATTTTTTTCCTTTTTTTTTTTCCCCCTTGTAATCTTGGGACATAATTCCCCCAAAACTCTCCCTTTTCCAAAGAGTACATTTTTAAAGTGTCTTCAACGTACCTTCGTACGAGTGGTTTTTTAAATACGGGGGTTTAAACTTTGTCATCCTTCTCTGTATGTTTTCGGGTTCGGTTATGTCCATTCCGTGATTTTGGAAACCCAAACGTGTGTGTAGAAATAATATTGATAAGGATTTACCAACGATATAAAAGTTAGTGTAAACCCTGGACTTACATTTCTTGTAAAAAAAAAAGGTTCCTGATGGGGGGAATCGGGACGCAGTTCCAAACCCTTTCCCAGTTTTATATTTTTTAAAAAGTGATATATAATACCGATACTTTTAAAGTAAGAGGTGACGTCTTTAGGGAATTTCCCTTTCTTTTTTGGTTTTTGTTTTCTCCCAAACCCAAAGAGTTTCCTATCCTGTTTTGCATTGGTTTTTAATTGAGTTTCTATAAAAATTTAAAATTTATCAACCTTTTTAAATCCTGCTGTAGTTCCCTTCGCCCTCAAAAATTTTTTTTGGGCCCGCCAATTTTTTTTTGGCCATCGGAAAATTTTAAAATTTACGTCGTTATATATTCCCTCGTCAATGCTATTTTGAAAATTTTTTATAACAAGGAAAACCAACACTAAACCCTGTGAAAAATTATGTAAAAAAAGAACCAACCTGAAAACCTGTGGAAGGGCCAAATGTTTCTTCCCTTTAGGGGGAGAATTTAGGCAGCGCCCAATTTCTGCAAACCCCCTCCCCCCTTGGGGGTAACTTGGAAACCCCTCATTTTCAGTAATGTTGTGGCGGGTCTGTAAATAACAAAGCACATTTAAATATTGTCAGAAACGGGCAGTTTTTATTTGGTTCCCTGTGTATTTAGGTTCACTGTGAAATCTATTTTAAACTGTGTATCTAGGTTCACTGTGTATCTGGGTTTTCCTGTGTACTGGGTTTCACGGGTGTATCTGGGTTTCACTGTGTACAAAGGTTCACTGTGACCTAGGTTCACTGTGTATCTAGGTTAAATTGGGTGTATCTAGGTTCATTTTGGTATCGGGTTTCACTGTTTTTCTGGGTTCACTGTTATCTAGGGTCACTGTATCTAGGTTCACTGGTATCATTTTTCACGGGTGTATCTATTTCTTTGTTTATCCGGTTGACACTAGCAGTCTTCCTCACAATGTTCTCACTAAATTTCGCTCACGAAATTTAAGCAAACTTCAAGAAAACCTTTCCTGGGTTTTTTAAATTTTAAAAAGGTTGGTATTTAAAGTTTTTGGTGGTATAGTGATGAGGCTGCACTTGGTGAAACCCTTTGGGAAATATTTTTAAACCCCCCTTACAATTGGGAATGACGACAAATCTTTATAGAAATTCGTAAAATTTTGAGAGTAGTGGGGGCCCAAAGGGCCGGGGTATTTTAAATGATGAAAGAGAGGGTTTTTTTGTTTGAAGGCCCTCGAGTGTAGCCAGGTTCCCAACATAAATAGTCGGGCCCTACATCCCTATGAACACTCCCCACACAAAAAACAACTCCGCGTTTTCGTCCCCTCCCCTTTGGGGTTAAAGTGGAGGGGCCCTTAAATATTGCTTATTGGTTTTCCAGTACCTTTTCCCAAAACCCGGGTTATCACTAAATCCTTCGGGGGGCCACGTGAAAAAGGGGAAGGTTTTTCGCCATATCCCCCTACAATAGTGAACAAAAAAGAAAGGCTCTTTTGTTTTTGAAATCTCTGCTGTAGGGGGGGTGATGCTAAAGCTCTTGGGGTTCTATAAGGAGTTTGCCCATCCACTCCCCTTTACCACGCCCACTTTTTTTTTTATCCAAAGAGGGATGAATTTTTGTGCTTCCTGTTGCTCCGTATGGGTTATCTTTTTCTGTAAAATGGTAGGACCCCCTTTAAGTCAGGCTAAACCCTTTTTCCTGTCCCCGCCCTTCCCTCAAGAAAACAATTAAAATTTCCCAAACACATTTTCGGTAATTTTAAAGGGAAATCGTTGGCGGGGGACAGGAAGATCGGGGTCGTTTTTTTGCCCTTTTCCCACGAAAAAGTTCACAAAGCCGGGGTTTTGGGTCTTTTCGAAAACAAAGAACTCACATCCACACTTTCCAATTTTTTTGGTTTTTTCCAAATTAAAGGGGTTTTTAAACAGGGTTTGAGGGGGAAAACCTAAAGTTTTAAATGTGCGTTGCTGATCGGCCCATCAGTTTTGATTAATGTTTTGGCTATTTTTTTCCCGGGGTTTTGTGGGAAGCATTGCCAGTGTCTGGTGTAAATGGGTCTAACTGGGACTTGGTCTTGGGAAGAAATACATACTCTGGTCAAGGTTTTTTTGGGAAAAGAGGGGCCCACCGTTTATATTACTCTGTTTCGTGCATTACAAATTTTTCGGAATTTTTTAAAAAAAAGGAAAAAAATTTTAGTTCTTTGTTCAGTTACTGTTGTGTAAAAGGGTTTTAATAATTTCCCTGTCGTAGAGCACGTATATCAACTTGGAGTTATAGTCTGCCTTGGTTTTAAACAATGGTAAATTCCGTGTCGGATTTTTGGGGGACTAAAGGGGTGCTTTTTTAATCCTTTGGGCCAAAGGGGTTTGTGGGAATTAAAAACAAGATATGTAAAACAGGGGTTTTTAAGGTTAAATGACGGCAGCTACAATCACCGAACAAAGCTCTTGTGGGTTGTTTACTCTCCTGGTACAGTAATTTTTTGCTGACTAGATCCGCATCCCGCGGGTTT
>NC_069425.1:11179177-11244177 GCF_026875155.1 Cherax quadricarinatus | reverse complement strand
CATAGGATGCACACTCCTTGCTATGTACTAGCTAGCAGCCTGGCACAACACTAGCCAACATAGGATGCACACTCCTTGCTATGTACTAGCTAGCAGCCTGGCACAACACTAGCCAACATAGGATGCACACTCCTTGCTATGTACTAGCTAGCAGCCTGGCACAACAATAGCCAACACAGGATGCACACTTCCTGCTGTGTACTAGCTAGCAGCCTGACACAACACTAGCCAACACAGGATGCACACTCCCTGCTATGTACTAGCTAGCAACCCGGCACAACACTAGCCAACACAGGATGCACACTCCCTACTATGTACTAGCTAGCAACCTGGCACAACACTAGCCAACACAGGATGCACACTTCCTGCTATGTACTAGCTAACAACCCGGCACAACACTAGCCAACACAGGATGCACACTTCCTGCTATGTACTAGCTAGCAACCCGGCACAACACTAGCCAACACAGGATGCACACTCCCTACTATGTACTAGCTAGCAACCTGGCACAACACTAGCCAACACAGGACGCACACTTCCTGCTATGTACTAGCTAACAACCCGGCACAACACTAGCCAACACAGGATGCACACTTCCTGCTATGTACTAGCTAGCAACCTGGCACAACACTAGCAAACTCAGTATGCACACTCCCTACTATGTACTAGCTAGGAACCTGGCACAACACTAGCCAACACAGGATGCACACTTCCTGCTATGTACTAGCTAACAACCCGGCACAACACTAGCCAACACAGGATGCACACTTCCTGCTATGTACTAGCTAACAACCCGGCACAACACTAGCAAACACAGGATGCACACTTCCTGCTATGTACTAGCTAACAACCCGGCACAACACTAGCCAACACAGGATGCACACTTCCTGCTATGTACTAGCTAACAACCCGGCACAACACTAGCCAACACAGGACGCACACTCCCTACTATGTACTAGCTAGCAACCCGGCACAACACTAGCAAACACAGGATGCACACTTCCTGCTATGTACTAGCTAACAACCCGGCACAACACTAGCCAACACAGGATGCACACTTCCTGCTATGTACTAGCTAACAACCCGGCACAACACTAGCCAACACAGGATGCACACTTCCTGCTATGTACTAGCTAACAACCCGGCACAACACTAGCCAACACAGGATGCACACTTCCTGCTATGTACTAGCTAACAACCCGGCACAACACTAGCCAACACAGGATGCACACTCCCTACTATGTACTAGCTAGCAACCCGGCACAACACTAGCAAACACAGGATGCACACTTCCTGCTATGTACTAGCTAACAACCCGGCACAACACTAGCCAACACACAATGCACACTCCCTACTATGTACTAGCTAGCAACCCGGCACAACACTAGCAAACACAGGATGCACACTTCCTGCTATGTACTAGCTAGCAACCTGGCACAACACTAGCCAACACACAATGCACACTCCCTCAGGTGTATTTCTGTGTGCATATAAACCGGAAGTTTGGTTTAAATCTTCATTTAGGTACCAAAATATTCTTTGATGGTGAAAACGTTGCGGGCAGCGTTAATGATCCCTGTGTAGTCGATAGGTTTTAAACCCTATTAACCAGTCTAACTAACCCTAGGTGCATGTGCACTGTACTCTGTAAATCACATAGGCATTTATATGTAAATATATGGATGTGTAAATCTTAAAGATTTTACCCTTCCCCTCTCTCTCACTTACGCACCACTTAACACCTGCGTAATTTTAACACCTGTCAGTATAGTGTGTGTGTGTGTGTGTGTGTGTGTGTGTGTGTGTGTGCGTGTACTCACCTGTATGTGGTTGAAGGGGATTATTCACAGCTCTTGGCCCCGATGTGTGTGTGTGTCTCGAAATTGACACACACTTTATAGATGGAGCTTCAAAAGGGCTTTCGGTCCATCGTGGTTTACCTGTACCATTCTGGTCCACCCTGGTCCACCCTACACCATTCTAGTCCACCCTGTACCATTCTGAATCATCCTGGCCCATACTGGACCACCCTGGTCCTATCTGTTCCATCCTGTTTCGTCTTGGATCATTATCCAGCAGCAGCGGTTGTGACGAGACAGCGGTCCACGATGGACCGAAATGTCCTTGGTATTGTAACTTGTAAAATGTTTCAGCCACGGCACTTCCCTCTCCTGGACTGTGGACTCTGCGGTCAGCGGGTTGACCGCAGACACACACCCTCCCTGGATGCTGGCTGAAGAGTGTCATTGTAGGCGTCTTTGAGGACCCTTAATTGTCCAGCCCTGATGATGACCTTGATTAATTTCTTTGAATATTATCCGGTTCATGATTGATAGATAAAGTATTTACTGATGGCGAGATTGACTTTGCTGGTGAGGACTCTTATTTAAGGTGTCCCGTAGCTCGGTTGTTAGCTCACTCAACTTACACATTGAAGTACGTGGTTCGATCCCCGGTACGGGTGGAAACATTAGGACGGGTTTCCTTAAGACACCTACTGTCCATGTTCACCTGTCAGTAAAATAGGTACCTGGGTGTGCCGACTGGACACAAGAAAGGGTTAAAGAAAACGACTGATTGCTACAAACAAGACAGGAGGCCTGGTCTCAGACCGGGCCGCGGGGGCGTTGACCCCCGGAACTCTCTCCAGGTAAACTCCAGGTAAACTCCAGGAAGATAAGGTACATTTGAAGAGGAAGGCAAACTTAAGTATATGTCACGCCAGCTTCTCAGAAATTTCTGGAAATTGCCTAGAGAGAATGGCTGCCAAACTCTACGTGGAGGGTATTCCGGGGATCAACGCCCGGCCTAATCAACCAGGCTGTTACCGCTGGCCGCACGTAGTCCAACGTACGAACCATAGCCCGGCTGATCCGTCACCGACGGATCAGCCCTCTTGAAGGCAGCCAGGGGCCTACTGGTAATTCCCTTAAGCATGGTGGGAGGCTGTTGAACAGTGTTGGGCCCCGGACACTTACGGTGTTTTCTCTTAGTGCACCAGTGGTGCTCCTACTTTTCATTGGGGATATTTTGTACCGCCTGCCCAGTCTTTTGCTTTGTTCGGGAGTGATTTCTGTGTGTAGATTCGGTACCATTCCTTCTAGGAGTTTCCAGGTGTAGATTATGATATAACTCTCCTGCGTTCCAGCGAGTACAAGTCAGGTGCTTCCAAGCTTTCCCAGTAGTTGAGGTGTTTGATAGAACTTATATGTGCAATGAAGGTTCTCTGTACACTCTCAAGATCTTCAATTTCACCTGCTTTGAACGGAGATTTTAATGTACAGCAATATTTCAGCCTAGAGAGCACAAGTGATTTGTTAAGATCATCTTGACTCGAAGGCCAGACTCAACACTGTTGAACCGGCCATCCAGTTTACACTAGAAGAGTCCCATGACAAGCTACCTTTTCTAGACGTCCTCATCCACAAAGTAGATAATCTAAGATTTCAAGTTTACTGGAAACCTACAAATAAAAATGATCTCACACACTTCTATTCCAGTCAAGATACTAAGACCAAAAGAGGCATCATCATCGATTTTTTCCTGAGAACTTAATACCGAGTTTGTAGTCCTGAGTTTCTTGATGAGGAATGTACATTCAACAAACCTTCACTGATTTACATTTTCCTTCCTTTTTCATCAAAAATTGCAATAAATTAGCTCTTCAGATCATTAACTCTAAACACACCAACAACACTCCTAACAAAGTTATAATTCTTCCCAACAGCCAGGTTGCATTGAACATTTCTAAAGTACTTGCACAAGCTAACACTAGAGTCGCCATCGCTTCCAGCACTTCAGTAAAGGATTTAATCAGGACAAAATCCAAGCACCACGAACCAGTCAACGCAGGGGTTTACACTATACCCTGTGGAGGCTGCGACAGGATTTATGTAGGTGAAACAGCAAGAAACCTCGACACCCGCCTCAATTTACGCATGTAGGAACGATAACCTGAACAACGCCTGCGTACAACACCAAAATTCCACCAGTCATCTCAAGAAATTCAGGGACGCCCAATTAGCGATCAAAGAAACTAATTTCCGAAGACGCAAGTGCCTTGAATCAGCACTAATCGCTGTTTCTAACACAATCAAACAAAACAAAGGCAGCTTCACCATCTCTGAAGTCTTAGCGAGAATCCTCCTGAAATCACATAGTCTCTCCTGCTAATACTACACAAGCAGTGCAAGAAAGGTATAAAATTCCGACCATATGAAAGTTAAGACACATGTGCAACAATAAAGATATCCAGATGTTGCACATGTGTGTTAACTTTCGCTACACAAGCACATTACAGAGGATGAACACTGAAACAGACTTTCTCTAATCCAGCCTCCAATAGAAATATTTGTCTAACCTATTTTTATGTTACCCAAGTAATAGCTTTTATATCCTTTTACACATGTGCGAGTTAATTGTTCTAACATATTGTATCACTACTACTACTACCACTAGTATTGCACCTCACTCTGAGCCTATATATACCCTCTGTGTCCATATACTATTTATACCAGAGACGGGTCATCGCAAGATTGGGACCCGTGTCAGGACTATGGTCTTGGCGAACATTATATATACATATACGAAACGTTGCCACAATAAAATGTTACATTAGTTGCACTTGTGTCCTTTACATATTGTGGGTAATTTTACCAACATATATACAAAGATCACACTTGTCAAAGGCTTTTACAAAGTCTGTGTATTTTACATCTGCATTCTGTTTTTCTTTCAGTGCATCCAAGACCCATATCATAGTGATCCAGTAGTTGCGAGAGGCAGAAGTGACCTGCTCTGAACCCATGTTACCCTGGATTGTGCAGTGTTTGGGAATCCAAGTGGTCTGCAATCGTGCTTAGCACTCTTTCGAAGATTTTTGTGATGTGGAACGTTAGAGCTATTAGTCTATAGTTCTTAGCTAATGCTTTGCTGCCACCTTTATGGAGTGGGGCTATATCCGTTGTTTTTAGTGACTGTGGAATTTCACCCATAACTAAGCTCCTTCTCCATAGTATACTTAGAGCACACGAAAGGGGTTTCTTGCGGTTCTTAATGAACACAGAGTTCCACGAGTCTGGGCCTGGGGCTGAGTGCATGGGCACGTTGTCAATGGCTTTCTCAAAGTCTATTGAAGTTGGAGTAATGTCGGAAATTTGGCCTACATTGATGGAGTTTTGAGGCTCATGAAAAAAATCACCTGGATTGTTGATCTTTAGACTGATTAGTGCCTAGCTAAGCACAGAGTCGTAATAGGATTTCAGTATCTGACTCATTTCTTTGTTGTCTGAGTAAGGGCCCGATACTATATGTGGTATTTGCCTTGTTATTGGCATATGAAAAGAAATATTTCGAATTTCTTTCAATTTCACTAATCGTTTTTAGCTCCTCCTCTCTCTCCTGGGTTCTTTAAGTCCTTTAACTTAAGTTCGATACTTTCCACTTCCCTGGTCAGCGCTTTCTTCGGTGTGTCAGATAATCTAGCGTTCTTGAGGAGCTAAAGTGATTTTTGGTCGTCTTATGTAGATGGAGCTTCTTTCATCTTCTCTTCTTTCTTAGGGAAATATGCCTAGAACATGCTTCAGCTGCCAGCAAGTTGATCCTTTCAAGGCATTGGTTTGGATCCATGTTATTTAAGATATCTTCCCAACATGTTTCATTTAAGACATGGTTTTCCTGGTCCCAGTTGATATTCTTGTTGAAGTTGTATTTGTGAAGACACCTTCACAGTTACATGCATTCTGCTGATCAGGACCCCTATGCATGTACGTCTGGACTTCGATTAGGTTGTGATCGAAATTAATTGTTTTTGATATTCTTATGTCTCTTATCAGGTCCTCATTATTTGTGAAGATAAGGTCAAGTGTGTTTTCTAGTCTTGTTGGCTCCACTATCTGCTGGCTTAAGGTGTGTTTTTCGCAGAGTCTTAGTAGCTCATGTGTGTGTGACCTTTCATCTGCGCTACCTCCGGGGATTGTTCCAGCTATAACATTATTTGCTACATTCTTCCATTTTGTATGCTTTAGGTTGAAATCACCAAGCAGTAAGATGTTTGGGGATGGAGCTGGAAGGTTTTCCAGACAGTAATCAATTTTCAGTAGCTGTTCCTTGAACTGTTGGGAGGTTGCATCTGGTGGCTTATTTACAACCACAATGACTAGGTTTTGGTCCTCGATCTTTGTTGTTAGAACTTCAACCACATCATTTGTGTTCAGCATCTCTGTGCAGATGAGCGACTCTTTAACATATAGGCCATCCCCCCTCCTCCTTGTTGCCTGTTCTTTTTGTCGATTCTAAAACGGTTGTACCCATTTATCCATATTTCGTTGTCAAAGTGATCTTTTGTGTGGGTCTCTGTGAAGGCTGCAAACATCACATTTGATTCCTCTAGAAGTCCACTGATTAAAGGTATTTAGTTGTTAGTGGATGGCTTAAGGCCCTGTATATTAGTAAATATAAACGAGGTATTTTGTGTTTGTTGGGGGAATTTTGTTATTGGTATCAGTAGTTGTGGTTCTGGAGAGTCATGGGGGGGGGGGAGCACTGGCTGTGCCTCCTGTTAAACAAAGCTCCAAAGTGGTTTACCTGGAGAGGGTTTCGGGGGTCAACGTCCCCGCGGCCCTGTCTGAGACCAGGCCTCATGGTGGATCAGGGTCTGATCAACCAGGCTGTTACTGCTGGTGGACTATTTTTACTTCCATTTTCTTTCTTTGTTTCCTGTCACTAAAAAAAATCACTTGGAGTGGGGTTGTAACTACTATTGTTTGTCTTATGAGGTCTGTAGCTCCTGGTCCCTTTTAGATGGTATGCAGAGCAGCTGGTGTTGTAGCACTGTTTTTGGAGGACCGAATAGTAGCACATCCTGGGTGAAAGAATTTACAGGAGGGAGAACGACACACTCCTTTAGACAGGATGTCACGACATTTTTTTGGGATGCTCAGAGTTGCATGTTCCATTTGTTTTTCCTGATATTCCATGCTTACAAATGCCCCAAACATAGAATTTGCATAATTTCGCTTTTGGCTGTGTAGAATTTTTAGTAAGTGTGTTCTCAATTTGTGCAGTTTCTAGGACTGCACTATAATGCTCAGTGTCCAAGCCAGGGCCATCCCGTCCTGCTTCCAGGGTGCTTCTTTCCGCAGATGATGAAGAAGAAGACTCTTCCACTACATCTGTAATGTGGCTATGGTCTTGTGCAATGATGGTTTTATATTTAAAGTTTTAGTGGTGACTGTGGTAGAGTCCCTAGCAGAGTCTGGACTAGCACTAAGGCTGGGGGCTGAGTCTGGCTCTGGATTTGTCGTAGCTTGTCACTGGTACAGTGTGGACGTGCTGCTTCTGCTGTTGGTTGATGTGGGTCGCATCCTGGGGATAGAATTTAAGTTACCAGAAATGCTCTGCATAACCAGGGGCTTTCTATAGAGTAGCATGTCACTGATATCAGCTAGGTCTGTATAAGTTGTATCACGTACTTGTAGAAAAAAAGATTATTAGCATTGTGCCCAGCTACGAAGAGTGTCCTGTGAGTCCACTATAGTACTCCATGTAATCCTCGCTTCTCTTGTCATGGTGGCTGGTCTAGTTGATTCGTGGGTCACTGTGTACTCAAATTTCCGATGTACTCTGCCCTGGCTTAGTATGCTTCTGTTTACATTATGCTCCGAAAGATCCAGAAGTGGTTGGTGCATCTCCATGCATGACACAAGGACGTGAAGCTCCGGTAGTGCCTGGGTCATGTTGGTGTACCGGGAAATGAAGGGGGCAGATGCTGTGACAGAGGTTGCTATAGCGAGTTCACTTGCAGTAGACGTTTGCCTTAGTGCTTATGAAGGCACTAAGGCATGCCTGGTGGGCCCTGAAGACTGGCGATAAGTTATATAGCATTCAATAAGATTTGGTGTTATTCTTCACTTTGAGATGGATCTCTGTCGACTGACAACTTCACAATCACCAACACTACTACAACTAACACCACCAATATCACAAACAACACAAACGAAAGCACCGACAGCAATACCAACACAAATACCAAAAACACCAGCACGAATACAAGTGCCATGACAAACACCAATATAAACTTCATCTTGAGAAATACAGGTGAGGTGATGAATACGTAAGTTGCAGTAGATGAGTACTTCCACTCTAGGTGAGTCTGACTGCTGCTCCTGCTGCCCTGCTGGGTATAATAGCAGGTGTTGGGGTAGCTTGTACACATGAGCAGGTGCCCTGACCCGTCCTACCATCATCCTGGTGTCCAGCCCCTTCCCCTGGGGCCCAGCTCCACCCCCTGGTGCACCGCCCTTCCCCTGGTGCCCAGCTCCACCCCCTGGTGCACAGCCCCTTCCCCTGGTGCCCAGCTCCACCCCCTGGTGCACAGCCCCTCCCCCCCCCCCCCGACCAAGTCAGCCTCCAGCCCCGGCCTGGGTCACAGGGGTCATGCTGCTGCTGCTGCTACTGTTCAACAGCAGCTGTGGCCGGGGGGGAGGGGGTTCACCACCCTGCCTCCCCTCCCCTCTCGATCATATGAACCCCCTCTACCCCCTCCCTCCCAACCACCGCCGCCACCTCCAGATTACTCCAGGGAGATCCAAGCAAATTCGATAACAGGAAAAGCCTTTGCGTTCCCCGTGATCGTATTTGCATGGACATCCTCCTCTTTTCTGCAACATTACAAGCTCCTGATGATGTATTGATTGCTACACGAAAGACCTAGGTCAGGTTCAGTTCCATCAAGCTCTCCTCGTCGCGCATTCCTCTCGGTTCTTGTTTCAGTTCTTGGGACTTTTTTTCCGAGCTTTTGCATGGGCTTGAGCAGGTGTGGCTCCGTGCTGGGGCTTCCTACTCAATGATTTGCCTAACATATCAGTCGTATGTAGAGTTTTGAGGGATTCTTGAGATCAGGTTCCTGTATGCCCCTTTGAGGTTTATTCTTTCTGACGTCTTGCTGAGGCTAATATACACAATATATCATTCATTATCTTGCTCTGACACCTCCAGGACTTTTGTAAAAAAAAACGTTAATTAATTTCTATGGCATAAACGTCCCTTTCTGAAACTGTTGAAAGTCACTGAACGAATTATCTTTTTCAAGGTGGTTCCGAACTTCTTCCGTAATTATTGATTCCATCAGTTCTCCTGCAGTTGCAGTTAGGTAAATTGTTCTATAGTTTTAAACTAAAGATCTATCTCCCGTGTTGTAATTAGGTACCAAGTTGGTTTTCCACTTATCTGGTACAATACTTTTGTAACGTTCTTCCGAGGAGAGTATGTGTTGGTAATAGACACACTGTGTAAAGTCTTGGACTATAGTCTGTGGGTTGAGGAGAGTACAGTAGCTAGAACGGAGGGAAGAATGTTGGTGTATTGTCTGGAACGATATAAAGCTGTAAGGTGTAAGTGTAAGGTGAATTGCATGATGCTCTGGACACTGTAATAATATTAACCACTTCCAGGTAGTGTCATCACTTCCTGATGACACTGTACCAGGTGACTCCTCTCCACACTGGTCGTCACATCACACTGGTCGTTACGATCACACTGGTCGTCACCATCACGCTGGTCGTTACGATCACACTGGTCGTCACCATCACGCTGGTCGTCACCATCACGCTGGTCGTTACGATCACGCTGGTCGTCACCATCACACTGGTCGTCACCATCACACTGGTCGTGACCATCACACTGGTCGTGACGATCACGCTGGTCGTCACCATCACGCTGGTCGTCACCATCACGCTGGTTGTCACCATTACACTGGTCGTCACCATCACACTGGTCGTCACGATCGTCAACACACAGCAGCCGCCAATATTCCATTTCCTTCTCATCTGTCTATGTGTAATTTCTGAAGTAGCTGTTAAAATTTTCCCTAACATACAATAGCAACTTCGTCTCCTCTTTCCTGCTGACTCTCTCACTGTGGAATATTTACTCCCCGTGTGTGTGTTGCATTCAATAGACAGGTTCCTACTTTTCAGATGGAGAAATTTGTTTCGCTGCACTTAAGTTTACCTTCTGTGAACTGTTTTCACTTCCAGACCACTTTGTGACAAACCTGTGTGTGTGTGTGTGTGTGTGTGTGTGTGTGTGTGTGTGTGTGTGTGGTGTGTGTGTGTGTGTGTGTGTGTGTTTGTGTGTGTAATTATCAACTTGTGGTCACAGTAGCAGAGTTTCACTCGTGGTTTCCCGTCATCTTTTATTTGTCATAATTATTTTTAACTTTGCAATAATTGCTTGAGTCACAAGGTCCTGGAGCGCCTTCTTCTGGTCAACCACTCTGTCTTGAGGTAATAATACCAACACCAGTCATCCTTCACTGCTGCTACACTGTCTTGAGGTAATAATACCAACACCAGTCATCCTTCACTGCTGCTACTCTGTCTTGAGGTAATAATACCAACACCAGTCATCCTTCACTGCTGCTACACTGTCTTGAGGTAATAATACCAACACCAGTCATCCTTCACTGCTGCTACACTGTCTTGAGGTAATAATACCAACACCAGTCATCCTTCACTGCTGCTACACTGTCTTGAGGTAATAATACCAACACCAGTCATCCTTTCACTGCTGCTACTCTGTCTTGAGGTAATACCAACACCAGTCATCCTTCACTGCTGCTACTCTGTCTTGAGGTAATAATACCAACACCAGTCATCCTTTCACTGCTGCTACACTGTCTTGAGGTAATAATACCAACACCAGTCATCCTTCACTGCTGCTACACTGTCTTGAGGTAACAATACCAACACCAGTCATCCTTCACTGCTGCTACACTGTCTTTAAGATAAACACCGGAAGAGTTGAGCTCCGTGGAGCTCAACTCTTCTCCAGACTGAGGAACTGACCACCTCAAAATTTTGTGAAGGCCTCGAACAAGAATGGAACTGCTTTCGTCTACCTGGAGTCAAAGTTTCCTCGTATAAGTGAAGGCAAGCTAAAGGCAGGAATATTTGTTGACCCTCGGATTCGGGAATTGATGAAGGACAAGCATTTTGATGAAGCATTAGCAGGTGTTGAAGTGAATGCATGGTTTTCATTCAAGCAGGTTGTCCAAAACTTCCTATGAAACAGGCGCTCCCCCGAATATGAAAAAATGATCCAAGACCTGATTTCAAGTTTCCAACAACTTGGGTCTAGAAGGAGTGTGAAGATGCACTTTTTGCACTCACATCTTGACTATTTTCCAACAATTGTGGGGACTACAGTGAGGAACAAGGAAAGCGATTCCACCATGGAAACTCGATACCAGGGTAAATGGAATGTCAGCATGATGGTGGATTACTGCTAGTCATTGAAACGTAATGATCTCGATGCACAGAACAAGCAAAAATCAAAGCAGTCCTCCTTCCTTTGATTCAGTATGTAGGCTAACCATTAGGAGAATATTTTTTTAATAAAATCATTTGATTTGATTCTTGTTGATTTGGAATTCATATGTTCTTAAAACTAACAGAATGTGCTTTTCCATGATTATTTGCCTAATTTTAATAAATTAACAATTTATTAAAAATTTACATTTTTTATTATCATTAATTTGTATTTTATTCAAAATTCTTACGTGAGAGAGGAAAATGGTTCAGATATTTACAATTAGTAGCCCAAGAATATGTAAGATCGCAACCATGAATAAGAATAAAAATTAAAAACATTCCAAATGCAGACCAGTGTTATAAACAACTGTTGTATGTGTGTCTTAATCAAGGGAGACGTGAGTGTATGTACCCAGCTATATTGCCGGGCCCCACATGGGTTTAGCGCTTGACATGAATTCTTAAATTACATCAAAGTCAAATACATTCATGGTCAGGAAACACTTCTTGATACCTTTGTGTCTCCGTCAGTAAGATGTTGATTAAGAGAATCAGAACAAAGAAAATTTTAAGGATCTTAACTTCAGCCTGACCACTAGACTCCAGCAAGGCTCCTGACCACTAGACTCCATCAAGGCTCCTGACCACTAGACTCCAGCAAGGCTCCTGACCACTAGACTCCATCAAGGCTCCTGACCACTAGACTCCATCAAGGCTCCTGACCACTAGACTCCATCAAGGCTCCTGACCACTAGACTCCATCAAGGCTCCTGACCACTAGACTCCATCAAGGCTCCTGACCACTAGACTCCATCAAGGCTCCTGACCACTAGACTCCATCAAGGCTCCTGACCACTAGACTCCATCAAGGCTCCTGACCACTAGACTCCATCAAGGCTCCTGACCACTAGACTCCATCAAGGCTCCTGACCACTAGACTCCATCAAGGCTCCTGACCACTAGACTCCATCAAGGCTCCTGACCACTAGACTCCATCAAGGCTCCTGACCACTTAACTCCAGCAAGGCTCCTGACCACTAGACTCCATCAAGGCTCCTGACCACTAGACTCCATCAAGGCTCCTGACCACTAGACTCCATAAAGGCTCCTGACCACTAGACTCCATCAAGGCTCCTGACCACTTAACTCCAGCAAGGCTCCTGACCACTAGACTCCATCAAGGCTCCTGACCACTAGACTCCATCAAGGCTCCTGACCACTAGACTCCATCAAGGCTCCTGACCACTAGACTCCATCAAGGCTCCTGACCACTAGACTCCATCAAGGCTCCTGACCACTAGACTCCATCAAGGCTCCTGACCACTAGACTCCATCAAGGCTCCTGACCACTAGACTCCATCAAGGCTCATGACCACTAAACTCCATCAAGGCTCCTGACCACTAGACTCCATCAAGGCTCCTGACCACTTAACTCCAGCAAGGCTCCTGACCACTAAACTCCATCAAGGCTCCTGACCACTAGACGCCAGCAAGGCTCCTGACCACTAGACTCCATCAAGGCTCCTGACCACTAGACTCCATCAAGGCTCCTGACCACTAGACTCCAGAAAGGCTCCTGACCACTAGACTCCATCAAGGCTCCTGACCACTAGACTCCATCAAGGCTCCTGACCACTAGACTCCAGCAAGGCTCCTGACCACTAGACTCCATCAAGGCTCCTGACCACTAGACTCCAGCAAGGCTTCTGAACACTAGACTCCATCAAGGCTCCTGACCACTAGACTCCAGTAAGGCTCCTGACCACTAGACTCCAGCAAGGCTCATGACCATTAGACTCCAGCAAGGCTCCTGACCACTAGACTCCAGCAAGGCTCCTGACCACTAGACTCCATCAAGGCTCCTGACCACTAGACTCCATCAAGGCTCCTGACCACTTGACTCCATCAAGGCTCGTGACCACTAGACTCCATCAAGGCTCCTGACCACTAGACTCCATCAAGGCTCCTGACCACTTGAATCCAGCAAGGCTCCTGACCACTAGACTCCATCAAGGCTCCTGTCCACTAGACTCCAGCAAGGCTCCTGACCACTAGACTCCAGCAAGCTCCTGACCACTAACTCCAGCAAGGCTCCTGACCACTAGACTTCAGCAAGGCTCCTGACCACTAGACTCCAGCAAGGCTCCTGACCACTAGACTCCAGCAAGGCTCCTGACCACTAGACTCCAGCAAGGCTCCTGACCACTAGACTCCAGCAAGGCTCCTGACCACTAGACTTCAGCAAAGCTCCTGACCACTAGACTCCAGCAAGGCTCCTGATCACTAGACTCCATCAAGGCTCCTGACCACTAGACTCCATCAAGGCTCCTGACCACTTAACTCCAGCAAGGCTCCTGACCACTAGACTCCAGCAAGGCTCCTGACCACTAGACTCCAGCAAGGCTCCTGACCACTAGACTCCATCAAGGCTCCTGACCACTAGACTCCATCAAGGCTCCTGACCACTAGACTCCATCAAGGCTCCTGACCACTAGACTCCAGCAAGGCTCCTGACCACTAGACTCCAGCAAGGCTCATGACCACTAGACTCCAGCAAGGCTCCTGACCACTAGACTTCTTCAAGGCTCCTGACCACTAGACTCCAGCAAAGCTCCTGACCACTAGACTCCAGCAAGGCTCCTGACCACTAGACTCCAGCAAGGCTCCTGACCACTAGACTCCATCAAGGCTCCTGACCACTAGACTCCAGCAAGGCTCCTGACCACTAGACTCCATCAAGGCTCCTGACCACTAGACTCCATCAAGGCTCCTGACCACTAGACTCCATCAAGGCTCCTGACCACTAGACTCCAGCAAGGCTCCTGACCACTAGACTCCAGCAAGGCTCTTGACCACTAGACTCCAGCAAGGCTCCTGACCACTAGACTTCTTCAAGGCTCCTGACCACTAGACTCCAGCAAAGCTCCTGACCACTAGACTCCAGCAAGGCTCCTGACCACTAGACTCCAGCAAGGCTCCTGACCACTAGACTCCATCAAGGCTCCTGACCACTAGACTCCATCAAGGCTCCTGACTACTAGACTCCATCAAGGCTCCTGACCACTTAACTCCAGCAAGGCTCCTGACCACTAGACTCCATCAAGGCTCCTGACCACTAGACTCCATCAAGGCTCCTGACCACTAGACTCCAGCAAGGCTCCTGACCACTAGACTCCAGCAAGGCTCCTGACCACTAGACTCCATCAAGGCTCCTGACCACTAGACTCCATCAAGGCTCCTGACCACTAGACTCCATCAAGGCTCCTGACCACTTGACTCCAGCAAGGCTCCTGACCACTAGACTCCATCAAGGCTCCTGACCACTGAACTCCATCAAGGCTCCTGACCACTTGACTCCAGCAAGGCTCCTGACCACTAGACTCCAGCAAGGCTCCTGTCCACTAGACTCCAGCAGGGCTCCTGACCACTTGACTCCAGCAAGGCTCCTGACCACTAGACTCCATCAAGGCTCCTGACCACTAGACTCCATCAAGGCTCCTGACCACTAGACTCCAGCAAGGCTCATGACCACTTGACTTCAGCAAGGCTCCTGACCACTAGACTTCAGCAAGGCTCCTGACCACTAGTCTCCAGCAAGGCTCCTGACCACTTGACTCAAGCAAGGCTCCTGACCACTAGACTCCATCAAGGCTCCTGACCACTAGACTCCATCAAGGCTCCTGACCACTAGACTCCAGCAAGGCTCCTGACCACTAGACTCCAGCAAGGCTCCTGACCACTAGACTCCAGCAAGGCTCCTGACCACTAGACTCCAGCAAGGCTCCTGACCACTTGATTCCAGCAAGGCTCCTGACCACTAGACTCCAGCAAGGCTCCTGACCACTAGACTCCAGCAAGGCTCCTGACCACTGGACTCCAGCAAGGCTCCTGATCACTAGACTTCAGCAAGGCTCCTGACCACTAGACTCCAGCAAGGCTCCTGACCGCTAGACTCCAGCAAGGCTCCTGACTGCTAGACTTCAGCAAGGCTCCTGACCACTTGACTTCAACAAGGCTCCTGACCACTAGACTTCAGCAAGGCTCCTGACCACTAGACTTCAGCAAGGCTCCTGACCACTAGACTTCAGCAAGGCTCCTGACCACTAGACTTCAGCAAGGCTCCTGATCACTAGACTTCAGCAAGGCTCCTGACCACTAGACTTCAGCAAGGTTCCTGACCACTTGACTTCAGCAAGGCTCCTGACCACTAGACTCCAGCAAGGCTCCTGACCACTAGACTTCAGCAAGGCTCCTGACCACTAGACTCCAGCAAGGCTCCTGACCACTAGACTTCAGCAAGGCTCCTGACCACTTGACTTCAGCAAGGCTCCTGACCACTTGACTTCAGCAAGGCTCCTGACCACTTGACTTCAACAAGGCTCCTGACCACTTGACTTCAACAAGGCTCCTGACCACAAGGCTCCTGACCACTTGACTTCAACAAGGCTCCTGACCATTTGACTTCAGCAAGGCTCCTGACCACTTGACTTCAGCAAGGCTCCTGACCACTAGACTTCAGCATGGCTCCTGACCACTTGACTTCAGCAAGGCTCCTGACCATTAGGCTTCAGCAAGGCTCCTGACCATTAGACTTCAGCAAGGCTCCTGACCACTTGACTTCAGCATGGCTCCTGGCCACTTGACTTCAGCAAGGCTCCTGACCACTAGACTCCAGCAAGGCTCCTGACCACTTGACTTCAGCAAGGCTCCTGATCACTGGACTTCACCAAGGCTCCTGACCACTTGACTTCAGCAAGGCTCCTGACCACTAGACTCCAGCAAGGCTCCTGACCACTTGACTTCAGCGAGGCTCCTGATCCCTGGACTTCAGCAAGGCTCCTGACCACTAGACTCCAGCAAGGCTCCTGACCACTTGACTTCAGCGAGGCTCCTGATCCCTGGACTTCAGCAAGGCTCCTGACCACTTGACTTCAGCGAGGCTCCTGATCACTGGACTTCAGCAAGGCTCCTGACCACTTGACTTCAGCGAGGCTCCTGATCCCTGGACTTCAGCAAGGCTCCTGACCACTAGACTTCAGCGAGGCTCCTGACCACTAGACTTCAGCGAGGCTCCTGATCCCTGGACTTCAGCAAGGCTCCTGACCACTAGACTTCAGCGAGGCTCCTGACCACTAGACTTCAGCAAGGCTCCTGACCACTAGACTTCAGCAAGGCTCCTGACCACTAGACTTCAGCAAGGCTCCTGACCACTAGACTTCAGCGAGGCTCCTGACCACTAGACTTCAGCGAGGCTCCTGATCACTGGACTTCAGCAAGGCTCCTGACCACTAGACTTCAGCAAGGCTCCTGACCACTAGACTTCAGCAAGGCTCCTGACCACTAGACTTCAGCAAGGCTCTCCTGACCACTAGACTTCAGCGAGGCTCCTGACCACTAGACTTCAGCGAGGCTCCTGATCACTGGACTTCAGCAAGGCTCCTGACCACTAGACTCCAGCAAGGCTCCTGACCACTTGACTTCAGCGAGGCTCCTGATCACTGGACTTCAGCAAGGCTCCTGACCACTAGACTTCAGCAAGGCTCCTGACCACTAGACTTCAGCGAGGCTCCTGACCACTAGACTTCAGCGAGGCTCCTGATCACTGGACTTCAGCAAGGCTCCTGACCACTAGACTCCAGCAAGGCTCCTGACCACTTGACTTCAGCGAGGCTCCTGACCACTAGACTCCAGCAAGGCTCCTGACCACTAGACTCCATCAAGGCTCCTGACCACTTGACTTCAGCGAGGCTCCTGATCACTGGACTTCAACAAGGCTCCTG
The DNA here is from genome assembly GCF_026875155.1 of Cherax quadricarinatus. Classification (NCBI taxonomy): domain Eukaryota; kingdom Metazoa; phylum Arthropoda; class Malacostraca; order Decapoda; family Parastacidae; genus Cherax; species Cherax quadricarinatus. The sequence goes on along the minus strand of NC_069425.1, from coordinate 11,227,085 downwards.
ACCACTTGACTTCAGCGAGGCTCCTGACCACTAGACTCCAGCAAGGCTCCTGACCACTAGACTCCATCAAGGCTCCTGACCACTTGACTTCAGCGAGGCTCCTGATCACTGGACTTCAGCAAGGCTCCTGACCACTTGACTTCAGCGAGGCTCCTGATCACTGGACTTCAGCAAGGCTCCACTTAGTAAATTTTACAGTACGTAATATTTGTTTGATAAGTTCAGAGGGGCGCAGTAACCTCTCCTGAGGAAGATGGCTTCCCCAGTGTTAACCTTCCCGGTCAGGTGGGGGATGTCGGGTATGATGGCCCGCATGCGGCCCGCTGCTTGGTAACACCTACAAATTTAACCGTTAAAAATTTTTTCTTAAATTATTATTATTATTATTATTATTATTATTATTATTATTATTATTATTATTCAAGATCTCAGCAGTTATTAAGATCTTTGAATGTAACTCTGACTTAACCTGAGACGCGGGCAACACATGGTTGTCTTTATTGGAAGATGCTTCGCCAACCAGTGGCCTCATCAGTTCAACACAGAGATGATACACGAAGAGAGTGGAAGATAAGGTAATCAGTCCCTCTTCCGCTGTCATCTATACATAGTTCATCCAGGGCTGAGGGACTGATGACGTCATCTGGCAGTGTGCTGGCGCAGCATCTTCAGGTAGACACACACAGGTGTTGCACATGTGTCTCCTCTCAGTCTCAGTATTGTCTACCAGTTTTGTAATAATTCTACCTACCTGTCTACTCTTTAACTGTCTTCCTGTAGTTCCTCTTTATTCTCTCCTTTTACTTATTCTTTTTCTTGTTCACATTTATCTTTCCTCTTAAAACTTTAACTACGGTATTTAGTTCTCACTTTAATTATTCTGTATTTATTATCTCAGTTAATTATTTCTCTCTTTCTATCTTTTAAAATATTTTTTTACCTTCAAGACAAAATATAACTTAAAATGTTTGTCTTTGTTAATGTTAACTAAACTGTTAAATTTTTGGTATTTTTGTTAGTGTTCTTGTTTGTGTTTTGTTAGTGTTCTTGTTTGTGTTTTGTTAGTGTTCTTGTTTGTGCTTTGTTAATGTTCTTGTTTGTGTTTTGTTAATGTTCTTGTTTGGGTTTTGTTAATGTTCTTGTTTGTGTTTTGTTAATGTTCTTGTTTGGGTTTTGTTAATGTTCTTGTTTGTGTTTTGTTAATGTTCTTGTTTGGGTTTTGTTAATGTTCTTGTTTGTGTTTTGTTAATGTTCTTGTTTGGGTTTTGTTAATGTTCTTGTTTGTGTTTTGTTAATGTTCTTGTTTGTGTTTTGTTAGTGTTCTTGTTTGTGCTTTGTTAATGTTCTTGTTTGTGTTTGTTAGTGTTCTTGTTTGTGCTTTGTTAATGTTCTTGTTTGTGTTTTGTTAGTGTTCTTGTTTGTGTCTTGTTAGTGTTCTTGTTTGTGTTTTGTTAATGTTCTTGTTTGTGTTTTGTTAATGTTCTTGTTTGGGTTTTGTTAATGTTCTTGTTTGTGTTTTGTTAATGTTCTTGTTTGGGTTTTGTTAATGTTCTTGTTTGTGTTTTGTTAATGTTCTTGTTTGGGTTTTGTTAGTGTTCTTGTTTGTGTCTTGTTAGTGTTCTTGTTTGTGTTTTGTTAATGTTCTTGTTTGTGTTTTGTTAATGTTCTTGTTTGGGTTTTGTTAATGTTCTTGTTTGTGTTTTGTTAATGTTTTGTTTGGGTTTTGTTAATGTTCTTGTTTGTGTTTTGTTAATGTTCTTGTTTGGGTTTTGTTAATGTTCTTGTTTGGGTTTGTTAATGTTCTTGTTTGGGTTTTGTTAATGTTCTTGTTTGTGTTTTGTTAATGTTCTTGTTTGTGTTTTGTTAATGTTCTTGTTTGGGTTTTGTTAATGTTCTTGTTTGGGTTTTGTTAATGTTCTTGTTTGGGTTTTGTTAATGTTCTTGTTTGGGTTTTGTTAATGTTCTTGTTTGTGTTTTGTTAATGTTCTTGTTTGGGTTTGTTAATTTTCTTGTTTGGGTTTTGTTAATGTTCTTGTTTGGGTTTTGTTAATGTTCTTGTTTGGGTTTTGTTAATGTTCTTGTTTGGGTTATGTGTGATCGAGATTTATGTGGTAAGCTGAAAGCGGGGTTCAATTATAGACGTCTTCGGAGGCTCCTTTATTGAAAAGTCATGGTGGGTACACAGGCTTGTGTTGTGCCCATGGCCCGGTAGTGTCATGGGCACGAAGGAGAGAGTTAGTATAACTTATGTCTTGCTGCTAGGCCGTTGTGTGAGTGAGGGCGTGTGGGACCAGCGTCCCACTGACTTTGGGCTGGCCTAGAGGGCAGCACCTTAGTGCCGCGAAATATGAGCTAAGCTGGCAGACAGCATAGGCTGTCTACATATGTTAGTGTTCTTGTTTGGGTTATGTTAGTGTTCTTGTTGTATTAGTGTTCTTGTTTCTGTTATGTTAGTGTTTTGTTGTATTATGTTAGTGTTCTTGTTATACTGTTATGTTAGTGTTTTTGTTGTATTTTCTTAGTGTTATTTTTGCATTGTTAGTGCTTTTGTTGTATTGTTATGTTAGTGTTCTTGTTATATTAGTGTTTTTGTTGTATAATGTTAGTGTTCCTGTTTGTATTATTTTAGTGTTCCTATTTGTGTTATGTTAGTGTTCTTATTTATGTTATGTTAATATTCTTATTTGTGTTATGTTAGTGTTTTTGTTTGTATGTTAGTGTCTTGTTTGTGCTGTTATGTTCTTGTATAAACACAAGATTCCCATTACCACCCGCATCATCTTAGCTCTGCGTGTTTTCCTCTCTCTCTCTCTCTCTCTCTCCTCTCTCTCTCTCTCTCTCTCTCTCTCTCTGGTCGATCAAAGTTCTGGCTCTTTCCTTGTGACTAAAATTTGCTATAAGTAGCTTGGCATTGGTTATGTGAGTTCTTGTGGTTGCTGCTCTCTAGTGCCCACCGTCTTTTTGTTGGCTGTCTTCGTATTCCTGTCTTGGTCTCCACTTGTTAAATGGTAGATTGTACATCATGGCTTTCACTACCCTGAGTCAACCAGTCTTGAGGCGCCTGTGTAGTCGTTTGACTATCCTCTGTTTATTTTTCTCATCTCCTCAAAGCTCTGCTTGTTTTCGATTAGCTGTGCTACGTCCCTTCCTCTGTTTTCTATATTTTTTTCCCTTCGGAATTAAATATTCAGCTGGGAAAATTATATCTGTCATCTCTGTGAGTGCTATGATGTCTGAGGATGTTTCTTCTATTCTTTCATTCTCTTCTTATTCCATCTGCATTTGTGTGCCACACTTTATTTCCATTCTCTTAGTGTGTTCCAGTTTTCGGTGTCCTGATTGTTGTTCCTTGTCAGGGGACGTAGGAAGGGGTACGGAGGTGGGGATGAGGGTACAGTGAGGGGTGGTTATGAGTATGTCTTATGCACTGAAAGGGGTCAGGCTTGTTGATGTAGGTGAGGGAAGTTGGGGGGTGAGGTGTGGTCGGTTTTGAATTGTTGTTTTGAATGGGAAGGAGACGCTGGAGCTTAGAAAATATTTGTAGTCACCTAACTGTGGTTGCAGGGGGTCGAGTCGTAGCTCCTGGAAGCTTCTCGTGGTGTAACACCGGCGGCTGAGATTCTGCACCTCTTATCCCTTTCCTCTTTCTTATTCATGTGTTTTTCGGCCTTTTATTCTCTCCGGTAATGTCTGATTGTCTGTTGTGTCTTGATCACGGTGCTGTTGGTAATATATTGTCCTCCTTAACAATGGTTTCCGTCTTGCACTCCCGTCTCCTGTCACCTCTGTTGCAACAATCACTTTAACCGGCCACATTTTGTCCCTTCAGTACCATTTCGCTTCCAATTATCTCTGAAATTCCCTTTCCTCCTGTCATTTCAGTATCAGCTTTAATATCGTGTTCCTCGTGTATGTACCTCTCATCACTTGTTCTCCCACTAGCTTCATCATCACCATCAACTAGCTTCATCACCATCAACTAGCTTCATCATCACCATCAACTAGCTTCATCACACCATCAACTACCCTTCACACCATCAACTAGCTTCATCACACCATCAACTAGCTTCATCATCACCATCAACTAGCTTCATCATACCATTCAACTAGCTTCATCACACCATCAACTAGCTTCATCAACACCATCAACTAGCTTCATCATCACCATCAACTAGCTTCATCATCACCATCAACTAGCTTCATCACCATCAGCTATCACCACAAACTAGCCTTAATCACCATCAACTAGCTTCATCATCACCATCAACTAGCTTCATCACCATCAACTAGCTTCATCAACACCATCAACTAGCTTCATCATCACCATCAACTAGCTTCATCATCACCATCAACTAGCTTCATCAACACCATCAACTAGCTTCATCAACACCATCAACTAGCTTCATCAACACCATCAACTAGCTTCATCAACACCATCAACTAGCTTCATCATCACCATCAACTAGCTTCATCATCACCATCAACTAGCTTCATCAACACCATCAACTAGCTTCATCATCACCATCAACTAGCTTCATCAACTCCATCAACTAGCTTCCAACACCATCAACTAGCTTCATCAACACCATCAACTAGCTTCATCATCATCCCATCAACTAGCTTCATCATCACCATCAACTAGCTTCATCAACCATCAAACTAGCTTCATCATCACCATCAACTAGCTTCATCAACACCAACTAGCTTCATCATCACCATCAACTAGCTTCATCATCACCATCAACTAGCTTCATCATCATCAACTAGCTTCATCATCACCATCAACTAGCTTCATCAACACCAACTAGCTTCATCATCACCATCAACTAGCTTCATCATCACCATCAACTAGCTTCATCATCACCATCAACTAGCTTCATCTCACATCAACTGCTTCATCATCACCATCAACTAGACTTCAATCACCATCAACTAGCTTCATCATCACCATCAACTAGCTTCATCAACACCATCAACTAGCTTCATCAACACCATCAACTAGCTTCATCAACACCATAAACTAGCTTCATCATCACCATCAACTAGCTTCATCAACACCAACTAGCTTCATCATAACCATCAACTAGCTTCATCATCACCATCAACTAGCTTCATCATCACCATCAACTAGCTTCATCATCACCATCAACTAGCTTCATCATCACCATCAACTAGCTTCATCATCACCATCAACTAGCTTCATCAACACCATCAACTAGCTTCATCAACACCATCAACTAGCTTCATCACCATCAACTAGCTTCATCAACACCATCAACTAGCTTCATCAACACCATCAACTAGCTCATCATCACCATACAACTAGCTTCATCAACACCATCAACTAGCTTCATCAACACCATAAACTAGCTTCATCACCATCAACTAGCTTCATCAACACCAACTAGCTTCATCAACACCATCAACTAGCTTCATCAACACCATCAACTAGCTTCATCAACACCAACTAGCTTCATCAACACCATCAACTAGCTTCATCAACACCATCAACTAGCTTCATCAACACCATCAACTAGCTTCATCAACACCAACTAGCTTCATCAACACCATCAACTAGCTTCATCAACACCAACTAGCTTCATCAACACCATCAACTAGCTTCATCAACACCAACTAGCTTCATCAACACCATCAACTAGCTTCATCAACACCATCAACTAGCTTCATCAACACCATCAACTAGCTTCATCAACACCATCAACTAGCTTCATCAACACCAACTACCTTCATCACCATCAACTAGCTTCATCATCACCATCAACTAGCTTCATCAACACCATCAACTAGCTTCATCAACACAATCAACTAGCTTCATCAACACCATCAACTAGCTTCATCAACACCATCAACTAGCTTCATCAACACCATCAACTAGCTTCATGAACACCATAAGCTAGCTTCATCAACATCAACTAGCTTTATCAACACCATCAACTAGCTTCATCAACACCATCAACTAGCTTCATCAACACCATCAACTAGCTTCATCATCAACATCAACTAGCTTTATCAACACCATCAACTAGCTTCATCATCACCATCAACTAGCTTCATCAACACCATCAACTAGCTTCATCAACACCATCAACTAGCTTTATCAATACCATCAGCTAGCTTCATCATCACCATCAACTAGCTTCATCAACACCATCAACTAGCTTCATCAACACCATCAACTAGCTTCATCAACACCATCAGCTAGCTTCATGAACACCATAAGCTAGCTTCATCAACATCAACTAGCTTTATCAACACCATCAACTAGCTTTATCAACACCATCAACTAGCTTTATCAACACCATCAACTAGCTTTATCAACACCATCAACTAGCTTTATCAACACCATCAACTAGCTTTATCAACACCATCAACTAGCTTTATCAACACCAACTAGCTTTATCAACACCATCAACTAGCTTTATCAACACCATCAACTAGCTTCATCAACATCAACTAGCTTCATCAACACCAACTAGCGTCATCAACACCAACTAGCTTCATCAACACCATCAGCTAGCTTCATCAACATCAACTAGCTTCATCAACACAACTAGTTTCATCAACACCATCAACTAAGTTCATTACCATCAACTAGCTTCATTACCATCAACTAGCTTCATTACCATCAACTAGCTTCATTACCATCAACTAGCTTCATTACCATCAACTAGCTTCTTCAACACCAACTAGCTTCAACACTATCAGCTAGCTTCAACACAACTAGTTTCATCAACATCAACTAGCTTCATTACCATCAACTAGCTTCATCAACACAACTAGTTTCATCAACATCAACTAGCTTCATTACCATCAGCTAGCTTCATCAACACAACTAGTTTCATCAACACTATCAGCTAGCTTCATCATCAGCTAGCTTCATCAACACCATCAGCTAGCTTCATCATCAGCTAGCTTCATCAACACCATCAGGTAGCTTCAACAGCATCATCAACTAGCTTCATCAACACCATCAACTAGCTTCATGAACACCAGCTAGCTTCATCAACACAACTAGTTTCATCAACACTATCAGCTACCTTCATCAACACCATCAACTAGCTTCATGAACACCAGCTAGCTTCATCAACACAACTAGTTTCATCAACACTATCAGCTAGCTTCATCAACACCATCAGCTAGCTTCAACAGCACCATCAGCTAGCTTCATGAACATCAGCTAGCTTCATCAACACCATCAGCTAACTTCATCAATACCATCAACTAGCTTCAACATCAGCTAGCTTCATCAACACCATCAGCTAGCTTCATGAACATCAGCTAGCTTCATCAACACCATCAGCTAACTTCATCAATACCATCAACTAGCTTCAACATCAACTAGCTTCATCAACACCATCAACTAGCTTCAACAGCACCATCAACTAGCTTCATGAACACCATCAGCAAGCTTCAACAGCACCATCAACTAGTTTCATCAACATCATCAGCAAGCTTCAACAGCACCATCAACTAGGTTCATCAACATCATCAGCAAGCTTCAACAGCACCATCAACTAGGTTCATCAACACCATCAATCACAAATAAATCACATAGAGTGTTACTAGTTATGGTCCAAGTCAGACCGGAACGTCGTCATAAGTTCGTCTCCAGTGTGCGGGTAATGTGTATTGTTCCAGTCCCAGCATACCTGGAGTATACCTGGAGTATACTTGGAAAGGGTTTCGGGGCTCAACACCCCCGCGGCCCGGTCTGAGACCAGGCCTCCTGGTGGATCAGGGTCTGATCAACCAGGCTATTACTGCTGGCCGCACGCAAACTGCCGTACGAACCATATCCCGGTTGGTCAGGTACTGACTCTAGTTGTCTCTCCAGTGCCTTCTTGAAGACAGCCAGGGGTCTATTGGTAATCTCCCTTATGTATGCTGGGAGGCAGTTGAACAGTCTTAGGCCCCGGAGACTTATTGCATTGTGGGAATGTTGCATCTCCTGCCGAGTCTTTTGCTTTCATAGGGAGTGATTTTCGTGTGCAAGTTTGGTACTAATCCTTCTAGGATTTTCTAAGTGTATATTATCATGTATCTCTCTGGCGTTCCAGGGAATACAGATCAAGGGACTTAAACCATTCCCAGTAATTTAGGTGCCTTATCGTGCTCCAGGTCAGCAGTTTCGCCTGCCTTGAAGGAGGCAGTTAGTGTACAGCAGTATTCCAGCCTAGAAAGAAGCAATATGAGGAGATTTATCATGGGCTTGGCGTCCCTAGTTTTGAAGGTTCTCATTATCCATCCCATCATTTTCCTAGCAGATGAGGTAGATACATTGTTGTGGTCTTTGAAGGTGAGATCCTCTGACATTATCACTCAGAGTATTTTGCCTTTTTGTTTATATTTCCTCCTCACTTTCCTCCATATTGTCTCCTATACATCCCAGCATTTCTTCCTTCTGTCTTCTTTCCTTCTATTGCTTTTTTTTATATCTCCGTCTCTTCTTTTGCTGCAGCTTCTTCAGGTTGTCTCCCAGTCTTTGCACTTTTTCTCCTGTTCCTTAAATTCCTCCGGTATTGTTTTCACTTCTTCCTCCATCTTTACACAGAGATAATGTGCCTTCCTTTCCCAGTCTTCTTCCGTCTTGTATGTGTTCTAACACTCAACATCCTCATTCTTCTCCTTCCTCTTCAACTCCCTCTCCCTCCTTATAAACTCCCTCTCCCTCCTTATAAACTCCCTCTCCCTCCTTATAAACTCCCTCTCCCTCCTTATAAACTCCCTCTCCCTCCTTATAAACTCCCTCTCCCTCCTTATAAACTCCCTCTCCCTCCTTATAAACTCCTCTCCTTCCTTATAAACTCCCTCCTCCTCCCTTATAAACTCCCTCTCCCTCCTTAAAACACCCTCTCCATGCTTATAAACTCCATCTCCCTCCTTATAAACTCCCTCTCCCTCCTTATAAACTCCCTCTCCCTCCTTATAAACACCCTCTCCATGCTTATAAACTCCCTCTCCCTCCTTATAAACTCCCTCTCCCTCCTTATAAACTCCTCTCCCTCCTTATAAACACCCTCTCCCATGCTTATAAACTCCCTCTCCCTCCTTATAAACTCCCTCTCCCTCCTTATAAACTCCCTCTCCCTCCTTATAAACTCCCTCTCCCTCCTTATAAACACCCTCTCCATGCTTATAAACTCCATCTCCCTCCTATAAACTCCCTCTCCCTCCTTATAAACTCCCTCTCCCTCCTTATAAACTCCCTCTCCCTCCTTATAAACTCCCTCTCCCTCCTTATAAACTCCCTCTCCCTCCTTATAAACTCCCTCTCCCTCCTTATAAACTCCCTCTCCCTCCTTATAAACTTCCTCTCCATGCTTATAAACTCCCTCTCCATGCTTATAAACTCCCTCTCCCTCCTTATAAGCTCCCTATCCCTGCTTATAAACTGCCTCTCCCTCCTTACAAACTCCCTCTCCCTGCTTATAAACTCCCTCTCCCTGCTTATAAACTCCCTCTCCATGCTTATAAACTCCCTCTCCCTCCTTATAAACACCCTCTCCATGCTTATTAACTCCCCCCTCCTTATAAACTCCCTCTCCCTGCTTATAAACTCCCTCTCCCTGCTTATAAACTCCCTCTCCATGCTTATAAACTCCCTCTCCCTCCTTATAAACACCCTCTCCATGCTTATTAACTCCCCCCCTCCTTATAAACTCCCTCTCCCTGCTTATAAACTCCCTCTCCCTGCTTATAAACTCCCTCTCCATGCTTATAAACTCCCTCTCCCTCCTTATAAACACCCTCTCCATGCTTATTAACTCCCCCCTCCTTATAAACTCCCTCTCCCTCCTTATAAACACCCTCTCCATGCTTATTAACTCCTCCCTCCTTATAAACTCCCTCTCCCTCCTTATAAACACCCTCTCCATGCTTATTAACTCCTCCCTCCTTATAAACTCCCTCTCCCTGCTTATAAACTCCTCTCCATGCTTATAAACTTATAGACCCCCGGAACTCTCTCCAGGTAAACTGAGTTTGATTTCTTAGAGTCTTGGAGTGTCAGACAGGCAGGTACAATAACTTATATTCTGTATAACTGGTGAGTGTGAAGCTGTCAGTCCCGGCCCTCGTCTCTGCTACGAGACAAATTAATTCTGTGTGTACTCACCTGGTTGTGGTTGCAGGAGTCGATTCAGAGCTCTTGGCCCCGCCTCTTCACTGGTCGTTACTAGGTCACTCTTCCTGCTACATGAGCTTTATCATACCTCTTCTTTAAGCCATGTATGAATCCTGCCTCCACTACAACACTTCGCAGATTATTTCACTTCCTGACAACTCTTTGAAGAAATACTTTCTAACATCCCTGTGAGTCTTCAACTTCCAATTGTGACGCCTTGTTGCTGTGTCCCATCTCTAGAACATCCTGCCTCTGTCCATCTTGTCAATTCCTCTCATTATTTTATATGTCGTTATCATATCCCTTCTATCTCGCCTGTCCTCCAGTACTCAGCTAATTGTACTCACCTAATTGTGGTTGCAGGGGTCGATACACGGCTCCTGGCCCCGCCTCTCCACTGACCGTTACTGGGTCCTCTCTCTCCCTGCTCCATGAGCTTCATCATACCTCGTCTAAAAAACTATGTATGGTTCCTGCCTCCACTACATCGCTTGCCAGACTATTATACTTCCTAACATCCCTTTGACTCATCTGAGTCTTCAGCTTCCAATTGTGACGCCTTGTTTCTGTGTCCCATCTCTGGAATATCCTGTCCCTGTCCATTTTGTCTATGCCACTCAGTATTTTGTATGTCGTTATCATGTATTCCCTGACCCTCCTGTCCTCCAGCGTCGTCAGACCGATTTCCCTTAAGTGCAAACCTTTGCACTTTCTCTAATTTCATGACGTGTTTGACCAGGTGTGGGTTTCAAACTGGTGCTGCTTACTCCAGTATGGGCCTGACGTACACAGTGTATAGAGTCTTGAACGATTTCTTACTGAGGTACCGTAACGCTATTCTCAGGTTTACCAGGCGCCCATATGCCGCAGCAGTTATCTGGTTAATGTGTGCTTCTGGCGATGTACTCGGTATTGTACTCACCCCTAGATGTTTCTCCTTGAGTAAGGTTTGCAATCTTTTTCCGCCTAGCCTATACTCTGTCTGCGGTCTTCTTTGCCCTTCTCCGATCTTCATGACTTTGCATTTGGCGGGGTTAAATTCTAGGAGCCAGTTGTTGGACCACGCGTCCAGCCTGTCCAGGTCCCTTTGTAGACCTGTCTGGTCCGCATCTGATTTAATTCTTCTCATTAACTTCACACCATCTGCAAACAGGGACACTTCTGAGTCTATCCCTTCCGTCATGTCATTCACATATACCAAGAATAGCACTGGTCCCAAGACTGACCCCTGTGGAACCCCGCTCGTCATTGGCGCCCACTGTGATAACTCATCACGTACATGACTTGCTGTTGCCTCCCTATTAGGTATTCTCTGATCTACTGCAGTGCCCTTCCTGTTATAAGTGCCTGATCTTTTAGCTTCTGTACTAATCTCTTGTGAGGAACTGTGTCGAAGGCCTTCTTGCAGTCCAAGAAAATGCAATCAACCCACCCCTCCCTCTCATGTCTTACTTCAGTTACCTTGTCATATAACTCTAGTAGGTTTGTGACACAGGATTTGCCTTCCATGAATCCGTGCTGGCTGTCGTTTATAACCTTGTTCCGCTCCAGGTGCTCCACCACTCTCCTCCTGATAATCTTCTCCATGACTTTGCATACTATACACGTCAGTGACACTGGTCTATAGTTTAGTGCTTCATTTCTGTCTCCTTTCTTAAAGATGGGGACTACATTTGCCATCTTCCATACTTCAGGTAGTTGTCCAGTTTCAAGGGATGTGTTGAAAATTGTGGTTAGTGGCACACACAGTGTCTGCTCCCTCTCTAAGTACCCACAGAGAAATGTCTGGTCCCACCGCCTTTGATGTATCAAGGTCACTTAGGAGCTTCTTCACCTCCTCCTGAGTTGTGTGTATTTCATCCAACAATTGTTGGTATGTCCCTTGCTGGTGTACCCCACTGTTTTGTCTTCCCAGTGTCCCTTCAGCCCCCACTGTAAATACTTTCTGAAATCTCATATTGAGCTCCTCACATACTTCTTGGTCATTTCTTGTGAGCTCCCCACCTTCTTTCCTCAGCCTGATTACCTGGTCCTTGACTGTTGTCTTCCTCCTGATGTCGTTGTAAAGCAGTTTCAGGTCAGACTTGACTTTCGATGTTATGTCGTTTTTGTACTGCCGCTGGGCCTCCCTCCTTGTCTGTGCATACTCCTTTCTGGCTCGTCGACTAGTCTCTATTTTCCTGAGTCCTTTGCCTTCTGTACTTTGTCTATTCTCTAGTGCACTTAGTTTTTGCCTCCCTACACCTTCGGATGTCGTCAGGTGGGTGGGTGGGTGTGTGTGTGTGTGTGTGTGTGTGTGTGTGTGTGTGTGTGTGTGTGTGTGTGTGTGTGTGTGTGTGCGTGCGTGCGTGCGTGTGTGTGTGGTGTGTCAGCATTTGCTGTCACTTCACGGGGTTAACGACTCCGAGGTTAACATTGCTAACAGTAAACGCTGAAGAGTGGTGATCACCTACGATATTCAAGAATTAACAATATTTATGCAGTGCACAAAGAAATGGCTAAGTATTTTATCCACAGTGGTATATTACAGACCATTCTGGAGAAATACCCTGACTTTGCTAGCTGTAAATAAAGCATTACCACATATGTGCATGTGTGTGTGTGTGTGTGTGTGTGTGTGTGTGTGTGTGTGTTTGTGTGTATGTGCGTGTGTGTGTATGAGTTTGTGTGTGTGTGTGTGTGTGTGTGATTATGTGTGTGTGTGTATGAATTTGTATGTGTGTGTGTATGAATTTGTATGTGTGTGTGTATGAATTTGTATGTGTGTGTGTGTGTGTGTTTGTGTGTATGTGTATGAGTGTGTGAGTATGAGTGTGTGTATGTGTATGAGTGTGTGTGTGTGTGTGTATGAGTGTGTGCGTGTGTGTGTATGAGTTTGTGTATGTGTGTGTGTGTGTGTGTGTGTGTGTGTGTGTGTGTGTGTGTGTGTGATTGTGTGTGTGTGTATGAATTTGTATGTGTGTGTGTGTGTGATTATGTGTGTGTGTGTATGAATTTGTATGTGTGTGTGATTGTGTGTGTGTGTATGAATTTGTATGTGTGTGTGTGTGTGTGATTATGTGTGTGTGTGTATGAATTTGTATGTGTGTGTGTGTGTGATTATGTGTGTGTATGAATTTGTGTGCGTGTGTGATTATGTGTGTGTGTGTATGAATTTGTATGTGTGTGTGTGTGTGTGTGATTATGTGTGTGTGTGTATGAATTTGTATGTGTGTGTGTGTGTGTGATTATGTGTGTGTGTGTATGAATTTGTATGTGTGTGTGTGTGTGATTATGTGTGTGTATGAATTTGTGTGCGTGTGTGATTATGTGTGTGTGTGTATGAATTTGTATGTGTGTGTGTGTGTGTATGAATTTGTATGTGTGTGTGTGTGTGTGATTATGTGTGTGTGTGTATGAATTTGTATGTGTGTGTGTGTGTGTGATTATGTGTGTGTGTGTATGAATTTGTATGTGTGTGTGTGTGTGTGATTGTGTGTGTGTGTATGAATTTGTATGTATTGTATGTGTGTGTGTGTGTGTGAGAGAGAGGAGAGAGAGAGACTCAACAATCAAACATTTGCACCAATAACTCACTACAGTTGTGACCGGGTGTGGAAGTGTGAATTGCTCATTACTCTAAAATTTGTTCATGATTGTAGCCATGTATAAACGTAAGTAACCATTCTTACAGTATTCATTACCTTTGTAACTTGTGAGTTCATTACCTTTTTTAACTTGTGATTCATTACCTTGTACCTAGTTCAGCCATCAAAACTTTGGAGCCCGTCCCTGACCCATTGTGTACCTCTGTAATCTGTAAATACCTTTGTAACTTGTCATGATTGTGACTAGACCTACCTGGAGTTCATTACCTTTGTAAATTGTGAGTTCATTACCTTTGTAAATTGTGAATTCATTACCTCTGTAACTTGCTCAGCTATCAAAACTTTGGAGTCCAGTCCCTGGACCAATTATGTACCTCTGTAATCTTTTGACTACCGCCCACAGGATGGGTATGGGGTGCATAATAAACATATTAAACTAAAACTGCAACAATGTTCCCTGAGCGTCGGAGTGAACGCTGAGTGTCAGAGTGAACGCTGAGTGTCAGAGTGAACGCTGAGTGTCAGAGTGAACGCTGAGTGTCAGAGTGAACGCTGAGTGTCAGTGAACGCTGAGTGTCAGAGTGAACGCTGAGTGTCAGAGTGAACGCTGAGCGTCGGAGTGAACGCTGAGTGTCAGAGTGAACGCTGAGTGTCAGAGTGAACGCTGAGCGTCGGAGTGAACGCTGAGTGTCAGAGTGAACGCTGAGTGTCAGAGTGAAAAGCTGAGTGTCAGAGTGAACGCTGAGTGTCAGAGTGAACGCTGAGTGTCAGAGTGAACGCTGAGTGTCAGAGTGAACGCTGAGTGTCAGAGTGAACGCTGAGTGTCAGAGTGAACGCTGAGTGTCAGAGTGAACGCTGAGTGTCAGAGTGAACGCTGAGTGTCAGTGAACGCTGAGTGTCAGAGTGAACGCTGAGTGTCAGAGTGAATTCTGAGTGTCAGAGTGAATGCTGAGTGTCAGAGTGAACGCTGAGTGTCAGTGAACGCTGAGTGTCAGAGTGAACGCTGAGTGTCAGAGTGAACGCTGAGTGTCGGAGTGAACGCTGAGTGTCGGAGTGAACGCTGAGTGTCAGAGTGAACGCTGAGTGTCAGAGTGAACGCTGAGTGTCAGAGTGAACGCTGAGTGTCGGAGTGAACGCTGAGTGTCGGAGTGAACGCTGAGTGTCGGAGTGAACGCTGAGTGTCAGAGTGAACGCTGAGTGTCGGAGTGAACGCTGGGTGTCGGAGTGAACGCTGAGTGTCGGAGTGAACGCTGAGTGGCTCTGAAGGTTATTCAATAACGTTGTTATATAGACAAATCACGGAGTAACAAGGTAATGAAACGAGAGAATAATGAAAGAGAGAGTAAAGAGAGAGAGAGAAACGAGAGATAGAGTAACGAGAAAGAGTAACGAGAAAGAGTAACGAGAGAGAGTAACGAGAGACAGGGGGAGAGAGAGAGACAGGGGGAGAGAGAAAGAGAGACAGGGGGAGAGAGAGAGACAGGGGTTGCAAGATTCTGTACGAGGCACAAGTACGCTCACACCTTAAGTATGCTCCACTTTCTTGGTTTGCCTGCCCCCCCTCTCATCTGCGACTGCTTGACAGAGTAGAGAACAGAGCAAGACGTCTCATCTCTCGCCTGGACCCATCCTGGATAGATCTGTCATTTCAGCAGAGCCTTCAACATAGGAGGGATGTGGGTGGCCTTACTGTTATGTACAAGGCCAATATTGTCAAAATACCACACTTAGATCCACTTCGAGCACAGCGTGAAACAAGCTTTTATGCCACAAGACGGGCAGAAAGCAGCAACTTCACTCTGGCTGTACCCTTCTCCAGAACATCACTCCATCTGAGATCATACATACCCAGGATGACTCGAGTATGGAACACATTCGTACAGCATAATGATGTCAACGAGATAAAGTCAGTTGATCAAATGAAAATGCTGGCCCACAGATGGCTCCAACTTCATCCTGTTCCCTACTTGTATGTCTCATAACAATAAAAATGCTTTCAAATGAGCTGATGTATGTAACAGCTCTTAGCTTGTCAATAAAGTTAGGAATCCTTAACTTGTAAATAGCTTGTCAATAAAGATAGGGATTCTTAACCTTGTCAAACCCTGTGTAAAAAAAAAAAGAGAGAGACAGGGGGAGAGAGAGAGAGAGACAGAGGGAGGGAGAGAGACAGGGGAGAGAGAGAGAACAGGAGGAGAGAGAGAGAGACAGGGGGAGAGAGACAGGGGGAGAGAGAGAGACAGGGGGAGAGAGACAGGGGAGAGAGACAGGGGGAGAGAGAGAGACAGGGGAGAGAGAGAGACAGGGAGAGAGACAGGGGGAGGGAGAGAGAGACAGGGGAGAGAGAGACAGGGGGAGGGAGAGAGAGACAGGGGGAGAGAGAGGGAGACAGGGGGGGGAGAGAGAGAGAGAGACTTACAATAACATCACAGCTACAATAGTATGTAAACTTCGTGACAATAAAAGTTAAAAGTAAAAAATTCGGTGGATTATCATTACAGTTGGGGACGAAGCTCCAAAACCGTAGGGGTTATAAATCGTCTGGGGAATGAGAGGAAATCAGGTGCAAGAACATGAAGGAACATTGACTGGAGACGCCAAGAATACTGTGTTAACGAAAAACTAAAAATAAAGAATATGAAAAGAAGAGACACCAGAATTAGCCGAGACAAGGAACGAAAAAGAAAAGATAAAATAGGCACAAAAAAAAAACGCAGAATTAAAAAAAAATAAGTTAAAAGAAACGAGGGAACACAAAGGAGAAGGTAATGAAGATCACGCATGGATCACCCACACCAGACAAGAGTTATCAACGTTAACCAGTGTGACAGTCAGTGCTTCAAGGTAATTATACAAACATCACCTCACACATCACAGAATCTATGCTTTCGCCGATTAACTTGACGTCAAGATCAGCCCTGGATTGAAAACAGCCACAAATCCTAACGACGTCAGCCCCACTTTATGCCTGAGACACGTGTTTTAAACATGACAGACGGTGTGGCACTGGCGAGGGGAAAATTTTTATTATTGATTACATAATTCTAGATCTAGAGCTCTGTGACCAGTGTCTCGTGCTGTTGTTTGACCTATTTGTTTCATACTTCACTTTACCCAAAAAAAAAAAAAAAAAATTGATGCTTCACATCGACCTTGTTTAATATCTTGAAAAGTGTATATGAGGTCACCTTGTAGTCTTCAGTTGATGACCAAGAACCAGGTTGGGTGATTTGAGTCTATCTTCATATGGCTTGTTACTTAATGATGGTACAAGCTTGTTGCTCTTCCCAGAGAGTGAGAGAGAGACGGGGGGGAGGGGGGAAAGGAGGCAAGACAGACAGCTGATAATAATAATAATAATAATAATAATAATAATAATTAATAATAATTCGTTTCTTTTCTACAGTATACAGGTAATATAGTTTACGTGTAATAAGATATAATTAGGTACAAAAAATGCACTAGCATGGTGTGCATCTCGGGTCCACGTGGCTCATTTGTACATAAAATAATTGTTGATCTTTGGTCTGGCTGGTAATATGTTGATGCAGCATCAGCAATATAAGCAGAATAATGGATACCTTCAGTCCTTCAATATTTTAGAGAAGAAATCTGCTCCGATGATAACTCTGAGCGAACAACGAAGGATTTTCTTGTAACATTTGAAGACATTCGTCCAGAAATTATGAAGGAATTGTAGCGGATTTTAAAAATAATAAAAAATCAGAAAGGAAGAATTAAACTGAAATATTAGACGCCGAATTATTAAAATATTTGATTTGTCTGTAAGATTTAGGTTGAACAAGTATCGTTGTTGTTCTCTAAGTTGAGCTACGAAATAAATAGTATAAAATACCGACACCATGGAAAAATAGACAAAACTACAGTATAATGTGATCTTTTATCGACTATTATTCGCCCACACAGTCCTCTTCCAGGGGACCTCCATGTTGTGGCGAAGACGCTCTTAGTCCAAGGAATCAGACCCTCTGGTCTACTTTCTTAGACCAAACTTAATTACCCCCCCAATCTTCCCTTCCCTATTCCATCCTCCTCATTCCCTTGCCTCCCCTCTTCCAGCCCTCCCTTTTCCCCATCCCATTTGTAGCCTGTGGAGTCCTTCCCTCTGGCATTACGGTTTCTAGGAAGAGGGAAGTGTGTCGGAGTTCATCCCGCTTCGTGAGGTTCCTCGGGTGTGGTGTAGTTTGCCATGGAATCTGGATTGTCTGGAGGCGCCCTACTCCCTTTCTGGATTTCCGGGAAGTGGCCACAGTGTCCTGCAGATGACAGGTGTATCTCCAGAGGCTGCCTGTCGGTTCTGGGAGGTGACAGCCAAAGAAGGTATGCTTTGTGGCGAATTTCCGATCGCCCTCTCTTGCCCGCCGAGGTGGCTCAGTTGTTGTGAGGTTGCTATTCCCGAGCGCTGATTACTGGCGTGAAGAGTAGGGTATGGCACAGGTTCCACGCTACATCTGCACTGCTTGTGGTCTCGAGGTCCTCTCAAATGAGAGGAGGAACTTACGGCCCTTTCATGCTTTTTTTTTTTTTTTCTTTTTCTTTTTTTTTCTTTTTTTCCTTTTTTTCTTTTTTTCTTTCAAATAATAAGAAAGAAATCCCATCATCATGGAGTCTTCACTCCATGATAAACCTCCTCCACCCAGGCCCCTTTCTGTTACCACATCCTCTGAGAGAGTTAGAGCTAAGGAAGGGGTAGCAGTAATGTTGAAGGATCAGTTATGGAAAGAGGAGAGAGAATATAAATGTATAAATTCAAGGATCATAAGAGTGTAGATGAGAGAGAGAGATTTTGGGAAATGTTAAGCGAGTGTGTAGGAACTTTTGAGCCAAGTGAGAGAGTAATTGTGGTAGGGGACATAAATGCTAAAGTAGGAGAAGCATTTAGAGAGGGTGTGGGAGGTAAGTTTGGGGTGCCAGGTGTAAATGATAATGGGGAGCATTTGATTGATCTTTCTATAGAAGGGGGTTTGGTTATAGGTAACATATTTTAAGAAAAAGAGGATAAATGAGTATACAAGATATGATGTAGGGCGAAATGACAGTAGTTTGTTGGACTACGTATTGGTAGATAAAAGACTGTTGAGTAGACTTCAAGATGTACATGTTTATAGAGGGACCACAGATATATCAGATCACTTTTTAGTTGTAGCTACACTGAGAGTAAAAGGTAGATGGGATACAAGGAGCATGGAAACAGCAAGTAAGAGAGAAGTGAAGATTTATAAACTAAAGGAGGAGGGGGGCTCTGGTGGCCTGGTGGTTAACGCTCTCGCTTCACACGGTGAGGGCCTGGGTTCGATTCCCAGCCAGAGTAGAAATTGGACGTGTTTCTTTCCACCTGTTGTCTATGTTCCCCATCAGTAAAATGGGTACCTGGGTGTTAGTCGACTGGTGTGGGTCGCATCCTGGGACACTGACTTAAGGAGGCCTGGTCACAGACCGGGCCGCGGGGGCGTTGACCCCCGGAACTCTCTCCAGGTCTCCAGGTCTCCAGTTAGGGTAAGGTATAAACAACTGTTGGAAGACAGATGGGCTAGTGAGAGTATAGGCAATGGGGTCCAAGATGTATGGCGTAAGTTTAAGAATATAGTGTTAGTGTTTATCAGAAGTTTGTGGTTTTAGGAAAGTGGGTGCGGGAGGGAAGAAGAGTGACCGGTGGAATGATGTAAAGAGAGTAGTAAGAGAGAAAAAGTTAACATATGAGAGGTTTTTACAAAGTAGAAGTGATGTAAGGAGGGGGGAGCATATGGAGAAGAAAAGACAGGTTAAGAGAGTGGTTAAGCAATGTAAAAAGAGAGCAAATGAGAGAGTGGGTGAGATATCAACAGATTTTGTTGAAAATAAGAAAAAGTTTTAGAGTGAGATTAATAAGTTTAGAAAGCCTAGGGAATGAATGGATTTGTTAGTAAAAATAGGAGAGGAGAGTTATTAAATGGAGAGTTAGAGGTACTGGGAATATGGAGGGAATATTTTGAGGAATTGTTAAATGCTGACGAAGATAAGGCAACTGTGATTTCGTGTATACGGCAAGGAGGAATAACATCTTACAGGAGTGAGGAAGAGCCAGTTGTGAGTGTGAGGAAGGTGCGTGGGGCAGTGGGTAGAATGAAAGAGGGTAAAGCAGCTGGGATTGATGGGATAAAAATAGAAATGTTAAAGACAGGTGGGATATAGTTTTGGAGCGGTTAGTGTTTTTATTTAATAAATGTATGGAAGAGGGTAAGGTACCTAGGGACTGGCAGAGAGCATGCATAGTTCCTTTGTATAAAGGCAAAGGTGACAAAAGAGAGTATAAAAATTATAGGGGAATAAGTCTGTTGAGTGTACCTGGTAAAGTGTATGGTAGAGTTATTATTAAAAGAATTAGGAGTAAGATGGAGAGCAGGATAGCAGATGAACAAGGAGGCTTTATGAAGGGTAGGGGGTGTGTAGACCAAGTGTTTGCAGTGAAACATATAGATGAACAGTATTTAGATAAGGGCAAAGAGGTATTTGTGGCATTTATGGATTTGGAAAAGGCATATGATATAGTGGATAGGGGGGCAATGTGGCAAATGTTGCAAATGTATGGAATAGGAGGTAGGTTAAAAACGGTGAAAAGTTTTTACAAGGATAGTGAGGCTCAGGTTAGAGTATGTAGGCGAGGAGATTATTTCCCAGTAAAAGTAGGCCTTAGACAGGGATGTGTGATGTCACCATGGTTGTTCAGTATATTTATAGATGGAGTTGTAAGAGAAGTGAATGCTCTAGTGTTGGCAAGAGGTGTGGGGTTAAAAAGATGAAGAATCTAACACAAAGTGGGAGTTGTCACAGTTACTCTTTGCTGATGACATTGCTGAAGTTGCAAAGGTTGGTTGACGAGTTTGGTAGGGTATGTAATGGAAGGAAATAAAAAGTGAATAGAGGAAAGAGTAAGGTGATGAGGGTAAAAGAATTAGGAAACGGAAGAATTAATATAAGATTGGAGGGAGAGAATATGGAGGAGGTGAATCTGTTCAGATTTTTGGGAGTGGATGTGTCATCAGATGGGTCTATGAAAGTTGAGGTGAATCATAGAATTAACGAGGGTAAAAAGGTGAGTGGTGCACTGGGGAGTCTGTGGAGACAAAGAACTTTGCCCATGAAAGCAAAGAAGGGAATGTATGAGAGTATAATTATGCCAACACTCTTGTATGGGTGTGAGGCATGGGTTGTGAATGCTGCAACAATTGGAAGGCTGGAGGCAGTGGAGATGTATGTCTCAGGGCAATGTGTGGTGTGAATATAATGCAAAGAATCCATAGTTTTGAGATTAGGAGGAGGTGTGGGATTACCCAAACTGTTATCCAGAGGTCTGAGGAGGGGTTATTGAGATGGTTTGGACATGTAGAGAGGATGGAACGAAATAGAATGACTTCGAGAGTGTATAAATCTGTAGTGGAGGGAAGGCAGGGTAGGGGTCGGCCTGGGAAAGATTGGAGGGAGGAGGTAAAGGAGGTTTTGTGTGTGAGGGGCTTGGACTTCCAGCAAGCGTGCGTGAGCATATTAGATAGCGAGTGGAGATAAATGGTTTTTAGGACTTGACGTGCTGTTAGAGTATAAGCAAGGTAACATTTATGAAGGGATTCAGGGAAACTGGCAGGTCGGACTTCATTCCTGGAGATGGGAAGTACAGTGCCGGCACTCTGAAGGAGGGGTGTTAATGTTTCGGGTTTATAACTGTAGTGTAAGCATGCCTCTGGCAAGAAAGAGATGGAGTGAGTGATGAAAGTTTTTCTTTTTTGGGCCACTCTGCCTTGGTGTGAAACAGCCGATGTGTTAATAAAAATAAAAATCCTGTTCTGACTCGGCTTCATTATTGGACCATTCTCTTGACTCTTCCCATACCCCTGTACCTTCTGCTAGTGATGCTTTGTCATCTGCTCCAGGTGCTAGGGTTCGCCCATTTCTGCTAGTGCCTCTGCCTCTAGCTATGCGTCCGGCTTCCCCTCCCCGAATACGGTGTGATGGTTTTTGGATCACCCACCTACCTCGGGTCAGGCCACCTTCGGTACTATGCCTAAATGTCTCAGACCATTTACTGACTACGGTTCTTCTATGTCTACTCATTCTACCCAAAAATGACCTACACGGCACCCAGTTCTTTTGTGCACCATGTTTACAAGTATGCAGTGGACTCATTTTTTTTCCCTAGATCTGACATCTCCAACTGATTATCTTTTTGAGCATAGTATTGGTAAAGCTCTTTTATGACACGTTGGCCAAAATATATCCTTTCACACTCTTCGAAGCATTGCGTTCATCGTTACAGTTCAGAATGAAGAACAAGCTCATGATCTTTCCCATATTACTCCCATAGATAACATTCCAGTCACAGTTCACAAGTACGCTACTCTCAATTCTTGCAGTGGTATGGTGGTTTTACCACATAACATTGTACAGTGATTTCTTGTCTTGCGGTGATGATATTTTGGAACACTTAGCCCTTCAGGACCTTTCTATTCTCAAAGTGGATACATATGTCCTGCCCACTGGTTGGCAGGACATATGTATCCACTTTGCTTTCCTAGAGGTCCATAAAGTGGTCCCTACTCCCCGACAGTGTCAAAATTCCTGGCGCTTTGGACACCCTGCTAAATACTGCAGATCTTTGGCAGAGTGCCCGGTCTGCGGTGCCGCAGATCATACAGATACATCTTGCAGTCTTCCCCCCACTTGTCTCAATTGCAGTGAACCTCATCCTTCGTTTTCCCGCCGTTGTCAGGTCTGTCGTCATGAACGAGAAATCCGTTGTCTTAGGGAGAGTGAAGGCCTCACTTATGCTATGGCTGTCTCTCGGCTCCACCGTCAGGGGAATCTTCCTTGTATCCCTTATTCATGAGTAGCTAGGAGACCTCCGACCTTGGCGGTCCCCCGCCTACCAGCTCTTCCACTGTTGTGTCTTCTGGGGTCACCCCTGCCTCTGATTCTTTTGTAGTTTTACCCTCTAAAAACCCCATCTTCTTACCTACTTCTACGCGACTGTCTGGAGTTTTGAGACTCTCTGATCACAGGTTCTATCCCCGCCTGTGGTTTTTTTTTTTTTCTATTCTTTCCTGCCCATTAGTTCCTCAGTCTACAAGGCCTCGCACCCCTGCATTTTTGCGCCTTGACCTGGGAAGCTGAACCTGTCTCATAAGCCAAAGTCTCTTTGCATTCCTCCAGTACTAACAATTTCTCAACAGTTTTCCTTTTCAGCCTCAGTTCCTCGTTTTAACCCCCTTTCTAACTCACACGGAGGTGGAGGTTCACCCCTCTCGCATAGTTCCCTCTTCTGTTCCCTCCCAGTCTTCTTTCCCAGTTACCTTCCAACCTTCTTCCTCTCCTGTTCCACTGCAGGACTCTTTTGCCTCTGCCAGCGCATCTCTCCAGGTTCATACTCCCCTCCCCTCTCAGACCTCTCTGGTTCCCTCCATAGTCTCCTCAGTCTCTACTTGCTCTACCTCACCTGTCTCTGAAATCATGGTATCGGCATCTTCCTTAACCACTGAGACACTGCACACTATCTCCAACTATACTTTGGAGACGAAACCCTCGATGGACACTGACGTGCCTCCTTCTACTACTTCTTATTTTTCATGACCCTCACAGCAATCTTTTCCTTCACAGCATTCTGATTCCTCCTTGCTTACATGCTTACCGTTGACGCCACAGATTAACTTCGTTGACCCTACTACCCCATATATTTTGTCGCTTCTTATTGTTGCATACCTGTCTTTGTAAATAATGACTTATTTACAATGGAATAATCGTGGCCTCAAGGGTAATCAGAGAGAGCTCCAGGTGTTGCTCTTCCAGTTTCCCCAGTCTATGTTGAGTTACAAGAGCCCAAACTTCGTTCATCTGTTATTCGTCCTGTTTCAGGTTATGTGCTGTTGCATTCTTCTGATCCCTTTCCTGATGAATCATTAATGAGAGCACACTTCTTGTGCACGTTTGTATACCATATCAACAGGTCTTTGTTTGTTCTCTGCTGCATTATACTGCAGCCCGTATTTATTTGTGCAGATGGTATACAGTTTGCTCTCTGTATCTCTCCCCTTCCCATGCATTCTGTATCTCGGATATTGCATTCTTGATCTCTTCTCTACCACCGCCCATCTTGTTGTTAGGTGATTTTAATGCTGACCATCATCTAGGGAGGGTCTCACTGTGACTTCGTGGTGATCAGTTGGAGACTCTTCTCACCTCTTTATGTTTTAAATACGGATGCTCCCACCCATTTTGACTCTTGCACTGAGTTTCTCTCTTACATTGATCTTTATATCTGCTTATCAAATCTGTTCTCCCAGATTTGCACGACAGTGATCGCTTTCCTATTCTTCTTTCTTCTACTACATATTCCTGACTTCCTCATAGCCCTCGTTGGCAATTTGGACTAGCGAACTGGGATTTATACTCTCGTCTTACCGCTTTTTGTGAGGACCCTTCTTCGTCCTCTGTTGATAATAATAAAGTATCTTTATTTACTACAATTACATATACAAGGTATACAGTCCTAGCTGACATCAATGACATACTACTATATAGAAAGCCTCTTGTTATGCAGAGCATTTCAGGCAAATTAGGTCCTTGTCCCAGGATGCGACCCACACCAGTCGACTAACACCCAGGTACCCATTTTACTGATGGGTGAACATGGACAACCGGTGTAAAGAAACGCACCCAATGTTTCTATCCGCTTTGGGAATTGAACGCAGACCCTCGCCGTGTGAAGCGAGAGCTTTAGCGATCAGGGCACTGGTGCACCAGTTTTTCGACCTTAGTTTTGATTGCTGCATCATGTTCTATTCCTCAAACCTCAGGTAGGCATTCTCAGACATACATGTCTTGGTGGTCTCCTGCGTGTGCCCATGCAGTGCATTTCAAACTCTGTGTGAGGTCGTTATCAGTATAATCAGACCTCAGATTTTCTCTTGGATTTTAAGCAGGCAAGGGCAGTTGCTCTCCGCGTCATATGCGGCACTAAACGCACTTGTTGGCAAGACTATGTGTTTACCATTACCTCGACTTCCCCTATGTGTGTGGTTTGGAAAAAAGTACGGAAGTTGTGTGGCAAGTACGCTCCGGACCCAGCTCCAGTTCTGCGGGTTTCTGGTGTTAGTGTTGCGGAACCTCTTAAAGTTGTCATGGAAATCGGGAACTATCTTGTTCGTGTCTCCCAAGGGCTTCACTTCTGTCCCGCATTTCTCGCGTCTAAGTCTACCAAAGAGCAATTGCCCTTAGATTTCTCTTCTAATGGAGTGGAGCCATATGGTGTACCTTTCACTCTCCTGGAGCTAGAGTCCATGCTTTCCGCTTGCTAGTCATCGGCAGCTGGGCCTGATGATATTCATATCAGTATGCTACTACATCTGCTTTCTACAGCTCTTATAGTCCTTTTGCGTCTTTTCAATCTTATTTGGATGCGAGGGGTTCGCCCTCAACAATGGAAATCTGCCATTGTCCTACTGGTTTGCAAACCAGGCACTTCGGGGCTTGATGCCTTTCATTATCGTCCCATTGCTCTGACCAGTGTAGTCTGTAAGATGATGGAACGATTGGTAAATAGACGTTTGTTATGGTAATTGGAGACTCCCACTAGTCTTTCTCCTCTCCTCTACTTTGGACCCCTTGCTCCTCAGATACGTGTGTGCGAAATGCCTTTGCTAACAAACACTCCATCCTAGCAGTTTTTTTTTTTTTTTTTTTTTTTTTTTTTTTTTTTTTATTGAGAAGGCATATGACACCACTTGGATATATAACATTTTAGCCCAAGCCCACTCCTTAGGCCTCCGGGTAATCTACCAACCATCCTTGCTGCTTTCTTATCTGACAGACATTTTCGTGTCCGTGTTGGTGCCTTGCTTTCCTCAGACTTTGTTCAAGCCGAGGGAGTCCCACAAGGTTGTGTCCTTAGCACTACCCTTTTTCTCTTAGCAATAAATGACCTACCTTCCGTTCTTCCATCGCATATTTGGTCACTTTATGTGGATGACTTCGCTATAGCTTACTCAGGCGCTGATTGTCGCCTGGTAGCAGCCTACCTTCAGGATGCCATTGACCGAGTTTCCCATTGGGCTACTTCTCATGGCTTTAAATTTTCTAGTACGAAAACCCATTTCATTGCCTTCACTAGACGTCCTCATATCCCAGATGTTCCATTATATTTACACAGCTCACGTATTCCAGAATGTGATAAGGTCAAGTTTCTTGGCCTTCTCTTCGATTGCCGATTGACATGGAAACCTCGCATTTCCTCTGTGAAGGCAGCTTACCATGGTCAGCTGAATCCCCTTAAAATTCTTGTGCATCGTTCATGGGGAGCAGATCGCCGAACTCTCCTCCGTTTGCATTCCACCCTAGTCTTGTCCAAGCTGGATTATGGCGACCAAGTCTATTCTGCGGCTTCTACTATTTCTAAGTTAGATCCCCTTCATTATCAGAGTCTATGTTTATGCCTTGGTGCCTTTCCTTCATCCCCTGTTGAAAGCCTCTATGCAGAGGCGAATGTTCCTTCCTTAGCTGATCGTCGTGATGCTCATTGTCTTCGTTGCTTTGTCCGCGATCATGACCTTAGTGTTTCTTCTATGTGTAGGTTGGTCTCAGACGTTAGTAGAAGCCCATTGTTTGTTCAGTGCCCCTGCCTACTCCGATCGTTTTCTCTTCGTCTTCACTCACTCCGGTCTTCTCTCCAGTTGCCTCCCTTGTATGTTCATTTAGCGTCTGCCTTTTCCCATCCCCCTTAGGAAGTTCCGACGGTTCGTGTCTGTTCTCCCCTACTGCCATGTCCCAAAGCTCTCCTGCCTGCAACTGCTTCTCGCTCTCTTTTTCTCGATCACATTCGGTCACATGCTCGTGCTGTCGCTGTTTATACAGATGGTTCTATATCTTCTGACGGTATTGGGTTTGCAGCAGTGTTCCCTGACGATGTTGTCTGAGATCATTTGTTAGACTCGGCTAGTATTTTTACTGCCGAGTTGTATGCCATCCTCATAGCACTTCTTCGTATTACATTATGTCTCCTTCTACGTTTGTGATCATTTCAGATTCCCTCAGTGCTTTACAAGCCATTAAACAATTTGATTCCCCTTATCCATTAGTCTTTCGTATTCAACTATGGTTACACCGTGTGGCTAGCAAAAATAAAGACGTTGTCTTCTGTTGGGTCCCTGGACATGTTGATGTGCAGGGCAGTGAACAAGCAGATGCTGCTGCACGGTGAGCGGTGCATGATCTTCCAGTTTCCTGAAGGGGTATTCCATTCAGAGATTATTTTCCAGTCATCTCAGCCCGGCATCGCAGCTGTTGGCAACAACAGTGGTCGGGCATGCACCATAACAAATTGCACTTTATTAAACTGCTTTTAGGTTTGTGGCCATCTTCTTACCACCGTTGCTGTACTCGGGAGACTGCTCTCCTGGCTCTTCATTGGCCATACTCGCATTACTCATGGGTATCTCATGGAACGACACCCTATTCCTCTCTGTGAGGTTTGTCTGGTTCCTATTTCAGTTCTTCACTTTCTTGTAGATTGTCCGGTTTACCAGCGAGCTCACAGGATTTGCCTCTAACGCCACTGCCGCTCTACCACTCTTACCTTATCTTCCCTTCTTGCAGACGGCCTGGCCTTTGACTTACAATCACTTTTTGACTTTTTGTCAGCAAATGCTTTACTGTACAGACTTTGACACATAGCCCTTAGCGTCCCTTCCAGCCCCTTCTCTCCCCTCACCTCTGATCCCCTCTCAGAACTATTTTCTGCCCGGCAGCGCTGTATGACCTTTGTCTCTCTCTCTCTCTCTCTCTCTCTCTCTCTCTCTCTCTCTCTCTCTCTCTCTCTCTCTCTCTCTCTCTTCTATATTCCTCTCTTTTCAAGGTGCCTAAACACTTATTATAACCCACTTTTTGCATCCAACCCCTATTTTAATCCACATAATCCTTATATTTATAAATTTATATTCCCTTTTCTCTTTCCATAACTGATCCTTCAACATTATTGCTACACCTTAATTAGCTCTAACTCTCTCAGATACTCCTAACCTAACCCCATTTAATTCTCCCCACTGAAACTCCCCTGCCCCCTTCAGCTTTGTTTCTCTTAGCCATTCATCCAATTTCTTCTCATTCATAACACTGGCAGTCATGTCGTTTCTTCACTGAATCCTGGAGTTTACCTGAAGAGGGTTTCGGGGATAAACGCCCCTGCGGCTCGCTCTGCGACCAGGCCTCGTGGTGGCTCAGGGTCTGATCAACCAGGCTCTTACTGCTGGCCGCACGCAAACTGATGTACGAAACACAGCCTGGCTGGTCAGGTACTGACTTTAGGTGCCTGTCCAGTGCTTTCTTGAAGATAGCCAGGGGTCTATTGGTAATCCCCCTTGTGTATGCTGGGAGGCAGTTGAGCAGTCTTGGGCCCCGGACACTTACTGTGTTGTTTCTCAGTGTACTCGTGGCGCCCTTGCTTTTCATTGGGGGAATGTTGCATCTCCTGCCGAGTCTTTGGCTTTCATAGTGAGTGATTTTCGTGTACAAGGTTGGTACTAATTCTCTTAGGATTTTCCAAGTGTATATTATCATGTATCTCTCTCGCCTGCATTCCAGGGAATACACATCAAGGGCCTACAACCGTTCCTAGTAATTTAGGTGCCTTGTCGTACTTATGTGTGCTGTGAAAGCTCTTTGTACACTCTCCAGGTCAGCAGTTTCGCCTGCCTAGAGAGAACAAGCGATTGGAAGAGAATCATGAGCTTGGCGTCCCTAGTTTCGAAGGTTCTCATTATCCATCCTACCATTTTCCTAGCAGATGCAGTAGATACATTATTGTAGTTTTGAAGGCGAAATCCTTTCACATTATCACTCCCAGGTCCTTCACATTACTTTTTCGCTCTATTGTATGGTTAGAATTTATGGTATATCCTGATACAGTTTTAATTTCCTCAAGGTTTCCGTATCTGAGTAGTTGAAATTTCTCTTAATTGAACTTCATATTGTTTGGAGTGGCCCATTTGAAGATTTGGTTGATGTCCACTTGGAATTTTGCGGTGTCTTCGATGGAGGTCACTGTCAGGGCAATCCAGGTGTTATCTGCAATGGAAGATACGGCTTACATCTCTGTCTATATCAGATAGGAGGAATAGAATGGGAGCAAGTACTGTGCCTATGTTTACTGTTACTCTGTGTTCTGTCTGTCAGGAAGTTATAGATCAATTTACCAACTTTTCCTGTTATTCTTTTATCACGCATTTTGTGCTCTGTTACACCATGGTCACACTTGTTGAAAGCTTTTACAAAGTCTGTGTATACTACATCTGTATTTTGTTTATCCTCTACACTGTCTATAGCATCCAGGACCTTGTCATAGTGGTCCAGTAGCTGGGACAGGCAGGAGCGACCTGCTCTAAACCCATGTTCCCCTGGGTTGTGTAACTGATGGGTATCTAGGTGGTTGGCAATCTTGCTTCTTAGAACCCTTTCAAAGATTTTTATTATATGGGATATTAGTGCTATCAGTCTGTAGTTATTTGCAATTGCTTTACTACCAC
Organism: Cherax quadricarinatus; assembly: GCF_026875155.1. Classification (NCBI taxonomy): domain Eukaryota; kingdom Metazoa; phylum Arthropoda; class Malacostraca; order Decapoda; family Parastacidae; genus Cherax; species Cherax quadricarinatus. Next base: position 11,197,794 of record NC_069425.1, on the reverse strand, counting down.
CTTTTTAGAGTGGGGCTATGTCTGTTGTTTTTAGTGAGTGTGGGATGACCCCTGTGTCTATGCTCTCTCTCCATAAAATGCTGAAGGCACGCGACAGGGGGCTTGCAGTTCTTGGTGAACACGGAGTTCCATCAGTCTAGACCTGGGGCAAAGTACATGGGCATGTCATTTGTTGCCTTTTCAAAGTCTTGTGGTGTTAGGATAGTATCCGAGATTTTTTATATGACCAAATTTTGGGTCTCGTTCATAAAAATTGTCGACCCTTAGTCTGGGTAGCGGCTCGCTGAACACTGAGTCGTATTGGAACTTTAGTATCTTGGCTGTCATCTGTGTATGTCCCATCTTGTTTAAGCCGGGGCCCAGTACTGGATGATGTTTTTTTTAGATTTGGCACAAGAGAAAAAGTATTTTGCTTTTTTTTCGATTTCCTTTATGGATTTTAGTTCTTCCTGCGATTCTTGTCTCCTGTAAGATTCCTTCAGCTTTAGTTCGATATTTGCAATTTCATTGACCAGTGCCTTCCTTCGTATTTCAGATATTTTGGCCCTTTTAAGCAACTCTCTGACTCTTTGCCTTCGTCTGTATAGGGAGCATCTCTCTCTCTTTAGTTTACATCATCTCTCTCTTTTTCTTATTGGACTGTGCCTTGAGCAGATCTCAAGAACCACAGAGTTTATTTTTTCTAGGCAAAAGTTCGGATCCGTGTTGTTTAGGATATCTTCCCAGCTTGTTTCATTTAGGACATGATTGACTTATTCCCATTGTATGTTTTTGTTATTGAAGTTGAATTTAGTGTAGACACTCTCATGACTGATCACATTTTGCTGGTCAGGAGCCCTGTGCATATATGTCTGTACCTCTATTATGTTGTGATGTGAGTGTATTGTCTTTGATACGGTTATATTACGTATCAGATCGTCGTTGTTAGTGACGGTGAGGTCCAGCGTATTTTCTAGTCTTGTAAGTTCTAATATTTACTGGTTTAAAGTGAATATGGTGCAGAGATTTAGTAGCTCGTGTATGTGTGACGTTTCATCTGAGCTGCCTCCCGGGGTGATCTCTGCTAAATTATTTGCTACACCCCTCCATTTTAGGTGTCTCAAGTTGAAATCTCCCAGTAGCAAGATGTTTGGGGCAGGAGTTGGGAGATTTTCCGTCTGGAAAATCTCCCAGAATTGCTGGGAAGTTGCATCTGGAGGCTTTTATACAACCACAATGACAAGGTTTTGGTTTTCAGTCTTTACTGCCAAAACCTCAACTACATCATTTGAGGTGTTTAGGAGTTCTGAGCAAATGAGCGACTCTGTGATGTACAGCCATCCCCCCATCCCCTTGTTACCTGTTTAGTCTGTCGCACTTGAATAGGTTATAACCTGGGATCCATATTTCGTTGTCAAAATGATCCTTTATGTGGGTCTCTGTGAATGCTGCAAACATTGCATTGGACTCCATGAGTAGTCTCCTAATGTAAGAAATTTTGTTTGTTGAAGGCTTTAGACCCCTGTATGTTGGCAAAGACAAATGTCATTATATTGATGGTAATTAGAGGGGTTTTATTTGTTGGCTTTAATATCTGTTGTTCTGGAGTGGAGGCCAGTGACTGTGCCTCTGCTCCAGAAATATTTTCAGTTGGTGCAAGATTACTGTCATTTCTTGCCAGTCTTTTTTCCCTCCTGACCCTAAAAAAACCTCTTTTTCTGGAGAGGTTATGGCTCCCCTCTTATGTTTTCCATAGTCTGGCTGGTCTGTCTTCTTGTCCCCTTTAGATGATGTGCCTGACAGTATGTTGTAGCATTTTCTTTCATGGAGTGACGAGTGACACATTTCGGAGTGAAATAAGTTACAGGAAAGAGAGTTGCACCCTCCTGTTGTCATGTGGGTGCGGCATTTTTTGGGCTGGTCAAAGGTGCATGTCCCACCTGTTTTACCAGATATACCATGCCTGCAGATACCCAAGGCATAGAATTGGCATAGATTGGAATTTTGTTTTCTAGGATTTTTTGTAGCTGCATTCACTACTGGTGCATTTTTTTCTGTTTCCCCTCTACCTACCGCCCCTGTATGGACATCAGTGCTTCCACCAGGTTTTTCTGGTAATGTGTCAACACCATTCCTTGAGGCATCATCCCCTTTTGTTCCATCTCCAGCAGTATCGCTATTTTGTACCTCTGTAAATTGAATGGCGTTGTCTTTGCCTGTTTCATCACCAGGGCCACTATCTCCTTTTGGTGCACTGTCCTCCAGGACAAAACTAGCACCCTCAGGAGCACTGTCCTCCAGGACAACACTAGCACCCTTAGGAGCACTGTCTTCTAAGACAGCCCCGTCCAACCCACCTATGTCTTTCAAGAAGGATCTTTTATTATAAATGTAATTTCCTCATACAGGTGTATCTCGTTTGGGCAGACGCAAAACATTTCTCTGATTTTATATCAAACGTAGTTGCTGGTTTAAAATTCCTGCACAACTCATGGGACCATTTACCATACATGGCAAGCAATCCAGGCATTATTTTGTCCGTTACTCTTTCTAGACACTACGCAGATTTTCATGGTGGTGGTCATTTACAACACTTTACAACTCTCCTAACTAGCTAGTCTATAACTAATAGAAATATTTAGTTGTCTTTAACAGTTCTTCCGGTTTGGCTGGCTAGGATAGGCTTATTATATAAAAGATTATATTTATATTTTATATATATATATATATTATAATATATATATATATATATTATATATTGGATATATAGATATTGGTATATATACTGTAGTTTGATATGAGACAATCTTGCCGCTGCTAGCAGTAGCTGTTTGGGTGTTTGGTTTGATACGGGCGCCTAAAAAACCCAGTTAGCTAGTGAATCTGGTCACAGGATACCTTATTTTTGCAATTCGGTTGGTGTTAGGAGTGCATAGGACATAACATAAGAAAGAAGGAACACTGCAACAGGTCTACTGTCCCATGTGAGGCAGGTCCACGTAATCCTCGGTTTAAACCAATAACCCACCCAGTCAGGTCACATCCACTTAAGGATGGAGCACGGCACCAGACCCAGCAGCACAAGCTAGTCAGGTTCAACTCGCACCCACCCACACCCACTCATGTATTTATCCAACCTATTTTTAAAACTACACAACGTCTTAGCTTCTATGACGGTACTCGGGAGTTTGTTTCACTCACCCAACTCTAATACCAAAAAAGTACTTTCCTAATCCCTTTCCCGATTTTAAATTTTTTAAATTGAAATCATTTTAGATATTTTTTTCAGCACTCCCTTTACATCCCTTTTTTTATTACTGCTCTCCATTTTACCTCAAATTATCTCCCCTAATTCTACGCCTTTTTAGATTAAAAAAAGAAGCACAAAACCCAAGGCATACAGCTCCTTCTAGAGAGTGCAGATTCAGGCCCCCAGTCTATCCTCATAGAAACCGGGGACTTCGACGCCCCCCCATATGAACAGCCGGGCCTTTCCCCGGGACCCTTTTTTTTCATACCCAAGGTTTTTTGGGCACTTATATCCTGTTTTAGTTTTTCTAATTCTTTTTTACCTCCACCCCGTAAATGCCTTTTTCATATTATTGGCTAGGTAGGGCATGGTGAAGAAAAATTACGGAAATTTTTTGCTTTCATTGTGCATATTGAGACCAAAACAGGATTATTTTCCCCAAATAATCTAAATTTTTTTTATTTAATTTTCTTTTTATTTTTGTAATTTAAACATGGAAGGGTTTTCTATATAAACAGAAGGGGACGAGGGCTCGAACCGCTGTCGTAATTACAGTCCGATGGTTTACCTCTAGGCTATCCCAGGCCTCTATGAAACAGATTGTCAAAATCAACAAGAGGGAAACAAAACCCCCGCCGATAACATGCGGATTCCCCCTTTTTTTAAATTTTTCTGGTTATATAAACGACATGTCCCCTCAGTGTCAAGTGCAAAAATCCCAATGTATGCGGATACAGTGCTCTGTTAGTGTCAGGTAAAAAACCGCAAGATATACTAATGTAATAACACTGGAAATGGTCCGCCAAATGGTTATAAAAAATAAACTACGTTACCTCGGGAAAAGGAAGCCATATCTTCGGTACGAAACAACTGGAAGGGTAAATAATTTTAATGCCCGGTGTAATGGGGGGCCCCTCATTCAGTTCCCAGAAAAAATCTGGGAATTCCCTTTACCCCTGCATGCAGGAAAGTGATAGGGACAGTGTATAAAACAGCGAATGCAGACAATGAGGCTGCAGGGCCCCCGTCCGCCCTTATCGTGCACTGGACTCGCTTGCTCTTTTAGGGGACCTGCTTTTACAAAAAAAAAACTGAAAGTGACTGCAAACACCAGAACAAAATGGTAAGATTCATCCTGGGCCTGGTCCAAGTTGCATGTAGCCGGATGAAATTAAAAACAATTGGATACTAAAGTTGAAGACTAGTAAAACAACCGAAGTTTAAATCAAGTTTTTAAAATTGCTCGCAGTGTCCAGAATATTTTGTGCTAATTTTGTCAAGGTTTAGAACCAAAACAACCATAGTACTGGGGGAAAACACAATTTGTAGTACCCAGCAGTGCCAGGTTTTAAAACACCTTTTTTGTACACAGTAAAGTAATGGAACAGACGCCTGCAATGTCAAAAAACAGTCAAGCTGAACCCGTTTAAGAAGAGAGACAAAAGGGGTTGATGAAGTACCGACAGAAGGGGGAAGAATGATTTTTTTAATTTTTTACTAAGAACATTAAAAAAAAAATAACTCATTTTACCTTATTTCAGAATATCTCCTTTTATATAATAAAAGAAAATTTCTCCTTTCAGGTAATAAGGGATTAAAAGGCCCTAAAATTTTGGGTTACGCTTCTCTACAAATGCTGCTATGTATATAATTTTATGAACTGTATTTGTGTATACCTGAATAAACACTTTGGGAAAGGGTTTGGAGGCAATACTGTAACAAAATTCCGTCACACAAGAAATTTAAAAATAATCTACTGTTAAAGCCCTGGGCCGGGAAGGAGTTCAGTCGGGGCACGTTGGTCCTTGCGGAATGTAAAAAATAAGGAATGACAAAAAAATTTTTCCCCACAGAGTTTATAGACCATGGAAGAATTTTATAACAGTAAGTGCAAAAAACCTTGAAAAAAAATGTATATTAAAAAAATTATTGAAAACTGGAACCACGGCATAAAGTTTTCCTCTAACCAAATAGGTAATTAAATAGGTAAATTTCACACAAAAAGGGTGGTGGGGGTGCGGTTCTACAGGGTAGTACCACCTCCAGGAGGGCATTTTAAACCCAAACCCCTTTTAAATTTGGTACTGAATTAATGAGCGGAAAAGAGGGGAAAAACGGACCACCACATGCTTTAATTTTTCTGTATAATGGTTAAGGTAGTGAAAAATGTGAAGGGTTGTAGGGGTTTCACCACCCCTTTATGACTCCACCATCCCCCTTTGTGACTCCCCCCCCTTATGACTCCACCATCCCCCAGTGACCCACCACCCTTTTTGCTCCACCATCCCCTTTGTGACCCCCCATCCCCTTTGTGACTCCACCCTCCCCTTTGTCTCCCCCATCCCTTAGGCTTCACCATCCCCTTTGTACTCCACCATCCCCTTGTGACTCCCCCATCCCTTATGACATACCATCCCTTTGTGTCCACCATCCCCTTTGTGACCCACCATCCCTTTGTGACTATCCCACCCCTTTGTGACTCCCCCATCCCCTTTGTGCTCCACCATCCTTAGTGGCTCACCACCCTTGTGACTCCACCATCCCCGGACTCCCCATCCCCATGACTTAAAACCCTTATTGACCCACCCTCCCAGTGCTCCCCATCCCCTTTGTGACTCCCATCCCTTATGACCCACCTCCCCTTTTGACTCCCCACCCTTAGTGACTCCCCCACCCTTTGTGGGCTCCCCCATCCCTTTGGGGCTCCCCTCCCTTAGGGCTCCACCATCCCTTAGTGACTCCCCCCATCCCTTTGGCTCCCCTCCCCTTATGACTCCCCCATCCCTTAGGAACCCCCCATCCTTATTCTCCACCCTCCTTTTGTGATCCACCATCCCTTAGGGGCTCCACCCCCCTAGGATTCACCCATCCCCTTTGTGACTCCACCATCCTTAGTGACTCCACCATCCCTTAGTGCACCCATCCCTTAGTGACCCACCATCCCTTATGGCTCCACCCCTTAGTGACTCCACCCTCCCTTAGGCCCACCACCCTTTGACTTCACCACCTTAGTGACTCCACCACCCTTATGGCTCCACCACCCCTTTGTGATCCACATCCCCTTTTGGGGTAACACCGTCCCCCCTTGTGACTCCACCCCCTTAGTGCCCCCACCCCTTAGTGACTCCACCATCCCCCCCAGGGTTCCCATCCCTTGTACCCACCATCCCTTAGTGACCCACCATCCTTAGTGACTCCACCTCCCTTTGTGATCAACCACCCTTAGTGGGCTCCCACCCTTTGTACTCCACCCTCCCCCAAGGCTCCCCCATCCCTAGTGACTCCACCACCCTTTTGACTCCCCACCCTAGGACTCCACCCCCCCTTTGTGATCCCCATCCCCTTTGTGGCTCCACCATCCCCCATGCTCCACCCTCCCTTAGTGACTCCACCATCCCTTATGACTATCACCCTCCCCATGACTCCCCCCCATCCCTTAGTGGCTCCCCCATCCCCTTTGTGACCACCACCCCTTTGTGATATCCCATCCCTTAGTGACTCCACCCTCCCCTTTTGGGGCTTTCCCCACCCTTTGTGACTCCCCCATCCCCTTTGTGATTTCACCCCCCTTAGTGACTTCCACCACCTTATGACTCCACCATCCCTTAGTGCTCCCCACCCCCTTTGTGGCTCCACCATCCCTTAGTGCTCCACCATCCCCTTTGTGGTCCCCCATCCCCCATGACTCCACCTCCTTATGCTCCACCATCCCCTTTAAGCCCACCATCCCTTTGTGACTCCACCACCCTTTGTCTCCCCCCACCCCCTTTTGGGGGCCCCCATCCCTTGTGACTCCACAAACCCTTATGACTCCACCACCCTTAGTGGTCCCCCCCCCTTTGTGGCTCCCCCCCCTTAGTGATCCACCTCCCTTATGGTCCACCACCCCTTTGTGACTCCACCACCCTTAGTGCTCCCCATCCTTAATGGCTCCACCATCCCTTAGTGACTCCACCACCTTAGTGACTCCCCCACCCCTTAGTGGCTCCCCCATCCCCTTGTGACCCACAATCCCTTGGGACTCCCCACCCCCTTTGTGGTCCACCACCCTTTGACTCCACCCTCCTTTAGTCTCCCCCATCCCTTGTGCTCCACCACCTTAGGGGACTCCACCATCCCCTTTTGGCCCCCTCCCCTTTTGACTCCACCCTCCCCTTATGACTCCCCCACCCCTTAGGTCCCCCATCCCTTAGTGATTCACCATCCCCCATTGCTCCCCCACCCTTGTGACTCCCCCCATCCCTTAGGACTCCACCACCCTTTTGGGCATACCACCCTTGTGGTCCACCACCCATACTCCCCATCCCCTTGTGACTCCCCCATCCCTTAGTGATCCCCCACCCTTAGTGCTCCACCCCCTTAGTGACCACCATCCCTAGGACTCACCTCCCTTAGTGCTTACCATCCCTAGACTCCAACCATCCCTTGTGCTCCACCATCCCTTTTTTTACTCCCCATCCCCTTTGTGACCACCATCCCCCTTAGGGCTATCACCATCCCTATGACTCCACCCCCTTTGCTCCACCCTCCCTTTTTTGCTCACCATCCTTGTGGCCCAACCCCCTTGTGCTCCACCTCCCTTTGTACTCCCCCACCCCTTTGTGGCTCCACCCTCCCTAGTGACTCCACCACCCATGCTCCCCACCCCAAAATGATCCACCATCCCTTTGACTAACACCACCCTTAGTGGGTCCACCATCCCCTTTTGACTCCACCATCCTTTGTTACTCCACCATCCCTTTGTGCTCACCATCCCTTATGCTCCACCCTCCCTTATGACTCCCCACCCTAGTGACTCCACCATCCCTTAGTGCCAAATCCTAGTGCTCCCCCATCCCCTTTTGACCCTTTCCCCTCCCTTAGTGCTCCCCCATCCCTTTGTGCTCCCCACCCTTTGTGACTCCCCCATCCCCCTTTGTGCCACCATCCCCTTTGTGATTCACCATCCCTTAGTGACTCCACCCCCCTTTGACTCACCATCCCTTAGTAACACCATCCCCCTTGTGAAATCCACCCCCTTAGTGACTCCCCCATCCTGTGGCCCACCCTCCTTATGACTCCACCACCTTAGTACTCCACCATCCCTTATGACTCACCATCCCTTGGACCCACCTCCCCTTTTGGCTCCACCATCCCTTAGTGGCTCCACCATCCCTTAGTGATTTAAACCCTCCCCTTTTGACTCCACCCTCCCTTAAATGACTCCCCCATCCCCCAGTGACCCACCATCCCTTAGTGACTTCACCCTCCCTTTTGACTAAAACCCTCCCTTATACTCCACCATCCCTTAGTGACTCCACCCCCCTTAGTGGCCCACCATCCCTTTGTGACTCCCCCATCCCTTTGTGGCCCCACCCTTTTGGGACTCCACCCTCCCCTTATGACTCCACCATCCCTTAAGGCTCCACCACCCCTTGGACCCCCATCCCTTAGGGCTCCACCCCCTTTGGCCCCCATCCCTTTGTGACTCCACAATCCCTTATGACTCCCCCACCCCCAGTGGCCCACCACCCCTTATGGCTCCCCATCCCTTATGCTCCCCCATCCCTTAGTGGCTCCCAACCTCCCCTTTGTGACTCCACCACCTTAGTGACTCCCCCACCCTTTAAAGGCTCCCCCATCCCCTTGGACTCCCCCTCCCTTAGTGTCCACCACCCTTAGTGGCTCCCCCATCCCTTTGGCTCCCCCACCCCTTTGTGACTCCCCCACCCCCTTTGGGCTTTTCCCCCTCCCTTAGTGATCCACCCTCCTTTGGGGCTCCACCCTCCCTTTTGGGCTCAATCCCCTTTTGACTCCCCCATCCCTTAGTGGCTCCACCATCCCTTAGGACTCCCCATCCCTTGTGACTCCCCCACCCCCTTTGTACCCCCATCCCTTTGTACTTCACCATCCCTTTGTGGCTCCCCCAACCCTTAGTGTCCACCATCCCCTTTGTGATTTCCACCATCCCTTAGTGACTATCACCATCCCCCTTTGTGGCTCCCCCATCCCTTGTGACTTCCCCCATCCCTTATTTACTCACCATCCCTTGTGTCCACCCCCCTTAGTGCTTCCACCATCCCTTATGACCACACCCCTTTGTGCTCCACCATCCCTTAGTGACTATCACCATCCCTTAGTGACTTCCACCCTCCCCTTTGGACTCCACCCTCCCTTAGGGGCTCCCCCTCCCTTATGCTCCCCCCCCCCTATTTACCCCATCCCTTAGGACTATCCCCCATCCCTTTTAATTTTGCCCACCCCCTTTCCCCCATCCCTTAGTGCTCCACCACCCTTAGTGGCTCCATCCAACCACCATTAGTGGCTCCCCCACTCCCTTAGGCCCAACCCCCGTGCTCCCCACCCTTAGGACCCACCATCCCCTTGTGACTTCCCCCCCCTTTGTGCTCCCCATCCCTTAGTGACTCCCCCCACCCCCTTTGTTCTCCACCCTCCCCCTTTTACTTCACCACCCTTTGGGCTCCACCATCCCTTAGTGACCCACCCCCTTTGTACTCCACCACCTTTGTGACCACCATCCCCTTAGTGACCCCCCAACCCATTAAAAACCATCCCCTTTTGACTCCCCCACCCCATGACTCCACCACCCTTAGTGACCACCATCCCTTAGGGACCCCCCACCCTTAGGACATCACCTCCCTTAGGGGCTCCACCTCCCTTATGACTTCCCCCCTCCCTTTTTGCTCCCCCATCCCTTAGTGACCCCACCATCCCTTAAATGACTTCCCCCCATCCCTTGTGACCCCCCATCCCCTTAGTGCCACCCTCCCCCTTTGTGATTCCCCCATCCCTAGGACTTTCACCCCTCCCCTTTGTGACTCCCCCCATCCCTTAGTGACTCACCCTCCCTTAGGAAAATCACCATCCCTTAGTGACTCCACCATCCCAAACCCCCCTCCCTTAGTGATATACCCCCCCTTAGTGACTCCACCATCCTTAGTGACTTCACCATTTCCCCTTAAATGACTCACCATCCCTTTGTGACTATCACCTCCCTTTGTGACCCACCATCCCTAGGACTCCCCCCCCTTAGTGACTCACCCTCCCTTTTTTACACACCATCCCCTTTGTGCTCACCCCCCCTTAGTGACTATCCCAACCCCTTCCCCTTTGTGACCACCCTCCCTTAGTGACTCCACCATCCCCCAGTGACTTCCCCCCCTTAGTGACTCCCCCCTCCCTTGTGGCTTCCCCACCCCCCCATCCCTTTGTGACCCACCCTCCCTTAGTGCTCCCCCATCCCTTGTGACTCCACCATCCCTTTTCTTTACCCTCCCTTAGTGCTCCCCCCCCTTCCCCCCACCCCCCTTTTGACTTCACCATCCCTTAGTGCTCACCATCCCTTAGTGATCCACCATCCCTTTGTGACTCCCCCATCCCCTTTGTGACTCCCCCATCCCTTAGTACTCCCCCACCCTTTGTGCTCCCCCATCCCTTAGTGCTCCACCATCCCTTAGTGACTCCACCCTCCCTTATGACCACCCTCCCCCTTTGTGCTTCACCATCCCTTAGTGACTCCACCATCCCTTAGTGACTCCACCACCCAGTGCTCCACCTCCCTTAGTGGGCTATCACCACCCCTTTGTGCCCACCATCCCTAGGGGCTCCCCCCCCCTTTTCTTCCCTAGTGCTCCCCATCCCTTAGTACCCCACCCTCCCCTTATGACTTTCCCCCTCCCTTATGATCCACCATCCCTTAGTGACTTCACCTCCCCTTTTGACTCCACCATCCCCTTGTGACTCCACCACCCTTAGTGTTACCATCCTTTTGACTCCCCATCCCTTTGTGACTATCACCATCCCTTTGTTAACCCCTTTTCCCCACCCCTTTGTGACTATCACCATCCCTTGTGCTCCCCCCATCCCCTTTTGACTCCCCCATCCTTGTGACTCACCCTCCCTTAGGTCCAACCCTAGTGCCCACCATCCCTTTGTGACTATTCCCAAAACCATCCCTTAGTGACCCCACCCCCCCTTAGTACTCCCCCCCCTTAGGCTCCCCCATCCCTTATGACTATCACCCCAAATTTTACCATCCCTTTTTTGACTCCCCCATCCCTTAGTGACTACCATCCTTAGTGCTCCACCATCCCCTTTGTGACAACCCCCCCCTTAGTGGGTCCACCATCCCTTAGTGCTCCACCATCCCTTAGTGGCTCCCCCTCCCCTTTTGATCACCCTCCCTTGGACCCCATCCCTTTTTGACTCCCCCCATCCTATGGGGGTCCCCCATCCCCTTTGTGCTCCCCCATCCCTAGTGACTCCCCCACCCTTTGTGCCCACCTCCCTTAGTGCTCCACCATTCCCCTTGTGCTTCCCATCCCTTAGTGGCTCCCCCATCCTTTGATCCACCATCCCTTATACCACCATCCCTTTTGCCCCATCCCTTATGCTCCACCATCCCCTTTGTCTACCCCCCAAAACTTTTGCCCACCATCCCCTTTGTGCTCACCCTCCCCTTTTTGACTCCCATTCCTTAGTGGCCCACATCCCCAGTGCTCCACCATTTTAGGCTTACCATCCCTTAGTGCTCCACCATCCTTTGGTCCCCATTTAGTGCCCACCCATCCCTTAGTGCTCTACCATCCTTAGTGGTCCACCATTCCCCTTTGGCTCCCCACCTTTTGTGCCACCATCCCCTTTTACTCCCATCCCTTAGTGAACACCATTCCTTTGTGGCCCCACCTTGTGGCTTACCTCCCCTTTGTGCTCACCATCCCTTAGTGTCACCATTCCCCTTTGGGCTCCAAACCCTTAGTGGCTCACCATCCCCTTTGTACTTACCATCCCTTAGTGGCTCCACCATCCCTAGTGGGCTCCACCAATTCACCCTTATTCCCCATCCCTTGTGACTCCCCCACCTTAGTGGCCCCACCTTTTGTGGCTCCACCACCCTTATGCCACCATCCCTTATGCTCCACCACCCCTTTGTGGTCCCACCCTTAGTGTTCCCCCCAAATTCCTTAGGGCTACCATCCCTTAGTGGCTCCACCTCCCTTTGTGCTCCACCATCCCTTATGCTCCACCATCCCTTATGACCCCCCATCCTTAGGGCTCCACCCCCTTAGTGGGTCCACCCTCCCTTTCTCCCATCCCTTTTTGGTCCACCATTTCCCCTTTTGTCTCCCACCCTTTTGGTCCCCCCCTTGGGGTTTCCCCCATCCCTTAGTGCTTCACCATCCCTTAGTGCTCCACCATCCCTTTGGCCCACCATCCCTTAAGGGGTCCCCCTTTATGGTTTTCCCCCCCTTTCCCCCCAAGGCCACCCCTAGTGGGTCCCCCATCCCTTTTGGGCCCACCACCTTTTGCTACCCCCCTTAGGCTCCCCCCCTTAGGTTCCCCATCCCCCAGGCTACCATCCCCTTTTAACCCCAATTTTTTTCCCCTTAGTGTCCAATCCTTTGGTCCATCCCTTTGGCCCACCCCTAGGGTCCACACAAGGCGCAACTACCAATTCCAGTAAACCCCTACAACAATCAATCAGTAACAACAACTACAACTTGTACAGTAACCTACATCTAGCTAACAACACACATCAGTGCTTTACAACAACTCAAATCAGTGATTAACAACTTCCATAGATACCAAAAAACCCAACATAGTAGCTAACAACCCTAGTAACACAACCCTCAACCAAGTCATAACCACCTTAGTAGTTTAACAACTACTTCTAACCCTCAACTACATCCCTTAAGGGGGTAAACAACTAAACATTTTTCCGAACCAAAATCAAAATCATAAGGGTTAACAACTTACTAGTAGCGAAAACCCCCTCAACATCTTGGTCACAACTTTTCCCAACATCAGTGATAACCAATCCATTTTCATTCTAACTACCCTCAGTGCTTAAAAAAATCCTATGCTCACATCTTAGGGTTCAAACCCTCAGTGCTTACAACAACTACCATAGTGCGCAACCTACAACATCATGCTTCAAACATCGCCCTTAACAAACTCAGTCTAACCACTAAACATTTAGGGGTAACACAAAAAACATCAGTAGCATAACAACTAAAACATAAACAGAACAACCAACTACAAAATCAGTGCAGTAACAACAATCCCAGTACAGTAACAAAAAAAACCTCCCACTAAATGCAGTAAAAACAAATACAACATACATTAAAAACATCGTAGCAGTAAAAAAACATCAGTAGCAGAAACATCAAATTTCAGTAAAAAAACATCAGTAGCAGTAACAACCCAACATACAGTAACCAACCCTCAGTAGCAGTAACAACAACTACAAATAAAATAGCAGTAAAAAAACAACTAAAAACAATCATAGCATAACAAACCCGTAGATAACAACTAAAAATCAGTAACAGAAAACTCAGTAGCATAAAAAAACACCATACAGTAAAACAAAATCATAGCAGTAAAAATCAGTAGCGCAATAAATCATACTAAAAAACTTTAAAGCAGTAACAACAACTAACCTCAGTAGGTAACAACCAACTAAAAAACATCATAGCATAACAAAAACTACATCCCGTTTGCTAACAACCAAAACATCATAGCAGTAAAAAAACTACACAGTAGCAAATAACAACCAAACAACATAAAAAACCGTACAAAAAACTAAAATAGCAGTAAAAACACATCTTTTGCAGTAAAAAACAACTACATCAGTAGCAGAAAACCACCACAACATAAAAGTTCGTAAAACACACATAGCATAACAACTACCTACAGTAACAAAAAACTCATGCAGTAAAACTAATAGTACCCGTTAAACCCCAAACATAAAAAACATTTATAGCAGTAACAATACTCATAGCAGTAAAAATACAACATTTCCCAGTAAAAAGTACAAATACATCAGTAGCGTAACAACTACAACACAGTAGCAGTAACAAATCATCATCTAAATAGGCATAAAAAACATCAAAATGCAATAAAACAACTACAAAACATCGTAAACAGAAACATCAAGCAGTAACAACAAAAAACATCAGTAAAAAGTAACAACTACACAGTAAGAACAACACATCATAGCAGTAAAACAACACAGTACAGTAACAAACATCAGTGCATAAAAACCATCGTCAGTAACAACACATCAGGCAGTAACAACTACTCTGCGTAAAAACTCAAGTACATAAAAACAACCCGTAGCATAAAACAAAATCATACAGTAACAAAATTAGCAGTAAAACTACCGTACATAAACAACTGCTAAAAAAACAAAGGGGGCGTAACAACAATCGTAGCATAACAACCAACAGTAGCGTAAAAAAAAAAACCCCCCATACATAACATCAGTAGCAGTAACCATCAGTGCAGTAACAACTACCTGTGCATAACAAAACAAGTACATAACAAAACACCGTGCAGAACAAAAACATCAGTTTGGGACAGTAAAAACTACCCTTAAAAAAAGTGCAGTAACAACACAGTAGCAGTAACAACCCTCAGTAGCATAACAACAAACATAAGCAGTCACAATAAACATAATTCATAAAAACTAAAATCATAGCAGTAACCCAAAAAAATCATGCAGTAACAACTACATCATAAAATTAACAACTCACAGAGCATAAAACAACTAAAAATCAGTAAGTAAAAACTAAAAATCATACAGAACAACAAAATCATAGCAGTAAAACAAAAAACATGTAGCAGAAAACCCAAAACACATAGCAGTAAAAAAACACGTAGCATAACAACACATCATTTGCAGAAAAAAAACATCAGTACAGTAACAAACCCCAAAATAGTAGGTAAAAAAATAACAACTAAAAATCTTTGGGAGAAAAAAAACATCAGTAGCAGTAACAAAAAACATAGTAGCAGTAACAAACAATCAGTACATAACAACTACTCATAGCAGTAACAAACATCAGTACGTAAAACTCACATTTAAAACAAAATACATCATAGCAGTAAAAAAACATCAGTAGCAGAAAAACCCCAAAATCAGTACATAAAACACCTGCATAACAACTCAACAAACAGTAACAATACTCGTACAAAAACATCAGTACAGTAAAAAACTACAACAGTAGCATAACAAAACACTACAACAAAAACATAGCATAAAAATACAACAAGTACATAACCAAAAAAAAAAGGGATAACAAACCACATCAGTAGCAGTAACAACCATAGCAAATACAACACCCGTAGCATAACAACATTCAGTACATAAAAAATCAGTGCAGTAACAACAAAATCAGTAGCAAAACAAACATCAGTAGCAGTAACAACAACCAAAATAGCTTAAAAAAACACAGTAGCGAACAACAAACACAGTACAGTAACAACAACACACAGTACAGTAAAACCACATCAGTAGCCAAACAACATATAGCGTAAAAAAACCTCATCGTAGCATTTAAAAAAACCCAGTACAGTAACAACACACATAAACGTAACAAAACATCAAGCAAAAACAAAATCTAGCAGTAAAAAAAACTACAACATGTGCAGTAACAAAACACATCAAACAGTAAAAACACAACAAAGTAGCAGTAAACAAAACTCATGCGTAAAAAAACAATTACAAAAACCCGTGCAAACAACAAAACATCAGTGCGTAAAAACAAAACATCAGAAAACAGTAAACAACAAACCCCGTAAGTAACAAAAAAAACAACAAAAATACAAACAGTGCGTAACAAAAAACATCATACGTAACAACCACTCATAGAGTAACAAAACAAATAAAAACAAAGTAGCTTTAAAAACAACGTAGCATAAATTCAGTAGCAGTAACAACTACACATAAAACGTAAAAAAATCATAGCAGTAACAACACCTTT
Source organism: Cherax quadricarinatus (assembly GCF_026875155.1). NCBI lineage: Eukaryota > Metazoa > Arthropoda > Malacostraca > Decapoda > Parastacidae > Cherax > Cherax quadricarinatus. The sequence continues at coordinate 11,181,801 of NC_069425.1, read as the reverse complement.
ATAGCAGTAAAAAACCCCAACAACTACATCAGTAGCATAAAACAACTAAAAAACAGTACATAACAAAACTCGTACAGTAACAACTCAACATCAGTACATAAAATCATCAGTAGCAGTAAAACTGTAGCAGTAAAAAAAACATCATACATAAAAAAATAGTGCAGTAAAACATAGTAGCAGAAAAACCTCGGCGTAACAAAAATCGTACAGTAACAAACATCTACATAAAACCTCAGAGCATAAAACACCTTGCAGTAACAAAAGCACAGTACTAACAATACCTTTCATAAGGGAACAAAACCATCAGTACATAAAAACTACCTTTTCGTAACAACACATAGTGCATAAACAAAACCGTCGTCCCCCTGCGTAACAAACACTCATAGCATAAAAAACTACCTTCAGTAAAAAAACACTCTTTTCATAACAAAACCCTTAAAAATAAAACCCCGTTACAAACCTTTAAAACAACCCCAATACAAATAAAAACCCTTACTAAACACAAGTCATACCCAACCTACAAACTTTTTTAAAAACAATAATCTACTAAATCTCAAAATTTTTTAAGAAAATTAACCATAACCTCAAACATAAACCCCAAAACCAAAAAACCCCAGTAAAAAAAACAAATAACAAGAAATACGGCAAAACATCATACAAAAAAACGTATAAACCCAAAAGGACAGTTTTCTCGACTCAATTTTTTGGGAAAAAAATACACGACAGTAAATTTCCTTTAAAAAAAATTTTTTAAAAGAACAAAAAAGCATAACAAATAAAAGGGAGTAAAAAAAAAGACAAAAAATAAATTTTGTCATAAAAACACCAAAATCCATAAAAACCCAAATCTTTTTTTTCTTCTTTTTTAAAAAAAACAAAAAGGGGACAATAAAAGGGGGAAAAAAACCCCGTAAAACCCCCATGGATTTCCCCAGACCCCGCCCAAAAAAATTTTGTTTTTTAAAAAACCCCCAAACCCCCCAACTTGGGGGGGCCAAATTTTTTAATAAAAAATAATAGGCAAAAAACCCCTTATCAAATCTTTTTTAATTTTTTAAAAAAAAAGAATTTTTAAATAACAAACCGTCTTTTATAAAAAACCAACCCCCTTAAATACCTTTTAGAAAAAAAAGAAAAAAACCAAAATTTGGGGGAACACTCAGTACCCAAAAAACGGTTTCTTGACAGCCCAAAAAAATAAAGGTTTACAAAGGCCTTCAAAAAAATCCGGAAATTTTCCCCATTCTTTTTTAAAAAAACCCTTTTTGCTTAAAAAATTTTGAAGAAAAAATACCAGAAAAAAAAATTTTGATTTCCCAAATTTTATTAAATAAAAACCAAAAAATTTTTTTAAAAAGTAATATAAAAAACAAAATTTTGAAAACTCCCTTCCAATTTTAAACCTAATTTGTAGGGTAAAAAAAAACAAAAAACCTTTAAAAAGGGCACTCCCCGGGCCATAAATTGGAAAAACCCACATTAAAAAGTTTAAAAAAAATCAAAGGGCAAAATTTTTGGCGGAAAAAAATAAAAAATAAAAATTAAAATTATAAAAATATTTTTCCCAAAAACCCCTTTTTAAAAAACCTAAGAAAGGGGAAAAAATAAAGGAAGGGAAACCAACCCAGGAAAAAAAGAATTTTTTAACCCCAAAAAATGAAATTTTTTAAAAAAAAAACAAAAAAATTCTTTAAAACCCCCGGGGTTTTTGTTTACCCCCAATTTAAAAAAAAAGAAACCCAAAATTTTTTTCCCCCGATTTGGTTTTAAAAAAATAACAAAATTTTAAAAAAATTTTTAATTATTAAAACCCAAAAAGGTTTTTAAATAAAATAAAATTTTTTCCCCTATTTTTTTTTGGGAGAAAAAAAAAAAAGAAAAAAACAAAGGAAACACTCCTTATTTTGTTTTTAGGAGTTTAAAAAAACAACAGTAGCAGTAAAAACTAAACATCATAGCATAACAACTACAACATCAGTAGCAGTAACAACTACAACATAAAAACATTTTCCGTAACAACAAACTAACTCATAGAGTAACAACAACAGAAACCAAAACAACTAAAAATCGTACCCATAACAACTAAAATCAGCAATAACTACATAAAAGAAAAGCAAACATAAAATCAGTAGCGTAACTACATCAAAACAAAAACAACAAAAATCAGTCAGTAACATCAGAACAGTAAAAACTAAAACATCGTAACAGTAACATCAGTAAACAGTAACAAAAAAACATCATACAGTAAATAACATCAGAAACAGTACAACAACTAAAACATCAGTAACAGTAAACATCAGTAGCAGTAACAACTACAACATCAGTAGCAGTAACAACTAAAACATCAGTAGCAGTAACAACTACAACATCAGTAGCAGTAACAACTACAACATCAGTAGCAGTAACAACTACAACATCAGTAGCAGTAACAACTACAACATCAGTATCAGTAACAACTACATCAGTAACATCAGTAGCAGTAACAACAACAGTAGCAGTAACAACTACAACATCAGTAGCAGTAACAACTGCATCAGCAATAACTACAGTAACAGTAGCAACAACTACAACATCAGTAGCAATAACTACATCAGTAACAATAACAACTACAAGATAAGTAGCAG
>NC_069425.1:11169177-11174177 GCF_026875155.1 Cherax quadricarinatus | reverse complement strand
TCCCACAGACTGTCATCCACCAGGACTGTCATTCCACCAGCTGGTCTCCACCAGGCCTGGTCATCCACCAGACTGTCATCCACCAGGACTGGTCATCCACCAGACTTCATCACCAGCCTGGTCATCCACCAGACTGGTCATCCACCAGCCTGGTCAATCCACCAGACTGTCATCACAGCCTGTTCACCACCAGACGGTCAACCACCAGCTGGTCATCCACCACTTCATCCACAATACTGGTCATCCACCAGGACTGGCATCCACCAGGCCTGGTCATCCACCCAGGATTGTTCATCACCAGCCTGGTCTCCACCAGACTGGTCATCCACCAGGACTGGTCATCCACAGACTGGTCATCCACCAGGACTGGTCATACCACCCATGCCTGATCATCCACAGAGGTCATCCACAGACTGGTCATCCACCAGGACTGTCATCCACCAGGACTGAGTCACCACCAGGACTTGGTCATCGCACCAGACTGGTCATCCACCGGATTGGTCTCCACCAGACTGGTCCATCCCAGGATGTTCATCCACAGTGACTGGTCATCCACCAGCTGGTCATCACCAGGACTGTCATCCACCAGGCCTGGTCAACCACCAGGACTGGTCAATCCACCAGGCCTGGTCATCCACAGCTGTCATCCACCAGACTGTCATCCACCAGGTACTGGTCATCCACCAGTAATGGTCATCCACCAGACTGTCATCCACCAGGACTGGTCATCCACCAGGACTGGTCATCCACCAGGACTGGTCATCCACCAGGACTGGTCATCCACCAGGACTGGTCATCCACCAGGACTGGTGGATGTGTTGCCAAGCACTGACTTTTTTTGTTTTATTATGAATACATCCGCAGTGTGCTATTACACTATTCTATTTGATTAGTGATTTTATTTTGTCCTTCTTAGCAGTTAGTTCATAGTGCATCCATAACTATCCTGTGGAGGGTAGTGCAACACCAAAACTATCCTTTTGGAGGTAGTGCAACACATAATATCCCGTGGAGGGTAAGTCAACCCATAACTATCCGTGGGGGGAAAAATGCAACACCATAACTATCCTGGGGGGTAGTGCAACACCCAAAATATCCGTGGAGGGTAGTGCAACCCTAACTATCCTGTGGGGGGTGTGCAACACCATAACTTCCCCGTGGGGGGTAGTCAACCCTAACTATCCGTGGGGGGTATGCAACACATAACTATCCTTGGGGGGGTAGTGCAACACCATAAATTCCGTGGGGTAGTGCAAAAACATATGGAACACAGGCCCAGGAACAGGCCTCAAAAGGGTTAAAGAAAAAATTTTTTTGTATATATTTATATAATATATAATTTAAAAAATATTATATATATATATAAAATTTTAAAAAATATATATTAAATATTATATTATTATTATATATTAATATATATAACGTATCAATAAGCACAGTAAACAGGTGATTTTAGAATTTTTCAAAACAACCCTGTGAAAAAGAGAAATTAAGTGCTTTGTGATACAATTTAAGGAAATTTGATAAGGTTTTGTCAGAAAGGTTGGATTTTCTTTTTTCACGGGGTTGTTTTATATTTTATATATATTTATTATTATTTATAAATTTTTTAATATTTTATTAATTTTTTAATTTTTTTTTTTTTTTTTTTTTTTTTTTTTTTTTATTTTATTTTTTTTGTTTTTGTAAAAAAAAGGGGGGGTTTTTAAAAAAAATTTTGGTGGAGGGTTGAAGGTTGTTTAGGTAGGGGGAAAAAAAAGGTTAAAAAGGAATAATTAAGAATAAGAAAATAATGTTGTAGTGAAGATAATGGGGGGGGTTTTAAAAGTTTTGGGGTAAGTGGGGTTTATTTTTTTTAAAGAAAATTGGTTTTTAAATTTTAGGGGGGGAAACAACTGGTTCGAATCATATATAATATATATATATATATATATATATATATATATATATATATATATATAAACAACACTGCACTAGCCAAGGACTCGAACCCATGATGCTTTGGCCTGCCTCATGGTGGGCGAAAACGCATGACACCCTAATCCACTGGACCGTACGATCCTTACAAGTAGGGCATCATGAGTTTTCTCCCACCATGAGGCAGTCAAAGCAGTATGGGTTCGAGTCCTTGGCTAGTGCAGTGTTATTGATCAATACCACCCGTTCGTGGTCACAATAATATATATATATATTATTATATATATATATATATTATATATAATATATATATATTATATTATATATATATTATTGTAAATATTTATATTATATTGTAATAAATTATGTATATTATTAAACATATATTATATATACTGCATCTGTATCTCTTTGAAGAAATTTAAGGTATGTTAAATTTAATTATGTTAATAAATTTTTCTATGTGTTTTTCATAACTCACAATACTTTACAAGTAAGTTGGTTATAGTATTCTGTTCCATTGCAAGTGACTTTAACGACGTTATGTTATGTACATAGTTTCAAATTATGCTTTAATCACAGTTTGCATTATTTACTCCTCATCATTTCTGATGCTGCCAAATGCCAAAATGTATTGTACCAAGACCCTTTTTTGGCTAATTATAATATCATGTTCACTTTGCAAGTTCTTGAAACGTACATTATTCTTCAGATTTCTAGTTTCATGATTACCTGCTTTCCTAACTGACATTCAGATTTCATCATTATCTCCTAAGCTATTCCTAATGCTAGTAACAATACCAAAACTGTATGTACATTCATTGACTTTTTCTAATTTATCAACTTTATCATGAAAGAGTAATCCTGTTTGTGAAGGAATTCATAGCAATTCTACATTAATTCCTTCGGATTTTTTAGATCCTATACCTGACTTTTCCAATGACATAGAATCAACGATAATCTAGGAGTCAAGCTCAGTGTCACAAGTTAGTTTTAGCATCATTAGGATGACAATTCAGATCCAGTGTAGACGCCCAGTTGTTAACTCAACAAAGTTGATATCGTTCTTAACTAGGGCGGTGACAACAAGAGCAGATGCAGCCCTGCCAGTAGACTCCTGTTAAGATCCATCAGTCTATATAACTTGTGTTAAATTATTACTATCAGTTAGACGAGAAATTTCTTCTTGATCAGTTGTTTTTATAAGTGTTTTAAAGAAAGGATTACTAGTGATGATCTTCTTGGAGAGGCTTGTAGGTATGTGATATTAAATGAACACATCTTCCATGGAGGGGTGAAGTGCTCTTGTTGTCTACACTGATACAGCTCGTGCAGGTTATAAAGCTTAATATAATTACAGGTTTTCACAACTCATTTACATCTATGTTTATTTCTAGACATTGAGTAAGATTTGTAATGACAGTGTCTGGTTCATTTCTTAATAGTTTAATACCAAGTACAGTGTTAATCTCAGTAATGCTCTCATTGATACCAGGAACACCAAGCTCACTCTGCTTTATGATACTCTAGTTACACACTGGGAACAAAGTTATTTATGTTGCTCCGACATATTCCACACAGGTTGGTGCTCGTACAAGGTACTGAAATGTGTCAGCCTGAGCTGGAAGACTGCAGTAGTGTCAGCCTGAGCTTGGAGATTTCAGTAGTGTCAGCCTGAGCTTGGAGACTGCAGTAGTGTCAGCCTGAGCTTGGAGACTGCAGTAGTGTCAGCCTGAGCTTGGAGACTTCAGTAGTGTCAGCCTGAGCTTGGAGACTTCAGTAGTGTCAGCCTGAGCTTGGAGACTGCAGTAGTGTCAGCCTGAGCTTGGAGATTTCAGTAGTGTCAGCCTGAGCTTGGAGACTGCAGTAGTGTCAGCCTGAGCTTGGAGATTTCAGTAGTGTCAGCCTGAGCTTGGAGACTGCAGTAGTGTCAGCCTGAGCTGGGAGACTTGAGTGAGGACATCGTCAATATGATACACAGTATCATTACTACAGTAACTCACAAGTAACATCACGTAACAGTGGACACTTATAATTGTCTTGACAGTGATCCAGGACCGGCTGAAATATCGTCATAAACTTTATACAATAGTTCAGGACCGACCAAAACTTTGTCGTAAGCTTCCTGAAATGGTCCAGGACCGGCCGAAACGTTGTTATAAGCTTTCTGTAATTTTTCAAGACCGATCGAAACGTCTTAAGCTTTCTGTAACTGAAACGTTATCTTAAAGCTTTCTTTAACAAACTATTAATCGCATTTCCTGCTAACTTTCATTATTAGCAAACGATTGATCATCAGTGTTTCTTTCGCACTGTTGAAAGTTGTTAGTTGTTAGGTACCTCTCTGGAGTTGTTAGTATCTTTGAGACTGGTAGTTCCTTGGAGTTGTTAGTATGTTTGAGACTGGTAGTTTCTTGGAGTTGTTAGTATGTTTGAGACTGCTAGTTCCCTGGAGTTGTTAGTATGTTTGAGACTGGTAGTTCCCTGGAGTTGTTAGTATGTTTGAGACTGGTAGTTCCCTGGAGTTGTTAGTATGTTTGAGACTGGTAGTTCCCTGGAGTTGTTAGTATGTTTGAGACTGGTAGTTTTCTTGGAGTTGTTAGTATGTTTGAGACTGCTAGTTCCCTGGAGTTGTTAGTATGTTTGAGACTGGTAGTTCCCTGGAGTTGTTAGTATGTTTGAGACTGGTAGTTCCCTGGAGTTGTTAGTATGTTTGAGACTGGTAGTTCCCTGGAGTTGTTAGTAATGTTTGAGACTGGTAGTTCCCTGGAGTTGTTAGTATGTTTGAGACTGGTAGTTTCTTGGAGTTGTTAGTATGTTTGAGACTGCTAGTTCCCTGGAGTTGTTAGTATGTTTGAGACTGGTAGTTTCCTGGAGTTGTTAGTATGTTTGAGACTGGTAGTTCCCTGGAGTTGTTAGTATGTTTGAGACTGGTAGTTTCCTGGAGTTGTTAGTATGTTTGAGACTGGTAGTTCCCTGGAGTTGTTAGTATGTTTGAGACTGGTAGTTCCCTGGAGTTGTTAGTATGTTTGAGACTGGTAGTTTCCTGGAGTTGTTAGTATGTTTGAGACTGGTAGTTCCCT
>NC_069425.1:11151677-11164177 GCF_026875155.1 Cherax quadricarinatus | reverse complement strand
GTGGATCATAGGACACCTGGACGTGTGGATTATAGGACACCTGGACGTGTGGATCATAGGACACCTGGACGTGTGGATTATAGGACACCTGGACGTGTGGATCATAGGACACCTGGACGTGTGGATCATAGGACACCGGGACGTGGATTATAGGCACCTGGACGTGTGGATCATAGGACACCTGGACGTGTGGATCATAGGACACCTGGACGTGTGGATTATAGGACACCTGGACGTGTGGATCATAGGACACCTGGACGTGTGGATTATAGGACACCTGGACGTGTGGATTATAGGACACCTGGACGTGTGGATTATAGGACACCTGGACGTGTGGGATCATAAGGACACCTGGACGTGTGGATCATAGGACACCTGGACGTGGGGATTATGGGACACCTGGACGTGTGGATTATAGGACACCTGGACGTGTGGATTATAGGACACCTGGACGTGTGGATTATAGGACACCTGGACGTGTGGATTATAGGACACCTGGACGTGTGGATAAATAGGACACCTGGAGTGTGGATTATAGGAAAACCTGGACGTGGGACATAGGACACCTGGACGTGTGGATCATAGGACACCTGGACGTGTGGATTATAGGACACCTGGACGTGTGGATCATAGGACACCTGGACGTGTGGATTATAGGACACCTGGACGTGTGGATCATAGGACACCGGGACGTAAAGGATCATAGGACACCTGGACGTGTGGATCATGGGACACCTGGACGTGTGGATCATAGGACACCTGGACGTGTGGATCATAGGAAAACCGGGACGTGGGGAAACATAGGACCCCTGGACGTGTGGATCATAGGACACCTGGACGTGTGGATTATAGGACACCTGGACGTGTGGATCATAGGACACCTGGACGTGTGGATTATAGGACACCTGGACGTGCGGATCATAGAACACCTGGACTTTGTGGATTTGGGACACCTGGACGTGTGGATCATAGGACACCTGGACGTGCGGATCATAGGACACCTGGACGTGCGGATCATAGGACACCTGGACGTGCGGATCATAGGACACCTGGACGTGCGGATCATAGGACACCTGGACGTGTGGATCATAGGACACCTGGACGTGTGGATTATAGGACACCTGGACGTGTGGATCATACGACACCTGGACATGTGGATTATAGGACACCTGGACGTGTGGATCATAGGACACCTGGACGTGTGGATTATAGGACACCTGGACGTGTGGATCATACGACACCTGGACGTGTGGATCATACGACACCTGGACGTGTGGATTATAGGACACCTGGACGTGTGGATCATACGACACCTGGACGTGTGGATCATACGACACCTGGACGTGTAGATTATAGGACACCTGGACGTGTGGATCATAGGACACCTGGACGTGTGGATCATTGGACACCTGGACGTGTGGATCATACGACACCTGGACGTGTGGATCATACGACATTGGACGCGTCGTAAGAGGGAGGGTAACGCCAGTTTCTTCGATCGAGAGCCTTCTGTATCAAGAAAGTTATAAAGGGCACAGCATGAATCACTTTCATGCGACAGGGGAAACATAGATTGTATCACCTCATGAGAAGGAAACATAGTTTGTGTCCCCTCATGAAAGGGAAACCTAGCTTGTGCTACAACCCAGGAACAACAATCCTGGGTGTAAAGGGGAGCAAGGATGAATGACTTTGAATTATATTTTCCTTCACCAAGTGCGATTTTAAGTATTTACAAGTATGTACCCTATATACAGTTGGAAATATGTGTACCACACGGTGAATATATAGGCAAAGACACACCCTGGAGTCACAATGGACAACCGTGCTCAACCAGCTCTAGAATGGAAATGACAAGGGTGGAAAGGTGTGTGGTGACCACGCCACCTCCACAATTGCCAGACCCACCTTCTCATTGGCTGAACCTAGGTACTGATCTGACGATGGGGCCCCATCATCCGATCCTTAGCACCTGGTTCGTTGGTGTAGGAAGTAGCCCTTTAATGAGGGTGTGTACATGCACCAAACAAAGGTTACGTACTCTTTGCATGCCACAGCTTGTATCACCTCATGAGACGGAAACATAGCTTGTATCCCCTCATGAGAGGGAAACATAGCTTGTCACCTCATGAGAGGGAAGCATAGCTTGTATCACCTCATGAGAGGGAAACATAGCTTGTATCACCTCATGAGAGGGAAACATAGCTTGTATCACCTTATGAGAGGGAAACATAGCTTGTATCACTTATGAAAGGGGAAAAATAGCTTGTCACCTCATGAGAGGGAAACATAGCTTGTATCACCTTATGAGAGGGAAACACAGCTTGTATCACTTATGAGAGGGAAACATAGCTTGTCACCTCATGAGAGGGAAACATAGCTTGTATCACCTTATGAGAGGGAAACATAGCTTGTATCACCTCGTGAGAGGGAAACATAGCTTGTATCACCTCATGAGAGGGAAACATAGCTTGTATCACCTTATGAGAAGGAAACATAGCTTGTATCACCTCATGAGAGGGAAACATAGCTTGTATCACCTCATGAGAGGGAAACATAGCTTGTATCACCTCATGAGAGGGAAACATAGCTTGTATCACCTCGTGAGAGGAAAACATAGCTTGTATCACCTCATGAGAAGGAAACATAGCTTGTATCACCTCGTGAGAGGGAAACATAGCTTGTATCACCTCGTGAGAGGGAAACATAGCTTGTATCACCTCGTGAGAGGGAAACATAGCTTGTATCCTTACCATATGGCAGGAAACTCTCAGACATGTACAAAGTGTTGCCACTAGTATTCAGCGTGTCGTTCTTGTCGTTCACGTTCATCTCCGTCAGTTAGGGAAAGCAGGTCAGTAATTGCTGCAGCAGCAGCAGCAGCAGCAGCAGTAATAGCAGTAGTAGCAGCAGCAGCAGTAATAGCAGTAGTAGTAGTCAACCAGCAGAGGCGACAGTGTTGATAATATTCTCTATAACTCTAGTGACAATTATGGGAACTCCAGGAGATACTTTTCTTAGATTCTTGTTTCCGTGATTGAAAAAATAACCCGACTAAGAATTACTATTTACACTAGTGCTACTACTACTGTTACTACTGTTGCTGCTCGTGCTGCTACTATTACTGTTACTACTGCTACTGCTCGTGCTACTTACTGTTACTACTGCTTACTGCTTTTTGCTACTTACTGTTACTACTGCTACTGCTCGTGCTACTACTGTTACTACTGCTACTGCTCGTGCTACTACTACTGTTACTACTGCTACTGCTCGTGCTGCTACTACTACTGTTACTACTGCTACTGCTCGTGCTGCTACTACTACTGTTTTCTACTGCTACTTTCTCGTGCTGCTACTACTACTGTACTATGCTACTGCTCGTGCTCTACTACTTACTGTTACTACTGCTACTGCTCGTGCTGCTACTACTACTGTTAAATACTGCTACTGCTGTTTCTGCTACTACTATGTTACTACTGCTACTGCTGTGCTGCTACTACTACTGTACTACTGCTACTGCTCGTGCTGCTGCTACTACTACTGTTACTACTGCTACTGCTCGTGCTGTTACTAATACTACTGCTACTGCTCGTGCTGCTACTGCTCGTGCTGTTACTAATACTACTGCTACTGCTCGTGCTGCTACTACTACTGTTACTACTGCTACTGCTCGTGCTGCTACTACTACTTGTTACTACTTGCTACTGCTCGTGCTGCTACTACACTGTTACTACTGCTACTGCTCGTGCTACTACTACTGTTACTACTGCTACTGCTCGTGCTGCTACTACTACTGTTACTACTGCTACTGCTCGTGCTGCTGCTACTACTGTTACTACTGCTACTGCTCGTGCTGCTACTACTACTGTTACTACTGCTACTGCTCGTGCTGCTACTACTACTGTTACTACTGCTACTGCTCGTGCTGCTACTACTACTGTTACTACTGCTACTGCTCGTGCTGCTGCTACTACTACTGTTAATACTGCTACTGCTCGTGCTGCTACTAATACTACTGTTACTGCTCGTGCTGCTACTACTACTGTTACTATTGCTACTGCTCGTGCTGCTACTACTACTGTTACTACTGCTACTGCTCGTGCTGCTACTACTACTGTTACTACTGCTACTGCTTTGTGCTGCTTTCTACTATGTTACTACTGCTACTGCTCGTGCTGCTACTACTGTTTACTGCGCTATGGGTCGTGCTGCTACTACTACTGTTACTACTGCTACTGCTCGTGCTGCTACTACTACTGTTACTACTGCTACTGTTCGTGCTGCTACTACTACTGTTACTACTCCTACTGCTCGTGCTGCTACTACTACGTTTCTATGCTCGTGCTGCTACCTCTACTATTACTACTGCTACTGCTCGTGCTGCTACTACTACTGTTACTACTGCTCATGCTGCTCATGCTGCTACTATTACTGTTACTACTGCTACCGCTCGTGCTGCTACTATTATTGTTACTACTGCTACTGCTTGTGCTGCTACTATTACTGTTACTACTGCTACTGCTCGTGCTGCTACTACTACTGGTACTACTGCTACTGTTGCTGCTCGTGCTGCTACTACTATTGTTACTACTGCTACTGTTGCTGCTGGTGCTGCTACTACTACTGTTACCACTGCTCCTGTTGCTGCTCGTGCTACTACAGCTAGTGTTACTGTTACTACTGCTACTGTTGCTGCTCGTGTTGCTACTTCTACGGTTACTATTGCTACTGTTGCTGGTCGTGTTGCTACTACTGCTACTGTTGTTGCTCGTGCTGCTACTACTGTTATTACTGCTACTGTTGCTGCTCGTGCTGCTACTACTACTGTTTCTACTGCCACTGTTACTATGTGCTATTACTGTTACTGCTACTGTTGCTGCTCGTGCTGCTGCTATTACTGTTACTACTGCTACTGTTGCTGCTCGTGCTGCTGCTACTGTTACAAATGCTACTGTTGCTACTCGTGCTACTACTACTACTACTACTATTGCTACTGTTGCTGCTCGTGCTGCTACTACTACTGTTACTACTGCTACTGTTGCTGCTCGTGCTGCTGCTACTACTGCTGTCACTATTGCTACTGTTGCTGCTCGTGCTGCTACTACTACTGTTACTACTGCTACTGTTGCTGCTCGTACTGCTACTACTACTGTTACTACTGCTACTGTTGCTGCTCGTACTGCTATTACTATTGTTACTACTGATACTGTTGCTGCTACTAATGTTACTACTGCTACTGTTGCTGCTCGTGCTGCTACTAGAAAAAAAGTTACTACTTTTACTGTTGCTGCTCTTTTCCCGGGGTACTACTGTTACTACGCTATTTTTTTTTTTTTGCTGCCGTGCTGCACTAAATGGAACCCTGATTTCAGGCACTAATTTGGGGGGGGGGACCATGATAAGGGAAACTTAAAAGGGAGGGGGGAAACCCTGATAACCCAAAAAGCCCACAGGGTGGGGGGGGAAACCCTGATACAGGCCCGGGTACAGGGTGGTTTTACCATGAAACCCGGCGCTACAAGGGGGGTGGACCATGATACCGGGACTACCCGGGGATGGACCATGATACAGGCAGCAAAAGGGGGGTGGGCCAAGATTCAGGCAAACTACAGGATGGGTGGACCATGAAACAGGGGAGCTACAGGGTTTGGGGACCAAAATACAGGCACTACAGGATGATGGGGCCATGATACAGGCCCGCTACCCGGGGGGTGGACCCTGTAAAAGGGGCTACAGGGTGGTGGACCAGAATACAGGGGGGAGCAAAAGCACGAGGAAACCCTGATACAAAGGGACTACAGGGTGGGGGACCAAAATAAAAGGCGCTACAGGGGGTGGACCCCGATACAGGGATACAGGGTGGGGACCATGAAACAGGGAGCTTTCAGGATGGTGGACCCTTTATACCCGGCAGCTACAGGGGGGGGGACCCCGATACAGGGGCTACAGGGGGGTGGAAACCCTGAACAGGCAGCTACAGGGGTGGACCATGATAAGGCACTACAGGTGGGGGGACCCCTGATACAGGCAGCTACAGGGTGGGGGACCAAGATACAAACAGCACAGGGTGGGGATCATGAAACAGCAGCTACAAAGGGTGATGGACCCTGAAACAGGCAGCACAAAGGGGGGTGGGCCAAAACAGGCCCGCTACAGGGTGGTGGACCATTACAGGCACTACAGGGGGTGACCATGATACAGGCAGCTACAGGGGGTGGACCATGATACAGGCAGCTACAGGATGGTGGGGCCCAAATACAGGCAGCTACAGGGGGGTGGCCCTATACAGGCAGCTACAGGGGGTGGGCCAGGGGGGTACAGGGAGCAAAAGGTGGTGGGGGCCCCTATACAGGCAGCTACAGGAAGAAAGGGCCATATACAGGGAGCTACGGGTTGGGGGACCAAGATACAGGCAGCTACAGGGGGGGAACCAGGAAACAGGCCCGCTTTCAGGGGGGGTGGGCCATGATACCCGGCACTACAGGGGGGTGGACCCTGATACAGGGGCCCACAGGGGGGGTGGGGCCATGATACCGGCAGCTTAAAAGGGGGGTTTGGGCCATGATACAGGGAGCTACCGGGGGATTGGGCCATTTATCCCGGCAGCTACAGGGGGGTGGGCCATATACGGCAAACTACAGGGGGGGGACCATGATACAGGCACTACAGGGTTGAAGAAAACCCGAAACAGGCAGCTTACAGAGTGGTTACCATGATACAGGCGCTACAGGGGTGGTGGGCCCTGAAAACAGGGAGCTGAAAGGGGGGTGGACCAAGATACAGGCCCCTGCATGGGTGGACCATGAAACAGGCGCTAAGGGTTGGGGGACCATATACCGAGCTAAACAGGGGGGGTGGACCCAAAAAAAATTTCAGGCAGCTACAGGGTGGTGGCCATAAACAGGGACTGCCCGTTTATGGACCAGTATACAGGCAGCTGCAGGGTGGGGGGACCATGATACAGGCCCGCGAAAGGGTGGTGGACCATAATACAGGCAGCTACAGGGGGGTGGGAAACCCTGATACAGGCAGCTACAGGATAATGGGGCCCCCAAAACAGGCAACTACAGGTGGTTGGGCCTTTATACCGGGGCCCAAGGGTGGGACCATGAAAAAAGGCAGCTACAGGGTTTGGGCCATGATACGGCACTACAGGGGGTGGACCCGATACAGGGAGCTTTCAGGATTTTGGAAACCCTGATACAGGGAGGGTACAGGGGGGGTGGACCATGATACAGGGAGCTACAAGGGGGTGGACCGTGATAAGGAAGCTACAGGGTGATGGACCATGATAAAAGGAAGCTACAAGGGGGATGGACCATGATACAGGCTGCTAAAGGTGGTGGACCATGGGTACAGGCAGCTACAAGGTTTGGGGGAAACCCTGATACAGGAAGCTACAGGGTGTGGACCAGATACAGGAAGCTAAAAGGGTGATGGACCATGAAACAGGCCCGCTACAGGGGGGTTTGGGCCAAGATAAAAGGCACCCACAGGGTGATGGACCAGAAAAAACCGGCAGCTAACAGGGTGGTGGACCTGATACAGGGGGGAAAAAACTACAGAGTGGTGGACCCTGATCAGGCAGCTACAGGGGGGGGTGGGCCATGGTACAAAAAAGCTGCAGGGGGTGGACCCAAAGAAACAGGGAGCTGCAGGGGGGTGGGGCCATGATCTGCAGCAAAAGGGGGGTGGACCCTTATACAGGCACTCGGGGGGGACCATGATACATCAGCTACAAGGGGGTTTTGGGCCATGATACAGGGAAAAAGCAGGTGATGACCATGATACAGGCAGCTGCGGGGTGGGACCCTGATAGGGAGCTACAGGGTTGGGACCATGATTCAGGCAAACTACAGTGTGGGGGAAACCAGAAAACAAAGGGAGCTTTCAGGGGGTGGGCCAAAGAAACAGGGAGCTACATGGGGGGTGGAAACCCTGGGAAAAGGGAGCTACAGGGTGGTGGAACCCCTAAAACAAACAGCCCAAAAGGTGCTGGACCAGAAACAGGCAGCTGCAGGGGTGGACCATGATACAGGCAGCTAAAAGGGGGGTGGACCCTGATACAGGGGCTACAGGGTAATGGACCATGTACAGGCAGCTGCAGGGGGGTAAAACCAGATACAGGCAACTACGGTGGGACCATGAAAACAGGCAGCTAAAAGGGTGGTGGAACCCATGATAACAGGAAACTACAGGGGGGGTGGACCAAAATACAGGGGAGCTACAGGGTGGTGGACCATGTACAGAAAAGCTACAGATGATGGGCCATGATACAGGCACAAAAGGGGGGGGAAACCCTGATACAAGCACCCACAAGGGTTTTTGGGCCCTAAACAGGGAAACTACAGGGGGATGGGCCATGATACAGGGAAACTACAGGGTTATGGGCCATGATACAGGCAGCTAAAGGGTGGTGGACCATGATACAGGCAGCTACAGGGTGGTGGACCATGATACAGGCAGCTACAGGGTGGTGGACCATGATACAGGCAGCTACAGGGTGGTGGACCAAGATACAGGCAGCTACAGGGTGGTGGACCATGATACAGGCAGCTACAGGGTGGTGGACCATGATACAGGCAGCTACAGGGTGGTGGACCATGATACAGGCAGCTATAGGGTGGTGAACCATGAACAGCAGCTACAGGATGAGGACCATGATACAGCAGCTACAGGGTGGTGGACCATGATACAGGCAGCTATAGGGTGGTGAACCATGATACAGGCAGCTACAGGATGATGGACCATGATACAGGCAGCTACAGGGTGGTGGACCATGATACAGGCAGCTACAGGATGATGGACCATGATACAGGCAGCTACAGGGTGGTGGACCATGATACCTGGAGGTTATTCCGGGGATCAACGCCCCCGCGGCCCGGTCCATGACCCGGCCTCCCGATGGATCAGGGCCTGATCAACTAAGCTGTTACTGCTGGCCGCACGCAGTCCGACGTACGAGCCACAGCCCGGCTGATCCGGCACTGACTTTAGGTATCTGTCCAGCTCTCTCTTGAATGCAGCCAGGGGTTTATTGGCAATTCCCTAATGCTTGATGGGAGGCTGTTGAACAGTTTTGGGCCCCGGACACTTATGGTGTTTTCTCTTAGTGTACCAATGGCGCCCCTACTTTTTATTGGCGGCATTTTGCATCGCCTGCCCAGTCTTTTACTTTCGTAGGGAGTGATTTCTGTGTGCAGATTTGGGACCATTCCTTCCAAGATTTTCCAAGTGTAGATTATGATATATCTCTCCCTCCTGCGTTCCAACGGTACAAGTCAAGTGCTTCCAAGCGTTCCCAGTAGTTTAAGGTGCTTGACAGAACTTATACGTGCAGTAAAGGATCTCTGTACACTCTCTAGATCTGTGATTTCACCTGCTTTGTATGGAGATGTTAATGTACAGCAATATTCGAGCCTAGAGAGAACAAGTGATTTGAAAAGGATCATCATGGGCTTGGCATTCTCGTTTTGAAAGTTCTCATTATCCATCCTATCATTTTCTTTGCACGTGCGATCGTGGCACTGTTGTGATCCTTGAAAGTGAGATCCTCAGACATTACTACTCCCAGGTCCCTTACATTATTTTTCCGCTCTATTGTATGGCCGGAGGTCAGTAGTATACTCTGTTCTAGTTATTACCTCCTCCAGTTTTTCCATAACGGAGTAGTTGAATTTGTCCTCATTGAACATCATATTGTTTACCGTTGCCACTGGAAAACTTTGTTTATATCTTCTTGAGGTTAACCGCGTCCTCAGCAGATGACAGCCTCATGCAGATCCTAGTATCATCCGCAAAGGATGATACGGTGCTGTGGTGTATATCTCTGTTTATGTCTGATATGAGGATAAGGAATAAGATGGGAGCGAGTACTGTGCCTTGTGGAACAGAGCTCTTCACTATGGCAGCCTCCGATTTAACTCTGTTGACCACTACTCTTTGGTGTTCGATTTGTTAGGAAGTTGAAGATCCATCTCCCCCATTTCCCAGTTATTCCTTTAGCACGCATTTTATGGGCTATTACGCCATGATCGCATTTGTCAAATGCTTTTGCAAAGTCTGTGTATATTACATCTGCATTCTGATTTTCTTCCAGTGCATCCAAGGCCATGTCATAGTGATCCAGTAGTTGTGAGAGGCAGGAGCGACCTGCCTGAACCCATGTTGCCCTGGATTGTGCAGATTTTGGGAATCCAGGTGATTTGCAATCCTGCTTCTTAGCACTCTTTCAAAGATTTTTATGATGTGGGATGTCAGAGCTATTGGTCTATAGTTCTTAGCTAATGCTTTGCTGCCACCCTTTATGGAGTGGGGCTATATCCGTTGTTTTAAGTGTCTGTGGAATTTCACCCATGTCCAAGCTCCTCCTCCATAGTGTACTTAGGGCACGCGAGAGGGGTTTCTTGCAGTTCTTAATGAAAACAGAGTTCCACGAGTCTGGGCCCGGGGCTGAGTGCATGGCATGTTGTAAAAGGTTTTTCGAAATCTATGGGAGTTAGGGAAATGTCGGAAATCGGGATACATTTAGGGAGTTTTGGGGCTCATTCATGAAAAAAAATCATTTGGGTCGTCGATCCTCAGCCCCGTTAGGGGTTTCCAAAACACAGAGTCGTACGGGGGATTTCAATATTTCACTCATTCCTTGTTGTCGTTGGTAAGTCCCATCCGTTGAGGGGGCCCGATACTGATTGGTATTTGCCTTGTTTTTGGCATTAAAGAAATATTTTTGAATTTCTTTCAATTTCCTTAGTTTTAAGCCCCCCTGCTCTCCGGGTTTCCTGAAAGAGTCTTTAGCTTAAGTTCGTATTTCCATTTCCCCTGGTCGCGGTCCTTTGTGTATCAGATTTTTACACCCCTGAGGGCTCAGTGACTCTTCGTCGTTTCTGTAAGGGAGGTTTTTTTCTCTCCTTTCTCCTGCCTTCTTCTTTTTTAAAGGGGAAATATCCTAGAACATGCTTCGGCTCCAGAAGTTGATCCTTTCAAGGGGGTTTGGTCCATCATTTAGGCATTTTTCCCAAACTGTTTCGTTTAGGACATGGTTTTTAACCGGGCCCCAGTTTTTTCTTGTTTTTAAAATTTGTATTTTGTGAAGACCCCTTTCACGGTATATCTTCGCTACGGCCCCCCTATGTGTACGTCTGGATTTCGATTAATTGTGATGGGTTTTATTTTTTTTTTGATTTTTTAAAGTCTTTTATCATTTTCCTCATTTTTGTAAAGATAAGGTAAAGTGTGTTTTCATCTTTTTTGGCCCCCACTACTGCTGGCTTAAGGGTTTTTTTCGCAAGTCTTAGGCTCATGTGGGGTGACCTTTCATCTGCGCTACCCCCGGGGATTGTTCCCCGCTTAACATTATTGCTACATTCTTCCATTTTGTTGCTTTTTGGGTTTAAATTACCAAGCAGTAAATTTTTTGGGTGGACTGGAAGGTTTTTTCCGACAGTAATCAAATTTTTAGGGTTTCATCTGGTGGCTTATTTACAAACCCCAATGACTAGGTTTTGGTTTTTCGATCTTTGTTGTTAAAATTCAAACCCATCATTTTTGGTGTTCAGCAGCTACGGGGGTGGAAGTTTCTGGCAGCTACAGGGGGGTGGGCCATGATACTGGCGCTACAGGGTGGTGGGTCATGATACACGCTACAGGTTTATGGCCTGATACAGGCAGCTACAGGGTGGGGCCATGATACAGGGAGCTAAGGGTGATGGACCAGATACAGGCATACAGGGGGGTGGACCAAAATACAGGCGCTACAGGGGGGGACCATGATCAGGCAGCTACGGGTGGTGGGGCCATGTACAGGCAGCTACAGGGTGGTGGGCCATGATAGGGAGCTGCGGGTGGTGGGCCATATACACAGTACAGGGGGGGGGACCTGATATGCAGCTACAGGGTGGGGATCTGATACAGGCGTACAGGATGATGGGAAAGAACGGGAGCTACGGGTGGGGACCATATACTGGCGCACAGGGTGGGGACCCTGATACAGCATCGGGGGATGGACCTGATACGGCACTACGGGGGGTGGACCATGATACTGGCAGTACAGGGGGGTGACCCTGAAAGGCAGCTACAGGGGATGGACCAGTACAGGGAGCTAAGATGGGGGACCCTGTACAGGCAGCTACGGGGGGGGACCCCGATACAGGACTATGGGTGGGGGGCCATGAAAGGGAGCTCAGGGTGATGGACCAGAACAGGCAGCTACAGGGGGGTGGACCATGATCGGCAGCTACAGGGGGTGGACCATAACAGGGGCCCACAGGGTTGGACCCGAACAGGGAGCTACAGGGTGGGACTATGAAACAGGGAGCTAAGGGGGTGGACCAGTGGCAGCACGGGTGGGGGGCCAGATACAGGCAGCTGCCCGGGGGATGGCCCTGATACAGGGAGACAGGTGGGGGACCTATACAGGACTACAGGGGGGTGGCCCGTACAGGCAGCTTCAGGTGGTGGACATGAACAGGCACTACAAAGGGGTGGGCCAAAAAAGATAA
>NC_069425.1:11107736-11151177 GCF_026875155.1 Cherax quadricarinatus | reverse complement strand
GCAAGATGAGCGTTGCTATTTAAGCCAAGATCGCAAGTTCTGCCTATTAGCACAGACATATATATATATATATATATATATATATATATATATATATATATATATATAATATATATTATATATATATATATTTGTTATTGATCAATACCATTCGTTCGTGGTTATAATATATAAATACTGCTCGTGAGGCTAGTACACCAAACAGGGATGAGAATGAAATTAGCTTAGAAGCTCCCACACCTCCGTATGCCCTCGGATGGCGGCCCCAACAGCTAGCTGTGTGCTGGTTGCACCGTTCTTGTAGGGTTGGGTGGTCCTGTGGTTTAAAGCGTCATATATATATATATATATATATATATATATATAATATATTATATATATATATATATATATATATATATATATATTATCACACTGGCCGATTCCCACCAAGGCAGGGTGGCCCGAAAAAGAAAAGCTTTCACCATCATTCACTCCATCACTGTCTTGCCAGAAGGGTGCTTTACACTGCAGTTTTTAAACTGCAGCATTAACACCCCTCCTTCAGAGTGCAGTCACTCTGACTTTTTTGGGTTATCCTAGGTTCTCTACACATATGCTGCTATGTATGATAATTCTATGTAACTGTATTTGTGTATACCTGAATAAACTTACTTACTTACTGTACTTCCCATCTCCAGGACTCAAGTCCGGCCTGCCGGTTTCCCTGAACCCCTTCATAAATGTTACTTTGCTCACACTCCAACAGCACGTCAAGTATTAAAAACCATTTGTCTCCATTCAGTCCTATCAAACACGCTCACGCATGCCTGCTGGAAGTCCAAGCCCCTCGCACACAAAACCTCCTTTACCCCCTCCCTCCAACCTTTCCTAGGCCGACCCCTACCCCGCCTTCCTTCCACTACAGACTGATACACTCTTGAAGTCACTCTGTTTCGCTCCATTCTCTCTTCATGTCCGAACCACCTCTACAACCCTTCCTCAGCCCTCTGGACAACAGTTTTGGTAGGTAATCCCGCACCTCCTCATAACTTCCAAACTACGAATTCTCTGCATTATATTCACACCACACATTGCCCTCAGACATGACATCTCCACTGCCTCCAGCCTTCTCCTCGCTGCAACATTCATCACCCATGCTTCACACCCATATAAGAGCGTTGGTAAAACTATACTCTCATACATTCCCCTCTTTGCCTCCAAGGACAAAGTTCTTTGTCTCCACAAACTCCTAAGTGCACCACTCACTCTTTTCTCCTCATCAATTCTATGATTCACCTCATCCTTCATAGACCCATTCGCTGACACGTCCACTCCCAAATATCTGAATACATTCACCTCCTCCATACTCTCTCCCTCCAATCTGATATCCAATCTTTCATCACCTAATATTTTTGTTATCCTCATAACCTTACTCTTTCCTGTATTCACTTTTAATTTTCTTCTTTTGCACACCCTACCAAATTCATCCACCAATCTCTGTAACTTCTCTCCAGAATCTCCCAAGAGCACAGTGTCATCAGCAAAGAGCAACTGTGACAACTCCCACTTTATGTGTGATTCTTTATTTAACTCCACGCCTCTTGTCAAGACCCTCGCATTTACTTCTCTTACATCCCCATCTATAAATATATTAAACAACCACGGTTCTTGCTAATTGACCAATTTTACATATTCGGCACGATATTATATATATATATATATATATATATATATATATATATATATATATATTATATATATATATATATATATATATGTCGTGCCGAATAGGCAGAACTTGCGATCTTGGCTTAAATAGCAACGCTCATCTTGCCATATAGGACAAGCGAAAATTTGTGTATGCAATAATTTCGCCAAAATCATTCTGAACCTAACGAAAAAATATATTTCACTGTGTTTGTTTAGTATTAAATTATTGTAAACAAATCTAAAATATATTTAGTTGGGTTAGGCTAAAATAAATTGTTCTTGTTATAATAAGGTTAGTAAGTTTTCTAAGTTACTTCTGGTCCAAATTAAAAAAATTTACAATAACATTAATGAAAGAAATATATCTTTAAACGTATAAGAGAAAATTTTAGAAACGACTTAATTTTAAATGAGTTCTTGCTAATTGACCAGTTTTACATATTCGGCACGACATATATATTATATATATATATATATATATATTAAATATATAATATATATATATATATATTAGTATATATATATATATATATATATATATATGTGTGTGTGTACCTGACGGTGTATAGCTCTTATAATGCTAAACAATTTTTCTTTTGTTTAAATTACTTGTGTTTTTATTTTTCCAAATAAAATACAATTTTAAAGAAATATTTTTTTGAAAACAGAAGACGCTGTTTTTTTGTCGGTTTTTTATTTAGTGCTGCTTGGGTTTTTGGTTTTTTTTATTACTAGTCTTATACAAGTTTAGTATCACCGGGGGGTGCAACAGCTCGGGGTTTGTGTCTGGACTTTCGGTTATAGTAAGTCGACTGATCATTGTCACTTTTTCTCTTTCTCTCAGGTGTTAGAAAAAAGTTGATAAATTTCTGTCCTTTTTTTTTCGAGGCTCGTTCAGGCAGACACTACATAACACTTGGAAAGTCTGTCGCAAAGTGTGATTTTTTTTCATGCAGGCATCACGATATCACTTGAGAAAGTACCATGTATTGTGAAGCTGTCACGTATCTGTGAATATCTGTTATTGTCGCCTCACTGTGTTTTGTAGGTTTTAAAACTCTGTGATGTTCCGGGTCCCCTACCTTGAGTCTGACTGGAAGGCCTCTCGGGGGTAAAACGCCCTTGGGCCCCAATCCTTGACCTTTTCCCGGGGATCGGGGCCCTGACATCCAGGTTTTTCTGCTGGCCGCACGTGTTCAACGTACGAACCACTCCCCCGACTTTGTCAGTTCGTATTGGTTATGTTATCCGTGGTGTCATTTATCAGGTATTTTAAACTGTAGTGTAGGCACGCCTCTAGCGGACAGGATGGAGTGGTGATATAAAAAGTGTTTCCTTTTTTTGGGTACCACCTTGGTGGGAAAGGGCCCGATGTGCAAACATAGTCTCTGAAGTCCTCACACTCCTTCCCCTGGAGTAACAACAACAGTACTATAGAGGCACATACTAAACCACAGGCTATTATTGGATCACAAGGATTCTGAAAGTTAGAATCATATGCGACGGGATGTTGGATTTAGGACACCTGGACGTGTGGATTATGGACCCCGGACGTGGAATCATACGACCCCTGGACAGTGGATTATAGGACCCGGACTGGGATTATGGACCCCTGGACGGTGGATCATACGACATGGAATGTGGTTTAAAGGGGAACCTGGAGTGTGGACATAGGACCCCGGGACGTGTGGATTATAGGAAACCCCTGGACGTGTGGTCTCGACCCCGGGGACGTGTGGATATGGACCCCGGGATTTTGGGATCATACGCACCTGGACGTGTGGATTATGGGACACTGGAGTGGGATCATACGACCCCTGGACGGGGGGATCATAGGACCCCGGGACGGGGGGATCATAGGACACCGGGACGTGCGGATCTGGGACACCTGGACGTCGGAAAGGGGACACCTGGACGTGGGGATCAAGGACCTGGAGTGGGGATCATGGGAACCGGGGGACTGTGGATCATAGGACCCCTGGACTGGGATTATGGACACCTGAGGTGGACATGGACACCGGGACTGCGGATCTAGGACACCGGCGGCGGATCATACACCCCTGGAGTGTGGATTATAGGAACCTGGACGTGTGGCATAGGACACCTGGACGTGGGATCATAGGACACTGGACGTGGGTCAAGGACACCTGGACGTGTGGTCTGGGACCCTGGACGTGGGATCATAGGACACCTGGACTGTGGATCATAGGACCCCTGACGGGGATCTGGGGACACCGGGAAAAGGGGATCAAGGACACCTGGACGTGGGGTTTATAACACCGGGGACGTGGGGATCATACGACACCGGCATGTGGATTAAGGCACCGGGGACGTGGGGATAAGGCACCGGGACGTGGGGGATTTAGGACCCCGACGTGTGGATCATAGCCCCTGGAGTGTGGATCATGGACACCTGGACGGGGGATAACGAACCCCTGGACGTGTGGATTATAGGACACGGACGTGTTATCATAGACCCCTGGACTGTGGATCATACGACACCTGGACATTTGATCATACGACCCGGGGCGTGTGGATCAACACCCCGGACGTGAATTTATAGGCCCCGGGAATTAATAAAGAACCTGGCGTGTGGATCATCGACACCTGGACATTTAGATCAACGAAAACTGGACGTGTGGATCATAGGACCCCGGGACGTGTGGATCATTGGAAAACCCTGGACGGTGATCATCGACACTGGAGGTCAAAGAGGGAGGGAAAACGCCGTTTCTTCGTCGAGAGTTCTGTATCAAAAAAGTTATAAAGGGACTGCGGAATCCTTTCATGCGACAGGGGAAACATATTTGTATCCCCTCATGAGAAGGAAACATGTTTGTGTCCCCTCATAAAAGGGAAAAACCTGCTTGTTTACAACCCAAGAACAACAATCCGGGTGTAAAGGGGAGCAAGGATAATGACTTTGAATTTATTTTCCTTCACCAAGTGCGATTTTAAGTTTTTTACAAGTATGTACCCTATATACATTTGGGAAATTGTGTACCCCGGTGAAAAATTTAGGAAAAAGACACCCCCTGGATCACAAGGACAACCGTGCTAACCCAGCCTAAATGGAAAAATGACGGGGTGGAAAGGTGTGGGTGACCACGCCACCTCCCAATTGCCGACCCCCCTTTCTTTGGCTGAACCTGGGTACTGATCGACGTGGGGCCCCAAAAACGACCTTAGCACCGGGTTCGTTGGTTTTAAAAGTAGCCCTTTAATGGGGGTGTGACATGCCCCCAAAAACAAAGGTTACTACTTTTGCATGCCACAGCTTGTACACCTCATGGGGGAGGAAACATAGTTTGTATCCCCTCATGAAGGGAACATAGTTTGTATCCCCTCAGGGGGAAGGAAAAACATAGTTTTTCACCTCTGAGAGGGAAGCTGTTTGTATCACCTCATGAGAGGGAAAATGCTTGTACACCTCATGAGGGGAAAAATGTTGTTCCCCCTTATAAAGGGGGGAAAACACGCTTGTATCACTTAGAGGGGGAAACATGTTGTCACCTCATGAGGGGAAACATAGCTTGTTCCCCCATGGGGGGGGAAAAAAACTTGTATCGCCTTATGAGGGGGGAAACAAGCTTTATCCCCTCGTGAAGGGAAACTAGCTTTTTATACCTCATGAGGGGGAAACATAGTTGTATCACCTCATGAGGGGAAAAATAGTTTATCACCTCATGAAGGGGAAAATAGTTTGTATCCCCCATAAAGGGGGGAAAAACACAGCTTGTATCACTTTAGGGGGAAACATAGCTGTATACCTTTGAGAGGGAACATAGCTTGTACCCTTTACCTTGGCAGGAAACTCTCGACATGTGTCAAAGTTTGCCACTAGTATTCAGCGTGTGTTTGTCTTTCACTTTCATCTCCGTGTTTTGGAAAGCGAAGGCAGTAATTGCTGCTGCAGCACAGCAGCGCGTTAGTAGAAACCACAGAGGCGACGTGTTGAAAATTTTCTTTATAACTCTAGTGACAATTTGGGAACTCCAGGGGAAAACTTTTCTTTAAATTTTTTTTCCGTGATTGAAAAAAAAACCCCACAAAATTTCTATTTACACTAGTGCACTATACTTTATACTGCTACGCTCGGCTACATTACTGTTTTTTCTACTGCTCGGCTACTATTACTGTTACTCGGCTACTTTTCGTGCTGTACAAATACTGTTACACGCTAGCTCGTGTGCTAACTTTTCTGTTTTACTGCTACTGCTCGTGCTACTACTGTTTTTACTCTACCTCGTTTTCTACAATACTACTGCTTTCTGTCGTGCTGTATACTACGTTACTCTTCTACTGCTCGTGCTGCACTATCTGTTACTACTGCTACTGCTCGTTGCTTCTACTATGTTACTACGCTACTGCTCGTGTGCACTACTACTGTTTCTAGCTACTGCCCTGTGCTATATAGTTACTACGCTAGCTCGTGTGCTACTACTACTTTTCTATGTACTGTCTGCTGCTATATATGATATTTCTACTGCCGTGCTGGCTACTATTGTTTTTTACTGCTATGCTGTGCTGCTACTACTACTGTTTCTATGCTACTGCTCGTCGCTATACTACTGTTACTACTGCTACGCTCGTGCTGCCTTTTCTACTGTTACTACTGTACTGCTCGTGCCTACTTCTACTTTACTGCTGCTACTGTTCGTGTTGCTATATACTGTTATTTTTCGCCGTGCTGCTGCTACTACTGTTACTACTGTACTGCTCCTTTTCTACTACACTGTTACTAGCTCGGCTGCTACCTTACTGTTTCTACTGCTACTGCTCGGCTGACTATACGTTTCACGCTATGCTCGGCTGCACTAATGTTAACTGCTCGTGTGCTCATGCTGTTACACTGCTACCGCTCGTGCTGCTACATTACTGTTACCTCACTGCTTGTCTGTACTATTCTGTTACTACTGCTACTGCTCGTGCGCACTATATGGGACTATGCTACGTTGCTGCCCCGGGTGCTACTACTATTTTACTTTCTACTGTTGCTGTGGTGCTGCCATACACGTTACCCCCTGCTAATGTTGCTGCCCTGCATTACTGCTCTACAACTAGTATACTGTTCTATGCTACTATTTCTGCTTGTTGCTATTCACAGTTACTATTTTCTACGTTGCTGCCGTTTGCTACTACTATGTACTGTTGTTGCTCGTGCGCTACCTACTGTTATTACGGTTTTTGTTCTGTCGTGCTGCTACTACTTTTTTTGTTTTACTGCCACTGTTAAATACGGGGTTTTATTGTTTACTGCTCTCTTGCTGCCGGCTGCGCTTTACTGTTACTATGCTACTGTTGCTGCTCGTGCTTGCTGGTTACAAATGCTCTGTTGCTACTCGTGCTACTACTACTATACTACATTGCTACTGTTGCCGCTGTACTGCTACACTCTGTTACTACGCTACTTTTGCTGCTCGTCTGCTGACTACTATTTTTGTCACTTTTCTACTGTTGTGCTCGTGCTGTATACTATCTTTTATACTGTTGCCCCCGTGCTGCTGCTGTTATACTCTACTGTTGCTGCCTTCTGAAATACTACTGTTTCACGCTACTGTTGTGCTCGTGCTGCTGTTACATGCTACTGTTGCTGTGGGGGTTTGCTACAACTATGTTACTACTGCTATGTTGCTGCTCGTGCTGTATACTACTGTTACTACTGCTCTGTTCTGCTCGTATGCTACTACAGTTATAATGTACTGTTGCTGCTCGTACTGCTACTAAATTTTTTACTACTGTACTTTTTTCTGCTCGTCTGCGCTACTAATGTTCTATGTACTGTTGCTGCTCGTGCTGCTGCTACTTTTATTACTACTGCTTTTGTGCTCGTGCGCACTATTACTGTTACTTCAGCTACTGTTCTTCCGTGCGAAATACTTTTCCTACTGCTACTGTTGCGCTCGTCTGCTGCTTACATTTACTACTCTATGTTGCGCTATTAAAGTTCTATGCTCTGTTGTGCTCGTGCGCTATACTGTTCTACTGCTACTGTTGTGCTCGTGCTCTCTGTGCTGCTCGTGTGAAATACTACTGTTTCTGCTCGGCTCCTACTACTGTTACTGTTGCTGCTTCTGCTGCTGCTCTATGTTAGTCCTGTTTTGTGCTGCTCTATACTGGTCTACTGCTACTGTTTTCTCGTGCTGCTACTTTTTCTTTGCTACTGCATGTTGCGCTCGCTGCTATTACTGTTAAACTGCTACGTTGCTGCTTGTGCTGCTATATACTGTTACTACGTATGCTGCTGCTCATGCTGTACTAATACGTTACTACTGTACTGTTGCTGCTTGTGCTGCTACTACTACTGTTATACTGCTATGTGCTGTCGTATGCTACTCTATGTTCTACTGCTCTTAGCTGCTCGTGCTGCTGCTACTACTATTTCTACTCGTGCTGCGCTATACTTTTACAGCACTGTTTTTTGCTCTGCTGCACTAATTCGTTTTTAACTGTTTCGGCTCGTCTGCAACTGCTACTGTTTTATACTGTTACAGCTGTGCTGCTACTACGATGTTACTCTTTCTGTTTTTATGCTGTACTAGTTGTTTTTACTGTTTTGTGCGGGGCCACACGGTACTACTACTGTTGCTGCTCGGTTGCTGCAACTCTGTTACTACACTGTTGTGCTCGCGTATTACTGTTTTACTTCTACTGTTGTGCTCGTGCTTGGGTGCTCTGTTACTACGCTACTGTTGTGCTCGTGCTGCTGCTGCTAGTTACTACTGCTACGTTGCTCTGTACGCAAAAAACTACTGTTACTACTGCTACTGTTGCTGCTCGTGCTGCTACTACTACTGTTAAAACTGCTACTGTTGCGCTCGTACTCTACTATACTGTTTTTCTACTACGTTTCTGCCCGTATGCTATATATTTTTAATCTGATCTTTTTCTGCTCGTGCTGCTGCTACTAATGTTACATGCTACTGTTGCTGCTCGTGCGCTGTACTACATTACTACTGCTACTGTTTGGTCTGCTCTATATTACTGTTACTTCAGTACTGTTCTTCTTGGCTGCTACACTTTACTGCTACTGTTGCTGCTCGTGGCTGCTATAGTTACTACTGCTCTGTTGCTGCTATTAATGTTACACGCTATGTTGCTGCTCGTGCGCTACTCTGTTACTATGCACTGTTGCGCTCGTGCTATACTGTTGCTGTCGTGCTGCAACTATACGTTGCTGCTCGTCCCTACTACGTTACTGTTGCTGCTTTGCGCTGCTACTACTGTTTGTTACTACTCGTGCGCTACTATATGGTACACTGCACTGTGTGCTCGCGCTGCAAATACTACTGTTACCACTGCTACTGTTTTGAGTGCTGTTGTTTCTATGCTACGTTTCTGCCGTGCTGTACTGGGTTTCTACTGCTACTGTTCCCTTTCTGCTGCTCATACTACTTTTACTACTGCTATGTTGCTTCTCGTCTGCTACATTACTGTTTTTACTGCTATGTTGTGCTCATGCTTTCTATTACGTTAATCTGTACTGTTTCGTTGTGCTGCACTATACGTTACTACGCTACCTGTGCTATGCTGTCTATACTGTTACTAATGCTTGTTGCTGCCATGCTGCTACTACTAAAGTTACTACTGTACTGTTGGTTGTGCGCTATACTACTGTTTTTAAATGCTACTGTTTCTGCTGTATGACTATACTGTTCTCTGCTCTGTAGGCCGTGCGTGTACTACTATTACTACTGCTCGTGTGCTGAAACTGTTTTCTACGCTATGTTGTGCTCGTGCTGCTACTAAACTTTACCTACTGTTGTGCTCGTGCTGCAAGCTACGTTTTCACTCTGTTACAGTCCCTTTCTACTAGATGTTACTCTTGCTGTTTGTACTGCTGCCTATGTTGTTTTTTTCTGTTTGTGCTGCTGTACTATCTGGGCACACTGTTGTGCTCGTGTTTCTGCAACTGTTAACTACTGTTTCTGCCCCCGCTATTATGTTACTATGCTCTGTTGCTGCTCTGCTGCTGCTGCTACTGTTACACTGCTATGTTGCTGCTCTGCGCACTACTTTACTACTGTTTTTCGTTGTTTTCCTGCTGCCCTACGTTACTACGCTACTGTTGGCTTCCCCGCTGCTACTGTGGGGACACTGTACTGTTGCTGCTCCGCGCTACTCTACTGTTACCACTGCTACTGTTTCTGTCGTGCTTACGTTTTCTGCTCGTGCTGTACTGCTGTTTTTTCGCTACTGTTCCCGCTCGTGCTGCTCCACTACTGGACTACGTTACTGTTGCTTCCCTTTCTGTATGTTTCTGTTACTACTGCTCTGTTGTTTTTGCGCTATTATGTTCTACTGCTTTTTTTTGCTGTCGTGTGTATACTGTTACTGCGCTACCTTGCTGCTGTGCGCTTTATGTTACTACTTCACTGTTCTGCTCGGTGCTACTACTACTCTTACTACTGCTCTGTTGCTTTTGTGTGCTATTTCTGTTACTACACTGTTGCGCTCGTGCTGCACTCGTTTCTACTGCTACGTGGTGCCGTGCTGTATTTTGTTACTACTTTTACTGTTGCTTCTCGTGCTGCCTTTCTATTTCTGTTATACTGCTACTGTTGCTGTTTGGCTGTACTACTACGGGTTTCTTTCCGTGTGCTAAATTACTGTTTTCTCGCTACTGTTGCTTCTCGGCGTCTACTGTTACTGCTGCTCTGTGCTTCTCGGTGCTAATACTACTGTTACTATGCTCGTTCGTGCTACTTCTGTTTCTAAACCCGTTGCTGTTGTGCTGCTGCTACTATACGTACGTTGCTGCCCTTTCTGCTGTACTCGTTACTACGCTACTGTTGCTGCTCGTGCTGCTATTACTGTTACTAAGCTACTGTTGCTTCTGTGCGCTACAATTTCTGTTACTACTGTTGTTGCTGCTCGTGTGCTGCTATAATCTTTTTACTACTTCTACTGTTTTTTCTCGGCTGCTACTATTACTGTTTTCAAAGCTCTGTTTCTTCTCGTACTGCTTCTATACGTTTCTCTGCTACTGTTGCTGCTCGTGCTACTTTTTTTTACGTTGCTTTCGGCTTTACTACTGTTCTGTTGCTGCTTGTGCTGCTGACTACCTGGGACTACGCTACTGTTGCTGCATGTTTCTCCCGCGCCTATTGTGCTGTACTACTGTTCTGCTCGTGCTGCTACTATCTGTTACTACTGTACTGTTTCTGCTCGTGTTGTGCTACGTTACTACTGATTGGGTTTCTGCTCGCGCTGTACTACTACTGTTTCTAATGTTACGTTGCTGCTTTGCTGCTGCTGCTACTGTTCTGTTAGTACTCGTGCTGCTGCTACACTGTTTTCTGTTACTACCGTGTTTTCTATACTACTGTTACTATGCTATGTTGCTGTCAGCTGCTATTATTTACTATGAATGTTGCTGCTCGTCTCTGCAACTGTTCTACTACTGTTGTGCTGCACTATTCTGTTACTATGCTACGTTGCGCTCATGCTGCTATGTTTCTGCTACTGTTGCTGCTACTATTTTTACTACTGCTACTGTTGTGCTCGCGCTGCTACTACTACGTTACTCTGCTACTGTTTTGCTCGTGCTGCTATACTACTTTTATTTCTGCTACTGTTATGCTCGTGCTATTTCTCTTACTACTGTACTGTTGCGCCATGCTATTACTGTTTTTTGCTGCTACTGTTTCGCTTGTGATGTTACTGTTGTGCTCCAAATACTGTACTGTTTTCTGCTTTTACTGCTACTACTCTGTTTCTACTGCTACGTTGCTGCTCGTCTATACTACTGCTACCGTTGTGCTCGTGCGCTGCTACTAGTTTACTCTACTGTTTTCTGTCTGCGGCTACTACTGCTGCACTACTACTGTTGCTGCCGTGCTGCTTACTACTGTTATTTCTGCTAGTTTCTGCTCGTGCTATTACTCTTCAGCTACTGTTGCTGCTCCGTATTACTGTTACTGCTGTACTGTTGCTGTTGGGTGTTACTGTTGCTGCTTTCCACTACTGGCTGTTGTGCTCTTACTGCACTACTACTGTTTCTATGACTGTTGTGTCGTGTACCTGCTACCCTTTCTGCTCTGCTGGCTATATGTTACTACTGCTACTGTTTCGCCGTGCGGGTACTACTGCTGCTACGCTACGTTGCTGCGTGGGCTGTTACTACTGTTACTACTCCTATGTTTATCGGCTGCTACACGTTTCACTGTACGTTTCTGCTCGTGTGTATACGTTTCTACTGGCTGCCCGTGCGGTCTACTGCTACTGTTGCGCTCGTGCGGTTAATGCTACTGTTTCTGCTTGTGCTACTGATACTACTGCTACTGTTGCCCGTGCTGGTACTACTGTTGCTACTGTTGCTGCTCGTGCTGCAGCTACTGTTAATGCTCGCGCTGCTACTACTACTGTTACTATTGCTACTGTTGCTGCTCGTGCTGCTGCTACTACTGTTACTGTTGCTGCTCGTGCTGCTACTGTTACTACTGCTACTCTTGCTGCTCGCGCTGCTACTAGTACTGTTACTACTGTTACTGTTGCTGCTCGTGCTGCTGCTACTACTGTTACTGTTACTACTCGTGCTGCTACTACTGCTATTACTACTGCTACTGTTGTTCATGCTGCTATTACTGTTACTACTGCTACTGTTGTTCATGCTGCTATTACTGTTACTACTGCTACTGTTGCTGCTCGTGCTGCTACTACTGTTACTACTGCTACTGTTGCTGCTCGTGCTGCTACTGTTACTACTGCTACTCTTGCTGCTCGCGCTGCTACTAGTACTGTTACTACTGTTACTGTTGCTGCTCGTGCTGCTGCTACTACTGTTACTGTTACTACTCGTGCTGCTACTACTGCTATTACTACTGCTACTGTTGCTCATGCTGCTACTACTGTTACTACTGCTACTGTTGCTGCTCGTGCTGCTACTACAACTGTTACTACTTCTACTGTTGCTGCTCTTACTGCTACTACTGTTACTACTGCTACTATTGCTGCTCGTGCTGCTACTACTGGATCATGATACAGGCAGCTATGGGGTGATGGACAATGATATAGGCAGCTACAGGGTGGTGGACCATGATACAGGCAGCTACAGGGTGGTGGACCATGATACAGGCAGCTATTGGGTGGTGGACCATGATACAGGCAGCTACAGGATGATGGACCATGATACAGGCAGCTACAGGGTGGTGGACCATGAGGCAGGCAGCTACAGGATGATGGACCATGATACAGGCAGCTACAGGGTGGTGGATCATGATACAGGCAGCTACAGGATGATGGACCATGATACAGGCAGCTACAGGATGATGGACCATGATACAGGCAGCTACAGGGTGGTGGACCATGATACAGGCAGCTACAGGGTGGTGGACCATGATACAGGCAGCTACAGGATGATGGACCATGATACAGGCAGCTACAGGGTGGTGGACCATGATACAGGCAGCTACAGGGTGGTGGACCATGATACAGGCAGCTACAGGGTGGTGGACCATGATACAGGCAGCTACAGGTGGTGGACCATGATACAGGCAGCTACAGGGTGGTGGACCATGATACAGGCAGCTATAGGGTGGTGGATCATGATACAGGCAGCTACAGGATGATGGACCATGATACAGGCAGCTACAGGGTGGTGGGATATGATACAGGCAGCTACAGGATGATGGACCATGATACAGGCAGTTTACAGGGTGGTGGACCATGATACAGGCAGCTACAGGGTGGTGGACCATGATACAGGCAGCTACAGGGTGGTGGACCATGATACAGGCAGCTATAGGGTGGTGGATCATGATACAGGCAGCTACAGGATGATGGACCATGATACAGGCAGCTACAGGGTGGTGGGATATGATACAGGCAGCTACAGGATGATGGACCATGATACAGGCAGCTACAGGGTGGTGGACCATGATACAGGCAGCTACAGGGTGGTGGACCATGATACAGGCAGCTACAGGGTGGTGGACCATGATACAGGCAGCTACAGGATGATGGACCATGATACAGGCAGCTACAGGGTGGTGGACCATGATACAGGCAGCTACAGGTTGTGGACCATGATACAGGCAGCTACAGGGTGGTGGACCATGATACAGGCAGCTACAGGGTGATGGACCATGATACAGGCAGCTACAGGGTGGTGGACCATGATACAGGCAGCTACAGGGTGGTGGACCATGATATAGGCAGCTACAGGGTGGTGGACCATGATACAGGCAGTTATAGGGTGGTGGACCATGATACAGGCAGCTACAGGATGATGGACCATGATACAGGCAGCTACAGGGTGGTGGACCATGATACAGGCAGCTACAGGGTGGTGGACCATGATACAGGCAGCTACAGGATGATGGACCATGAACAGGCAGCTACAGGGTGGTGGACCATGATACAGGCAGCTACAGGGTGGTGGACCATGATACAGGTAGCTACAGGGTGATGGACCATGATACAGGCAGCTACAGGGTGGTGGACCATGATACAAGCAGCTACAGGGTGGTGGACCATGATACAGGCAGCTACAGGGTGGTGGACCATGATACAGGCAGCTACAGGGTGGTGGACCATGATACAGGGTGATGGACCATGATACAGGCAGCTACAGGGTGGTGGACCATGATACAGGCAGCTACAGAGTGGTGGACCATGATACAGGCAGCTACAGGGTGGTGGACCATGATACAGGCAGCTGCAGGGTGGTGGACCATGATACAGGCAGCTACAGGGTGGTGGACCATGATACAGGCAGCTACAGGGTGGTGGACCATGATACAGGCAGCTACAGGGTGGTGGACCATGATACAGGCAGCTACAGGGTGGTGGACCATGATACAGGCAGCTGCAGGGTGGTGGACCATGATACAGGCAGCTGCAGGGTGGTGGACCATGATACAAGCAGCTACAGGGTGGTGGACCATGATACAGGCAGATACAGGGTGGTGGACCATGATACAGGCAGCTACAGGGTGGTGGACCATGATACAGGCAGCTACAGGGTGGTGGACCATGATACCGGCAGCTACAGGGTGGGGGGACCATGATACAGGCAGCTACAGGGTGGTGGACCATGATACCGGCAGCTACAGGGTGGTGGACCATGATACAGGCAGCTACAGGGTGGTGGACCATGATACAGGCAGCTACAGGGTGGGGCCCAAATGATACAGGCAGCTACAGGGTGGTGGACCATGATACAGGCAGCTACAGGGTGGTGGACCATGATACAGGCAGCTACAGGGTGGTGGACCATGATACAGGCAGCTACAGGATGATGAACCATGATACAGGCAGCTACAGGGTGGTGGACCATGATACAGGCAGCTACAGGGTGGTAGACCATGATACAGGCAGCTACAGGATGAACCATGATACAGGCAGCTACAGGGTGGTGGACCATGATACAGGCAGCTACAGGGTGGTGGACCATGATACAGGAAGCTACAGGGTGATGGACCATGATACAGGCAGCTACAGGGTGGTGGACCATGATACAGGCAGCTACAGGATGATGGACCATGATACAGGCAGCTACAGAGTGGTGGACCATGATACAGGCAGCTACAGGGTGGTGGACCATGATACAGGCAGCTACAGGATGATGGACCATGATACAGGCAGCTACAGGGTTGTGGACCATGATACAGGCAGCTACAGGGTGGTGGACCATGATACAGGCAGGACACATGTGCAGCAGTTGGTTATCTATATTGTGGCAACACAGCGGCTTCATCAGTCCTATACAAAGAAGAATGGTTGAACATCTGAAGGAAGTTGAGGTAATCAGTCCCTCAGCCTGGAGTCGATGTATTCAGTCCATCATCAGTCTTGATGGATATGAAGCCAATGATGAATCTCTTGAAATCGCTTGTTCTCTCTAGGTTGGAGTACTGCTGTACACTAATGTCCACTTTCAGGGCAGGCGAAATTGTAGATCTGGAGAATATACAGAGATCTTTTACTGCAGGTATAGGCACAATAAACACCTACATTACTGGGAATGGTTGAAGTCCCTTCACCTGTACTCCTTAGAATGCAGGCGAGAAAGACGCATGATAATATTCACTTGGAAAATCTTAGAGGCACTAGTCCCAAATCTTCACACAGAAATCACTCTTGACGAACGCAAAAGACTCTGCAGGCGGTGCTATATCCCCCAAATGAAAGCTGGGGTCCCATGAGTATGCTAAGATACAACACAATAAGTGTCAGGGACCCAAGACTTCAACTGCCTCCCAGCATACATAAGGGGGATTGCCAATAGACCCCTGGCTGTCTTCAAGAGGGAGCTGGAAGAGGACATAAAGCTGGGCTGTGGTTCGTAAGTCGGTTTGCGTGCGGCCAGCAGTAACAGCTTGGTTGATCAGGCGCTGATCCATCACGAGGCCTGGTCACAGACCGGGCTTGGGGCGTTGACCCCCGAAACACCCTTCAGGTATAATCCAGTTGCGTAAGTAGTGTTTGCCTACACACTGCCGGTGTCACCATATATCTTCCCTGGCCATGAGCCAGCAGGCCTGCCCTAGTTATCACCATTTATGGTTTTTTTTTTTCAAGTAATGTGAAACTCAGTTCACTAGGTCATGAAAGGCACCAAACTGGTGCCAAAACATAAGTTTTACACCTCTGTCATGCGCATTATCGGTTTCGGGTTTTCATTGGTGCATTTGTCCCTGTTGTCCGTATATTGTTGTCAGTACAAAGGGAGATTTCCCCCACTTGTGGATGTACGAGAGGTCTTGGTGAATTGAAGCGCCGTCCCAGAGGTTGGGAGAAAGTATGCTCACAATGAATGGAATTTGGTTAATCAGGAGAGAGCGAAGGATGGTGACTCCAGCCTCTAATGTATGGAGGCCTGCCTGGCGGGGGACGGAGGTTGTGGTCACCCGCCCAGGCTTTTATCCCGTCTGCTCCACCTACCCTAACATTCCTCCCCTAATCTCTCACTTCTCCCCTCCCGTCTCACTTCTCCCTGACATTTTACCCTACCCGTGTGTAGACTTCTTTCCCCACATTCCTCCCCACTCGTCTCACATCTCTACCTTTCTCCCCAGTCGTCTCGCTTCTCCCCCAACAGGTGTTGGAGACAGTTAAAGGTTGTAGCCGTAATGATAAAAAAACTAAGAGCTTGGAGAGGGACAGAACACAACTGGGAAAGAACTAAGACATTGTTTTATATACATACCTGAAGCAACTTGTTTTACCGATTCCATTATATATTATTTTTTTTATTTTTTATTATCACACTGGCCGATTCCCACCAAGGCAGGGTGGCCCGAAAAAGAAAAACTTTCACCATCATTCACTCCATCACTGTCTTGCCAGAAGGGTGCTTTACACTACAGTTTTTAAACTGCAACATTAACACCCCTCCTTCAGAGTGCAGGCACTGTACTTCCCATCTCCAGGACTCAAGTCCGGCCTGCCGGTTTCCCTGAACCCCTTCATAAATGTTACTTTGCTCACACTCCAACAGCACGTCAAGTATTAAAAACCATTTGTCTCCATTCACTCCTATCAAACACGCTCACGCATGCCTGCTGGAAGTCCAAGCCCCTCGCACACAAAACCTCCTTTACCCCCTCCCTCCAACCTTTCCTAGGCCGACCCCTACCCCGCCTTCCTTCCACTACAGACTGATACACTCTTGAAGTCACTCTGTTTCGCTCCATTCTCTCTACATGTCCGAACCACCTCAACCACCTACAGTGGAACCTCAAAAATCGAACTACTCCCAACACAACCAATTATGTAAGTGTATTTTTGTAAGTGCTTTTATAAGTGTATTTTTGAGGTCTGAAATGGACTAACCTAATTTACATTATTCCTCATGGGAATAAATTAATTCGGTAAAGGCACTCGAGCAGCCTTCTGGACCAAAGAAAGTTCGATATTTATAACATTGTCTCTACGTCCACATACATACAGACTGTTGGTGCCTGCCACCCGCAGTCCAAGGGTTGAATCACAGCCTGGCTAATCAGTAATAATAATAATATAAAATCTTTATTTACTACAAGTACATGTACAAGGTATACAGTCCTAGCTGACATCAATGACATACTACTATATAGAAAGCCGCTTGTTATGCTGAGCATTTCGGGCAAATTAGGTCAGTTTTGTCCCAAGATGCGACCCACACCAGTCGACTAACACCCGGGCACCCATTTTACTGATGAGTGAACATAAACAACTGGTGTAAAGAAACACACCCAGTGTTTCTACCCTCGCCGGGAATCGAACCCAAACCCTCGCCGTGTGAAGCGAGAGTTTTAGCCACCAGGCCACGGGGCACTGTGTCCTTGTGGCCACGGTGCAGTGGGAGGACGTTGGAGAGACGTGGTCCCCTTACACTTATTGAGTTCTCAGCGCCGTTCCTTTTTCATTGGAAGTATCTTGCACAGTCTGCCAAGCTTCATGTTTTTGTGAGAAGTGATTTAGGACGGCGTGCAGTTTTTGGACATAATTCCCCAGAATTTTCCAGGTACAACTAGAGGGACTTCAAACTCTCCATTAATTTGGGTGTTTGACTGAGGTTTCACGATCTGTGACGGTTCTCTGTACATTCTCTATTTTGTAGTTTCGCGTACCTTGTAGTGACTCCATTAGTATGCAGCAGTATTCCGGTCGACAGAGCATAAGTGACCTCTTTTATTTTGCAAGATCTAATTATCCAACATATCATTTTCCTTGTGGATGTGATAACATAAGAACATAAGAATGGAGGAACACTGCAGAAGGCCTACTGGCCCATACAAGGCAGGTCCTTATCAAAACCTCCACTACCCAAAGCTACCCAAGAATTTACTCCTGTACCCACGACACCAATCAAACCCAGCCTCTCCCACTCATATATTTGTCCAATCTCTTCTTAAAGCTACCCAGGGTCCTAGCCTCGATCACCCTACTTGGAAGACTGTTCCACCCATCCAACTTGAATCCGTTATTCCTGGTTCTTACCTGAGTCGATATCCTCAGTAGTATTTTATTAATATCGTCTTTGTTTATGCCCATCATCCACTTGTACACTTCAATGATATCTCCTCTCATTCTACGTCTCTCAAGAGAGTGAAGACTCAAGGATCTAAGTCTAATCTTCATATAGGAAATTTCTTATACAGTAAATTAATTTAGTCATCCTTCTCTGTATGTTTTCCAATGAATTTATATCCATTCTGTAGAAAGGAGACCAAAACTGAGCAGCATAATCCAAGTGAGGCCTCACTAGTGATGTATAGAGCTGAAAAATAACTTTTGGACTCCTGTTACTTATACAATAACAACGTTATTGTATAAGTGACAGGCTTTTGTTTTACACTCACTTGGCAGGACGGTAGTACCTCCCTGGGCGGTTGCTGGCTACCAACCTTCTACCTATATATATATATATATATATATATATATATAATATATATATATATATATATATATATAAAATATATATATATATATATATTAGTTAAAACGAATGCTATTGCAAGCATTAAAGCGCTGAACCAGCATGACTCTGGAAGCACAAGGTCTGTTGAAGCCTTGATCCTCCGTCTGCCAATTCCTGCCTCTTCTCTGATCAACCAGGTTATTGGTGATGCGTTTTGCGTGTGTTTGCTGGCATAACTCTCCCCTTACAGTGCATGTATTTTTTTCGTATATTCGTAAATAGAGCAAATATAAGAAGGTAGACTGAGTGTAAGAGCGAACATTATGATGATAGATATTAATAATGATTGAGTAAAGACAGGTAGATGGTGACGTACATCATGGCCACTACTAGCCACTTCTACTTCCATCACTACTAGCCACTTCTACTTCCATCACTAGCCACTTCTACTTCCATCACTACTAGCCACTTCTACTTCCATCACTAGCCACTTCTACTTCCATCACTACTAGCCACTTCTACTTCCATCACTACTAGCCACTTCTACTTCCATCACTAGCCACTTCTACTTCCATCACTACTAGCCACTTCTACTTCCATCACTAGCCACTTCTACTTCCATCACTACTAGCCACTTCTACTTCCATCACTAGCCACTTCTACTTCCATCACTACTAGCCACGTCTACTTCCATCACTACTAGCCACTTCTACTTCCATCACTAGCCACTTCTACTTCCATCACTACTAGCCACTTCTACTTCCATCACTACTAGCCACTTCTACTTCCATCACTACTAGCCACTTCTACTTCCATCACTACTAGCCACTTCTACTTCCATCACTAGCCACTTCTACTTCCATCACTACTAGCCACTTCTACTTCCATCACTAGCCACTTCTACTTCCATCATTTACTAGCCACTTCTACTTCCATCACTACTAGCCACTTCTACTTCCATCACTACTAGCCACTTCTTCCATCACTACTAGCCACTTCTTCCATCACTACTAGCCACTTCTTCCATCGCTACTAGCCTCTTCTACTTCCATCACTACTAGCCACTTCCATCACTACTAGCCACTTCCATCACTACTAGCCCCTTCTACTTCCATCACTACTAGCCTCTTATACTTCCATCAATACTAGCCTCTTATACTTCCATCACTACTAGCCCCTTCCATCACTACTAGACTCTTCTTCCATGACTACTAGCCCCTTCCATGACTATTAGCCCTTTCTTCTTCCATCACTAGCTCCTTCCATCACTACTAGCCCCTTGTACTTCCATCACTACTAGCCCCTTCCAAGCACTACTAGCCCCTTCCATCACTACTAGCTTCTTTTTCCATCACTAGCCCCTTCCATCACTACTAGCTTCTTTTTCCATCACTACTAGCCCCTTCCATCACTACTAGCCGCTTCCTCTTCCATCACTACTAGCCTCTTCCATCACTACTAGCCTCTTCAACTTCCATCACTACTAGCCTCTTCTTCCATCACTACTAGCCTCTTCTACTTCCATTACTACTAGCCCCTTCTTCCATCACTACTAGCCTCTTCTACTTCCATTACTACTAGCCTCTTCCATCACTACTAGCCTCTTCAACTTCCATCACTACTAGCCTCTTCTTCCATCACTACTAGCCTCTTCCATCACTACTAGTCTCTTCTACTTCCATTACTACTAGCCTCTTCCATCACTACTAGCCTCTTCTACTTCCATCACTACTAGCCTCTTCTTCCATTACTACTAGCCTCTTCCATCACTACTAGCCTCTTCTTCCATTACTACTAGCCTCTTCCATCACTACTAGCCTCTTCTACTTCCATTACTACTAGCCTCTTCTTCCATCACTACTAGCCTCTTCAACTTCGATCACTACTAGCCTCTTCCATCACTACTAGCCTCTTCTACTTTCATTACTACTAGCCTCTTCTACTTCCATCACTACTAGCCTCTTCTACTTCCATTACTACTAGCCTCAACTTCCATCACTACTAGCCTCTTCTTCCATCACTACTAGCCTCTTCAACTTCCATTACTACTAGCCTCTTCTACTTCCATTACTACTAGCCTCTTCCATCACTACTAGCCTCTTCAACTTCCATCACTACTAGCCTCTTCCATCACTACTAGCCTCTTCCATCACTACTAGTCTCTTCTTCCATTACTACTAGCCTCTTCCATCACTACTAGCCTCTTCTACTTCCATCACTACTAGCCTCTTCCATTACTACTAGCCTCTTCTTCCATCACTACTAGCCTCTTCAACTTCCATTACTAGCCTCTTCCATCACTACTAGCCTCTTCAACTTCCATCACTACTAGCCTCTTCTACTTCAATTACTACTAGCCCCTTCTTCCATCATTACTAGCCTCTTCAACTTCCATCACTACTAGCCTCTTCTTCCATCACTACTAGCCTCTTCAACTTCCATCACTACTAGACGCTTCTACTTTCATCACTACTAACCCTTCTTGTTCCATCACTACTAGCCTCTTTTACTTCCATCACTACTAGTCTCTTCTTCCATCACTACTAGCCTCTTCAACTTCCATCACTACTAGCCTCTTCCGTCACTACTAGCCTCTTCAACTTCCATCACTACTAGCCTCTTCTACTTCCATCACTACTAGCCTCTTCTTCCATAACTACTAGCCTCTTCAACTTCCATCACTACTAGCCTCTTCAGCTTCCATCACTACTAGGCTCTTCTACTTCCATCACTACTAGCCTCTTCCATCACTACTAGCCCCTTCTTCCATCACTACTAGCCTCTTCTACTTCCATCACTACTAGCCCCTTTGATCACTACTAGCCTCTACTTCCATCACTACTAGCACCTTCTACTTCCATCACTACTAGCCTCTTCAATTTCCATCACTACTAGCCCCTTCTTCCATCACTACTACCCTATTCAACTTCCATCACTACTAGCCTATTCAACTTCCATCACTACTAGCCCCTTCTTCCATCACTACTAGCTTCTTCTACTTCCATCACTACTAGCCCCTTCAATCACTACTAGCCTCTTCTACTTCCATCAGTACTAGCCTCTTCTACTTCCATCACTACTAGCCTATTCTTCCATCACTACTAGCCTCTTGTACTTCCATCAGTACTAGCTCCTTCGATCACTACTAGCCTCTTCCATCACTACTAGCCTCTTCTACTTCCATCAGTACTAGCCTCTTCTACTTCCATCACTACTAGCCTCTTCCATCACTACTAGCCTCTTCTTCCATCACTACTAGCCTCTTCTACTTCCATCAGTACTAGCTCCTTCGATCACAACTAGCCTCTTCCATCACTACTAGCCCCTTCTACTTCCATCACTACTAGCCTCTTCTACTTCCATCACTACTAGCCTCTTCTTCCATCACTACTACCCTCTTCTACTTCCATCACTACTAGCCTCTTTTACTTCCATCACTACTAGCTCCTTCGATCACTACTAGCCTCTTCCATCACTACTAGCCTCTTCTACTTCCATCACTACTAGCCTCTTCAACTTCCATCACTACTAGCCCCTTCTACTTCCATCACTACTAGCCTCTTCAATTTCCATCACTACTAGCCCCTTCTTCCATCACTACTAGCTTCTACTTTCATCACTACTAGCCCCTCGATCACTACTAGTCTCTTCTACTTCCATCACTACTAGCCTCTTCTACTTCCATCACTACTAGCCTCTTCCATCACTACTAGCCTCTTCCATCACTACTAGCCTCTTCTACATCACTACTAGCTTCTTCTACTTCCATCACTACTAGCCTCTTCTACTTCCATCACTACTAGCCTCTTCTTCCATCACTACTAGCCTCTTCCATCACTACTAGCCTCTTCTTCCATCACTACTAGCCTCTTCTACATCACTACTAGCCTCTTCTACATCACTACTAGCCTCTTCTACTTCCATCACTACTAGCCTCTTCTACTTCCATCACTACTAGCCTCTTCTACATCCATCACTACTAGCCTCTTCTACTTCCATCACTACTAGCCTCTTCTACATCACTACTAGCCTCTTCTACTTCCATCACTACTAGCCTCTTCTACTTCCATCACTACTAGCCTCTTCTACTTCCATCACTACTAGCCTCTTCTACTTCCATCACTACTAGCCTCTTCTTCTTCCATCACTACTAGCCTCTTCTACATCACTACTAGCCTCTTCTACTTCCATCACTACTAGCCTCTTCTACTTCCATCACTACTAGCCTCTTCTACTTCCATCACTACTAGCCTCTTCTACTTCCCATCACTACTAGCCTCTTCTACTTCCATCACTACTAGCCTCTTCTTCTTCCATCACTACTAGCCTCTTCTTCCATCACTACTAGCCTCTTCTACATCACTACTAGCCTCTTCTACATCACTACTAGCCTCTTCTACTTCCATCACTACTAGCCTCTTCTACTTCCATCACTACTAGCCT
This sequence comes from Cherax quadricarinatus, assembly GCF_026875155.1. Classification (NCBI taxonomy): domain Eukaryota; kingdom Metazoa; phylum Arthropoda; class Malacostraca; order Decapoda; family Parastacidae; genus Cherax; species Cherax quadricarinatus. The sequence continues at coordinate 11,127,695 of NC_069425.1, read as the reverse complement.
CTTCTACTTCCATCACTACTAGCCTCTTCTTCCATCACTACTAGCCTCTTCTACTTCCATCACTACTAGCCTCTTCTACTTCCATCACTACTAGCCTCTTCTACTTCCATCACTATAGCCTCTTCTTCCATCACTACTAGCCTCTTCTACATCACTACTAGCCTCTTCTACTTCCATCACTACTAGCCTCTTCTTCCATCACTACTAGCCTCTTCTACATCACTACTAGCCTCTTCTTCTTCCATCACTACTAGCCTCTTCTTCCATCACTACTAGCCTCTTCTACATCACTACTAGCCTCTTCTACTTCCATCACTACTAGCCTCTTCTACATCACTACTAGCCTCTTCTACTTCCATCACTACTAGCCTCTTCTTCCATCACTACTAGCCTCTTCTTCCATCACTACTAGCCTCTTCCATCACTACTAGCCTCTTCTACATCACTAATAGCCTCTTCTTCCATCACTACTAGCCTCTTCTACATCAACCTAGCCTCTTCTACATCACTACTAGCCTCTTCTACTTCCATCACTACTAGCCTCTTCTACTTCCATCACTACTAGCCTCTTCTACTTCCATCACTACTAGCCTCTTCTACTTCCATCACTACTAGCCTCTTCTACATCACTACTAGCCTCTTCTACATCACTACTAGCCTCTTCTACTTCCATCACTACTAGCCTCTTCTACTTCCATCACTACTAGCCTCTTCTTCCATCACTACTAGCCTCTTCTACATCACTACTAGCCTCTTCTACTTCCATCACTACTAGCCTCTTCTACATCACTACTAGCCTCTTCTACTTCCATCACTACTAGCCTCTTCTACATCACTACTAGCCTCTTCTACCTTCCATCACTACTAGCCTCTTCTACATCACTACTAGCCTCTTCTACTTCCATCACTACTAGCCTCTTCTACATCACTACTAGCCTCTTCTACTTCCATCACTACTAGCCTCTTCTACATCACTACTAGCCTCTTCTACTTCCATCACTACTAGCCTCTTCTGCATCACTACTAGCCTCTTCTACTTCCATCACTACTAGCCTCTTCTACATCACTACTAGCCTCCTAACCGCCCACCTCTTGTTACATTATTCTCAATTCCTTGATCACAGATCTCCTCACCCTACTCTCTTTTGTTTACCCTTTTTCTTCACCGTCTCCCTTTCTCTCTCTTCTCTTTAGCCTCACCTTTAATGATGTTAATTAGACAAACTTAACCTCACCTGCCTCTACGTTAACCCTTACCCCCAGCCTCTCCCCTTCCCTTCTCTCTCACACCTACCATAAGCCCTCGTAGCCGCTCCCTCCCCTCCTCCAACCATCCCCCTGCCTTCATCCTCCCTTAGTCGGCTACTGGTGTCTGGTAAGGGTGTTAAGGGTTGTGGGGCCAGCTTCTGGTTTCTGCTCTAAGGGATGGGTTAGGGGAGGGGGGTAGGAATTATTGAGGGGGGGGGGGGTTTAGAGGAGCTAGTTAAAGGATGGTTGTTGAGCGTGCAGCATCCCTGGGAAGCTTCCATCTTCCTTGCAACATGTTGGAGGTGGACCAGCCAGGTATCACACGCCTCTCACACCAGTCACTCGGTAACCAGGTAAAAATTTCGCACTCTGACAGGATTATTTCTCTTTTTCTTTTTAAATTTTAAGCTCTTTTTATCTAAAACACTGTCACCCCTCCTCCCCTCATATACTTATAACATAAAGAAGGAGCACTGCAGCAGGCCTACTGGCCCATGCGAGGCAGGTCCAAGTCTACTACCGACTTAAGCGAATGCCCTAACCTAATCAAGTCAGGTCACATTCACTTAAGGAAGGAACACGGCAACTGACCTAGCAGCACAAGCTAATGTATTTATCTAACCTATTTTTAAAACTACACAACGTTTTAGCCTCAATAACTGTACTCGGGAGTTCCACTCATCCACAACTCTATTATCAAACCAGTACTTTCCTATATCCTTCCTGAATCTGAATTTTTTCCAACTTGAAACCATTGCTGCGAGTCCTGTCTAGGCTAGATATTTTTAGCACGCTATTTACATCCCCTTTATTTATTCCTGTTTTCCATTTATACACCTCTATCATATCCCCCCTAATTCTACGCCTTTCGAGAGAGTGCAGATTCAGGGCCCTCAGTCTATCCTCTTAGGGAAGATTTCTGATACATGGGATCATCTTTGTCATCCTCCTTTGTACGTTTTTCCAGAGCATTTATATCCATTCTGTAATACGGTGACCAGAACTGAGCAGCATAGTCTAAATGAGGCCTAACTAAGGATATATAGAGTTGAGGAACAACCTGAGGACTTCTAGTATTTATGCTTCTTGATATGAAGCCAAGAATTCTGTTAGTTTTATTGCGAACACTTATGCACTGTTGTCTTGGTTTTAGATTACTGCTAACCAGAACTCCTAAATCCTTTTCGCAATTAGTAGTATTAAGATCTACATAATTTAGTTTATATGTGGCATGGTTATTTTCCTGTCCAATGTTTAGAACATTGCATCAGTCTACTCAAATCATCCTGGAGTGCTCTAATGTCCTCGTCAGAATGAATTCGACGGCCTATTTTGGTGTCATCGGCAAATTTGCTTATGTCGCTCTTTATGCCCTCATCAATGTCGTTTATGTAGATTGTGAACAACACTGACCCCTGTGGAACACCGCTCGTGACGCTTCCCCACTCTGATTTCTCCCCATTTATGCAAACTCTCTGCTGCCTATTTGTCAACCATGCCTCTATCCAGGAAAAAAATTCTCCCCGTATTCCATGTGCATTAATTTTCCTCAATGGTCTCTGATGTGGGACCCTGTCAAAAGCCTTACTGAAGTCCATATACACAATATCATATTCATTACCATGATCTACCTCCTCAAATACCTTAGTGAAAAAAGTTAATAAATTCGTAAGGCAGGAATGCCCTTTTGTAATACCATGCTGAGATTCGTTGATTAATTTATGCTTTTTCAAGGTGGCTACGAACTGCCTCGGCAGTTATTGATACCATAAATTTTCCCACTATGGAGGTTAGGATTATTGGTCTATAGTTCGAAGGTAAGGACCTGTCACCTGCTTTGAAAATAGGTATCACATTTGCCATTTTCCACTTATCTGGCACCATGCCAGTTTGTAGTGATATGTTGAAAAGATTAGCCTAAAGTTTGCTAAGCTCCTCTTTACATTCCTTTAGAACCCTTGCATGCAGCTAATCAGGGCCTGGGGATTTGTTAGGTTTGTCTAAGGACCATGTCACTTGTGACCCTAATCGTGCATGGTTTATTATCGTCCTGTTCCACATGATTTATTATTTCTGGAATATCGCTAGTATCTCCCTGTGTAAAAACTGAGACGAAGTATGTGTTAAAGATTCTACACATTTCTTTATCACTGTCAGTGAGCTGACCCGAGTAACTTTTCTCTGATCTTACTATTGTATACCTGAAAGAATCATTTTGGGTTAGTCTTTGATTCTCTTGCAATTTTAACCTCATAATCTCTTTTTGCTTTTCTTATTCCCTTTTTTTATTTATCTTTTTAACTGAATATATTGATTTTTTAATTGCACCTCTCCTCTTTTGATTTGCCTATATATGCCTCTCTTTTGATCAATGAGATGTTTTAATCTATTGTTCATCCATTTAGGATCACTTTTGTTTGATCTGATTTCCCCATTTGGAACATAAGTTGTCTGGGCAGCTAGAACTATGCCCTGGAAAATGTCATATCGGCAACCTTCACCACCTACCTGACCCATAGTCAGGTCATTCCAGTTCAGCCCACCCAAGTAATTTTTCAGTCCTATGAAATCAGCCAAGCGAAAGTCAGGGACGGAGACTTGATTGCCATTATTAGGGGAATTCCATGATATATTAAAACTGAGTGATTTGTGATCACTTTCCTCAAGCTCATCATTAACCTCAAGATTATTAATTAGCATTTCCCTGCTGGCAAGAACCAAGTTAAGCAGGTTATTTCCTCATTGGTTTTCTACTTAACCTAGAAAAGGACCCTTGCCTGAAATGTAAAACATACACTATTTTTGCAAAAATTTAACAAAATTTAAATAGTTCTGAGGGGCAGCCTTATTGGACTCCCACGGCCTGCTGCGGTCTGGTACCTGGCCGCGGGTCAGTTGACCTGCGGAAGTGGCTACAGGTAATTAACAGGTAACCTGTTTTACCCAGGTACTTCCATGTAGATATCCCACCTAACAGTCAATTAATAAATGGGACATTTTTGCGCGGGTGAACAAAAAAACGAAAATGAAAGTAATATCCAGGACCTCTCTCCTCTCTCCTTCTCTCTCTCTCTCCTCTCTCTCTCTCTCTTCCTCTCCTCTCTTCCCGCCTCTCCTCTCCCCTCTCCCCTCCTTCCTTCCTTCCATCCTTCCACCCTTTCTTCTTCGTCTCCATCTCTACGGGGAATTACCGTGGTAATAACCGGGAATACATGACGAATCCTCATTAGCCTACTGAAGTCTGCCAGCCAGGCTGACACTAATAAAGTCTGCTAGCTCAGGCTGACCTACTGAAGTCTGCTGCTCGGGCTGACACTACGAAGTCCCCAGCTCGGGCGACACACGAAGTCTGCTAGCTCAGGATGACCACTGAATCGCAGCTCAGGCTGACACACTGAAGTCTGCCAGCTCAGACTGACACTGCTGAAGCTGCCGCGGAAAACGACACCACTAAGCCCTGCCAGCTCAGGCTGACAGTACTGAAGTTGCCAGCTGAGACGACACCACTGAAGTCGCCACTGAGACGACACCACTGAAGTCCCAGCCGGGCTGCCTACTGAAGTCCCCAGTCAGGCTGACACTGCGAAGTCTACCGCTCAGGATGACACTACTAAAGTCTGCCAGCTCAACTGACCTACTGAAGTCTGCCACTCAACACACACTGAAGTCTGCCAGCTCAGACTGACACTCCCCGAACCCTGCCACCGGGCTGACACTGCGAAGCCCGGGCCACTCGGGCCCCGACACTGCTGAAGCCGCCATTTTTCAGACTGACACCGCTGAAATCTCCCTCAAGCGACACTCCCAAAAGTCGCCACTCAGGCTGACACGCTGAAGTCGCCAGCTCGGGCCGACCTACGAATCTGCCAGCTCAGGCCGAAAACTGCTGAAGTCTCCCAGCTCATGCTGACACACTGACGCTCCCAACTCAGGCCGACACTACCTGAAGTCTGCCCTCGGCGACCTACTGAATTTTGCCAACTCACTGACACTACTGAAGTCTCCCAGCCAGGTTGACACTACTGAAGTCTGCCAGCTCGGGCTGAAAAACTGAAGTTGCAGCTCAGGCTGACACACTAAATTTGCCACCCTCAGGCTGACATACGAAGTTTGCCAGCTCAGGCGACACACTGAAGTCCCCACTAAAGCTGACACTACTGAAGTCTCCACTCAGGTGACACTACTAAAAGTCTCCCACCAGGCTGACATACAAAGTCTGCCAGCTCGGGATGAACTACTGAAGTCTGCCAGCTCAGGATGACACCGAAGTCTCCCAGCCAGGCTGAACACTGAATCTCCCAGCTCAGGCTGACACTACTAATCGCCAGCTCAGGAGACACTACGAATCTCCACTCAGGATGACACGCTAATCTGCCAGCTCAGGATGACACGCTGAAGCCTGCCAGCTCGGGTTTTACACTACTGAAGTCCCCAGCCAGGATGACCTGCTGAATTCTCCACTCAAAAAGCACTCTGAAGCCTCCCCCCGGTTGACATTTTTAAACCTGCCAGCTCAGGGGGGCACTGCTGAAGTCTGCCAGCTCAGGTTTTGCCACTGAAGTCTGCCAGCCAGGAGACACGTGAAGTCTGCCAGCTCGGATGACACTTAATGAAGTCTGCCACTCGGGATACCTCTGAAGCTCCCAGCTCAGGAGACACGCTGAATTGCCACCGGGCTAAACCCCCACTGAAGTCTGCCAGCTCGGATGAAAACTGTGAAGTCGGGGCCACTCAGGATGACACTGCTAAAGTCTGCCACCCTCAGGCTGACACACGAATCTGCAAGCCGGGCTACACTAGAATCTCCAGCCAGGTGACCCCGAAGTCTGCCAGCTCGGGCTGCACTACGAAGCTCCAGCTCAGGATACCGCGAGTCTGCCAGCTCAGCTGACACACTGAAGTCTCCCACTCAGGCTACAGTATTTAATCCCAGCTCAGGATGACACTACTGAATCTCCAGCTCAGGGACACTGCTGAATCGCCACCCCCTCGGCTGACACTACTGAAGTTTTCCAGCCAGGCTGACACTACGAACGCCACTCAGGATACACTACGAAGCGCCACCAGGCTGACACTACTGAAGTCTGCCCAGCTCGGGCGACCACTGAAGTCTCCACTCAGGATGACACACTGAGTCTCCCAGCCAGGCGACACTACTGAAGTCTGCCAGCTCGGGGAGAACTGCTGAAGTCTGCCAGCTCACACACTACTGGTCCCCCACCGGGGCGCAGACTGAATCTGCCCTCAGATGACACACTGAAGTCTCCCAGCCAGGAGACACTGCTGAAGTCTCCCACTCAGGCTGACACAACAAGTCCCCCCAGCTCAGGCTGACACTACGAAGTCTGCCAGCTCAGGATGACACTACTAAGTCTGCCAGCTCAATGCCTGCTAAGTCTGCCACTCGGGATGCACGCTGAAGCCTGCCACTCGGGTTGACACTACGAAGTCGCCAGCCAGATGCACGCAAAGCTGCCAGCTCAGGAGACACTGCTGAAGCCTGCCGCTCAGGTTGCCCCAATGAAGTCGCCACTCAGGCTGACACTCTAAAGCTGCCAGCCAGTTTGACACTACTAAAGTCTGCCAGCTCAGGATGACACTGCGAAGTCGGGCCCCTCAGGATACACTACTGAAGTCTCCCACTCGGGATGAAAATACTGAAGTCTCCCCGCCGGATGACACTGCTGAAGTCTGCCAGTCAGGCTGACACCTGAAGTCGCCACTCGGGAAACACTCTGAAGTCTGCCAGCTCAGATACACTGCTGAAGTCTGCCACTCGGGATGACACGCTGAAGCCTGCCGCTCAGGTTGACACTACTAAAGTCTGCCACTCAGGTTACACTACGAAGTCGCCAGCTCGGGTTTGACACACTGAAGTCCCCCACTCGGGTTACACTACAAAGTCTGCCAGCTCATTTTGACACTACTGAAGTCTCCACTCGTTTACACTACGAAGTCTCCAGCTCGGGCGACACTACTAAAAGTCTCCCAGCCAGGAGACACTACTGAAGCTGCCACTCGGGCTGACACTAAAGTCTGCCAGCTCGGGATACACTGCTGAGTCTGCCCTCGGGCGACACACTAAGTCCCCAGCTCAGGCTGACGTACTGAAGTCTGCCAGCCAGATGACACACTGAAGTCTGCCAGCTCAGAGACACTGCTAAAGCTCCAGCTCGCTGACACAACTGAAGCTGCCAGCTCAGGCGACACTACTGAAGTCTGCCAGCCGGGATGACACACTGAAGTCTGCCACTCAGGCTGACACTACTGAATCCCGCCCCCGGGATGAACATGCTGAAGTCTGCCAGCTCAGGATGACACTACTGAAGTCTGCCAGCCGGGATACACACTGAAGTCTCCAGCTCAGGATGACACTACGAAGTCCCACTCGGGCTGACACTACTAAGTCTGCCAGCTCGGATGACACTGCTAAATCTGCCACTCAGGCTGCACTACGAAGTCTTCCCAGCTCAGGCTGACAGACTGAAGCTCCAGCTCAGGAGACACACTGAAGTCTGCCAGCTCAGGATAACTGCAAAGTCCCCACTCGGCTACACTACTGAATCCCCCAGCTCAGGCTGACACTACTGAAGTCTGCCACTAAGGTGACACTACGAATCGCCAGCTCAAGACACTCTGAATCTGCCACTCAGGATACACGCTGAACCCTGCCAGCTCAGTTGACACTACTGAAGTCGCCAGCTCAGGATGCACTGCTAAAGTCGCCAGCTCAGATGACACTGCAAAGCCCCCAGCTCGGGTTAAACACTACTGAAGCGCCAGCCGGGCTGACACTGCTAAAAGTCTGCCCCGGTTGACACTACTAAAGTCGCCAGCTCGGGATGACACTGCTGAATTTGCCAGCTCAGATGACACTACGAAGCTGCCAGCTCAGGATGACACTGCTAAAGGCTCCCAGCTCGGGCTGACACTACTGAAGTCTGCCAGCTCAGGGTCACTGCAAATCTGCCAGCCGGGATACACGCTGAAGTCTGCCAGCTCAGGATGACCCCTGCTGAACCTGCCAGCTCAGGTTGACACTACTAAAGTCTGCCACTCAGGTTGACACTACTGAGTCTGCCACTCAGTTGACACTACTGAAGTCCCAGCTCGGGTGACACACGAAGCTGCCACCGGGTTTACACACGAAGTCTGCCAGCCGGGTTGACACTACTGAATCTGCCACTCAGGTTAAAAACTACTGAAGTCTCAGCTCGTTGACACTACTGAAGTCTCCACTCGGGTTGACACTATGAAGTCTGCCACCCCAGGCTGACCGCGAATCCCAGCTCGGGATGACACGCTGAAGTCTCCCAGCTCATTTTTACACTACTGAATCGCCACTCAGGCTGAACTACGAAGCTGCCAGCTCAGGCTACACAACAAATTGCCACTCAGGCTACACTACGAAGTCTTCCAGCTCAGGCTGACACTACTGAAGTCTCCCAGCTCAGCTGACACTCTGAAGTCTCCCAGCCGGGATACACACTGATCTCCCAACTCAGGATGACACGCTGAAGCTGCCAGCTCAGGCTGACATTTAAAATCGCCAGCTCAGGCTGACACTCTGAAGTCCCCAGCTCAGGATGACACACTGAAGCGCCCCCAGGCCCCATACTGAAGTCTGTCAGCTCGGGCTGACACTACGAAGTCTCCCAGCTCGGGCTGACACACTGAAGTCTGCCACTCAGGCGAACATGAATCTGCCACTCAGGCTGACACTACTAAAGCTGCCGGGTCAGCTGACACTACTGAACCCCGCCGGTCAGGTGACACTACGAAGTCTGCCACCCGGCTGAACTACTGAAGTCTGCCAGCTCAGTGCACTAATGAAGTCGCCAGCTCAGGCTGACACTACTGAAGTCTCCAGGTCATTTTTGACACTACTAAAAGCTCCCAGTCAGGCTGACCACGAAGTCTGCCAGCCCCGGCTGACACTACGAAGTTTGCCACTCAGGCTGACACTACTGAAGTCTGCCACCAGGCTGACACTACTAAAGTCTGCCAGCTCAGGCGACACTACTGAAGTCTCCCAGCTCAGGCTGACACACAAAGTCTCCCAGCTCGGGCTGACACTACTGAAGTCTCCCAGCTCAGCTGACACAACTGAAGTCTGCCACTCAGGAGACACTACTGAAGTCTGCCAGCTGGGATGACACACTGAAGTCTGCCAGCTCAGGCTGACCACGAAGCGCCCTCAGGCTGACACATAAAAGCTTGCCAGCTAGCTGACACACTGAAGTCTGCCAGCTCAGCTGACACACTAAAGTCTGCCACTCAACAAAATAGAAAAGTGGAACGAAACCAACCCCCCCGGGATTGAACCCGCGTCAAGAGTCTCAAAACCCCCACCCTCGCTTTCAACCCGGCCCGGGGGGTATGGTTTTTTTTGCAATCGTGTCTTTACGATTTTTTTTAATCAAGTAAAAGTGGAACTTTTGCAACAAGACAAGCTAAGTTTTGCAACAATACAAGCTAAGGTTTGCAACAGACTAGGCTAATTTTGCAAAAAGACAGGCTAACGGGTATTTCCTACGAGGAGGGGTTAAGGGAAATCGCGGTGCGGCACGGGAGGACGGGAGAGTGGAGGGGAAGACATAACACATAAAGTAGGGGAAGGAATTGACAAGGTGGACAGATAGGATTTCCAAGAGGGGACACAGCAAAAAGGGGTCCAATTGGATGATAAGACCAGAGATCACAGGGATTTGGAATATTTTTTTCAATCCAGAGTTGTCAGGAAGGGGAATAGTCTGCAGAGTATTAAGGAGGCAGGACCATACATACTTTAAGATGAGATATAAAAGGGCTCATGGAAGGGAGAAGGGGGCGTGAAGAGGGGGGGCCCAAGGCTATGAATCGCCCCTGAAACCACAGTTAGATGAGTGTACACCCCTCACAAAAGCAAGTTTTATTTATTTATTTATTTATTTATTTATTTTTTAAAATTTGTCCACATACAGAGGAAAAAAAAATACAGATAAGAGCTTGCCAAAGCCACTTAAACTATCTAGCATTACGGGCGGCTTAAAATTAATTTAAAGATTAACTAAGCAATGATGAAGCAGTGATAAAACATTAATGAAAAACAGTTTACTAAAAGCAAAAGTGAGTATTACAAAGACGGGTCATATAAGGGATTCTTTGGGTAGTGTATTTAAAAAATAAAAAATTTTAATTGGGTTTGTTTAACATTTATGTGATATAATTGTGAAAAACTTTTAAAGATATACAATTTAAAAGGTTCATTTATTCAGTATTTTTTGGTTTTGGGTGAAAAATGATTTTTGATAAGACTTGAATTTAAAAACGGTATGTTTTTTTTATTTTTAAAGGGTAATGAATTCCCAGTTTTTAGGTTTTATGTGCATTGATTTTTGCATAGTGTGAGATGAACACGAGGAACATAAAAGGTGACTGTCCCTTTGTGTTAGGTCATGTTTCTGTTGAGGTTGGGCAAGGAGATTTTGAGGGGAGGGTTAATATCAGAGTTAAGTGTTTATTTGTAATAGGTGCGTAATAAGTATGGATTTTTTGTATGGTGAGTAGGTTTGTGTATTGAATTTTGGGGAGTGTGCTGCCTGTAGTGAGAATTTTTTTATCATTCAAACGCACCTTTTGTTGGGTAATTATGGTCTGAGAGGGTTAAGTTTTGAGCCCCTGCAAAAATTTCCCATGGGTGAGATGGGGGTAAATAAGAGAGGATATGGGGCCAGGAGGGCTGACTGGGGAACATAGTACCGTATTTTGATATATTCCTACGTCTTGAAATTTTCTTAGAAATTTGTTGTAAAAAGTGTATGAAATTTGATTATTATCAAGGTGGATTCCTAAAAATTTTTCCCCTCTGTTAGCTTTGTATAGGTGATCCGTTTATCATTATTTAAAGGGAATTGTAGCTCTTTTACCAATGAATAAAGTAGGTTTTGTCAATGTTTAGTGTAAGTTGTTAGTCCTCATCCGGTAAAATTTTTTCGTAATGGGATTTACGTATTGGCTAGTGTACGGGCTCGGGTGAGAAAAGACTATGTGTGTCATCTGCATAAGTGGGGGTTTGAGTAATTGCGAAGCTTTTGGGAAAGGGTCATTTATGTATAAAAAAGAGAAGGGGGCCCAAGGACCTTCCCTGGGGGACACCAACTTAAGGGGTTGCGAGAAAGTTTGCCCCATTTGCGTACACATATTGGCTTCTGTTCTGAGGTATGACTTGGGGTAATTTGAGGGAGTGCCCCTTATACCATAGTGTGACAATTTTTACGGAGCAAGTCATGGTCAACGTATCAAAAGCTTTACGTAAGTCATGAAATCCAAGTGGATTCTTTTTTTTTCTATTGCAGGTTATAGTTCTGCATGTGTAAAATAGCATCTTTAGTATTTTTTTGGGCCCCTGAATCCAAATTGGCAGGGGTTTGGTATGTTTTGGGAGAAAAGGTAGGAGAGTTTCTTTTGTGAATTATTTTTTTAAAAGTTTTTTTGAGAGAGGGTGTAAGTTAAATAGGGCCTTAGTTTTTCAACTCTGTTTGGTCTCCCCCTTTTGGGGATGGGGTGCCCCTTGCTATTTTGAGTACTGTAGGGAAGGTGGGGGATTCAATGGATTTTTTAAAAGAGTGTTGCAAGGTTGGAGTACACTTGTGAATTTTTTTTATATTAAAGGGGGGTAAGGACTTAAATCCCTGCCTTGTTTTTTGTGATTGATAATAAGGGAACTTCGTAGGGGTTAGTCGGAGCTAGGACAGTGTGTTCGGGTAGTTCCGGTGAGGTAGTTTTTGGGGTGGGGTATCTGAGCTTGGGTTTTTTATGGGAAAGGGTTTTTTTTCCTATATGGAGAAAAAATCATTGAGTCTGTTTGCTTTTTTTTGGTGGGAGTTGGGGTTCATCTGATTTTGCAAAATTTTATTTCGCTATTCGTGTATTTTTTTTTTGTTCCCAAATTTCAGATAGTGTTTTCCAGGTCTTTTTTTAACCCCTCGTAATTTGGATAATCTTTTCTCAAAATAAAATTTTTTTGCCCTTCTTACGGCGGGTTAAGATTGACGAGTAACGTTTTGTTTGGTCTCTGGTTTGTGACCATTCTGTACGTTTTTCATATTGGTTTTTTTGTATTTATGGATTTGAGAATGCGGTGTTAGCCGGGGAGTTCAGCCCTTTTGCTGTCACTGTTTATTTTTTTTTGGGGCGTGCTTGTTAAGAGGATTGGGTCTTTTTTAGAAAATTATTAATACATTCGTCATATCTGTATAGATTTCTAGCTCAGTGTCCCAAATCAATTTTTGCAAATCTGTTGCGAATTTTAATGGCTGCCTCATTGTGAATCTGAAGGTGATTTTAGTAGTGCTTGGGGTAGTTTACCAAATTTTTATGAGGAAAGTAGGGTAGTGTCTGGGGTATTATCTGTAATTATCCCTATTTTAAAGGGGATATGGTGTTGTCCGTGTGGTCAAATAGGGAAACCTAGTCACTGTAAAACTTGTAGGTTTTGTTACTGTTTTGGGGTAACATACAGTTTTCTTGTTTTTGAATTCAGTAAGTGTGGGGCCCGGTCTTGCAGGAGATTTATATTTAATCACCCGAGAGTAGTAAGTGATCTTTTTTCATGGTGCTCGTTATCAACTTCCTAATTTTGACTAAATTGGGTAATGTTTTACTGTGGGAAACCCGTAGATGTTTATCAAAGTGAGAGGTTTTTGGAGGATTTGGATTTTAATTTTGCTATTATATATTCCCCATGTTCTTCCCTTGTGCAAGTATTAGTATACTTCTAGTTGGTTGAGAGTATATGGCTGTGCCCCCCCTTTTGTTGGCCTACAGTTGGTATGGCTGTGTAACCCCGGAAGGCATAGACATCTTACTTCAGGCTTTTCCAGGTTTCAGTTATGTAATGATGGCTTAAGGCATGTAAGGAATTTTTAAACTTGAGGTCATCGAATGCTTTCTTAAAAATCTGATATTGTAGTTAAAGATAGTTTTGTTGTTGTTTTCACTGAGAAGGCCTTGATTGTTCTGCAGTTATAATTTCAGTAACTGTTATTATTTAAGTATTTAAAAAAAGGTTTTTATCAGGATCAAGCTTGTAACATAAGATTTGTAGTGAATCTATAGTTAGAATTAAGTATAAAAAAAAAATAAATAGTCTTAAACTAAAAAAACACCTGAATTTTTTAACAAATGTAAAATAATGAGCTAAGGGACTAATACAAATAAAGTGATGATCTTAAAAGTGCTTGGGGGAAAATATAGTAGGTAGTACTATAAAGGTAATTTTTTAAAGTTTTAATTATAGTTTAAAAATTTTAAAAAAAGGGACTAATAAAGGTTTTTGAATAAATGAGCTTTTAAAATAATGGAAGTTGTGAGCTTATTTTACTTTTTGGGACCTGAGAAAAAGCACCTTTATTATTTTAACTTTGGATATATAAACTAGATATTTTTAAAAAACTAAAATAAAGGAGAAAATAAAAAGGGACTAAAATTTAAATAAGGTAAACAAAGTTAAATGGGCAGATGGTAGGGAAATTTTAATAAAACTTTTTAAAAATAAAAAATACAAATTTTAAATGGACTTTCAATTGCACTAGAGTCTGGTATGGGGGTTGCAAATAAGGGTTTTAACTATAGATTTAAATTGACAAAATAAATTCCAATTAAAGACCAAAAAATAATAGTAAAAAATCACAATGTAAAAATCTTGGTTATAATATGATAGTAAAATGGAGACGGTACCCAGGTACACAGGTACAAAGGATAATACAATTGGGGGTTGAATATAAAAAACTTGAAAATTTGGGAAAAAATTTTTGGGGAAATATAAAAAATTTTTTTAGTACAAAAGTAAAATTTATGGGAGTAAAAATGGTGTTTAATAAAATTTTTTGAAGTAATAATGATTACAAAAAGTGAATAGTAAGTTTTTTTCATTTAATATTGCACTGGTGTTAACTTGAGGGTTTTATGGCAGTACAAGGTAATTTTAAAAGTAATCTAGGGTATAAATTGGTATTAAAAAAGGGAAAAGGAATTTGACCCAAATAAAGGTTATTAAATGTCAAAAATGTTAAAAGTAAATTGAAATTTTAGAAAAATAAATTTTTAATTTTTGTAAGTAATATCAATTGAAAGATTTAAAAAAATATGAGGGAGTAATATGGACAGAGAAATATCAATTCGCTAATGTTCAAGCGAACAATAGTAAATTAAAAAAAATCAATAAGGGGATTTTTGCTTACTAAAAAATCACAAAATGAGGGAGTTGATTATTTAAAACTAAGAATTGTACAATAAATTTGAACAATAATGGGGCAAAACATACATCCTACGTAGACTTTAAGTTGGACTTGTTTAGTTTTCTCTGTAAGATTGATCCCCCGAGAAATCGTGTAGTCATTCTCGTTCGTGATTGTGTACAGTTGACCACTTTGTTTCCCAACTAGAATTTTCCCATCCCGTTGAAGCATTGGGTATTGTGTCATTTTTCTCCCGTTAATTTTCTGCTCTTACAGGAGTTTGACTTTTTGGTAAGACACTCGTTTTTGATCCTCTTTCTTTTCTTTTAATAAAGCAATAATTTAAATTTTTTTCCTACATGTGATTGAATCAAGATAACACTTTTTTTGCCATGGGACCTGAATCTGGGTTCTTTTATTTCAGACTCTGGTACAATAACACTTGTTTGGGGCCTTTATGATCTCAGAAAATTTCTTTAACTGTTTGTTTGGTCATATCACTGGGAAAAAGTGGACTGTTAACTATTACGCGTCCGATAGTTTTTCCCCCTTGCTAGTTTTATCTTCTTGGAAGGGAAAGTAGTCACTGAACTGGTTTTTCTAAGTTGTTTTTCCATTTTGTTTTATGCTTCTTCAACCTTTGTATTAAGAGATATTATTTGTTGGGTATGGCTATCTATGACTGTTTGGATGGTCTTGTCACAGTTAGTCATTCCAGGTGTTGATAACTTTTGTTCAAGACTGAGGATTTTGTTCTCGAGTTGTGTCATCCTGGTGTCTTGTTTTGTTAGCGTCTCTCGAAGATTCATATTTTCAATAACTAAGTTGGAGATGCATGACTTTAGGGTATCTGGATCGTTGGTCATACCTGAGAGACTACTAGGTAGGTTGAATCCGGGGAAGAGAGGGGAGGATGGGCTGGTGGCAGCCATGTTTGTTGTTATTGTTGTGGTGTCGCCTTGAGTGGTGGTGAGTGGGGTGGTTGCTGGCCGTATAAACGGTCACACTACATAACTTGTCAACCACTGGAGCCGAGCATATACATGTATCTGGTCTGTTGAAACCAAAGAAAGGTTCAATGCAGGGAGGGGGGAGGGGTAGCATACCTCTTCTAAATTTGGTGAGATTAACCTTCGTTATGTGTAGTGATTAAGGCGGTGTGTGGCAGTCAGTGCAGGCAGCGATGGAGGCTCGCTCCTCTGTCTTCTGATCAATTTATGTAAGTGACAAGTTACCACTGCTTGCTTCTTGGAACCTTTCTCGGTAAATATATTTGTGGTGCAGGCCAGCATACTCTGTCATTCCCGTCTACGACAGTGTGTATGTCAGTACTCACCTATTTGTACTCACCTATTTGTGGTTGCAGGGGTCGATTCACAGCTCCTGGCCCCGCCTCTTCGCTGATTGCTACTAGGTCCTCACTCTCCCTGCCCCATGAGCTCTATCATACCTCGCCTTAAAACTATGTATGGTTCCCGCCTCCACTACATCACTTTCTAGGCTATTCCACGGCCTGACTACTCTGTGACTGAAGAAATACTTCCTAACATCCCTTTGATTCATCTGAGTCTTCAACTTCCAATTGTGACCTCTTGTTTCTGTGTCCCTTCTCTGGAACATCCCGTCTTTGTCCACCTTGTCTATTCTGCACAGTATTTTATATGTCGTTATCATGTCTCCCCTGACCCTCCTGTCCTCCAGTGTCGTCAGGCCGATTTCCCTCAACCTTTCTTCGTAGGACAATCCCCGTAGCTCTGGGACTAGTCTTGTTGCAAACCTTTGCACTTTCTCTAATTTCTTGACGTGCTTGACTAGGTGTGGATTCCAAACTGGTGCTGCATACTCCAGTATGGGCCTGACTTAAATGGTATACAGAGTCTTAAACGAATCCTTACTGAGGTATCGGAACGCTATCCGTAGGTTTGCAAGGCGCCCATACGGGCGCCTTGCAAACATACAGCATACGCTGCAGCAGTTATCTGATTGATGTTCGCCTCTGGAGATATGCTCGGTGTTATACTCACCTCAGATCTTTTTCCTTGAGTGAGGTTTGCAGTCTTTGGCCATCTAAACTATATTGTGTGTGCGGTCTTCTTTGCCCTTCCCCAATCTTCATGACTTTGCATTTGGCAGGGTTAAATTCAAGGAGCCAGTTGCTGGACCAGGCTTGTAGCCTGTCCAGGTCTCTTTGTAGTCCTGCCTGATCCTCATCCGATTTGATTCTTCTCATTAACTTCGCATCATCTGCAAACAAGGACACTTCTGAGTCTATCCCTTCCGTTATGTCGTTCACATATACCAAGAACAGCACAGGTCCTAGGACTGACCCCTGTGGAACCCCACTTGTCACAGGCGCCCACTCTTACACCTCGTCGCGTACTATGACTCGTTGTTGCCTCCCTATCAGGTATTCTCTGATCCATTGCAGTGCCTTTCCTGTTATATGTGCCTGATCCTCTAGCTTTTGCAGTAACCTCTTGTGAGGAACTGTGTCGAAGGCCTTCTTGCAGTCCAAAAATATGCAGTCGATCCACCCCTCTCTCTCTCTTGTCTTACTTCTGTCACCTTGTCATAAAACTCTAGTAGGTTTGTGACACAGGATTTTCCTTCCCTGAAACCGTGCTGGTTGTCAATTATACACTTGTTTCTTTCCAGGTGCCCCACCACTCTCCTCCTGATGATGATCTCCATGACCTTGCATACTATACACGTTAGTGATACAGGTCTGTAGTTTAGTGCCTCATGTCTGTCTCCCTTTTTAAAAATTGGGACTACATTTGCCAGTGTGTATGTTAGTGTGTGTCACTATGTCAGTGTGTATGACTGTGTATGTCAGTATGTATGACAGTGTGTATGTCAGTATGTATGACAGTGTGTATGTCAGTATGTATGTCAGTATGTATGACAGTATGACAGTGTGTATGTCAGTGTGTATGTCAGTGTGTATGTCAGTATGTATGACAGTGTGTATGTCAGTATGACAGTGTGTATGTCAGTGTGTATGTCAGTGTGTATGTCAGTGTGTATGTCAGTATGTATGACAGTGTGTATGTCAGTGTGTATGACTGTGTATGTCAGTGTGTATGTCAGTGTGTATGACAGTGTGTATGTCAGTATGTATGACAGTGTGTATGTCAGTATGTATGACAGTGTGTATGTCAGTATGTATGACAGTGTGTATGACAGTGTGTATGTCAGTATGTATGACAGTGTGTATGTCAGTGTGTATGTCAGTATGTATGACAGTGTGTATGTCAGTATGTATGACAGTGTGTATGACAGTGTGTATGTCAGTATGACAGTGTGTATGTCAGTATGTATGACAGTATGACAGTGTGTATGTCAGTATGTATGACAGTGTGTATGACAGTGTGTATGTCAGTATGTATGACAGTGTGTATGTCAGTATGTATGTCAGTATGTATGACAGTGTGTATGACAGTGTGTATGTCAGTATGTATGACTGTGTATGACAGTGTGTATGATATACATGCATCCATTCTTTTTACAGATATGTATAAGTGTTGACGCTGACAATGTTTTAGTGTGGTGAGTACACTACGAGATAACACAAGTATCAGGGGTCCAAGACTGCTCAACTGCTTCCCAGCATTCATAAAGGGGGATTACCATTAGACCCCTGGCTGTCGTCAAGACAGACTGGACAGGTACCTAGAGTCATTACCTGACCAACAGGGCTGATTAGGTACTGACCAGGTACAACCACAGGGGAAGTAGAATGGTAACACTAGGCTTTTCGTGTGTCAATCATTACATCTTCAGGAGCTTCCAGTGTTGCACAAATGAGTAGGAAGTCCAGGTAGATTCGTGCAGGGGAACGACTCTAGTTACCTGGACTTCCTACTCATTTCTGCAACATTGCAAGCTCCAGAAGATGTGTTGATTGCAACAAGAAAAACCTAGAGCTATGATTCAACAACTCTGTGGTCGTTTAGCATTTTATATTGCTTGTTCACGATTATTGCATAATATATATATATGGTCGAAGGAGACTCGAACCTACGAACCTTGAGACAAGGTACGTAGTGCTCTAACCACCCAGCCACACTGGTCAATACCTTGGCGCCCAGCCAACGCTAGACGTTTTGATCCAAGGCAGCCAGCCTTCAGGCAGGTGGCGTCAGCTATTTCATTTCATCCCCTGCATGCATCGACCTACGAGAGATTTTTACAATGTTTAGAATTCGCAGAACAGGCGAAATATTCACAAACACTAATCTCTGGTTGAAGGAGACTCGAACCTACGAACCTCGGGACAAGGTACGCAGTGCTGTAACCACCCAGCCACACTGCGTACCTTGTCGTAAGGTTGGTAGGTTCGAGTCTCCGTCGACCAGAGATTAGTGTTTGTTGCTCCCCCTGAATGGGGCCCAATGTACATACTACATATTTCGTCTATATTATCTTGCATATAATTTTATAATGCTGATATTTTCAGTATTAGCTAAACTGAAAATATCTTCATTTATTATATTTGACTTAGATTATGCCATTAGGTAGGACATTTACATTTCCTTTGCTCCTTGTTCGCGAGTGTTGAGTGGTTGCCCGCATTGGCAAACTACCTTGTTAAGTATCACTCGCTTGTTAAACTGCCGGCGCTGTGCTGGAGTCCACGAGAGAATCACGTGACCGCACCTGAGCTTGGAGACTGTGCTTGCTTGCTCTTTCTCTCTCTCTTTTATACAGGGTTTGACAAGGTTAGGTTAAGTATCCTCAGCTTTATTGACAAGCTATTTACAGGTTAAGGATTCCAAACTTTATTGGCAAGCTAAGAGCTGTTACCTACATCAGCTCATTTCAAAGCATTTTTATTGTTATGAGACATACAAGTATGGAACAGGATGAAGTTGGAGCCGTCTGTGGGCCAGCATTTTCATTTGATCAACTGACTTTATCTCGTTGACATCATTATGCTGTACGAATGTGTTCCATACTCGAGTCATCCTGGGTATGTATGATCTCAGATGGAGTGATGTTCTGGAGAAGGGTACAGCCAGAGTGAAGTTGCTGCTTTCTGCCCGTCTTGTGGCATAAAAGCTTGTTTCTCGCTGTGCTCGAAGTGGATCCAAGTGTGGTACTGTTACGGTTCGAATCTTAATCTTTAGCCAGGTTAGTGCACTCCGTAACAACACACTTCATAGAATGAGAGGATATGGTTCCAAACTTAGAAATGTAAGGCACAAATAATAGTTACTCAATCTTTTCTATTTTCTTTTTATTTAAAAGTTTAAATACTTTAAATATTCATAAATATCTATTAAATATCACTTTGTCAGAAACTTTCCTTCACACAAGAAAACTCTTAAATAGAATGAACATCATAGACCCCCTCTGGAGACTGTCAATATGGTCACTACACTTGATAATGATCAGAGGAATATTACCGCTTCCTCAATAGTAACATTACTTGTGTGCAAGTACATATATTGAGAATTAACACTTTCACTGAGTAACTCCCTGGCATAAG
>NC_069425.1:11056157-11106157 GCF_026875155.1 Cherax quadricarinatus | reverse complement strand
AAGAAACACTTCCCAACGTCCCCGGGAAGAATTTAGAATCGTACGACTTCTTAGAAGTATTTCAGGATTGTTTTTTGAAGCAGTTTGTGACAGAACCTACAAGGGGAAATAACCTGCTTGACTTAGTTATGGCAAACAATGAATCCCTTGTTAATAATTTAGAAATTTCAGAGGAACTGGGTGCTAGCGACCACAAATCAATTACATTTAGCATTGAATGGAAGTACGATAGTAGCGATAACTCAGTAACAGTCCCAGATTTTCGCTTAGCAGATTACAATGGGCTTAGAGAACACTATCATCTGTTGACTGGGGGTAACGAAGAGAGCTATCAATATGACAGTTTTCTGAACACTATACATGCTGCTCAAAGAGCGTTTATCCCATATAAAGAAATTAGATCAATAGAAATGACCCAAAATGGATGAATAATAGGCTCAATATCTACTAGGGCATAAGAAAGGAATTTATAGGCGTATCAAAAGAGGTGAGGGTCATCTTATGAATCAGTATATTGACATTAAGAGGGACATTAAAAAGGGGATAAGAAAAGCTAAAGGGACTATGAAATTAAGTTGCTAGGGATTCTAAAACTAACCCAAAAAGTTTTTTCCAGGTCTATAGAACAAAAGTTAGAGATAAGATAGGTCCCCTTAAAAATAACTATGGGCACCTTACTGACAATGAGAATGAAATGTGCTTGATTTTAAATAATTATTTTTCTCAGTTTTTACACAGGAAGACACTAACAATATTCCAGTAATTAATTTTTACAGTGGGCTAGAAGATAAATTATGTAACATCACAGTCACTAGTGAGATGGTTGTGAGGCAGATAGACAGACTGAAGCAAAATAAGTCGCCGGGTCCTGATGAGGTTTTTCAAGGGTTCTTAAGGAATGCAAATGGAACTCTGTGAACCATTAACTAATATTTTTAATTTATCTCTTCAAACAGGTGTAGTGTCTGATATGTGGAAGATGGCTAATGTAACTCCTATTTTTAAAACAGGGGACAAGTCGTTACCGTCAAATTACCGCCAATAAGCCTGACCTCAATTGTAGGCAAATTACTAGAGTCAATTATAGCTGAGATTATAAGAAGCCATCTCGATAAGCATAGCTTGATTAATGATACTCAGCATGGATTCACAAGAGGCGGTCTTGTCTAACTAATTTTATTAACTTTCTTCAGTAAGCTTTTGAGGCTGTTGACCACAATAAAGAATTGATATTATTTACTTAGATTTTAGTAAGGCTTTTGATAGAGTTCCGCACCATAGACTGTTAAAGAAAGTGGCAGCCCATGGCATTGGGGAAAAAATGCTCTCGTGGATCGAGTCATGGCTCACTGACAGGAAGCAGAGAGTGTCCATAAATGGGGTTAAATCCGAGTGGGGATCTGTAACAAGTGGCGTTCCACAGGGATCAGTCTTGGGCCGTTGTTGTTTATAATATATATCAATGATCTTGATGAGGGAATTACTAGTGATATGAGCAAATTCGCGATGACACAAGATAGGTAGGATAATTGATTCAAACGTAGATGTTAGGGAACTTCAGGAGGATTTAAACAAACTCTATTCTTGGTCAGAAAAGTGGCAGATGCAGTTCAATGTAGATAAGTGCAAGGTTCTGAAGCTTGGGAGTGCCCATAACCCTAGTACTTATAAATTAAATGATGTAGAACTAGCCATACAGATTGCGAAAAGGACTTGGGGGTTATGGTGAGCAGCAACCTTAAACCAAGACAGCAATGCCTAAGCGTACGTAATAAGGCAAATAGATTACTGGGATTTATATCAAGAAGTGTAAGCAACAGAAGTCCAGAGGTCATACTGCAGCTTTATACATCATTAGTAAGGCCTCACCTTGATTATGCAGCTCAGTTCTGGTCTCCGTATTACAAAATGGACATAAAATTCATTAGAAAACATTCAGCGTAGGATGACTAAATTAATACATAGCATCAGAAATCTTCCTTATGAAGAAAGATTGAAGACTCTCTAAGTTACATTCACTTGTTAGACGAAGAATGAGGGGAGACCTGATCGAGTGTATAAGTGGAAGATAGGTATTAATAAAGGGGATTAAATAAGGTCTTGAGGATGTCTCTCCAAGAGAGAACCGCAGTAATGGATTTAAATTAGATAAGTTTAGATTTAGAAAGGACATAGGAAAGTATTGGTTTGGAAATAGGGTAGTTGATGAGTGGAACAGTCTACCTAGTTGGGTTATTGAGGCTAGGACTTTGGGTAGTTTCAAATCTAGGTTGGATAAGTACATGAGTGGGAAGGGTTGGATTTGAGTGGGACTTTCACATCAGAGCTTATTTCTTGGGTAGCATTGAAAATTGGTTGGGTAAATGTTTTGTTAGTGGATGAATTGTAAAGGACCTGCCTAGTATGGGCCAGCAGGCCTCCTGCAGTGTTCCTCTTTTCTTATGTTCTTATGTTCAGCCCCCAGCTGCGACCCCCCGTCCCTGCGTCCCCTCTCTGGAACATCCCATCTCCGTCCACCCCGTCTACTCCCCGCAGCATCCCGCACGTCGCCATCACGTTTCCCCCGACCCCCCCGCCCCCAGTGTCGCCAGCCCGATCCCCCAACCCCTCCCGTACGACACCCCCCTGAGCTCTGGGACCAGCCTTGTTGCAAACCCCTGCACCCTCTCCAACCTCCCGACGTGCTCGACCAGGTGTGGGCTCCAGACCGGCGCTGCACACTCCAGCATGGGCCCAACACACACAGTGCACAGCGTCTTGAACGACTCCCCCCCAAGGCATCGGAACGCTATTCTCAGGTTTTTGGGGTGTTTGTGTGGTGTGTGTGGGGTGGTGGGGGGTGTTGTGTGTGGTGTTTTGCGCGCGCGCGGCGTGGGTGTGTGCTGTGTTTGCGTGCGTTGATGCTGTGTGCATGTGGGGCGCGTGCGTGTGCAGGGTGTGTGCGGTGTGTATAAAGGTTTTGTATGAGTTTGTGTGTGGGGTTTTTGGGAATGTTTTTGGGTGTGTGTGAGTTTGTGTGTGTGTGTGTGTTGGTTGTGTGTGTGGTGTGTGGGTGTTGGGGTGTGTGTGTGGTTTGGGGGGTTGTGTGTGTGTGTCTTACTCAAATTGTACTCGGCATGAGTTTCTGACCGCTGCGGGCAATTTAGTTAGGCCCGTTAGGGGTTTGAGCTTGTCAAAAAACAGATCAAATCTGGTAAAGTTTACCGAGTATATTTGCGTGGGGTCGATCTCCCGGAAAGAAATGTTGGGTGACTTAAAAAACCCACTGTTTTGGGGGGGAAACGAAACCCAAAATTAAGGTTCACTTTTATACTGCATTTGTCTATTTTTCCAGCACTGCGGGGGTACCCCCTCCCCCGGGAAAGAAATTAGTGCTGGTGGGGGGAAAGGGAAAGAGAAAATTGTGAGGAAGGGGTGGGGGGAAAAAGACCCTTTTGGGGCCCTACTAACCCGCCTGCTCCCACCAACTATCCCCCCATGAAATGGTTTATAATTGAGGCCGTAAATCATGAGTCGTACTAAAGAACCCAGAAAGGGTTTTGCCCTACCCTTGGACAGTTAAGGGGAGGGGGAACATCCTAGCCGGCCCCCGACCTACCAGGAAGTATGGCCACCACTTCCCTTTCATCTTCGGGCCGAGTGGGCCCAGAAAACGGTACATTTTTTTAAACCCTGGCCCCAGCAGGGGTTTCACTCTTTTAACCTGGACCAATAGTGGTACACCCCCTATAACCAAACCCAGAAAGGGGGCGCCCCCCTAAACGGTTAACCTGGACCAGCAAGGGTTTACATCAACCGGGGACCCAACAAGGGTACATTAACCGGGGCCCCAAACAAGGGTACATTTAACCGGGACTCCCCCAACCCGATACAAAAACCCTGGACCCAAAAATGGTACACTCCCCTGGACCTAGCAACGGTAAACCTGGCCCCAAACCCAAGGGTACACCCCTCCAACCTGCGCCCAAAAAAGGGTTACACTCCACCCACTGGATTGGGGGCTGGTTAGCTGAAAAGGCCCGGGAAGGTACACGACGCGACTGACCGGGAGACTAATACATTTTGTAAGCTTTTGTATTTTCCCCGACCTTTTGGGCCCTTTTAGTGCCCTGACATCGGGTGACGGGTTTCCCCGCTTAGCTGCCCCCTCGTGCACAGGCGCGCTCTCTTTTCCCCAGGTGCTTAATTTTAAAAGTGTACCCACGTGTCACGGAGGGGTTTTTTCCATCGCCCGCCAGTGGTTTTTATTTTTTTTTCCCACTTGGAGTCCCCGAAGGAGAAATGGCCGAAGTTAACAAAAAACGCAGTGTAAAAAGGAAGCCCTTTGGGAAAGGCCCCGGGAAGGGTCGAGACCCATGAATTTTATTTTCCTGAGTAGATCTAGGGAGGGTGTAAAGGGCTCTTGGTGAGGAGGGGTTTGTCACGTCACAAAAAGCTTTTTTTTTTGCGGCCCGGTGGGGGGGAAAGCAGGTTTAAAGTGTGTTTAAGGGGGCCCTTGGGGTGAGGGTTTTCCTAGGAACTGTTGAGAGTTTCCACTCAAAGTTCACCCCGGGGGCCAAGGATTGAGCGGCGCCTAAAATTACTACTTTTTTTCCAGGGACTCGGGGGAAAGGGGCCTCGGTCAGTTTGCGAAAACCCTCCATCTGGGGGTTTCTTTCATATGACTAAGATCCGCTTCAGAAAAACACTTGCCCTTTTTTCTGAAAAAAACCTTACCTAACTTAATACATGTAAAACCCCAATAAAGCAAAAGTGGGGGGGTTTAAAACCACTGCGTACAGTCAAAGCAAACTGTATATGGAGCCCCGGAAGAGAAGACTTAAGGTATATTTCCGGGGGGACGTAGTTGGTTTAGATTTTGGGGTTTGAAAAATTTTGGGGAATTTTTGTTATACGCCAAAACGTTGAACAGTTAACCTCAACAACATCGATTCAGAAAACCCCTCGACCCATGTTTCCCTTAAAAAGAGGAACAGACGGGCAGATTCCTTTTCGGGACGATATCCCCAAAAACAAGGAAAAACCCTTGACGTCAAGTTTATTGAAATCAACCTTTTAAAAAGGGACCAATAAACGAAAACTTGTCCCGCCATGAAAAATTTTAGAACCAAACGAGGGTCAATGTGGGGTTTTTCCCGAGATCACACAGAATTTTTCTCCATTTAAAATTGTATACTTTTAAAGGAAACGACAGTGCCCAAAGCACTTCAGAAAAGATTGTTTACAGCAAAAACCCAAAGGGGTCCACCAAGAGAAAAAACGAAAACTCCTGGTTATTCAACCGCTCAGTAACCACCCAAAAAACCAGTTAGCCCTTAAAAGGCCTCCCAGTACTATCAGGAAATTATTTAAAAGAAAAGACAATTAAAAAAAAAATTGCCCAAACTCCCGGGAAAAAACCCGGGCCCATCCCTGGCGGGGCGGGTTTTCCCGACTCCGCCAGGGGGTAAAAGTCTAGGAAACTTGAAACATTTAGAATCATATTGTTTGCCGAAGGAAAAAAAACTAGCAACCCCGTGCACAAAACCCACTGAAAGGCGAGAAATTCCCCTGCCCTTCTTGAAGCTAGTTTATTTTATCTAAAAGCAACCATTGTGACTTTCTTATGGGAATGAGTTTTCAGTTTCCCCACTTCCCCCCACCTTTTTTTAAAAAACCTTGTTTTTTGGACAGGCGAAAAAAACAAGACTGAAGAGGAGTTTTTACATTTCAAGGAGAAAAAGCCGGGGTTAAAACCCCAACGCGGGAACTGCTTTTGACATAGATGAGGGTAGGCATGGGCCCCTTGCAGCAGCAGGCAGATGCATTTCCCGATATCAGAAAACTTTTTTGCAGTCACTAATTACAAGTGAAAAGGGGAGGGAAATTTGAGAGGGACCCCCCTTTCTCATTGTTACATTTTTTCTATTTGGGACTTTTCCCTCTCCAGCCCATCGAGATTATCTGCACCTCACTTTTGCATTTTAAGTCTCCATACTTTTTATTTCGGGGGACAGTCAATGACTCGTCCAAGCTAGCATTTGCAGCTGTCGCCAGTGGCAGACGCAAGTCAATTTTAATTTGCGATTTTTTGGGTCGCCCCAAAAGAGGCCTTCGTTGTCGCCCTGTACTGACAAAACCCTGGGCTAAAAAACTCTTTAAACCACCACAAACTCAACCACTCTTCAAGTGGAAATTTTATTGTCTTGACTTCCCCCAGCTCTGGGGGCCAGGGAAATTTGTGTTCCTAAAGAGATTTCGACAGGCCGTCACTCCCAGGCTACCGAAAAAAATAATTTCGCCATTGAAGCACAGAACCCCTTTGGGGAAAGGGTTTGGTTTTTCCCTTCCCAAAAAAAACCCAAATGCCCCCCCCATGCTAAAGGGTCACCTTCAGTGACTCAACAGGGCAGCCAAGCTCTCGTTTGGGGGACGGGGTTTTTATTTACTTCCCACACCCAATCCAGCCTTATCGAAGCAAAAAAATTTTCCACAAATTTCCCCCGTTTCCCAAATTTTACTCTTTCCTACTTTCCCAAAGACGCCCTCCCAAGAAAAAAAAAAATTTCCCTGTCCACCGGGCGGCCAAGGTGGTCATGACTTAAAGACGTGCCTATCCCCTCCCCACCAAAAATGCAAGAATGATAACCATCCCTCTTGCTCCAAGTCCCCAACCAAAACGAGAAAATATTTAAGAAAAATTTCCAAAACAAAAAAACCCCCACTGCAAAAAGCGACAACTTTATGTGAATTCCCAAAGTTTTCAAGCAGATACTCCCCAAGTTTCCCTTCCCAACCCACGCAAGTGCATCTCCCACTTCTTCGCCAGCTTTGGGGGCGACCCCCAAACCAAGATTCTTTACTGCATCATGTATGCTCATGTCCCAGAAGGGTACTAGCCTGGTTCCTTCAACCCCAACCATCAAAGAACTCTTCAAGTTTAAACAACATGCCGGGTTTTTCAAAACCCCCTGCATCTCCCCCTTCCACAGAGATCTTAAAATCCCCCCTGCAAATTCTCTAAAATTTAAACCCGCTGTTTCCACCGCCCCAAAACCTTCCCCCCGACAAAAGGATGGCCCAATAAAGAGACCCCTGAGCCCGCCGACCGATTCCCCCAAATGAGAGTCCACCACCCACCTGCTTCCACCTCTGTCACAAGGGGCCCAATTAGACGCCTACCTAAATCGTTAAAGGCCACCAGCCAAAAAGGGTTTAAAAACAAACCCTTTGGGATGCTTTCCCTACGGTACTCCCGCCATTCCTTCACAAAAAGCCCAAGGGCTTGCCTGGTGAATACTTCTACAAAACCCAAACCAAAATGAAAACCAAAAATTTTGTACACTCCAGAAATTTTTAAACGCCTCCACAACGGGGGGAGTCAATTTAAACCTGTGACTCAACTCTACCCTTCACCACGGGAACCCCTGACCCAAACCAACCCCTAAAAAAAGTCCCCCGCTTTGTGGCATGGGACTACACCAAAAGGAAGAAATTCAGGACTCTCCAGAATGGGGCCCCCGAAACAATTTTCCCCCAGAAATTTGTTGCCTGCTAGACTGGGGTGTGGCCCCAAAAAACGAACCCTGTAATTGCTCCCTCCGCCCTCCTACTGCTGAAGATGTTAAACAAAAGACATTTCCCACTTGGGGAGTAAACCGCAAGAAAAGAAGAATTTCCACCCCCCCAAGGGGGAGGGCCCAAAAAAGAAAAACAGAAGATGATGAACGAAAACCCCCCCCCAGGAACCCCACCCCCGGGTTTCTCCATCGGAGAAGAGGGGGCCCGGGAAGTACCGGCAAAACCCCTACAAAAAACTTAGTTCCCAATTGTACTCACCAGAGAGGCATACAGACATGGCTTTTGGCCGAAAGGGGAAAGGGCCACGATTTTCCCAAAGGGGACCCCTGGAGGGATTTGGTTTTAAAAATTGGATGGCTGGGATTTAGAAATGTGGGGGGCTTCCTAGCAAAAAAAGTTCCCGAGACCACCCCCGTGTCATCAGAGGAAGGCCCTGCAAAAATCTAAACAGCTCCAAATCCCGAAGATGGTTTTCAATGTGAAAAACAGTAAGACAGCCGTCCCCCCCAAAGGGGAGCAGGAAAACCAGGTAAACCCTCCCTGGCGGGAATTCCCAAGGGTTTAAAAAACTTTTAGGAACAAAAAAACCCCAAATAGGGCGTGGTTACACCCGGGAATCACGGCACAACCTGGGTTTCCCAAGTTTGGGTTTTCAACCTGGGGGGAAAAACCCAATTTACTGACTCCTCTAAACAATAAAAATGCACACCCCTTAAAAGAGAGCCCTTGGAAAAACAGATCGCTCCTTCCCCCTGGAGGAACTAAATTTCCTCGGCAAAAGATCCCCCAAGGGGTAGTGATCCCGGGTCCCCCGCTGTGATGCCCACCCCCCCCAAGGCAGTAGCAGCTCACCCCATTTGGGGTTTGTCAACCAACGTTTCAAGGAAAAGACGGCAGGCAACGCACAAATCCGGCAGGTCCTCATACACCCTGTGGGGGCCGTTTGCCACCCCAGATGGACCTCGGTTTTTTGGGGGCAGTTATGATATCGGGGGACCTCCGGGGGCGGGACCCCAGTTCGCTGTTTCAAGTGCCAGCGTTACGGCCCCCGGGGGTCACTCTACCCGAACAGAGAAAATCTGGGGGTTTCTGCAGCAATGCCACCCTCCCGGGGAATCATCCCCAAAAGCTGAAGAATGCACCCGCCTCCCCCTTTCCAAACGATGCCCGAACTGCAGGCAGAAACAAAACCCCCAAAACCCTCTAGGCCCCGAGAGGCTGGCTGGGAATTTCATGAGGCCTGGAAGCGCCAGAAACCCGGGGGAAAGCGGGCTACGCAGAGCATCACCTTCTGCAACGAGGGTGAGAGAACCCCGGGCCAAACTGCGGGAATTCTATCGGGCCCAAACCCAAACTCAAGAGGGAATTTCCGCCCCATTGAAGCCTCAACCAGGCTTTCATGGACGGGAAACCCCTCCCCCCCCCTCCCCCCCTTTACCTAAACGAAAAAAAACAAAAACATAAGGAAAAAGGGCGGCCAACAGGAAAAAATTCGGGAAAGGAAAATCAGCAAAATACACTAAAAACGAGCCCCCCCGGGCCATAACATGCAACGCAGGCACTCTTTCCCCCGGCACAGCCATATGCGGGTTTTTCCCTGGCTTGCTTTCACCTCACCAGCAGATGCCGGCCCCCCAATTTTTGGCAGGGCAGCAACAGGCCGGGGTGTATTCAGTGAAGAAATACAACTCTCAGCAGTCCCCGCAGACCCACAACACCCCGGAAAATTCCCCCTCCTCGAACCCACCGACAACGCAGGCCCCAACGGGGACGATTTCTTAACACTTGTCTGGGCTTCACGGATATTTTTTTGCAACACAATCAACTAAAACGGAACCCCCAAAAAAAAATGTTCCGGAAAGATGATCACCCCAACTCCTGAGGGGGGTGTTTACTGCCCGGGGAAAACGGTGGATGCCATGAATCACAGATTTTTCAGAGCGGACGACCCCCACCCCCCACCCTTCGGAAAAGCTGAGAGGGGAGAAACCCTCGGTACCAAATCACAGTCGCTTATGAGGCCCCACTAACCCCCCTGAACTGTGGGGAACGTGCTTGAGCAGCAAACCCTGCAAAAATAAAGAATCAATTTTCCTTCAGGACCCAGAGACGGGTCATCTAAATTTTTAAAGCCCCGTGCCAAACCCCCTGGTGGGGGCCCAAACATTATACAAAACAAACACTTCAGTTTCACAATTTTTCCGACTTGGAGAAAAATTTGTTCTCCAGGTGAGGGATTTTACCACTTCAATAAAACCCCTTCAAGGCCCGAGGGACTTATTTCTTCTTTCTTACACCTCTACTGTTTTCTGCTGCCCCCTCTACACTCAAAATGAAGAACCCTACTGTGTAGGCGAAAACTTTTCGGAATAAAGATACCAAACTGAGGGAATGTCTTTTTTTAAATTAAATGGGGGAATGTGGTGGTAGCCCTCGGGTTTCGATTTTTCAAGGTTTTAAAATGGTGTTAAGAGATTCAAGACCGCATTGAAAAGCATGAAAAGCCATGGAGCCCTCAGTAAAAGTACTTAAACGCTGATTTATAATTTAAGACAGTTTTTTCCCCGCGGGATTTCCGCCCATCAAAAGGGATTTTTAAAAGGGGGTTTTTCATTGATCGGGGTTTTTCCCCACTTGTGCGCCTTCCCCCTGGGCCCACCGGTTGGGGCCAGCACCCCGGGGGAAAATTTCCCAAAAAGGGGGGCAAGAGTACGACTTCTTTTTTTAAAAGGTTTCCCCTCCAGAGTGGGGATCGAAAAGGGATTTGCAGTGAGAAAAACATCTACAAGGTAACGGGGAACGAGGACTGCAGGGGGGTGCCCGCCCAAGTGAACACACTATAAAACCCTCACCGTGTGGTTGAAAATCTCGTCAGTGGGGGGTAAAAAGGGTCTTCTAATAAGTTTCCCATAACGTTCACAATGTGACATAATTATACTGGAGTTTTATTACCTTTTTATTTTTTTATTTTGCTGACCCCGATTTAAAGGGTTACGATTTTGGGATAGGAGCAGTGGGGGGAAAATGGCTTTTTTTTGACGACTTGTGTTGGGGTGAGCAAGGTAACTTTTTATGAAGGGTTTGGGAAAAACCCGGTTTAAAACCGGGGACTTGAGTCCTGGAGGGGGGAGTAAAAGTGCCTGCACTAGGGAAAAAAGAGGGGGAAAAAATGCGCTGTTTTTGAACTTTAGTGTAGTCACGCCTCGGGGCGTGTTTCTTCGTTTTGGGGTCCCCTTGCCTGGAAAGGGGAAAAGGGCCGATTTTTTAAAAAATTTTTAGTTTTGTTTTGAAATTCATGGGCCCCGTACGAAAAAATCTTTTTGTATTTTTTTTTCTCTGAAGGCTCAAAACGTTGCATTTGTTTTTTGTAAGAAACACCATCTTACGCCAGCCCCCCAACACACTGTTTACTGAGGGCAAAACAAAGCTCAAATTTTTAGCGCCTCCAAAATGATGCCAACTCCCCGGCTAAAACCTGCAGCAAGGAAACAGGTGTGAGCCGCAGGGGGTGTAAAAAAAAAAGAAAAACTTGCTTTGTGTACAGGGCATTGAAAGACCCAAAAAAAATGCCTTTTAATCTGTTTCCCAGGTGTTTATTTTTTTACAGGGTTTTTTTGTGTTTACATTTCCCTTTAGCTTAAAATTTAACAAAAAATATATGAAAAAATATGATAAGAAAAAAGGATACAGGTTTTAAAACCCAAAACCCCACACACAGGGTCCATGAAAATAAATTTTTGAAAAATTTAAAAAAATTTCGGTTTCTTTTTTAAAGCCGTAATTTCCCCTGCAGAAAAAGGGGGCCCTAAGTGCAAAAATTTGGAAAATTTTATTGGGGCTACGTTTCGCTCTCCAGGAGCTTTTTAAAGGGCCCCTGGAGAGCGAAAACTTTTCCACAAAAAAAATTCACATTATTTTTGCACTGTGTCCTTTTACTTTACAAATTGTCGGAATTTCCCAAACATTTTTAAAAATTCCTGCAGGTGGGCAAACACCAAGGTGTCACAAAACGAGCACAAGCGTCCCTTCAGGGGATCTCACCTTCAAGAATCACAAAAGGTCCTATCACATCTGCGGGGAAAAAATGACGGGAAAGGAAAATGAAAACCCTTTTTCAAAAAAAGGGGATCCATGGTAACGATGATCCTTTTCAGGTCACTTGTTTCCCTCGATTTTGGAATACTTTTGTACGCTGACACCCCATTCAAGGAAGGTGTTTCATATATCTAGATATGTACAAAAACCCCCTTTTCCGGCACATTTTTAAGGTTCAGGAAGTCCCTTTAAACTACGGGAACGCTTGGAGTTCCTTGACTTTTTTCCCCTGGAATGCAGGCAAGAGAATACTTAAATCTACCCCGGGAAAATCCTTGAGGGACTAGCCCCTATCTGCACACAAAAATCATTCCCTACAAAGAAAAAAGCCCGGAGACTTTTGCAATAAGCCCCTAGTAAAAGGTAGGGGCCCCATTAGTACCTAAGAGAAACAAAATTTAAGTTTTGGGGGCCCCCAAACTGCTCAAAACCCTCCCACCTGGCTTTAAAGGGGAATTACCAATGGGACCCCTGGCTTTTTAAAAGAGGGAGTTGGACAAAATACTCAAAATCAAAAACCCAAATCACCCGGGACTGTGGTTTATACGATGGATACGTGGGGGGGGGGGGGCCCCACAGTAACACCTAAAGGGAAATCAGGGGGCCCCTGAACCCCCCCAAAGGTTCTGCTGTTTTCCCCCACCCCATCGGCTAAAATGCCAGCTAATCATGCGACCCCTCAGGGGTTATAAAAAAAACGTGTTTAAAACCCCCGGTTTTATTTGAGGAACACGCTTTGGGGGGACCCCCTAAATTACTATAACCACACTAAAAAGCGGCGTCCGGGTGGGGGTTTTTGAGGTCGGGCCCGGAGACCAGAAACCATCGGGGGGAAAATGTTGAAATTTACACTCCCCCTGGCGACGGACACTCCCCGGGGTAAACATTTAAAACCCCCTGGGGGACAGTACACTACCCTGGTGACAGTACCTAAACCCTGGTGACAGAAACACCCCACCCTGGCGCATTTCCCTCACCCGGGCGACAGTACACCCCCCCTGGGGGAAAATTTCACTCACCCTGGGGACAACACTCCCCGGGTGACATTTCCCACTCACCCTGGTGACAGTACATCACCCGGCGACAGTACCCCCCCTGGCGACAGTACACTCCCCCTGGCGACAGTCCCACTCCCCCTGGCAAACAGGGGCACTAAACCCGGCGACAGTACACTCACCCGGAGACATACACTCCCCCGGGGGGGACAGAACACTCCCCCTGGGGGACAGTCACTAAACCCTGGGGGACAGTACACCCCCCTGGGGGAAATTTACACTCACCCTGGCGACAGTAAAACTCACCCTGGAGCCCAGTTAAAAACCCCGGGCGACATACACCCCCTGGTGAAAAGTCATTCACCCTGGGCCCGACACCCACTGGCAAACCGTACACTCACCCTGGGGGCAGTAAAACTCACCTGGTGACGGGTACACTCCCCCTGGTAAACAGTCCCCTAAACCCGGGTGACAGTACACTCACCCGGGCGCCCGAAACACTCCCCCCTGGGCCCGGGTACATTTCACCCTGGTACAGTACACTCCCCCTTTGGGGGCAGTACATCCCCCCGGGTGAAAAGTCCCTCACCCCTGGGGGGAACAGAAACCTCACCCGGGCGACGTACACCCCCACCCTGGTGACAGTCCCATTTCCCCCCGGTGAAGAACACTCCCCTGGGCCCTTTACCTCCCCCCGGGCGAAATTTTCCCCACCCCCCAACCTGGCAGCAGTACACTAAACCCTGGGGGTATAACTCCCCCGGGCGGCAGGACATTAAACCGGTGGTAGTACACTCACCATGGGGGCCCAGGACCCCTTAAACCAGGTGGTAGTACACTCCCCCTTGGGGGGCAGTAAAACTCATCCGGGTGACAGGGGCACTAAAACCCCCTCGGGGTTGTACACTCACCCTCTTGGTAGTAAAAAACTCCCCCTTTTGGTAGTTTTTCCCCCCCCTCGGGGGTTGTATACTAAACCCGGGTATAGTACATTTCCCCTGGTGGCAGTACACTCCCCCCGGGGTAGTACCCCCAAACCCGGGTGGTATTTTAACACCCCCCCTGGTGGAAGTACACTCCCCCCTCGTGGAAGAAAAAACCCCCCCCTGGGGGTAGTACACTCACCCTGGTGCCCGTACCCTCACCCTGGCGACAGTACACTCACCCTGGGGGACAGTACACTCCCCCTTGGGTGCCCAGTACACCCCCTTTGGGCGACGTAAAACTAAACCCCTGGCGACAGTACACCCCCCCTGGCGAAAAGTACACCACCCTGGCGACAGTCCCACTCCCCCTGGGGGACAGTACACTCCCCCTGGCGCCAGTACACTAAACCCCCTGGCGACAGTACACTCCCCCCCCTTGGCGACTAAAACTCCCCCTGGGAACAGAACACCCACCCTGGTAAATTTTACACTCCCCCTGGTGACATCCACTCCCCCTGGGGGGGTGACGGGGACACCCCACCCCCGGGGTGACAGTACCCCTCACCCGGGCCAGTACACTCACCCTGGCGACAGTACCCTCCCCCCTGGGACAGTACACTCACCCTGGTGACGTACACTCCCCCTGGGGGTTTAGTACGCTCCCCCTGGTGGTAAAACCTCACCCTGGGGGTTTAGTACACTCACCCGGGGCGGCATACACCCCCCCCCCTTTTTTGGTGGTAGTACACTCCCCCTGGTGGTAGTAAAACTCACCCTGGGGTAGTACACTCACCCTGGTGGTAGTACATTTCCCCCGGCGAAAATGACATTAAACCCGGGCAGCAGTACACTCACCCTGGTGGTAATAACTCCCCCTGGGGGAAAGGCCCTTTTCAGCCAGGTGGTAGTACACTCACCATGGAGGCAGGACACTCACCTAGGTGGTAAAAAATCCCCCTGGCGGCGGGAACACTCTTTGGGGTGACAGAAAAATCACCCTCGGGGTAGTACACTAAACCCTCTTGGTAGTACACCCCCCTTTTTGGGTTGTAAACCCCCCCTTCGTGGTGTATACTCACCCTGGTGTGTACATTTCCCCCTGGGGGGCAGTAAAACTCCCTCGGGTAGAAACCCCCACCCTGGGGTAGTACCCCACCCTGGGGGTTTATTACCCCCCCCCCTGGGGGGCCAATACACTCACCCTCGTGGTAGTACCCCAACCCTGGTGGTATTTAAAACTCCCCCGGGTTTGACAGTACCTCCCCTTTGGCGAAAATTTACCTCACCTTGGGACAGTACATCACCTTGGTGCCCAGTACACTCACCCTGGGGGACAGTCACCCCACCCTGGCGACATTACATCACCCTGGTGAAAAGAAACCTCACCCTGGTGACTTTTAAACTCCCCCCTGGTGACAGTAACACTCACCCCTGGTGACAGAAACACTACCCTGGAAAAAGTAACTCCCCCGGGGCGACAGTACCCTCCCCCTGGCGACAGTAAAAATAAACCCCCCTGGCGACAATACACTCCCCTGGTGGACATACACTCACCCTGGTGAAAATACACTCACCCTGGGAACAGTAAAACTCCCCCTGGTGGTAGTCCCGCTCACCCTGGGGGAGTACGCTAAACCTGGTGGTAGTACACTAAACCCTGGGGTATCCCCACTAAACCCGGGGCGGCAGTACACCCCAACCCTGGTGGTGGGAAACATCAACCCTGGTGGTATTTCACTCCCCCCCGGGTTTGGTAGTACACTCACCCTGGTGGTTTTTCCCACCCTGGGGGTTTATCATTTCCCCGGGCAGCATTTAAAACTCCCCCCCTGGGGGGTAGTACCCTCCCCCCGGGCGGCGGGGACTTTTCAGCCAGGGGGGTAGTAAAACTCCCCATGGAGGAAAGGCCCACTCAGTAGGGGGTAGTACCCCTCCCCCTGGGGGCCAGGACATTCGCCAGGGGGTAGTACACTCCCCAAAGGGAAGGCAGGAAAAACTAAAATGGGTGGAAACACTCACCCTGGGGGCAGTAAAACTCATCCTGGTGACAGTGACTCACCCTCGGGGGAAATTTACACTACCCTCTTGGTATACCTGGAGTTTCCCTGGAAAGGGGTTTTTGGGGGGTAAACCCGCCCCCGGGGCCCGGGTTCTGTGCCCGGGGCCTCCTGGTGGATCACCCCCCTGAAAAAAGGCTGTTGCTGCTGGCGGGGCCCAAGGGGCAAAAAAAACTTTACGACCACAGCCCGGCTGATCGGGGAAACGGGACTTTAGGTGTTTGTCCAGTGCCAGCTTGAAGACTCCCAGGGGCTGTTGGAAAACCCCCCTTATGTTGCGGGGAGGCAGTTGAAAAGTTTTGGGGCCCCTGCCCAATTTATTGTATGGTCTCTTAACGTGTAGGGGACACCCCTGCTTTTCATTGGGGGGATGGTGCATCGTCTGCCAAGTCCCTTTTCTTTCCCTAATGAGTGATTTTCGTGTGCAAGTTCCCGGGACTAGTCCCCCCCAGGATTTTCCAGGTGTATATAATCATGTTAAACTCTCCCCCCTGCGTTTTCCGGGGAATTTCAGGTTTAAAAACCTCAAGCACCCTTTTGGGGTAACTCACCCCCCGTGGTAGTATACTCCCCTGGAGTAAGGGGACACTTACCCTGGTGGCCCGTACACTCACCCCGGGGGACACCCACCCTGGTGGTTGTTTCAAATTAAACCCCCCGGAGGACATTCACCCCGGTAGCAGTAAACTCACTTTTTGCGGCAGTAAAACCCCCCCTCGTGGAGTAAAACCCAACCCTCGTGGTTTGTAAAACTCACCCCCCGGGAAACATTTCATCATCCGGTTACAGTAAAACCACCCCGGTGGTAGTACACCCCCCTGGGAGAAGTTTTCACTTCCCCCGGTGGCAGAAACTCACCCTGGTGACAGAACATTACTCTGGTGGCAGGGGGCACTCCCCTAGTGGTATGACCCCCCTGGGGTAGTTTCACCCCACCCTGGTGGTAGTAAAATTCCCCCCTGGTGGTTTGTACAAATCAACCCCGGTGGTATACCTTTACCCCGGTGGTAAACAAATCACCCTGGTGGGTAGTACACTCACCCTGGTGGTAGTACACTACCCCGTGGGGAGGAAAACCACCCTGGTGGCAGGACACCACCCTGGTGGCAGGACACCACCACTGTCACTTTTTCTTATTAGAGGAAATGGAAAATGGTAGATGGGTGGGGGGTGAGGGAGGGGGGTAAGGGGGGGGCGGCCCCTGGGGTGCCAGTTTCCCCCCCACCCTCCAAAAATCTTTTTCTTTACTGCAGCTAACGTTTAAACCCAACAACGGGAAACCCAAAAACAGAAACTAAATGTTAAATTTGGTTTAAAGCAGTTCCTTCCCCACACGTGTTCCCGTGTTCCTTAAAATCTCAAAATTTACGTTGTGGAGAAAAAATTTCTGCTGATACTGTTTTGTTTTCTGTTTTTTTAAAAAGAAACCCCCTTTTCGTCGCTATCTTTTGGCGTGTGTGGCCGGGGCGCGCGCGTGGTGCGTTTAAACCCCCCACTGCCAAACTCCCGGCCCCCATTCAAACTAAAAATCGCCGGCCTTACTACCCCCGAAACCCAAGTACAGAGCGCCTGCAAACCAAAATAGGTCAAAACCTCAACTACAAAATTCCCTTTTAAACAAGGGGCTGCTCAAGAGTCCAAATTTCAATGTTTGCAGAAAACCCACATAAAGGATCATTTTGACAACGAATTAAAGAACCCCGGTTATAACCTATTCAAGTGCGACAGGGCAAAAAAGGGAAAGGGGGGGGGGGGGGTGTACATACAGGTCGCTCAAATTTCTCAGAAACCCCTAAACACCTCAAATGATGGGAGTTGAGGTTTTTGGGGGTAAAAAAAATGAAAACCAAAAAACCCTTTTCTTTTTGGTTTTAAAAAGCCCCCAATGCAAAATTCCCCGCAAATTTTAAGGGGGGGGGGGGGAATTTTTCCCGGGCGGGAAAATTTCCCCCCCTCTTGCCCCCAAAAATCTTTTTACTGGGGGAAATTTTAACTTGAGATTTTCCTAAAATGGAGGGGTGTAGCAAATAATTTAGCAGGAATTCCCCGGGAGGCAGCTTTAATGAAACGTCACACATTCACGAGTTTTAAATCTCTGCACCAAAATTCAAAATTTAAACCCGTAAATTTTTAGAGCTTTCCCCCATAAAAAATACGCGGACCTCACCTTTACTACCAACGACGATCTGATACGAAAAATTTAAACCCTATCAAAGACAATCATCAAAACACAACATAATAGAGGTACAGACATGTATGCACAGGGGTCCCGACCAGCAAAAATGTGATCCGTCATGAGGGGGTCTACAAATAAAAATTTAACTTCAATAACAAAAAAAAATACAATCCTTTAATAAGTTTAACCCGTCCTTAAAAAGAAAAAGCTGGGAAAATATCCTAACAAAAAACGGATCCGAACTTTTTTCCCAGAAAAAATTTAACTCTGTGGGGACTTGAGGTTTTGTTAAGGCGCATTCCTTTAAAAAAAAGAGAGAGATGTAAATTTTGAAAGGGGAGCGTTCCCTATTCAGACGAAGGCGAAAAATCCCCGGGGCTGCTGAGAGGGGGGCCAAAATATGTAAAATACGAAAAGAGGCATGGTCAGAGAAAAGCAAATTTTCGAACTTAAGCTTAAGGAATCTTTCCGGAGACAAAATCCAAGGGGAAAAAACTAAAAAGCCATTAAGGAAGCTAAAAAAAACAACACTTCCTTTTTTCCAAATTAATGGAAAAAAAAACTCCAGTATTGGGGGCCCTGCTTAGGGGGAGATGGGGTTTTATACAGTTTACAGAGATAAGATTTGAAAAAAAAAGATTTTCCTTGGGTTTTTAAAACCCCCCGGGGGGTTATTCCCCCAGGGTAAACCCCAAAAAAAGGGCAGTGCGTCTCGAGGATGTCTAACTTATTTCCAAATTTTGGGGGCCTTAAAAACTTGTCCCCCAGGATGCGACCCCCAAAACCCGTCGACTAACACCCAGGTTTCCTATTTTGCTGCAGGTTTAAAAGGAAATTTGGTGAAAGGAAAAGTGTTTGGAATTTTAAACCCGCCGGGGAAAAAAAACCCCCCGGGCCCCCCGTTGTGAAACGGGGGTTTTAGCCCCCCAGCCACCGGGCCCAAGAAATGAGTGAATACTAAAATCCCAATAGACCAGTGTTCAAAAGAGCCCCTACCCAGACTAAGGGGGCGAAAAACCCTTTTTGGAAAAAGAGCCCAAAATTTTTGGGCCTTTTCAAAAATCTCTGATATTATCCTAAAAATCACAAGCTTTGAAAAAACAATAAATAATGGCCATGCACTCTGTCCAGGCCCAGACTCGTGGAAAAATCCATGTTCATCAAGAACTGCAAGAAGTCCTGTCACGGGGCATTCTTTCCCCCCCCTCTACCCAAAAGGGCAGTTTTTGGGAATTGCAAAGAAAATAAAAGACCCATAGCGGAACATCCCTATCATAAAATCGGTTTAAAAATGATTGAAAGGGTTTCTAAGAAGCAAAAAGCCAACCCCCCTAGATACCCATGGGAAATTCCAAACCCAAACCCCGGGCAACAGGATTTAGAGCAGGTCGCTTTCCCATTGTCCCGCCCACTGGACTACGTTTTACAAGGGCCTGGATGCTATAGAGGAAAAAAAAAAATGCAATGTAGTAAAAAAAACCTTTTGACAAATGCCACCTTGGGGGAACATGCACAAAAAGGGGTGATTTAAAAAAATTTTAAAAGGAAAAGCGGTAGTTTGGGCCTAAAAACTTCCTAAAAAATTGAACACAATTTAAATAAAGTAAAAAGATTTAAAGGGCCCGAGGGGAGCTAAGGAGAAAAGTTGTGTTCAACAAGGACAGTAAATTTGCCCCCCATCCCGTTCCCCTACCTACCCGGAGGCATTTGGGGGGTTGACGGGGGCCCCCCGGCCCCGGGCCATGACCGGCCTCCCGGGGGATTTGGGCTGATCAAAAAGAGGTGGTTTCTGCTGGCCGTAGTATTCCCAAAGTTTCGAACCACGCCCCAAATTGGTTCTGGCCCCCGAAAATTTTAGGACTGTCCCCGCCCTTCTTGGAAGCAAACCAGGAGGGCTATTTGGTTTATTCCCCTTAGCCCGGTGGGAAAACTGGTTGAAAATTTTTGGGTCCCCCCCCCCCAACCCCTTTTTGGGTTTTCCCCCTTAGGTACCCAGTGGCCGGGGCCCCCCCCTACTTTTCTTAAATTTACCCTTGAAGAGAATTAAACCTGCCTTCCTTTTTGGGGTGACCCGAATTGCCCTGACAGTGACCTCCATCGAAGGGCACCGCAAGAAATCCAAGCGGAGATAACCAACCTTTTTTAAAAAGGGCCCCCTCCCAAAAAAATATTTAAATTCAATGAAGAGAAAATTTTCCCCAAATTTCTCCGATATGGGGAAAAATTGAGGGAAAATTTAAAAATTTTCAGGTATAAAATAAAAAATTTTAACCAAAACAAAAAGCAAAAAAAATTTAAAGTGAAAAGACCTGGGGTTTTAATTTTCAGGGATCTCACCTTTTAAAGTTTACAACCAGCATCTACGCATCTGCAGAAAAAAAGGCAGGAACGATAATGACAACCTTCAAAATGGTGACGCCCAAGCCCCCGAAGAAATTCCCCTTCAAAACGTTTTTTTTCTTCTAAGTGGAACACTGCGAAAAAACCGCCCCCTTTTAAGGGGGAGGGAAACGAAACTGCTGACCTTTCTTTTAAAGGCACCACACAAATACGATAAAAACCCAAATTACTGGGGGCGGTTTTTAAGTCCCCTTTATTTGTACCCTGGAACACAGGCGAGAAAGTTTCCCTGATTAAAAATACACTTGGGGAAAACCTAGAAAGGGTTAGCACCAAAAATTTCACACGAAAAATCCCTCCCTATGAAAACAAAAACAAATTGGGGGAGATGCCCAAAATTCCCCCAAAAGAAAAAGGGAGGGGCCCCCCACAAGTACAAAAGAGAGACAAACAGTAAGTGTCCCGCGGCCCAAACATTCAAATGCCTTCCCCGCATACAAAAGGGGGTTACCAAAACACCCCCGGTTTCCCAAGGGAAAGGGGCTGGACGGGCACCTAAAAACAGTGCCTGATTCCCGCAGGGCTGTGATTCGTAAAAACAGTTTGCGTGTGGCCCGCGTAACACCTGGTTTTAAACAGACCCAGAAACCACCATGAGGCCCCGGTTCAGACCCGGGCCCCCCCCGGGGGGGTTGACCCCCGGGAAAATCTCCCCCAGGTATACCCTCCCCCCATGTATTTCCTTCCCTTGTTAAACCCCCCTTGAGAGTGAAGCAGTCAGTGCTAGCCTGCCTGTCTTTGTCTGTGTTTCCCCCTGAGGTCTGTGTCTCAAGGGTCTGGGCTTCGTAATTTTTAAAAAAAAAATTCAGGGCCCCCTTCCCCTATCAAATCCTTTGAGTATTTTGATGCGTAAAACATGTTTCCCCGTATTCGCTTCCAAAACCCCAGACTCTATTTTTGTCTAAATTTAAAAGGTTAAAAAATCGAAAGTTGATAAAGACACTTGCAACACCTGGATTTTCCCTTTTTCTGGGAAAGTTTATCTAGCCGGGGTTCTTTAGTCCGTGCAGAGAAAAGCTGGAAAATAGTTTCAGGTAATTCAGTTCCCTTTGCCGGAGTCAATGTTTTCAGTCCCTCACCTTGACCCGGGGGCCCCAAAATATCTACTCTTTTAAAAACTGTGAAAAAAACAGGGGGTTTCCTCGGGATACGGGCCCCTTAAACCCTTCCAGGGCCTTTTGGGCCCTTTTCCAAACAGAACATATACCCAAAAGAATTTTTTCCCTTTAAAAAATATAGGGAAAACGACTATAAACCTTTTCCCCAAAAAAAAAAACCCATTATTTTTTGGGATATTTTTTCATTGAAGGGGTGTAAAAAAATAATTTAAAAAAATGCTTAAACTAAAATCCTTTAAAAAAATACAAAAAAAATTAGTGAAAAAAAATGCAAATTTTAACCCCCATTCACTTTGCAGAAGAGTTTGAGTGTCTACAGGGTAGGGGGTGAGACGGGGAGGAAAGGGGATGAAGGGTGTTGGGAAGGAGAGTCCCCCCCTCTTTTCTGTCCTTTTTTTTTCCCATTTGGGGCCTGGTTGAAGCTCACCCCGGGTTTTACCTTTTCTAAAAAAAACTGTCCAAAGAAAATTTTCTTCTCCCTTTTCCCCCAGGGTGTTCGGAAATGTGACAATGTTGGTATTCCAGACATTTCTTTACGTCTTGTTTTGGGGTCTGAAGAAAAAGACACAAATTATGCAACACATGGGAATCTTTTTTAGGTAAGACAAAATATGCAACAGTTAGGGCAACTTTAAATTTCCAAAAAAAAAAGTTTCGCCACACAGTAGGCTTCTTCATGAATACAGAAAATTTGGCAGGAAAAGTAGAGATGTGAAAGACGATTTTTAAATCATCCCCACCCTTTTAAATCGGTTTGAATTTTTAGGTTGCCCTCCCCCGGCCTGAGGGGAAAATTCAGTTTTCCCTAGTAGGGAAAATTTCTGGAAAATTTAACGACAGTGCGGGGACCTTTTAAAAACGTCGGGAAAGGGGAAAAGGGAAAAGGGATTTTTTTGTAGTAGTAGTAGTAAGTAGTAGTAGTGTAGTAGTTTGTAGTTTGTTGTGAGAGGGAACTGTCGGTGATCTTTTTAGATAGTTTTCCGGGCTATGGAAATGAAATTCTCCAGGCCCAAAGGGCGACAACCTCAAAAACTACGA
Organism: Cherax quadricarinatus; assembly: GCF_026875155.1. Lineage (NCBI taxonomy): Eukaryota > Metazoa > Arthropoda > Malacostraca > Decapoda > Parastacidae > Cherax > Cherax quadricarinatus. The sequence goes on along the minus strand of NC_069425.1, from coordinate 11,083,792 downwards.
CTACAAGGGTGATGGAAATGATTACATCTTTTTCACATCTCTACTGTTCCCCCTATTTTTTTGTATTCCCACTGAAGAAACCCACTGTTAGGGGGGAAAAAGTTTTGGAAAAAAAGTTGTTTTAAAATGTTGCAAAATTTTTCTTTCCAACAAACCCGTCGGTATTGTATACCATTTTGAAAGTTCTTTTCAGAAAACTGCCAAAAGTGGCATCTTGGTAAAAGAAAAAACCTTGACAAGCTTTTTAAGTGGGAAGGGTTGGATCTGAGAGGGGGGGCAAAAGACCTCTCCCTTTTCCTCTCTCTACAAATAAATAACTACTACTACTACTAACAAATACCCTGCAACCCTCCCCACAGTTTTTAATTTTCCCCCACCGTCGCTTTATCTTCAGTAGTTTCCCCGACTATGGAACTGAAATTCTCCAGGGCCCAGGGCTTACAACCTCAAATTTCTAAGACTCAAGGGTGATTTTACGATTACATCGTCCCTTTACATCCCCAAAGGGTTTCCCGCCATTTTCTGTAAATTTGATGAAAGAAACCTACTGGGTTTGGCGAAAAAAGTTTCGGAAATAAATTGTCTAACTGTTGCCCTATGTGTCTTACCTTAAAAAAAACCTGTCGGTTTGTATACCATTTTGAAAGTTCCCTCTTGTCAGACACTGCAACAGTGGCCCTCTTGGTACAGAAAAACCTTTACAAGCTTTTTAAGTGGGGAAGGGGTTTTAAAAGAGAGGGACATACCTTCAGGGTTTCCTCTCCAATTCTAATACTACTACTACTACCATCCCCGCACCCCTCCTTCCCACAGTAATTTTAATCTCCGCAAATGTCGCTTTTATCTTCAGATAGTTTTCCCGGGGCTATGGAACTGAACTTCTCCAGGGCCCAGGGGCTGACAACCTCAAATTTACGACTTTCAAGGGGGATGGACTGATTACTTTTGTCTTCCAATCTCTACTTTTCTCCCATTTTCTGTATTCAAATGAAGAAGCCTACGGTGTAGGCGAAAAAGTTTTGGAAAAAGTTGTCTAACTGTTGCAAAATTTTTGTCTTACCAAAAAACCTGTCGGTATTTATACCATTTTTATGTTCATCTTGTCAGACACTGCAAAAACGTGGCCCTCTTGGGCGAAAACACCTTGTACAAGCTTTTTTAAATGAGAAATGGGGGATCTGAGAGGGACCATGACCTCTCAGTTGCCTCTACTACTACTCTCTACTATACCCTGACCCTCCTTTTCCCACCGTATTTAAGTTTCCCCACTGTCGCTTGTCTTCAGAAAAGTTCCTGACCCATGGAACTGAACTTTTTCCGGCCGAGGGGCTGACAAACCTTTAAATTTTTTACGACTTTCAAGGGTGATTGACTGGGTTACATCGGGCTTTTCCTTTTCTCTGTTTTCCTTTCCTATTTTTTTGTATTTGATGAAAAAGGGCCCACTGTGTAGGCGAAAATTTTGGAATAAATTGTCTAACTTTGCTATGTTTTTTACCTAAAACCTGTGGTATGTAACCCCTTTTGATGTTCATGGGAATCCTTTTTTGAAGAAACGTTTTCGCCCCCACAGTGGTTTATCAGTCCCCAAAACAAAGTATTGTGGGTTTGGGGAAGGGCACATATGCAAAAATTTTTGGTATTTTATTTCGAAAAGTTTTTGCCCCCACAGTTTTTCCTTTTAGTCGAGTACAAAAAGTTGATAGAAAAAAGATTCCCTTTAAAGGGGCATGTTTTCATCCATCACCCTTTTAAAATTTTGAGGGGGTTTAGTCCCTCAGTTGGAGAAGAGCATTGTTCCATATTTGAAAAAAATATGGAGATGAAAGTGAAAGGATGGGGGCCCTTTTTTTAGCGCCAAAGGTGAACGTAGTTTACTAGTGAGGGGGAAGAACTCAGATGTTGGGAGGTCAGGGCCTTCTCAAAACTAGCCGTCTCATAGTGGAGGTTTTTTTAGGTTGGGTTGGGAGGTCTTTTACCCAAAAATACCTTTTGTTGCGTGTTGACAAATTGAACATTTAAATGGGATAAAATAAACCCACCCGGTTTTTTAGGTAAAACACATATGCAACAGTTAGGTACTTTATTCGAAACCCTTTCGTACAAAAGTAGGGTTCTTCGTCGAGGGGACAAAAAAAGTTGAAAAAAAACCCCAACTGTTGATTTGGTCTTACCTTTAAAAACCCCGTCGGTATTTTTTTACCATTTTAATGTACAAAGTATTGTATTGGACTGATGAAGCCCCGGGGTGGCGAAACTTTTCTTCAAAAAAAATTCCCCCTGTGTTTTCAATTTAAATGTCTCCCAATTTTTTTCAACTTTTCGGTTTTTCCCAAACCATTCATCACATCGTTTTGGAAATTTGTTGGGTGGTAAAATTTTCTGCAAAGTTTTTGACCCTCCAAACCAAATTTTTCAAAAAAATTTCCCTTTATTCATAATGGGGGGTTTTCCCCTATCTCCTCTCCCGAGCATGAAAAAGTGCATCATTTTAGTTTGTGCTCCTCTTTAAGTTTTCCCGCAGCTCCTCAGTGGTCAGCTTTCCCCGTTCCCCCCCACCAAACCCCCTCCTCATCACCCTCACTTACTTTTCCCGATCCCTGGAAACCCGCCCAAAAGAGACAAAAATTTTTTTCCCCTGTAGATACAGCCTCAAAATCCTTTTTTTTACGCTTTTTTGCCACAAATTCCTCTAAGAGAGTTCATTGTTCTGTAAAAAACTTCCTGCCGGGTTTGCCCAAAGAGGTTTGCAAAAGGGCGATAGAAAAATGAAACTTTCCAAAACTCCCCCAGGGGTTTTCTCTGTTTAGAGGTTTCCCCTTCCCAAAAATCCTCGGAAAGGGTTTTAGGGGTAGAGTTTCTTTTACATTACTGGTGACCTGCTGATCCATGGGCTGAAAAAGAAGGGTTCCCCTGTTAAGGGGGGGAAACTTTACAGGGCTTTAAATCAAACCTGGGACACCAATTTCCCGCAATCTTAGGGGTGAGTGGTCATTTTTCCATTATGAAGGGCCTCAGACCAGGTTTTTCTCCTCTAAAAACTTTTTACACTTGGCCCCAAAAAACAAAATTTTAAAACCCTTCGTGAAATGTTTTTCTGGGGTTTCCCCCAAACCTTGCTGTTTGACCTCCCCAAAACACGGGAACTGAGGGTTTTTTCCCCGTTTTTTTTTAAAGGTTCCCCGGGTTTTTTAGAGTATAGATCAGCAAGGCTTCGGTTTAAAACCCCACTTGCACAGAACAAGAAAAGTTTTAAAACCCATCCTTCATAGGTTGTGTCCCGGTAAAGCCCCTTTTTCCTTTTGAAAAATTAAGGGCCCTGTTAGGCATTTTCTTTTCCCAAAAAAGGCCTGTTTCGTCACAATTTAAAATTATTGGGGGAAAAAAAAACCCCAGCTTCCACAAATTTCCCCCAAAATCCCGCAACAAAATCATTGGCACATCTTTGTCATTTCGGGGGCCCCTACCCAAATTTTAGCACGCGAGTCGTTTCCCCAAAAAAAGGTCAAATACCAAGCAAAAATTTTTTTTGTCCAAAAGGACGCATACCAAAATTGGACTTATTCCAAAGCGGAAAGTATTTCCGAGGTCCCACTGTGTTAGTCCCGCGAGGGCTGAAAAAGTACTTTCTAAAAATCCCTATGGCTCAAAGTAACTTTAGCTCCCTTTGGGGGGGGTGATGGAGGTTTGAGTGGGGGAAGGGGTTTTAAAGGCAGGAGGGATGGAGTGGGTGGGGAAATTTTAAAGGAGGAGGGGTGGAGTGGGGGGGAGAGGTTAAGGTAGAAGGGGGGATGGGGGAGGGGGGGGAGGGAGGGAGGGGGGGGGAGAAGTTAAAGCGGAGAAAAAAGGGGGGGCGGAAAGGGGGGGTAGGGAGTTTAAAGGTTTGGGGGGGAAAGGGGGGGGGTTGGGGGGGAGGGGGGTTTGGGTTTGTGGGAAAGGAGAGGGGGGGAATGCCCTGGGGGGGGAAGGGGTTTTAAATTTGGGGGGAAAGGGGGAGGGGGAGTGGAGGTTAAAGTTGGGGGAGGGGGGGGAGGGAGGTGGGGTGGAGGGGTTATGGGGGTAGGGGTGGGAGGGAGGGGGTGATGGAAGGGGTAGGGGGTCCAAAATAACGTTTTTACACACACCCTTTACAAAACCCCCCCCCCCCCCTTTAGATCCGGTAGTCTTTCCCAAAAAGGCCAGTGTTTTGCTTCATGTCCCTTTGTTTTTGTTTTCCCCCACACCTGCCAAACCCGCCCCGCACACCTGGCACTCACCAACCCCGGGTCTCCCCCACCTTTACCTCACACACCTAGCACTCGCACCCGGCTCCACCCCCCCCTATACCTCCACACCCGGGGACTCCAGCCCCCCTTCACACATCTGTACCTCAAACCCGGAAACCCCATACCTGGTTCCCCCAACTGCACTTCGTATCTGGTTCTTAACCACCCCCTCGTATCTGATTTTCCCCCATTTGCCCCACACCCTGGGTTTTCGGTGGTTTTCACACCTGCACCCCCCTTACCCGGGCCCCCTTTCCGGTTCTTCTTGCTGTATAGCCCTTGTGGCTTAGGCTTTTTTTTGATTATAAAAATTTAAAAAAAATTTAAAACCGGTTCTTACACCTGCCCCCTCATTCCCCGGCCCCTTTACACCTGCCTTTTCCCCAAATATCTTTACCCGGGTTATACTCTCTCTTTGGGAAAACCTTCTTTAAAAAACCTTATGTCCGGGTTTTGGGGGCCCCGCTTTTCTTGAACATTAATTTGTTTCTTGACCAACTTTTGTAACAACCCCCACAAAAGCTATAACGAAATTGCCCCACTAAAAAATTCCAACAAGTTTTTCTTTAAAAAAAATTCCCCTGGGAGTTTTAAGGCCCTCTTTTTTGGGGGTTTCCCGAAAGCTTGCGGAAAAACCCGGGGCTTTCCCGAAAGTTATGTCAATATTTGTCTTTTTCGTGCCAATTTTAAACCCAAAATTAATTTTATTTAGAAAGACAATTTGTTGAGTCTCGTATAGAGGCCCTCGTTTGAACCGGCCTTTAGGTCAGGTGCACAAAAATGAGAAAAAGTATAGGGCCCCAACTGGGCCCGTGCTAGGCACGTCCTTCCAAACACAGGTTTCTCGGGGTTTTAACCCGTAAATTAAAAAGATGAAAAAAAATATGTGGGAAAAACCGGGTATCTTTTACTGTCGGGAAAAGTCCGCCCCCGCGCAACAGGGGTTCTCAGTTTAACACAAGCGAGCAAAACACGGAATTTTAGTTTGAAGTTCTTTTAGGTAAACAATACCCCTCACCAGGAGGAGAAGTGGGGGAGGATGGGGGGAAACGGGAGATCTTTATTCTGAAGACTTTTTACCAACCCGTGGCTTTTTTCAATTCAATTTCAGAGGTTATTTTTATTTTTAAAAAAAAGGAGGGGCGAAAAAAACGAGGTAAAAGAGGGCCCTCAGCCTAGTAAAGGTGGTTTCCCCCCTCCTTCAAATCACATGTTTTGCACAATATATAAACGCTTTTCCGGGTATATGCTGTAAATTTTTTCCCAAAGGGTTTATTGAACACATCGAAAGCCCCGGCTAAGACTGATTTTCCCTTTTAAAGTTTCATATCCCCGCGTTTTCTTCCTGTATTGGGCTGAAAACCACTGGCTGGGGAAAAAAAATTTTTCCCTAAAAAAGATTCCCAAATGTTGTACAAATGTTTTTTTATTCTTCAACTTGTTGTTTTCTTCCCCATATTCCATGATAACAAAAAACTGAGGAAAAAGCACTTTGGGGACGCATCAGGAAGGAAAGGTCCCTTGGGGGCCGCAGTTTTTTTCAAACCGGGGGCCAAAAACCCAGCAAGCCCAACCTGACCCTTCACCCGTTTTTAAAACCCCCGTAAAAAACAGCCTCACAAAGGTAAGGTTTAAAATAAGGTTAACCTTTTGGGGAAACGGAGGTAAAAGATTTTATCCGCGGAGAGCAACTCAAATTCCTCGTATCAAAGTTCCCCCCTTTTCCAAACCAAAAAAAGACGTTTTCCACAGTTAAAAAAACAAGCAGCTGTGGGCCTGCAGTGTGAAACCCAGTGGGGTGTAAACTGGAAACCCCCGTACCAAACCCGGGGCCCAGTACACCCCGGAAACCCAGTTCAACCCAGGAGCCCCCGTTTCCCCGGCATACTGTGGTGGGGACCCAATATCCCTCACCCGTAATAACAACATATAAGATGGTTAATGAGGAAAGTTTGAGGGTTCCCCCCGGGGTTTTGGTGCTCCCTCACGCCCCCTCCCCTAAGCGCCTTGTGTAAAACGGGGGATTCTTTTTTCGGGACACCCGCAACACACGGCCTTTTACACTCGTTTAAACAAGTGCAAAAAAATATACCCTTCAACGAAGACAAGGTTTTTGTTACTCCGAAAAAAAATAAAAACTGGAGTTAACAACTAATATATAAAAAATGGGGTACCGTGCCCAAAAAACACACGGAGTAGCTTTCAATACACAGTCAAACTGGAGCAGCCCTTTCAATACAGTCCCCCACTGGAGCAGGGATACAAAACACAGTCAACCCCGGAGTTAATTAAAAATTTCACGTTTTTACCTTGGGGTAGCATTTCAATAACAGTCACCTGGAGTAGAGACAATACCATCACAGGAGGGGAGCATACAATTAAAACAACACCTCTCAAAACTACTACTACTACACTACTCTCTCTACTCTACCCGCACCTCTCCTTCCCACGTATTTTTAATCTCCCACTGTCGCTTGATCTTCAGATAGTTCCTGACTATGGAACTGAACTTCTCCAGGCCGAGGGACTGACAACCTCAAATTCTACGACTACAAGGGTGATGGACTGATTACATCGTCTTCACATCTCTACTGTTCCTGCCTATTTTCTGTATTCGACTGAAGAAGCCTACTGTGTAGGCGAAACGTTTCGGAATAAAGTTGTCTAACTGTTGCATATGTGTCTTACCTAACAACCTGTCGGTATTGTATACCATTTTGATGTTCATCTTGTCAGACACTGCAACACGTGGCATCTTGGTACAGAAAACACCTTGTACAAGCTTTTCAAGTGAGAAGGGTTGCATCTGAGAGGGACATGACCTCTCAGTTGCCTCTCACTACTACTACTACTACTACTACTACTACCCTGCACCTCTCCTTCCGACAGTATTTAAGTCTCCGCACTGTCGCTTGATCTTCAGATAGTTCCTGACTATGGAACTGAACTTCTCCAGGCCGAGGGACTGACAACCTCAAATTCTACGACTACAAGGGTGATGGACTGATTACATCGTCTTCACATCTCTACTGTTCCTGCCTATTTTCTGTATTCGACTGAAGAAGCCTACTGTGTAGGCGAAACGTTTCGGAATAAGTTGTCTAACTGTTGCATATGTGTCTTACCTAAAACTGTCGGTATTGTATACCATTTTGATGTTCATCTTGTCAGACACTGCAACACGTGGCATCTTGGTACAGAAAACACCTTGTACAAGCTTTTCAAGTGAGAAGGGGTGGATCTGAGAGGGACATGACCTCTCAGTTGCCTCTCACTACTACTACTACTACTACTACCCTGCACCTCTCCTTCCGACAGTATTTAAGTTTCCGCACTGTCGCTTGATCTTCAGATAGTTCCTGACTATGGAACTGAACTTCTCCAGGCCGAGGGACTGACAACCTCAAATTCTACGACTACAAGGGTGATTGACTGATTACATCGTCTTCACATCTCTACTGTTCCTGCCTATTTTCTGTATTCGACTGAAGAAGCCTACTGTGTAGGCGAAACGTTTCGGAATAAAGTTGTCTAACTGTTGCATATGTGTCTTACCTAACAACCTGTCGGTATTGTATACCATTTTGATGTTCATGGGAATCTTTATTGAAGAAACGTTTCGCCACACAGTGGTTTTATCAGTCCAATACAAAGTATTGTGGTTAGGTAAGACACATATGCAACAGTTAGGTATCTTTATTTCGAAACGTTTCGCCCACACAGTAGGCTTCTTCAGTCGAGTACAGAAAAGTTGATAGAAGAAGATACTTGAAGACGATGTAATCAGTCCATCACCCTTAAAGTTTTGAGGTGGTCAGTCCCTCAGTCTGGAGAAGAGCATTGTTCCATAGTATGAAACAATATGGAGATGAAGTGACAGGATGGAGCCTTTTTATAGCGCCAAGAGGTGAGACGTAGGTGACTAGATGAGGTAAGAACTCAGATGTTGGGAGGTCAGGTCCTTCTCAAATCTAGCCGTTCTCACTAGTGGAGGTTGTTGAGGTTGATTGCAGGTCTGTACCAAGATACCCTTGTGTTGCAGTGTCTGACAAATTGAACATTAAAATGGTATAAAATACCGACAGGTTGTTAGGTAAGACACATATGCAACAGTTAGGTATCTTTATTTCGAAACGTTTCGCCTACACAGTAGGCTTCTTCAGTCGAGTACAGAAAAGTTGATAGATACCTAACTGTTGCATATGTGTCTTACCTAACAACCTGTCGGTATTTTATACCATTTTAATGTACAAAGTATTGTATTGGACTGATGAAGCCACTGTGTGGCGAAACGTTTCTTCAATAAAGATTCCCATGTGTTGCATAAGTGTCTCAATTCTTCAACTTGTCGGTTTTCTAAACCATTCATCACATCTGTTTGGACTTTGTTGGGGTGGTACTTCTCTGCAAAGTTTTTGACGTCCATCCATTTGGCAAAAAATTCCTTGATTCATGAAGTGGGGGCTTCCTCTATCTCCTCTCCCGAGCATGAAGAGAGTGCATCCATTTTAGTCTTGTGCTCCTCCTCAAGTTCCTGCAGCTCCTCAGTGGTCAGCTCTTCCCTGTGCCCCTCCACCAACTCCTCCTCATCACCATCACTTACATCCAGATCCATGGACCTGCCCAGAGAGACAATATCCTCCACTGTAGATACAGCCTCAAAGTCTTTTTGACTCACTGCTTCTTGCCACAAATTCCTCTAAGCAGAGTTCATTGTTCTGTATAAAACTTCCTGCCAGGCTTTGCCAATGAGAGTTATGCAATGGGCGATAGTAAAGTGATCTTTCCAAAACTCCCTCAGGGTTATCTCTGTCAGAGGTCCCTTCAAAGCTCCTCTGGAATAGTGTTTTAGTGTAGAGTTTCTTGACATTACTGGTGACCTGCTGATCCATGGGCTGAATGAGAGGAGTCGTGTTAAGGGGGAGAAACTTTACAGTGCTGAAGTCAAACTCTGGTAGCACACAGTCCTGCAATCTTGGAGGGTGAGCTGGATCATTGTCCATTATGAGGAGGGCCTCAGACGCAGGTTTTTCTCCTCTAAATAACTTTTACACTTGGCCCAAACACAACATTAAACCATTCGCTGAAATGTTCTCTGGTTACCCAAGCCTTGCTGTTTGACCTCCACATCACAGGTAACTGAGCTTATTGCACGTTATGTTTTTTAAAGGTCCTCGGGTTTTCAGAGTAGTAGATCAGCAGAGGCTTCGGTTTGCAATCCCCACTTGCACAGAACAAGAGAGTTAACCTATCCTTCACTAGCTTGTGTCCTGGTAATGCCTTCTCTTGTGTAATATAGGTCATGTTAGGCATTTTCTTCCAAAATAGGCCTGTTTCGTCACAATTAAGAACTTATTGGGGAAAAAAAACCTCAGCTTCCACAAATTCCCCAAACTCTGCAACAAAATCATTGGCAGCATCTTTGTCATTTCGACCCATACAAGTTCTAGCACGCGAGTCGTATTCCAAACAAAGGTCAAATACCAAGCAAAAATTTTCTTGTCCAAACAGGACGCATACCAAGTTGGACTTATTCCAAAGCGGACGTATACCGAGGTACCACTGTGTTAGTCTCCGCTGAGACTGAAAAAGTACTTACTAAAGTCCCTATGGCTCATGTATCTTTAGCTGCTTGGAGGGGTGATGGAGGTAGAGTGGGTGAAGGGGTTAAGGCAGGAGGGATGGAGTGGGTGGAGAGGTTAAGGCAGGAGGGATGGAGTGGGTGGAGAGGTTAAGGTAGAGGGAGGACTGGGAGGGAGGGAGGGAGGGAGGGAGGGGTGGAGAAGTTAAAGCAGAGAGAAGAAGGGGGACGGAGGGGTGGGTAGGGAGGTTAAGGTTGGGGGGAGGGAGAGGGTGGGAGGAGGGTAAGGGAGTGGAAAGGAGAGGAGAGGATGCGTGGGTGGAGGGGTTAAGTTTGGGGGAAGGAGAGGGTGAGTGGAGAGGTTAACGTTGGGGGAGGGTGAGGGAGGGAGGTGTGGGTGGAGGGTTATGGGAGTAGGGTGGGAGGGAGGGGGTGAGTGAGGAGTAGGGGGAGTCAAGATAATCAGTATTACACACACTTGACAACACTGAGATCCGGTAGTCTTCCCTATAAGGCAGTGTTAGCTACATGTCCCTCGTTATGTATCTCAGCACACCTGCACCTGCCCTGCACACCTGGCACTCACACCCGGCTCTCACACACCTTCACCTCACACACCTAGCACTCGCACCCGGCTCTCACACCCCTATACCTCACACACCGGGCACTCACACCCGGCTCTCACACATCTGTACCTCACACCTGCACCTCATACCTGGTTTCTCACAACTGCACTTCGTATCTGGTTCTTACACCTGCACCTCGTATCTGATTCCCACATTTGCCTCACACACCTGGGTCTCGCGTGGTTTTCACACCTGCACCCCCTCATACCTGGGTCTCATACCTGGTTCTTCTTGCTGTATAGCCCTTGTGGCTTAGCGCTTCTTTTTGATTATAATAATAATAATAATACCTGGTTCTTACACCTGCCCCCTCATGCCTGGCTCTCACACCTGCCTTACCTCAAATATCTTGACAGGATTATACTCTCTCTCTGGCATACCTTGCTTACAAACCTGTATGTCCGGTTTCGGTGCCGCCGCATGCTTGAACATTAATTTGTACTTGACCAACATTCGTAACAACCACCACAAATGCTATAACGAATTGCCCCACTAAAACTTCCAACAAGTTATTCTTGAAAAACAAATTCCACTGGTAGTTTTAAGCCGTCATTTTAAGGTTGCCCGAAATGCTCTGCGTAACCTGGGCTTTCTAGAAAGTATGTCAGTAATGCTGTCTTTTTCGTGCCAATTGTAAAACAAAGTTAATTTCTATTGAGAATGATCATTCGTCTGAGTCTCGTATAGTAGGTCACCTCGTATGACTCGGCCTCAGGTCAGGTGCACAAGAATGAGAACTGTAGTAGGCCTACTGGCCTGTGCTAGGCACGTCCTTCTCAAACACAGGACTTCTCGGTGTTATACCAGTAAGTTAATGATGAAAACATATGTGCAACACCTGGGTATCTTTACTGTCGAAATGTGCCGCCTGCGCAACAGGCTTCTCAGTTGAACACAAGCGAGCAAAACACTGAATATAGTAGAAGTTGCTTTGAGGTAATCAATACCTCACCAGGAGGAGAAGTGGGGGAGGATGGGGGAAGCGGGAGATCTTTATTCTGAAGACTTTTCACCAACCAGTGGCTTTATCAATTCAATACAGAGGTTATTTGATGTTTAAACTGGAGACAGAAGAAGACGAGGTAATGAGTCCCTCAGCCTAGATAAAGGTGTTCCACCTCCTCTTCAACTCACATGTACACAATATATAAGCAGCTTCTCCGGGTATATGCTGTACATTTCTCAAGGTTGATTGAACACATCGACGCCAGGCTGAGAGACTGATTACCTTATACGTTTCATATCCCAGCGTTCTTCTCTGTATTGGACTGAAGAAGCCACTGGCTGGCAAAACGTTTCCATAATAAAGATTCCCAAATGTTGTACAAGTGTCTCATTCTTCAACTTGTTGATTTTCTAATCCACATATTCCAGTGATAACAAACACTGAGGAACGCACTTTGAGACGCATCAGGAAGGAAAGGTTCCCTGGGGCCGCAGTTATTCAAACCTGTGCCAAACCTAGCAAGCTAACCTGACCCTTCACAAGTTTTAAAACCCTACGTAAATACAGCCTCACAAAGGTAAGGTTAACCTAAGGTTAACCTTGTGAAATGGGAGGTAATCAGATTTGATCCAGCGGGAGAGCAACTCAAATTCCTCGTATCAAGAGTCCTTTACCACCAATAAAAGACGTTTCCACAGTTAAAACAACATGCAGTCTGTGGTACCTGCAGTGTGACCCAGTGATATAACCTGGAGCCCAGTACACCCAGGAGCCCAGTACACCCAGGAGCCCAGTACACCCAGGAGCCCAGTACACCCAGGCATACTGTGGTACACCCAATATCCCTCACCCGTAGATAACAACATATAAGATGGTTAATGAGGAGAGTGTGAGGGTTCCCTGGGTGTTAATGGTGCTCCCTCACGCTCCTCCCACTATGCTGCCATTGTGTACACGGGGTATTCTTATGCAGGGACACGCGCAACACACGGCCTTCACACTCGTTTATCATAGTGCAAAACAATATACCGTTCAACGAAGACAAGGTTCAGTTACTCCGAAAGAAAAATAAAAGCTGGAGTAACATCTAATATATAAAACTGGGGTACCGTGCAATACACACACTGGAGTAGCATACAATACACAGTCACACTGGAGCAGCATACAATACAGTCACACTGGAGCAGCATACAATACACAGTCACACTGGAGTAGCATACAATACACAGTCACACTGGAGTAGCATACAATACACAGTCACACTGGAGTAGCAGACAATACACAGTCACACTGGAGTAGCATACAATACACAGTCACACTGGAGTAGCATACAATACACAGTCACACTGGAGTAGCATACAATACACAGTCACACTGGAGTAGCATACAATACACAGTCACACTGGAGTAGCATACAATACACAGTCACACTGGAGTAGCATACAATACACAGTCACACTGGAATAGCATACAATACACAGTCACACTGGAGTAGCATACAATACACAGTCACACTGGAGTAGCATACAATACACAGTCACACTGGAGTAGCATACAATACAGTCACACTGGAGCAGCATACAATACAGTCACACTGGAGCAGCATACAATACAGTCACACTGGAGCAGCATACAATACACAGTCACACTGGAGCAGCATACAATACAGTCACACTGGAGCAGCATACAATACAGTCACACTGGAGCAGCATACAATACAGTTACACTGGAGTAGCATACAATGCACAATCAGGCACTTGGGTACAGTTCAGAACATTTATTAAATGAAACGTTTCGCCACGAGTGAGTTCTTCAGTCGTAATAGAGAGATAACTAAAAACTAGTATATATAGTGAGAGAAGTCAGGTGGCAAGTTACCAGAGGGTAGTGGTAGACACTGCTAGTATCTTAACATATATAATACCAAGAAGTTGAAAGTATTAAGACACATGTGCAACATCTGGGTACCTTTGTAAGATTGTAGATGAACGGTTCACAGAACCGACACGTTGATAAATTAGACACATGTGCAACTCTTGGGTATCTTTATTAAGGAAACGTTTCGTCACACAGTGACTTCATCAGTCCATACACAGGAGAAGCTTGAAGAATAGGAGGAGAATGAGGTAATCAGTCCCTCAACCTTGAGTCGATGTGTTCAGTCCACCAATCATTCAAGATTGATTGACTGAACACATCGACTCAAGGTTGAGGGACTGATTACCTCATTCTCCTCCTGTTCTTCAAGTTTCTCTTACGTATGGACTGATGAAGCCACTGTGTAGCGAAACGTTTACTCAATAAAGATACCCAAGAGTTGCACATGTGTCTAATTTATCAACATGTCGGTTCTCTGAACCATTCATCTACAAATCCACTCATGTATTTATCCAACCTATTTTTAAAGCTACACAACGTTCTGGCCTCTATAGCTGTACTTGGGAGTTTGTTCCACTCATCCACAACTCTATTACCAAACCAGTACTTTCCTATATCCTTCCTGAATCTGAATTTTTCCAACTTAAAACCATTGCTGCGAGTCCTGTCTAGGCTAGATATTTTCAGCACACTATTTACATCCCTTTTATTTATTCCTGTCTTCCATTTATACACCTCAATCATATCCCCCTAATTCTACGTCTTTCTAGAGAGTGCAGATTCAGGGCCCTTAGTCTATCCTCATAGGGAAGATTTCTAATACATGGGATCAACTTTGTCATCCTCCTTTGTACATTTTCCAGAGCATTTATATCCATTCTGTAATACGGTGACCAAAACTGTGCAGCATAATCTAAATGAGGCCTAACCAAGGATGTATAGAGCTGAAGAACAACCTGAGGACTCCTATTATTTATGCTTCTTGATATGAAGCCAAGGATTCTATTAGCTTTATTGCGAACACTTATGCACTGTTGTCTTGGTTTCAGATTACTGCTAACCAGAACTCCTAAATCTTTTTCGCAATCCGAAGAGGCTAAAGATGAAATAATCAGTCGCTGAGCCTAGCAGGTGGTGTCCAGTACCGTAGTGCTGACGAATCAAACACAGGTTACGTAGTTTATCAGTAAATAGGACAAGTGTTTCCTGACGCTGATCTCAGTCATATGAAGACCCGCAGCTGGAGCTTTTGATCTGGCCGAAGCCTTCCGCTGGCTTACCGGTCCACTTCTTTAAAAATTATAGTTACTGAAATTATTTGTGTTGGTGTTTCACAACTTGTTGTGTGAAGTACAGGAGGGAGTAGATTTATATACTGGAGTCAGATGAGTTGCAGCAGATGAAGGCATCACCTGCGGCAGCTCATCAGTAACGATACCTTGTTCTGCTGCAACTCATCAGTAACGATACCTTGTTCTGCTGCAACTCATCAATAACGATACCTTGTTCTGCTGCAACTCATCAGTAACGATACCTTGTTCTGCTGCAACTCATCAGTAACGATGCCTTGTTCTGCTGCAACTCATCGGTAACGATACCTTGTTCTGTTGCAACTCATCAGTAACGATACCTTGTTCTGCTGCAACTCATCAGTAACGATACCTTGTTCTGCTGCAACTCATCAGTAACGATACCTTGTTCTGCTGCAACTCATCAGTAACGATACCTTGTTCTGCTGCAACTCATCAGTAACGATACCTTGTTCTGCTGCAACTCATCAGTAACGATACCTTGTTCTGCTGCAACTCATCAGTAACGATACCTTGTTCTGCTGCAACTCATCAGTAACGATACCTTGTTCTGCTGCAACTCATCAGTAACGATACCTTGTTCTGCTGCAACTCATCGGTAACGATACCTTGTTCTGCTGCAACTCATCAGTAACGATACCTTGTGCTGCAACTCATCAGTAACGATACCTTGTGCTGCAACTCATCAGTAACGATACCTTGTGCTGCAACTCATCAGTAACGATACCTTGTGCTGCAACTCATCAGTAACGATGCCTTGTGCTGCAACTCATCAGTAACGATACCTTGTGCTGCAACTCATCAGTAACGATACCTTGTTCTGCTGCAACTCATCGGTAACGATGCCTTGTTGTGCTGTAACTAATCAGTAACGATACCTTGTTGTGCTGCAACTCATCAGTAACGATACTTTGTTCTGCTGCAACTCATCGGTAACGATGCCTTGTGCTGCAACTCATCAGTAACGATACCTTGTTCTGCTGCAACTCATCAGTAACGATGCCTTGTGCTGCAACTCATCGGTAACGATGCCTTGTGCTGCAACTCATCAGTAACGATGCCTTATTCTGCTGCAACTCATCAGTAACGATACCTTGTTGTGCTGCAACTCATCAGTAACGATGCCTTGTTGTGCTGCAACTCATCAGTAACGATACCTTGTGCTGCAACTCATCAGTAACGATGCCTTGTTCTGCTGCAACTCATGAGTAACAATGCCTTGTTCTGCTGCAACTCATCAGTAACGATACCTTGTTCTGCTGCAACTCATCAGTAACGATACCTTGTTGTGCTGCAACTCATCAGTAACGATACCTTGTTGTGCTGCAACTCATCAGTAACGATACCTTGTTGTGCTGCAACTCATCAGTAACGATACCTTGTTGTGCTGCAACTCATCAGTAACGATACCTTGTTGTGCTGCAACTCATCAGTAACGATACCTTGTTCTGCTGCAACTCATCAGTAACGATACCTTGTTCTGCTGCAACTCATCAGTAACGATACCTTGTTCTGCTGCAACTCATCAGTAACGATACCTTGTTCTGCTGCAACTCATCAGTAACGATACCTTGTTCTGCTGCAACTCATCAGTAACGATACCTTGTTGTGCTGCAACTCATCAGTAACGATACCTTGTTCTGCTGCAACTCATCAGTAACGATACCTTGTTCTGCTGCAACTCATCAGTAACGATACCTTGTTGTGCTGCAACTCATCAGTAACGATACCTTGTTCTGCTGCAACTCATCAGTAACGATACCTTGTTGTGCTGCAACTCATCAGTAACGATACCTTGTTCTGCTGCAACTCATCAGTAACGATACCTTGTTCTGCTGCAACTCATCAGTAACGATACCTTGTTCTGCTGCAACTCATCAGTAACGATACCTTGTTCTGCTGCAACTCATCAGTAACGATACCTTGTTCTGCTGCAACTCATCAGTAACGATACCTTGTTCTGCTGCAACTCATCAGTAACGATACCTTGTTCTGCTGCAACTCATCATAACGATACCTTGTTCTGCTGCAACTCATCAGTAACGATACCTTGTTCTGCTGCAACTCATCAGTAACGATACCTTGTTCTGTTGCAACTTTCCTCATAGGGAATATTTCCGATACATGGGATCAATTTTGTCATCCTACTCTAAGTTTTCTAAAGCATCTCTGTGCATTCTCCAATACGGTGACCAGAACTGAGCAAAAATCTAAATGAGACATAACCAACAATATACAGAGTTGAAGTATAACCTGAGGACTCCTGTTATTTATACTTTTTGATGTGAAGCCAAGAATTCTATTCGCATAATTGTGTACGCTTACATATTGTTGCCTTGGATTGATTTTCACATTGTTCCAGACTATGAAATTAAACTTTTCCAGGCTTAGGGACTGACTAACCACCTCAAGAACTGCTGCTACTGCTGCTACTGCTGCTGCTGCTGCTACTGCTGCTGCTGCTGCTGCTGCTGCTGCTACTGCTACTGCTGCTGCTGCTGCTGCTACTGCTGCTGCTGCTGCTGCTGCTACTGCTGCTGCTGCTGCTGCTGCTGCTGCTGCTGCTGCTGCTGCTGCTGCTGCTACTGCTGCTGCTGCTGCTGCTGCTGCTGCTGCTACTGCTGCTGCTGCTGCTGCTGCTGCTAACTGCTGCTGCTGCTGCTGCTGCTGCTGCTGCTGCTGCTGCTGCTACTGCTGCTGCTGCTGCTGCTGCTGCTGCTGCTGCTGCTACTGCTGCTGCTGCTGCTACTGCTGCTGCTGCTACTGCTGCTGCTGCTGCTGCTGCTACTGCTGCTGCTGCTGCTGCTGCTGCTGCTGCTGCTGCTGCTACTGCTGCTGCTGCTACTGCTGCTGGCTGCTGCTGCTGCTGCTACTGCTGCTGCTGCTGCTACTGCTGCTGCTGCTGCTACTGCTGCTGCTGCTGCTGCTGCTGCTGCTGCTGCTGCTGCTGCTGCTGCTACGGCTGCTGCTACTGCTGCTGCTGCTGCTGCTGCTGCTGCTGCTGCTGCTGCTGCTGCTGCTGCTGCTGCTGCTGCTGCTGCTACCTGCTGCTGCTGCTGCTACTGCTGCTGCTGCTGCTGCTGCTGCTGCTGCTGCTACTGCTGCTGTAGCTGCTGCTGCTGCTGCTGCTGCTACTGCTGCTGCTGCTACTGCTGCTGCTGCTGCTGCTGCTACTGCTGGCTCTGCTGCTGCTGCTGCTGCTGCTGCTGCTGCTGCTGCTGCTTACTGCTGCTCTGGCTGCTGCTGCTGCTACTGCTGCTCGCTGCTGCTGCTGCTGCTGCGCTGCTGCTACTCGCGCTGCTACTACTGCTGCTGCTGCTGCTGCTGCTACTGCTGCTGCTGCTGCTGCTGCTGCTGCTGCTGCTGCTGCTGCTGCTGCTGCTGCTACTGCTGCTGCTGCTGCTGCTGCTGCTGCTGCTGCTGCTGTACTGCTGCTGCTGCTCTGCTGCTGCTACTGCTGCTGCTGCTGCTGCTGTGCTGCTGCTATCTGCTGCTGCTGCTTGCTGCTGCTGCTGCTACTGCTGCTGCTGCTGCTGCTACTGCTGCTGCTGCTGCTCGCTGCGCTGCTGCTACTGCTGCTGCTGCTGCTACTGCTGCCTGCTGCTGCTACTGCTGCTGCTGCTGCTGCTGCTACGCTGCTGCTACTGCTGTGCTGCTGCATGCTGCTGCTGCTGCTGCTGCTGCTACTGCTGCTGCTGCTGCTGCTGCTACTCTGCGCTGCTACTGACTGCTGCATGCTGCTAACTGCTGCTGCTGCTGCTACTGCTGCTGCTGCTGCTGCTGCTGACTGCGCTGCTGCTACTGCTGCTGCTGCTGCTGCTACTGTGTTGCTGCTAGCTGCTGCGCTGCGCTACTGCTGCTAGCTGCTGCTCGCTACTGACTGCTGCTGCTGGCTGCTGCCTACTGCTGCTGCTGCTACTGCTGCTGCTGCTGCTGCTACTGCTGCTACTTTCTGCTACTGCTGCTACTGCTACTGCTGCCTGCCCGCTGCTGCTACCACTTGCTGCCTGCGCACATGATACTACTGCTGCTGCTGCTACTGCTGCTGCTGCTACACTAGCTGCGCTGCTGCTACTACTGCTGCTACTGCTGCTGGCTACTGCTACTGCTGCTGCTGCTGCTGCTGCTGCTGCTGCTACTGCTACTGCTACTGCTGCTGCTGCTGCTGCTGCTGCTGTCTCCATATTAATTCTCATCTGTATATGACGCCTACCAACAATAAAGAAGCCTACCAACAATAAAGAAGCCTACCAACAATAAAGAAGCCTACCAACAATAATGAAGCCTTCCAACAATAAAGAAGCCTACCAACAATAATGAAGCCTACCAACAATAATGAAGCCTACCAGCAATAAAGAAGCCTACCAACAATAAAGAAGCCTACCAACAATAAAGAAGCCTACCAACAATAAAGAAGCCTACCAACAATAAAGAAGCCTACCAACAATAATGAAGCCTACCAACAATAAAGAAGCCTACCAACAATAAAGAAGCCTACCAACAATAATGAAGCCTACCAACAATAATGAAGCCTACCAACAATAAAGAAGCCTACCAACAATAAAGAAGCCTACCAACAATAAAGAAGCCTACCAACAATAAAGAAGCCTACCAACAATAAAGAAGTCTACCAACAATAAAGAAGCCTACCAACAATAATGAAGCCTTCCAACAATAAAGAAGCCTACCAACAATAATGAAGCCTACCAACAATAATGAAGCCTACCAGCAATAAAGAAGCCTACCAACAATAATGAAGCCTACCAACAATAAAGAAGCCTACCAACAATAAAGAAGCCTACCAACAATAAAGAAGCCTACCAACAATAAAGAAGCCTACCAACAATAAAGAAGCCTACCAACAATAATGAAGCCTACCAACAATAATGAAGCCTACCAACAATAATGAAGCCTACCAACAATAAACAAGCCTACCAACAATAAAGAAGCCTACTAACAATAAAGAAGCCTACCAACAATAAAGAAGCCTACCAACAATAAAGAAGCCTACCAACAATAAAGAAGCCTACCAACAATAATGAAGCCTACCAACAATAAAGAAGCCTACCAACAATAATGAAGCCTACCAACAATAATGAAGCCTACCAACAATAAAGAAGCCTACCAACAATAATGAAGCCTACCAACAATAAAGAAGCCTACCAACAATAAAGAAGCCTACCAACAATAAAGAAGCCTACCAACAATAATGAAGCCTACCAACAATAATGAAGCCTACCAACAATAATGAAGCCTACCAACAATATTGAAGCCTACCAACAAAGAAGCCTACCAACAATAAAAAAGCCTACCAACAATAATGAAGCCTACCAACAATAAAGAAGCCTACCAACAATAATGAAGCCTACCAACAATAATGAAGCCTACCAACAATAATGAAGCCTACCAACAATATTGAAGCCTACCAACAAAGAAGCCTACCAACAATAAAAAAGCCTACCAACAATAAAGAAGCCTACCAACAATAAAGAAGCCTACCAACAATAAAGAAGCCTACCAACAATAATGAAGCCTACCAACAATAATGAAGCCTACCAACAATAAAGAAGCCTACCAACAATTAAGAAGCCTACCAACAATAATGAAGCCTACCAACAATAAAGAAGCCTACCAACAATAATGAAGCCTACCAACAATAATGAAGCCTACCAACAATAATGAAGCCTACCAACAATAAAGAAGCCTACCAACAATAATGAAGCCTACCAACAATAATGAAGCCTACCAACAATAATGAAGCCTACCAACAATAAAGAAGCCTACCAACAATAATGAAGCCTACCAACAATAATGAAGCCAACAATAATGAAGCCTACCATCAATAATGAAGCCTACCAACAATAATGAAGCCTACCAACAATAATGAAGCCTACCAACAATAATGAAGCCTACCAACAATAATGAAGCCTACCAACAATAATGAAGCCTACCAACAATAAAGAAGCCTATCAACAATAATGAAGCCTACCAACAATAATGAAGCCTACCAACAATAATGAAGCCTACCAACAATAATGAAGCCTGCCAACAATAAAGAAGCCTACCAACAATAATGAAGCCTACCAACAATAAAGAAGCCTACCAACAATAATGAAGCCTACCAACAATAATGAAGCCTCCCAACAATAAAGAAGCCTACCAACAATAAAGAAGCTTACCAACAATAAAGAAGCCTACCAACAATAATGAAGCCTACCAACAATAAAGAAGCCTACCAACAATAAAGAAGCCTACCAACAATAAAGAAGCCTACCAACAATAAAGAAGCCTACCAACAATAATGAAGCCTACCAACAATAATGAAGCCTACCAACCATAACGAAGCCTACCAACCATTACAAAGCCTGTCAACCATAACGAAGCCTACCAACCATAAAGCCTGTCATCCATAACGAAGCCTACCAACCATAACAAAGCCTGTCAACCATAACGAAGCCTACCAACAATAACGAAGCCTACCAACCATAACAAAGCCTGTCAACCATAACGAAGCCTGCCAACCATAACAAAGCCTGTCAACCATAACGAAGCCTACCAACCATAACAAAGCCTACCAACAATAACGAAGCCTGCCAACCATAACAAAGCCTACCAACCATAACGAAGCCTACCAACCATAATGAAGCCTGCCAACCATAACGAAGCCTACTAACCATAACGAAGCCTACCAACCATAGCGAAGCCTGCCAACCATAACGAAGCCTGCCAACCATAACGAAGCCTGCCAACCATAACGAAGCCTGCCAACCATAACGAAGCCTGCCAACCATAACGAAGCCTGCCAACCATAACGAAACCTGCCAACCATAACGAAGCCTGCCAACCATAATGAAGCCTACCAACCATAACGAATCCTGCCAACCATAACGAAGCCTACCAACCATAACGAAGCCTCCCAACCATAACGAAGCCTGCCACCCATAACGAAATCTGCCAACCATAACGAAGCCTGTCAACCATAACGAAGCCTTCCAACCATAACAAAGCCTGTCATCCATAACGAAGCCTACCAACCATAACAAAGCCTGTCAACCATAACGAAGCCTACCAACAATAACGAAGCCTACCGACCATAACAAAGCCTGTCAACCATAACGAAGCCTGCCAACCATAACAAAGCCTGTCAACCATAACTAAGCCTACCAACCATAACAAAGCCTACCAACAATAACGAAGCCTGCCAACCATAACAAAGCCTACCAACCATAACAAAGCCTACCAACCATAACGAAGCCTACCAACCATAACGAATCCTGCCAACCATAACGAAGCCTACTAACCATAACGAAGCCTACCAACCATAGCGAAGCCTGCCAACCATAACGAAGCCTGCCAACCATAACGAAGCCTACCAACCATAACGAAGCCTGCCAACCATAACGAAGCCTGCCAACCATAACGAAGCCTGCCAACCATAACGAAACCTGCCAACCATAACGAAGCCTGCCAACCATAACGAAGCCTATCAACCATAACGAAGCCTCCCAACCATAACGAAGCCTCCCAACCATAACGAAGCCTACCAACCATAACGAAGCTTACCAACCATAACGAAGCCTGCCAACCATAACAAAGCCTACCAACCATAACAAAGCCTGTCAACCATAACGAAGCCTGCCAACCATAACAAAGCCTTCCAACCATAACAAAGCCTGTCAACCATAACGAAGCCTGCCAACCATAACAAAGCCTACCAACCATAACAAAGCCTGTCAACCATAACGAAGCCTGCCAACCATAACAAAGCCTTCCAACCATAACAAAGCCTGTCAACCATAACGAAGCCTGCTAACAATAATGATACCTATCTGATGAACATCAATTAGGCATCTTTATTCCGAAACTTTCGGTTGCATAGTAGGCTTCTTCAGTCGAATACAGAGGCACCAGAAGCAGTGACGATGTAAAGTCGATGTAATCAGTCCATCACCTCAAAACTACTTCGTGAGTGACGAACATTATATTGTCTCCACATCACTCCTACCGTTGCCTCCTTTGATTTCGACTGAAGAAGTCTACTGTGTCGGCGAAACGTTTCGAAAGAGACCTAACTACTGCTCTTGTGTCTTACTAACCATGATACGTATGTAAGTGATGGAGAGTATCTCTGGGGTAGGGCGGTAGTGTTAGTTCTACTGACGGAGGGACACTGATGAATTGTATAAGAAAACTCTGGGGATGAAAGTAGCAAAAATTGCCAGGATTCCTTAGGAAAATGTTTAAAAAACATTATAGTCAATCAGAAAGTTACTAATAAAGGCACAGGAAATGAACAACAAACCGAGAGAAAGAGTGGAAGGCAGTGAGTGAATAACTTCTTAATAGAAAGAGTGCTAGAAATGAAACAGATGCGCTAAGATTAATTGCATGTGCAGGAAGAGCATATATTATTGCAATAACAGAGACCTGGTTCAACTTGAATTATAGACACGTCTTCTGAATGCCACATACAAGGCTATAAATTATTCCACACTGGTAGGGTCAACAGGTAGGGTAGTGGTGGAGTGGCGATGTATGTCAGAGATAATTTAAACTGTTGCACTGGACAAGATATAAAAGTAGAAGCGACGGTCACCCAGTCTCCTTGCCAACAGTTTCTGGAGAGACGCGAGAAACTCATCTTGGGTGTGATTTACAGACCCCCAAACCTTGGTAAGGAACACCGTAAACTTCTAAGGGACGACACTAGTAAGGCATCTAGATAAAATGTTTTAATGGAAGATTTTAACTTCAGAAAAATCAACTAGAGTAATTTCACTGAAAATCTTGAGTCAAGCGACTTTCTAAATAAATTCCAAGATTGTTTTTTTTTAAACAGTTTGTGATAGAACTAACTAGAGGAAATAACCTGTTTGACTTGTTTCTGGCAAACAAGAAATCACTAATTAGAAATCTTGAGGCTAATGATAAACTTAGAGAAAGTAATCATACGTCGCTCACTGTCAAAATACAATGGAATTACCTTAAAATTCTAATCAGCTCAAGGTCATTGATTTCTGTGCAACATATTTTGTGTGATGATAAATGACAAGTTGAAGGATAAGACGAATGTGCAACATTTGGGAATATTTAACGAGGAAACGTTTCGCTAGTTTGTGGCTTCTTCAGTTTAATACAGAGAAGAACGGTGGAAGATATGGGGGAGAATGAGGTAATCAGTCCCCCATCCTTACTGAGGTAATCAGGTGAATGGAGGTGAATGTCAACATAACATTTTTAAAGCGTTGTACAGGCTGCCCAAACAGGGAATTAGATAAGAACATAAGAACATAAGAACGAAGGGACACTGCAGAAGGCCTACTGGCCCATGCGAGGCAGGTCCAAGTCTCCTACCGGCTTAAGCCAATGCACCCAACCTAGTCAGGTCAGGTCACATTGACTTAAGGGAGGAACACGGCAACCGACCTGTTAGCACAAGCTATCAGGTCTAACTCACACCCACCCACATCTACTCATGTATTTATCCAACCTATTTTTAAAGCTACACAACGTTCTGGCCTCTATAACGGTACTTGGGAGTTTGTTCCACTCATCCACAACTCTATTACCAAACCAGTACTTTCCTATATCCTTCCTGAATCTGAATTTTTCCAACTTAAAACCATTGCTGCGAGTCCTGTCCTAGGCTAGATATTTTCAGCACACTATTTACATCCCCTTTATTTATTCCTGTCTTCCACTTATACACCTCAATCATATCCCCCTAATTCTACGTCTTTCTAGAGAGTGCAGTTTCAGGGCCCTTAGTCTATCCTCAT
Organism: Cherax quadricarinatus; assembly: GCF_026875155.1. Taxonomy (NCBI): domain Eukaryota; kingdom Metazoa; phylum Arthropoda; class Malacostraca; order Decapoda; family Parastacidae; genus Cherax; species Cherax quadricarinatus. Next base: position 11,059,407 of record NC_069425.1, on the reverse strand, counting down.
AGGGAAGGTTTCTGATACATGGGATCATCTTTGTCATCCTCCTTTGTACATTTTCCAGAGAATTTATATCCATTCTGTAATACGGTGACCAAAACTGCGCAGCATAATCTAAATGAGGCCTAACCAAGGATGTATAGAGTTGAAGAAACAACCTGAGGACTCCTATTATTTATGCTTCTTGATATGAAGCCAAGGATTCTATTAGCTTTATTGCGAACACTTATGCACTGTTGTCTTGGTTTCAGATTACTGCTAACCAGAACTCCTAAATCTTTTTCGCAATCCGTAATATTAAGATCTACATTATTTAGTTTATATGTGGCATGGTTATTGTCCTGTCCAACATTTAGAACTTTGCATTTGTCTATATTAAACTGCATCTGCCACTTCTCCGACCACTGCATCAGTCTATTCAAATCTTCCTGGAGTGCTCGAATGTCCTCGTCAGAATGAATTCGACGGCCTATTTTGGTGTCATCGGCAAACTTGCCGATGTCGCTCTTTATGCCCTCATCTATGTCGTTTATGTAGATTGTGAACAGCAGGGGGCCCAACACTGACCCCTGTGGAACACCGCTCGTGACGCTACCCCACTCTGATTTCTCCCCATTTATGCAAACTCTCTGCTGCCTATTTGTCAACCATGCCTCTATCCAGGAAAAAATTTCTCCTCCTATTCCATGTGCTTTAATTTTCCTCAATAGTCTCTGATGTGGGACCCTGTCAAAAGCCTTACTGAAGTCCATATACACAATATCATATTCATTACCATGATCTACCTCCTCAAATACCTTAGTGAAAAAAGTTAATAAATTCGTAGGCAGGAACGCCCCTTTGTAAAACCATGCTGAGATTCGTTGATTAATTTATGCTTTTCAAGGTGGCTACGAACTGCCTCGGCAATTATTGATTCCATAAATTTTCCCACTATGGAGGTTAGGCTTATGGTCTATAGTTCGAAGCTAAGGACCTGTCACCTGTTTTGAAAATAGGTATCACATTTGCCATTTTCCACTTATCTGGCACCATGCCAGTTTGTAGTGATATGTTGAAAAGATTAGCCAAAGGTGTGCTAAGCTCCTCTTTACATTCCTTTAGAACCCTTGCATACAGTTCATCAGGGCCTGGGGATTTGTTAGGTTTTAATTTATCTATTTGCCTAAGGACCATGTCACTTGTGACCCTAATAGTGCACAGTTTATTATCGTCCTGTTCTACATAATTTATCATTACTGGAATATCGCTGGTATCCTCCTGTGTAAAAACTGAGAGGAAGTATGTGTTAAAAATTCTACACATTTCCTTATCACTGTCAGTGAGCTGACCCGAGGAACTTTTGAGTGGGCCTATCTTGTCCCTGATCTTACTTCTGTATACCTGAAAGAATCCTTTTGGGTTAGTCTTCGATTCTCTTGCAACTTTAACCTCATAATCTCTTTTTGCTTTTCTAATTCCCTTTTTTATTTCTCTCTTTAACTGAATATATCGATTTCTTAATTGCCCCTCTCCTCTTTTGATTTGCCTATATATGCCTCTCTTTTGACCAATCAGATATTTTAATCTATTGTTCATCCATTTAGGATCATTTTTGTTTGATCTGATTTCCCTATTTGGAACATAGTTTGACTGAGCAGCTAGGACTATGCCCTGGAAAGCATCATATCGGCAACCATCACCACCTACCTGACCCTTAGTCAGGTCATTCCAGTTCAGCCCACCTAAGTAATTTTTCAGTCCTATGAAATCAGCCAAGCGAAAGTCAGGGACGGAGACTTGATTGTCATTATTAGGGGAATTCCATGATATATTAAAACTGAGTGATTTGTGATCACTCTCCCCAAGCTCATCATTAACCTCAAGATTATTAATTAGTGTTTCCCTACTGGCAAGAACCAAGTCAAGGAGGTTATTTCCCCTAGTTGGCTCTGTCACAAACTGTTTTAAAAAACAATCCTGGATCGTATCAAGAAGATCACCCGACTCTAAATTTCCTGTCAAATTGCTCCAGTCAATCTGTCTATAGTTGAAATCTCCCATTAGCACAACATTTTCGTATGTAGATGCCTTACGAATTTCGTCCCATAGAAGTTTACTGCACTCCCTATCAAGATTTGGGGCCCTGTAAATCACACCCAAAATTAGTTTTTCTCGGCCCTCGAGAAGCTGTAACCAAACAGATTCAGTGGCTGACGCTTCTAATTTAATATCTTGTCTAACACAACAATTTAAATTGTCTCTGACATACATCGCTACTCCACCACCTTTCCTGTTGACCCTGTCAGTGTGGAATAATTTATAGCCTTGTATGTGACATTCAGAGGGCATCTCTCTATCTTTCAGATTGAGCCAGGTCTCTGTTATAGCAATAATATCTATGTTTCCTGCACTTGCAATTAATCTTAGCTCATCTATCTTATTTCTAACACTCCTGCTATTAGTATAGTAAACCTTAAGGGAGCTAGTCCCTTGCTGCCCTCTGCTGTCCCCCTTTGTTTGCTGACCTGTTCTATTGTCTTATTTAAACTTCATGCTGAATGCCTTTTATACATTTACTGTTTCCAACCCTAGTGTTGCAACCTGCTTGTTTCCCACACACACACCCATACCTCTATCTTCCATCAGTTTAAAATCATAGGCATTTCACCAATGGCCTTCTCAATCGAGTCTGCAAGTGCTACCACCCCTGCCCCAGGAGATGTACCCCATCCCTTGCATACAATCATGTTTGCCATAAAAGTTGTTCCAGTTGTCAATGAATGGGATTGCAAGTTCCTTGCAGTATCTGTCCCAGCCAGCAATTTACACCAATTGCCCTAGACACCATTCATTTTCCTACTCCCCTTCTAGGCAAGATGCTAAAATATGATTGGGATCCCTCCCTTAGACTTAATGAAATCTATAGCTGACCTGTACTTATCTAGCAGCTCTTCTCTCCTACCCCTTTCCCAATATCATTTCCACCAGCACTGAGACAGATAATGGGCTTGTTCCATTACCTGACATGATATTATCCAGCCTGTTGACAATGTCCCAACACCAGCTCCAGGGAAGCACACTCTATCTCTCATCTTCTTATTCCTATTACAAAAGCACGTCAATATATCTTACCTGAGAGTCACCAACCACAAGAATGCGCTTACCTTCATTTTGCGGGGCATAGTACCCTTACCTTCACGGGGCCCCTGAAGTACATTCATTTCCCGGGGCAGAGTGGTGCGGGTGGGGGTAAATTGGACCTGGGTGCTTTTGC
>NC_069425.1:11008194-11055657 GCF_026875155.1 Cherax quadricarinatus | reverse complement strand
CATGCTGGGTGGTAGTACATGCGGGGTGGTATACAGCAGGGGGGTAGACATGCAGGGTGGTAGTACATGCAGGGGTAGACATGCAGGTGGATACATGCGGGGTGGTAGTACATAGGGGGTAACATGCGGGGGAAGAATCGGGTGGTAGTACATGCAGGGTGAGAAACATGCAGGGGGAAGTACATGCAGGGTGGTAGAAGCAGGGGGAAGACTCAGGGTGGTAGTACATGCAGGGTGGTAGTAATGCAGGGGGGTGTCAGATAGTAATGCAGGGGGTAAAACTGAGGTTACATCGGGTGGTAGACATGCTGGTGGTAGTAATGCAGGTGGTAGTACATGCTGAGGGGTAGTAATGCAGGGTGGTAGTTAGACACCTGTACTGTTGCACGAAAGCCATGTGCTGCCAGCTTAGTTCATATTTCGCCCATGCTGGGCTGCCCTCTGTACCCAGGCCCTCGTGGGCCGCCAGCCTGTCGGCCCTGCCTCGCTCCACTCACACAGCACCTAGAGGAACACAAGTATCCCACTCTCTTCGGGGCATGGCCCCCCCGGCCATGGGCCAAACACACAAGCCTGTGTACCCACTACATTAACAAAAAAGTAAAACCCCGAAAATTCTTTAAACCCCCGCTACCAGCCTACCAAACAAACCTTTAAAAAAAGGGGTGGCAGGGGTGGTCGCAGCGGTGTTTGCCCCAAAGCGAGGAAGGAAGAGGGAGAAGCATCTTCATTTCATCATCCCATGCAAGAAGCACCGTCTCTCAAGAGTTACCCTGATCGTGTCTGCACGTTTCGCTCCAGACACAGGTAAAAGCAGGACCGGGCCCGAAATTTGCCGAAATTCTCCGAGAATTCTAAGGGCATCCAAGTGACCCACGCCACAGCGTCCCACGCTGTTTCTAAAGTCACGTATTCAGCGCACTGTATATTCTGTTGTTGTTCCTCAGCACAGCCTTTTCAGCAACCCAAGTAATTTTTGGGGTGTTTCTGCGCCCATGTAGTTCTCTAGTATTTGTGGGTGGGGGGGAGGGGAAGGGGAAAGTGGCTTTTCCCTAAACCTTCCCCATCCCGCCCTACTCCCTCCCCCCGTCTACCAAAACCCCACCACCACGCCCACCCCCTTGCTGTTTTTTTCTGCTTTTTTTTCGTGTATTCTTGCCAGACTGTGTATCCAGTGCCCGACCACTCAAACTACGTGGACCCCTGCCATTAGATCACGACGCCCGTGGGTGTGGGCGATGTCACGGGGAAACTACCACCACGTGAGTTACCAGTTTCCCAGGCCTCATGCTGTGGTCTGCTGCCCGCATCACAGCTCCCCCACGAGCTGCCGACTTCTGACGTCAGATGCGCTGACGTCCCCTCGAGATGTCTGCTGACTCCCCTCGAATGCTGCCTGACGTCACCTCGAATGCTGCTACGCCCAAGTGCTGCTGACATCCAGTGCTGTGATTCACCTCGCACATCACCCCTGACATCACATGATTCCCCACGAGTGTTCACAAAATGTTTCAGTATTGTCGAGAAGATTGAGAGAAGATAATTCTGTTTTAAATTTAAATTTCCTCCATCATGTTCTCCATTTTAGTAATGTCTTAGTGTCAGTTTATGCACAAAAAGTACCCTTTGCTAGTTTAAGCCATGTGTCCCGCGGTGTGTTTTTAAATTTCCCGGGTGTGTCCCAGTGAGGTCTGAGCCAGACCTGAGTAGCACCACGTTAAGTCACCCGTGTACCAGGCGTTTGACAGCTGATGCAGAAAAGCTCCGAGTGACCGAGCCCTCTGACAGAAAGCTTTATGCTCGTCGCTCGGATTTTCTGCAAGAATCGTACCTGCACGTTTCCCCATCAAAGATTTGTTTTCACTTCACCTCCAACTGCAAAGCAGTTATATGTAGAGAAACAATCCGGGACGTTAGACTAACCTCTGCATAACTCCAACTGTCGAGAGAATGCACACTGTGTCAGCCTCGTGTCACAAGCTCAGGGGAGCAGCCTGCCAAAAGAAGAGTCACTTTGACTGCTAGCTCTCCACTGCAGTCTGGTGTATGATGTAACACTCCCAGTGTTTCGCCCAGTCGTCTCTCCCAGGGCTCGCTCCACACATCACTCAAAAACTCGCCGGCAGTGAACAGCCGCGACAGTACCAGTCGAGAAGGGGCCCCGAGTCGCTTGCCAGAAGTCCTGCCCAGTTGCCGAGTTTGTGGGACGCCTCACTCGAGGGCACCAGCATGTTGTGCCCCAGGTTGAGTGAAACCTGCAGCGCTCCTACGATGTCGGCTTCACCGTTCCAGAGGAGACGTACCCGTTACGTCACAGCTCAGCCGCAGCGATGTCTCCGGGGAATGCAGTATTTCTGCCCCGGGACCGGAAGCATGCGTGATGCCTTTGACGCTCACTGCCTTTGACCACATGTTAGCACACCCCACTGTTTTTTTCTTCCCTCCCTGTAGGAAGTTTTTTTTCACGTCCATATGTATATATAGTTTTTATTTTGTGTCTGTGCCTTTACGAAAAGAGAGTCCGAGTTCTTTTACTACCAGTATTTGTCGCGTCGGGACGACGCGCGGTAGGGGCTGAGCGTATGTAGACAGCCTGTACTGTCTGAAACAGACAGCCCATGCTGTCTGCCAGCTTAGTTCTATTTCGCGCCATGCTAGGTGGTCCCTTTTGTAGCAGGCCTTTGTAGCACGCCAGCCGGGTCGGCCAGCCTGGGCTCTACTCACACAGCGGCTCAGGAAGACACAATACTCCCAGTTTCTCTGTGGGGAAAGGGCCCCTCCCGGGGCCAGGGGCAAAACCACAAGCCTTGTACCCACTAACGACTTAACAATAAAGTAAAAGCCTCCGATGTATATATTAACTCCCCGCTACCAGCCTACCAAACAAACCCATTATAGTAGTTCATCAGGGTGGAGTACAGCGGGGTTGTAGTTCATGCAGGGTGGGTATACATGCAGGGTGGATACATGCAGGGTGGTAGTACATGTAGGGTGTAGTACAGCAGGTGGTAAAACATGCAGGTGAAAGTACATGCTATGGTAGTACATGCAGGGTGGTAGTACATGCAGGGTGGTAGTACATGCAGGGCAGTAGTACATGCTGGGTGGTAGTACATGCAGGGTGGTAGTACATGCTGGGTGGTAGTACATGCAGGGTGGTAATACATGCTGGGTGGTAGTACATGCAGGGTGGTAGTACATGCTGGGTGGTAGTACATGCAGGGTGGTAGTACATGCTGGGTGGTAGTACATGCAGGGTGGTAGTACATGCATTGTGGTAGTACATGCGGGGTGGTAGTACATGCAGGGTGGTAGTACATGCAGGGTGGTAGTACATGCAGGGTGGTAGCACATGCAGGGTGATAGTACATGCAGGGTGGTAGCAAATGCTGAGTGGTAGTACATGCAGGGTGGTAGTACATGCTGAGTGGTAGTACATGCAGGGTGGTAGTACATGCTGAGTGTTAGTACATGCAGGGTGATAGTACATGCAGGGTGGTAGTACATGCAGGGTGGTAGTACATGCAGGGTGGTAGTACAAGCAGGGTGGTAGTACATGCAGGGTGGTAGTACATGCAGGGTGGTAGTACATGCAGGGTGGTAGTACATGCAGGGTGGTAGTACATGCAGGGTGGTAGTACATGCAGGGTGGTAGTACATGCTGGGTGGTAGTACATGCAGGGTGGTAGTACATGCTGAATGGTAGTACATGAAGGGTGGTAGTACATGCAGGGTGGTAGTACATGCAGGGTGGTAGTACATGCAGTGTGGTAGTACATGTAGGGTGGTAGTACATGCAGGGTGGTAGTACATGCAGGGTGGTAGTACATGCAGGGTGGTAGTACATGCAGGGTGGTAGTACATGCCAGGTGGTAGTACATGCTGGGGTGGTAGTACATGCTGGGGTGGTAGTACATGCTGGGGTGGTAGTACATGCAGGGTGGTAGTACATGCTGGGTGGTAGTACATGTAGGGGGTAATAATGCAGGGTGGTAGAAACATGCGGTGTAACAGCTGACTGTCTGCACAGACAGCCCATGCTGTCTGCAGCTAGTTAGTATTTCGCATCATGCTGGTGCTGCCACCTATAGGCCTTGCCACTTCAGTAAGCCCGGGACTTGCCATCACCCTCACTACACAGCGGCCTAGCAGGAAGCACCAAGGCTCCCAGCTCTCCTCGGGCAGGGGCCCTGCCGGCCATGCACAAACACACAAGCCTGTATACCCAACACGACTTAACATAAAGGGAAGAAGCCCCGAAGAGGGATCATCCCCCACCCGCTTGCAAACAGCCACAAACATCTCGTTATATTGGTACCAGGGTGGTCGCAGCAGTGTGTTTGCCCAAAGCGAGGAAGGAAGAGGGATGAAGTCATTCTTCACTTCACACCCTACACAGAGCATCCGTCTCTCAACAAGTTATCCTGAGTGTGTCTGCATGTTTGAGACCCAGACACAGGTAAAAGCAGGACCCAGCCCGAAATTTCCGATTTCTTCGAGAATTTGTGAGTGGCGTCCAGGGGACTCCACGCTACGGGGTCCACGTTTGTTTCTCAATCAGTGTTCAGCGTCACTTGTATGTTTTTTGTTGTTGTAGTTCAGCTCAGACAGCCGTTTGAGCAAGCCAGAGGTGAGTTTTTGTGGTGATTTCTGCATCCAGTGTGAGTTCTTACGTATTTGTGGGGGGGTGAGGGAGAGGAAGGGCTGTTCCCACCTTGCCCATGCCCCGCCCCTACCACCTACCCGTCTACCATACACCACTCACCACTGCCCACTTCCCTCTGCTGTGTTTTCTGCGTTTCCATGTGAATTCATTGCCAAGCTGTGTATCCGAGGGGCCCGAGGCCTCAAAGCTAAGGGGAAACCAGCATGCCACTTTAGATCACCACCCCAAAGTGAACGCGACGCCATTCCAAAGGGGTTGTGGGCGATGTCACGTAGACCTACGAGCTACGTGAGTTACCAGATGCCCCAGGCCACATGCTGTGGTCTGCTCCCCGCACACATTGACGCACCCACGTGCTGGCCCGATTTCATGACGTCACGATGTCTCCCTTTACGTCACCTCAATGTCCGTGACGTCCCCTCGAGATGTCTGCTGACGTCAGGGCTGCGACGTCATCACGGCCTAAATTTCACATGTCACATCGAGTGTTTTCTAGTAATTATTTTAATATTGTCGAGAAGAGAGAGAAATATATGTCCTGTGTTAATTAATTTCCTCACAGTCAGTGTCTCTCACATTTTAGTATATGTTTATTCATTTTTTTTGCACAGAAAAGCATCATTGCAGTTTTGCCATGTTGTACCCGGTGTGTAAAGTTTCCTGGGGGTCCAGTGAGGTCTGAGCCAGACCTGAGTAGCACCACGGTTAAGTCACCCGTGTGACCAGTGTTTTTGGGACAGCTGATACTCACCCGACGTAAGAGCCCCCTTGTACAGAAAGTTTTATGCTCGTCGCTCGTGATGTTTTTGCAGAATCGTACCTGCTACGATTCCCATCGAGATTTGTTTCACTTCCCCTCCAGACCTTCAGAGTGCATTTTATAGTAGAGAAACAATCTTGGGCGTTAAACTAACCTCGCTATAACTCAACTGTGGCGAGATAAATACTTCGCCAAGCCGCAGTTAGGCCTGTCGGCAGGCCTGTGTCAGCCTCGTGTCCAAGCTTCATGAGCAGCCGCACAAAGAAGATGTCACTTTGACTGCTACCTCTCTCACTGCAGTCGGGTGTAGAGTTAGACTCCCAGATGTTTCGCCAGTCGTCTCTGCCACGACTCGCTCCACAACTCACTCACGCCGCCGGCAGTGACCGCCCAGCGACAGTACAGTCGAAAAAGTGTGCCTCCTGGATCGTTTGCCAGAAGTCCTGCCCATTTTGCCGAGTTTTGTCGCCCTCACTCGAGGCACCCAGCATGTTTGCCCCGGGTTTGAGTGAAACCGCAGCGCCCTCTTACGATGATGCTTCCCCGTTCCAGAGGACCGTAACCTGTTACGTCACAGCTCAGCCGCGGGCGATGTCTCCTGTGTTTGCAGTACGGGTCCAGACTAGGAAGTGCTGCAGTGATGCCCTTCGACGCTCACTGCCTTGACCACGATTTTTTGCACACCCCCCAGTTTTTCTTCCCCCCTGTAGGAGTTTTTTTCCATGTCCATATATAAATATTTTTATTTTGTATTCTTGCCCTGTTCCACGAGAGAGAGACCGAGTTCTTTAACTACCAGTATTGTCGCTCGGGACGACGTGCGGTAGTGGGCCGAGCGTTATGTAGACAGCCTGTACTGTCTGCACAGACAGCCCATGCTGTCTCCAGTTGTTCATATTTCGCGTCATGCGGTGCTGCCACTATGGGCCTTGCCACTCTATGCCCAGACTTTGCCCCTCACCCCACTCACACGCGGCCTAGCAGGAGCCAAAAGGCCTCCAGCTCTCTCTCGTATGGCCCTGCCTGGGCATGGCCAAACACACAATCCTGTGACCCACCGACTTAAAAATAAACAAAGCAGCCTCCGAAGCGTATCATTAACCACCCCTACCAGAACACCAAAAAATCCTTTTTATTCCCAGGGTGGCAGTAAAAGTAGGGTGGTAGTTCATGCAGGGTGGTAAAACATCAGGGTTTTAGTACATGCAGGGTGGTAGTACATGCGGGTTGTAGTAAAAAGCTGGGTGGTTAATGCGGGGTGGTAGTACATGTGGGTGGTAGTACATGCAGGTGGTAGTACATGCAGGGTGGTAGTACATGCAGGGTGGGTTCAGACTCCACTGTAACCATAAACTGAAGTCTGACAAAGTTCATTAGTATATAATACATTACTACCACCCACACTAATCCCAACATGCACTACGACCCTATTCTACACTACGACCTAACATGTACTAGACCCTACACTATACGACCAACAGTATACGACCTACCTACACTACGACCTAACATTACTGCGACCCTACCTATACTACGACCCAACATGTACTACCACCCTACCTATACTACGACCCAACATGTACTACCACCCTACCTGTACTACCACCCAACATGTACTACCACCCTACCTATACTACGACCCAACATGTACTACCACCCTACCTGTACTACCACCCAACATGTACGACCACCCTACCTATACTACGACCCAACATGTACTACCACCCTACCTGTACTACCACCCAACATGTACGACCACCCTACCTATACTACGACCAACATTTTACTCCCACCCTACCTATACTACGACCAACATGCACTCCCACCATATACTACGACCAACATGTACTACACACTATCTATACTACGACCCAACATGCACTACCGCCCTATACTACGACTCAACATGTACGACCACCCTACCTATACTACGATCCAACATGTACTCCCACCCTACCTATACTACGACCCAACATGCACTACCACCATATACTACGACCCAACATGTACTACAACACTATACTACGACCCAACATGCACTACCACCATATACTACGACCCAACATGTACTACAACACTATACTACGACCCAACATGCACTACCGCCCTATACTACGACTCAACATGTACGACTACCCTACCTATACTACGACCCAGCAAATGCTTCTCCAGAGTAAAACGACAGTAAAAATAAACGAAATGTGGGAGAGATTCCAACTCAGGCCAGTATCTGCAACATCTGCAGTATCCGATATAATTGCAATATCTACAATATGGTAAGGTACATCAAATAGGCAGCAGTTAGGCAACTTTATTCCGAAACGTTTCACCTACACAGTAGACTTCTTCAGTCGAGTACAGGAAGTAGACAGGAGCAGTAGAGATGTGAAGACGATGTAATGAGTCCATCACCTGTTGCCTGTGTCTTACCTACCAACCTGTCGGTACTCTATACCATTTTCATATTCAATCTGCAATATGCATATTATGTGAACGGTGTACAATACCGACAGGATGAAAATTAAGACATGTGCAGCATCTTGGTAACTTTATTATAGACGGGTCGCCATCCAGTGGCTTTATCAATGAAAATTCAAGGACCTGAATGGAAGACAATAGAACTGCTGTCTTCAAAATATGTCCTAGAGTTTTCACTGATAAAGTCACTGGATGGCGACCAGTTTACAATAAACTTACCCAGATGCTGCACATGTGTCTTAATTTTCAAATATACAGCAGAGAGTTTGCATAAATGGGGAGAAATCAGAATCGGGGTACGACACAAGCGGTGTTCCTCAGGGGTCAGTGTTGGGCCCGTTGTTGTTCACAATTTACATAAACGACATAGATGAGGGAATAAATAGCGACATAAGCAAATTTGCTGATGACACCAAAATAGGCCGTCCAATTCATTCTAATGAGGACATTAGAGCACTCCAGGATGATTTGAATAGACTGATGCAATGGTCGGAGAAGTGGCAGATGCAGTTTAATATTGACAAATGCAAAGTTCTAAATGTTGGACAGTTAAATAACCAAGCCACTAAAAACTAAATAATGTAGATCTTAATACTACTGATTGCGAAAAGGATTTAGTTCTGGTTAGCAGTAACCTAAAACCAAGACAACAGTGGGATTAGTGTTCGCAATAAAGCTAACAGAATTCTTGGCTTCATATCTAGAAGTATAAAAAAATAGAAGTCCTCAGGTTGCTCTTCAACTCTAGACATCCTTGGTTAGGCCTCATTTAGACTATGCTGCTCAGTTCTGGTCACCGTATTTCAGATTTATATAAATGCTCTGGAAAAAATACAAAGGAGGATGACAAAGATGATCCCAGTATCAGAAAACTTCCTATGAGGATAGACTGAGGGCCCTGAATCTGCACTCTCTCGAAAGGCGTAGAATTAGGGGGGGTATGATCGAGGGGTATAAATGGAAGACAGGGAAAAAATAAAGGGGATGTAAATAGCGTGCTGAAAATTTCCAGCCAAGACAGACCGCAGCAATGGTTTTAAGTTGGAAAAATTCAGATTCAGGAAGGATATAGGAAAGCACTGGTTTGGTAATAGAGTTGTGGATGAGTGGAACAAACTCCCAAGTACAGTTATTGAGGCTAAAACGTTGTGTAGTTTTGAAAATAGGTTAGATAAATACATGAGTGGGTGTGGGCGGGTGAGAGTTGGACCTGACTAGCCTGTGCTGCTGGGTCTGGTACAGTGCTCCATCCTTGAGTGGAGGTGATCAGACTGGGTGGGTCATTGGTCTAATCCGGGGGGGGGCATGGACCTGCTCCGCATGGGTCAGTAGGCCTGTTGCAGTGTTCCTTCTTTCTTATGTTCTTAATATGGATATTGTTGGCTCCGGTGTAAAAGATCATGCAGAAAAAGACATCAGAGAATTCTGAGTGATTATATTATTTTTAGAGAAGAAGAGTATAGATTTAGGGACGGAAAATTCTGTCTTAAGAACTTGCTGGGACAACACACAGCTTCGTAAGTAGGTATGACAGCGACCAAGCTTCAGGAAGCACAAAATGTCAACCAATTAAGAAAAAGAATAAAGATGAGTTTATATTTCTAAGAAAGAATTTTGAAGATTTATCTTTCATGTTTAATGCCTCCCTAGATGGCTGGCACTGGCACTGGCACTGCAGGACAGTAGTGCCTCCCTGGATGGCTGTTACTGGCAATGCAGGACAGTAGTGCCTCCCTGGATGGCTGTTACTGGCACTGCAGGACAGTAGTGCCTCCCTGGATGGCTGTTACTGGCACTGGCACTGCAGGACAGTAGTGCCTCCCTGGATGGCTGTTACTGGCACTGCAGGACAGTAGTGCCTCCCTAGATGGCTGTTACTGGCACTGGCACTGCAGGACAGTAGTGCCTCCCTGGATGGCTGTTACTGGCACTGGCACTGGACAGTAGTGCCTCCCTGGATGGATGTTACTGGCACTGGCACTGCAGGACAGTAGTGCCTCCCTGGATGGCTGTTACTGGCACTGGCACTGCAGGACAGTAGTGCCTCCCTGGATGGCTGTTACTGGCAATGCAGGACAGTAGTGCCTCCCTGGATGGCTGTTACTGGCACTGCAGGACAGTAGTGCCTCCCTGGATGGCTGTTACTGGCACTGGCACTGCAGGTCAGTAGTGCCTCCCTGGATGGCTGTTACTGGCACTGGCACTGCAGGGCAGTAGTGCCTCCCTTGATGGCTGTTACTGGCACTGCAGGACAGAGTGCCTCCTTGGAAAGGATTTACTGGCACTGGAGGACAGTAGGCCTCCCTGGATGGATGTTACTGGCACTGGCACTGCAGGACAGTAGTGCCTCCCTGGATGGTTGTTACTGGCACTGGCACTGCAGGACAGTAGTACCTCCCTGGATGGCTGTTACTGGCACTGCAGGACAGTAGTGCCTCCTTGGATGGATGTTACTGGCACTGGAGGACAGTAGTGCCTCCCTGGATGGATGTTACTGGCACTGGCACTGCAGGGTAGTAGTGCCTCCCTGGATGGCTGTTACTGGCACTGCAGGACAGTAGTGCCTCCTTGGATGGATGTTACTGGCACTAGAGGACAGTAGTGCCTCCCTGGATGGATGTTACTGGCACTGGAACTGCAGGACAGTAGTGCCTCCCTGGATGGCTGTTACTGGCACTGGCACTGCAGGACAGTAGTGCCTCCTTGGATGGATGTTACTGGCACTGGAGGACAGTAGTGCCTCCCTGGATGGATGTTACTGGCACTGGAGGACAGTAGTGCCTCCCTGGATGGATGTTACTGGCACTGGAGGACAGTAGTGCCTCTATGGACGATTATCACTGGCACTGCAGGACGGTAGTGCCTCCATGAATGGTTATCTATCACTGGCACTGCAGGACGGTAGTGCCTCCCTGGATAGTTATCTATCACTGGCACTGCAGGACGGTAGTGCCTCCCTGGATGATTATCTATCACTGGCACTGCAGGACAGTAGTGCCTCCCTGGATGGTTATCATTGGCACTGGAGGACGGTAGTGCCTCCCTGGATGGTTATCTCTGGCACTGCAGGACGGTAGTGCCTCCCTGGATGGTTATCTATCACTGGCACTGCAGAACGGTAGTGCCTCCCTGGATGGTTATCTACCACTGGCACTGCAGGACGGTAGTGCCTCCCTGGATGGTTATCTATCACTGGCACTGCAGGACGGTAGTGCCTCCCTGGATGGCTATCATTGGCACTACAGGACCGTAGTGCCTCCCTGGATGGTTATCATTGGCACTGCAGGACGGTAGGTCCTCCCTGGATGGCTATCACTGGCACTGCAGGACCGTAGTGCCTCCCTGGATGGTTATCACTGGCACTGCAGGACGGTAGGTCCTCCCTGAATGGCTATCACTGGCACTGCAGGACGGTAGGTCCTCCCTGGATGGCTATCACTGGCCGCAGGACGGTAGGTCCTCCCTGGATGGCTATCACTGGCACTGCAGGACGGTATTTTCTCCCTGGATGGCTATCACTGGCATTTCAGGACGGTAGGTCCTCCCTGGATGGCTATCACTGGCACTGCAGGACGGTAGGTCCTCCCTGGATGGTTATCACTGGCACTGCAGGACGGTAGTGCCTCCCTGGATGATTATCTATCACTGGCACTGCAGGACGGTAGTGCCTCCCTGGATGATTATCTATCACTAGCACTGCAGGACAGTAGTGCCTCCCTGGATGGTTATCATTGGCACTGGAGGACGGTAGTGCCTCCCTGGATGGTTATCACTGGCACTGCAGGACGGTAGTACCTCCCTGGATGGTTATCACTGGCACTGCAGGACGGTAGTGCCTCCCTGGATGGTTATCTATCACTGGCACTGCAGAACGGTAGTGCCTCCCTGGATGGTTGTCTACAACTGGCACTGCAGGACGGTAGTGCCTCCCTGGATGGTTATCTCTCACTGGCACTGCAGGACGGTAGTGCCTCCCTGGATGGTTATCACTGGCACTGCAGGACGGTAGTGCCTCCCTGGATGGTTATCTATCACTGGCACTGCAGGACGGTAGTGCCTCCCTGGATGGTTATCACTGGCACTGCAGGACGGTAGTGCCTCCCTGGATGGTTATCACTGGCACTGCAGGACGGTAGTGCCTCATTGGATGGTTATCTGTCACTGGCACTGCAGAACGGTAGTGTCTCCCTGGATGGTTATCTACCACTGGCACTGCAGGACGGTAGTGCCTCCCTGGATGGTTATCACTGGCACTGCAAGACGGTAGTGCCTCCATGGATGATTATCACTGGCACTGCAGGACAGTAGTGCCTCCCTGGATGGCTATCACTGGCACTACAGGACCGTAGTGTCTCCCTGGATGGTTATCATTGGCACTGCAGGACGGTAGTGCCTCCCTGGATGGTTATCACTGGCACTGCAGGACGGTAGTGCCTCCCTGGACGGCTATCACTGGCACTGCAGGACCGTAGTGCCTCCCTGGATGGTTATCACTGGCACTGCAGGATGGTAGTGCCTCCCTGGACAGCTATCACTGGCACTGCAGGACCGTAGTGCCTCCATGGATGGTTATGACTGGCACTGCAGGACGGTATGTCCTATCTGGATGGCTATCACTGGCACTGCAGGACGGTAGGTCCTCCCTGGATGGCTATTGCTGGCACTGCAGGACGGTAGGTCCTCCCTGGATGGCTATTGCTGGCACTGCAGAACGGTAGGTCCTCCCTGGATGGCTATCACTGGCACTGCAGGACGGTAGGTCCTCCCTGGATGGCTATCACTGGCACTACAGGACGGTAGGTCCTCCCTGGATGGCTATCACTGGCACTGCAGGACGGTAGGTCCTCCCTGGATGGTTATCACTGGCACTGCAGGACGGTAGGTCCTCCCTGGATGGCTATCACTGGCACTGCAGGACCGTAGTGCCTCCCTGGATGGCTATCACTGGCACTGCAGGACGGTAGGTCCTCCCTGGATGGTTATCACTCGCACTACAGGACGGTAGGTCCTCCCTGGATGGCTATCACTGGCACTGCAGGACCGTAGTGCCTCCCTGGATGGCTTCCAAATGGCACTGCAGGACGGTAGGTCTCCCTGGATGGTTATCACTGGCAAATGCAGGACGGTAGGTCCTCCCTGATGGCTATCACGGCACTGCAGGACCGTAGTGCCTCCCTGGATGGCTATCACTGGCACTGCAGGACCGTAGTGCCTCTCTGGATGATTATCTACCAACGTACTACCAAGTGTGGGATATGTATAATGCATGGGAAGTGAGTGTGCGTAGTGAGTGTAAGGAGTGAATGTGGGTAGTGATTGTGGGGAGTGAGTGTGGGAAGTGAATGTGGGTAGTGTGGGAAGTGAATGTGGGTAGTGTGGGTAGTGAATGTGGGTAGTGTGGGTAGTGAATGTGGGTAATGAGTGTAGGTAGTGTGGGTATGAGTGTGGGTAGTGAATGTGGGTAGTGAATGTGGGTAGTGAGTGTGGGTAGTGAATGTGGGTAGTGGATGCAGGAAGTAAAAGTGGGTAGTGTGGGAAGTGAGTGTGGGTAGTGAATGGGGTAGTATGTGGGGATGTGGGTGTGGTGAATGTGGTTAAAAGTATGGGGGGTGGAATGTGGTTAATGTAAGGGGTAGTGAATTGGGTAGTGTGTGGGGAGGGGTGGGTGAGTGTGGTTAATGTATGGGGGTAGTGAATGTGGGTAGTGAGTTGTAGTGAATGTTGTCCTGAAGGGGGTTATTGGAATGAATGGAAAATTGGGGAATGACGGAGTAAATGGGAGTATGCAGGAGAGGTGGCAAAAGTGAGCGGGAAGGAGGCAGGTAGGTAGGTATGACAGGTCAGTGGTGACCACCACGACACTCAGGTAGGTAGGTATGACAGGTCAGTGGTGACCACCACGACACTCAGGTAGGTAGGTAGGTATGACAGGTCAGTTGTGACCACCACCACCACACTCAGGTAGGTAGGTATGACAGGTCAGTGGTGACCACCCCCCACACTCAGGTAGGTAGGTAAAGACAGGTCAGTGGTGACCAAACCCCGACACTCAGGTAGGGAGGTATGACAGGTCAGTGGGTGACCACCACCACCCCTCAGGTAGGTAGGTATGACAGGTCAGTGGGGACCACCACCCACACTCAGGTAGGTAGGTAGACAGGTAGTGGTGACCACCACGACACTCAGGGAGGTAGGTATGACAGGTCAGTTGAGACCACCACCACACTCAGGTAGGTAGGTTTTGACAGGTCAGTGGGACCACCACGACACTCAGGTAGGTAGGTATGAAAAGGTCAGTTGGTTTACCACCACCACCACACTCAGGTAGGTAGGTATGACAGGTCAGTGGTGACCACCACCACACTCAGGTAGGTAGGTATGACAGGTCAGTGGTGACCACCACGACACTCAGGTAGGTAGGTATGACAGGTCAGTGGAGACCACCACCACACTCAGGTAGGTAGGTATGACAGGTCAGTGGTGACCACCACGACACCAGGTAGGTAGGTTATGACAGGTCAGTGGTGACCACCACCACCACACTCAGGTAGGTAGGTATGACAGGTCAGTGGTGACCACCACCACCACACTCAGGTAGGTAGGTATGACAGGTCAGTGGTGACCACCACGACACTCAGGTAGGTAGGTATGACAGGTCAGTGGAGACCACCACCACACTCAGGTAGGTAGGTATGACAGGTCAGTGGTGACCACCACGACACTCAGGTAGGTAGGTATGACAGGTCAGTTGTGACCACCACCACCACACTCAGGTAGGTAGGTATGACAGGTCAGTGGTGACCACCACCACACTCAGGTAGGTAGGTATGACAGGTCAGTGGTGACCACCACGACACTCAGGTAGGTAGGTATGACAGGTCAGTGGTGACCACCACCACCACACTCAGGTAGGTAGGTATGACAGGTCAGTGGTGACCACCACCACACTCAGGTAGGTAAGTATGACAGGTCAGTGGTGACCACCACCACACTCAGGTAGGTAAGTATGACAGGTCAGTGGTGACCACCACCACACTCACTCCACCTTATATAAACATAATGAAGTCTAAGAAACAGAAATATATAACAGGGACAGTGAATATTACTATTCCACTCAAACACAGTTTATTATTAAGTCCTTGTACATAATATATTTGGGAACAGAACATTATTGTGGTTTAGATAAATGGGATGGTATGTATAAGCAGTGAGACAGGGAATACAATCAACTGACGAAACAAAATATAACTTACAATATTGTTCAGAGGATAGTTCATCACAGGAACTAAGTCACACACACTAGCCACAGGTCCCAAGACCTACACAGCACGAGTACTGCTCCAAGCCAGTACTCTGCCCAATGTCTCCAACAGTCTCTCCTCCCGAGACACTCTAGCTCAGCTTTGCCCACAGGCCAGAGCTCCGCTCGACTCCTGCTCAGCTCTGCACACCCAAAGCGCTTCGCCCGAATCTCCTTGATCATGCTGTTCCTTGGGCTTATATTGTCCTCAAAGCACCCCCCCCCACAAAGGGGTGTGCACAACGTGCTTTGACCTGATGCCGAGATCTGACGCCGTCAAGAACAAAAGACTTCAGACTTAAACTGAAAGGCGTGTCTGACAGCTATTTGCCAAGGCAACGTGTGACCATACAATTGGTTCAATTAGGTCTCCCTTTAGAGACCTACCAAGCATAGTTGAACTACATCACAATGTGGGTAGTGTTGGGCATATGGGTGTGGGTGTAGTGAATGTGGATATTGAATGTGGGTAGTATGGGTAGTGAATGTGGGTAGTGAGTGTGGGTAGTAAATGTGGGTAGTGGGTAGTGAGTGGGTAGCGAGTGTGGGTAGTGAGTGTGGGTAGTGAGTGTGGGTAGTGAGTGTGGGTAGTGAGTGCGGGTAGCGAGTGTGGGTAGTGAGTGTAGTAGTGTGGGAATATGTCAATGACAAAAGCAGAGGTACAGCAGCGGGGTCACAGGTCAAGACTCACCCACGGAATATCAGGAACAATCTATATTAAATGTCTGTCTGGTGTTCCTCGCTGCTACTGCCTCAGGCACCTCCTGCTCCACACGGTGTTCCTCGCTGCTACTGCCTCAGGCACCTCCTGCTCCTCATGGTGTTCCTCGCTGCTACTGCCTCAGGCACCTCCTCCTCCTCCTCCTCCTCCTCCTCACGGTGTTCCTCGCTGCTACTGCCTCAGGCACCTCCTGCTTCTCATGGTGTTCCTCGCTGCTACTGCCTCAGGCACCTCCTGCTCCTCACGTTGTTCCTCACTGCTACTGCCTCAGGCACCTCCTGCTCCTCACGGTGTTCCTCGCTGCTACTGCCTCAGGCACCTCCTGCTCCTCACGTTGTTCCTCACTGCTACTGCCTCAGGCACCTCCTGCTCCTCACGGTGTTCCTCGCTGCTACTGCCTCAGGCACCTCCTGCTCCACACGGTGTTCCTCGCTGCTACTGCCTCAGGTACCTTCTCCTCCTCCTCACGGTGTTCCTCGCTGCTACTGCCTCAGGCACCTCCTGCTCCTCACGGTGTTCCTCGCTGCTACTGCCTCAGGTACCTTCTCCTCCTCCTCACGGTGTTCCTCGCTGCTACTGCCTCAGGTACCTTCTCCTCCTCCTCACGGTGTTCCTCGCTGCTACTGCCTCAGGTACCTTCTCCTCCTCCTCACGGTGTTCCTCGCTGCTACTGCCTCAGGTACCTTCTCCTCCTCCTCCTCACGGTGTTCCTTGCTGCTACTGCCTCAGGTACCTTCTCCTCCTCCTCATGGTGTTCCTCGCTGCTACTGCCTCAGGTACCTTCTCCTCCTCCTCATGGTGTTCCTCGCTGCTACTGCCTCAGGCACCACCTGCTCCTCATGGTGTTCCTCGCTGCTACTGCCTCAGGCACCTCCTGCTCCTCACGGTGTTCCTTGCTGCTACTGCCTCAGGCACCTCCTGCTCCTCATGGTGTTCCTCGCTGCTACTGCCTCAGGCACCTCCTCCTCCTCATGGTGTTCCTTGCTGCTACTGCCTCAGGCACCTCCTGCTCCTCACGGTGTTCCTCGCTGCTACTGCCTCAGGCACCTCCTGCTCCACACAGTGTTCCACGCTGCTACTGCCTCAGGCACCTCCTCCTCCTCATGGTGTTCCTCGTTGCTACTGCCTCAGGTGTCAGCATAGTTGCTGATCCCTGTATTCCCAGTATTATATAGCATAGCATATTAGTATCATCCATGTGCTTTAGATACGAGATCCCTTGTAGGCCTGTGGCTTTGTGTGACGTCACGGGATACAGATGTGTAGGCTCATACCTCTGCCCCGGCCTCACTCGGCGGCAGACCATTCAGCGGACAGGCAAGGCAGCTGGGCTCCATCCCTCATCTCAGTCTGACAATATAGTTACCATCCTACAAGTGTGTCTACCTTCAACCTACGATATCTCCATTAAAGAACCCTTTACGATAAATGGTGGCATCGGAGGGCCTGTAATTCTGACGATTACAGCGATTTCTGGAGATAAAATTTCGACCAGCAAGACGGCCATTTCGTGTCACCAGTAGGCCTACCAAGGTTCACCCCAGCCAGCTACCTCAAGCCAGCTACTCTACCAGCTTCTACATTATTCACTGGTCAGTCTCTTTGTATTAGTGTTTTCTGCTTATTTGCATCACTCCCGAGGGGTTGACCCGAGTTTGCAAAATAAGCCAGCTTCCAGTCTGTGGTGGGGGAGTCAGAACAACCGAGCCCAGTCGAGCCTAGTCTACTCCATCCAATTCCTTGGCCTGCCAAGCCAGCTTCCACCCCTGCTGTGCTCATCGTGTGGAGTTATCAAGCTATTATGTGTGAAGGGTTAAGATAAGCCAGCTAGCAACTAACCCAGGTGTCTTACCCCAGTACTCAAGCAAGCCACGTGAGTAGTCTTCATCGCTTGTGATTCAAGCTCCAAGCATTCTGAGTGCTCTTTTTCATCCTTGTGGTGTTGTAGTATTTCGTGGGTTTATTTTAAGCCAGCCGGCTTAGAATTATCTTCGCGGCAGTGTGGATGTTCTCAGTGAGGCTTACGACGTTCAACCCATAAGCCCAGCCACTCACGATCACGTGTGTCTCACCGTTGCCGGTCTCAGATCTGTTAACCCACAAACCCAACTACAGTCAGCCATTACACACTCGCTTCATCAGTGTTTTGGTGCACTGCTAGGGTTGTAGCACCATATTTTAAGGACCACATAGGGGGTCAAGAGCTAGAGTGTGTTCGCACCATCTTTAAAGCCTCCTGTGTGTGTTTATCGCCGATGTAAGCGCAATTCTACGATCATCTGTGCAGAGGACAGCAGCAAGACGATATAAACAATCCATCAATCTCATTCTTCAGTTGTTACAGCGATAATATTTTTTTTTTTAGAGACATTTGCGAGTATAGAATCAGCCCAGATCCGCCTGCCTGTTCAGCCTATAGTATAGTAGTGTATGTCGGGACGACATACGTAACATGACTGAGCTGTCAGCATAGTTGCTGATCCCTGTACTCCAAGTATTATATAGCATAGCATATTAGTATCATCCATGTGCTTTAGATACGAGATCCCTTGTAGGCCTGTGGCTTTGTGTGACGTCACGGGATACAGATGTGTAGGCTCATACCTCTGCCCCGGCCTCACTCGGCGGCAGACCATTCAGCGGACAGGCAAGGCAGCTGGGCTCCATCCCTCATCTCAGTCTGACAATATAGTTACCATCCTACAAGTGTGTCTACCTTCAACCTACGATATCTCCATTAAAGAACCCTTTACGATACAGGCACCTCCTGCTCCACACGGTGTTCCTCGCTGCTACTGCCTCAGGCACCTCCTGCTCCTCACGTTGTTCCTCGCTGCTACTGCCTCAGACACCTCCTGCTTCTCATGGTGTTCCTCGCTGCTACTGCCTCAGGCACCTTCTGCTCCTCATGGTGTTCCTCGCTGCTACTGCCTCAGGCACCTCCTGCTCCTCACGTTGTTCCTCGCTGCTACTGCCTCAGGCACCTCCTGCTCCTCACGGTGTTCCTCGCTGCTACTGCCTCAGGCACCTCCTGCTCCACACGGTGTTCCTCGCTGCTACTGCCTCAGGTACCTTCTCCTCCTGCTCACGGTGTTCCTCGCTGCTACTGCCTCAGGCACCTCCTGCTCCTCACGGTGTTCCTCGCTGCTACTGCCTCAGGTACCTTCTCCTCCTCCTCACGGTGTTCCTCGCTGCTACTGCCTCAGGTACCTTCTCCTCCTCCTCATGGTGTTCCTCGCTGCTACTGCCTCAGGTACCTTCTCCTCCTCCTCATGGTGTTCCTCGCTGCTACTGCCTCAGGTACCTTCTCCTCCTCCTCACGGTGTTCCTTGCTGCTACTGCCTCAGGCACCTCCTGCTCCTCATGGTGTTCCTCGCTGCTACTGCCTCAGGTACCTTCTCCTCCTCCTCATGGTGTTCCTCGCTGCTACTGCCTCAGGCACCTCCTGCTCCTCATGGTGTTCCTCGCTGCTACTGCCTCAGGCACCTCCTGCTCCTCACGGTGTTCCTTGCTGCTACTGCCTCAGGCACCTCCTGCTCCTCATTGTGTTCCTCGCTGCTACTGCCTCAGGCACCTCCTGCTCCTCACGGTGTTCCTCGCTGCTACTACCTTAGGCACCTCCTGCTCCACATGGTGTTCCACGCTGCTACTGCCTCAGGCACCTCCTCCTCCTCATGGTGTTCCTCGTTGCTACTGCCTCAGGCACCTCCTGCTCCACACGGTGTTCCACGCTGCTACTGCCTCAGGCACCTCCTCCTCCTCATGGTGTTCCTCTTTGCTACTGCCTCAGGCACCTCCTGCTCCACACGGTGTTCCATGCTGCTACTGCCTCAGGCACCTCCTCCTCCTCCTCATGATGTTCCTCGCTGCTACTGCCTCAGGCACCTCCTGCTCCACACGGTGTTCCTCGCTGCTACTGCCTCAGGCACCTCCTCCTCCTCCTCATGATGTTCCTCGCTGCTACTGCCTCAGGCACCTCTTGCTCCACACGGTGTTCCTCGCTGCTACTGCCTCAGGCACCTCCTGCTCCTCATGGTGTTCCTCACTGCTACTGCCTCAGGCACCTCCTGCTCCTCACGGTGTTCCTCGCTGCTACTGCCTCAGGCACCTCCTGCTCCACACGGTGTTCCTCGCTGCTACTGCCTCAGGTACCTTCTCCTCCTCCTCACGGTGTTCCTCGCTGCTACTGCCTCAGGCACCTCCTGCTCCTCACGGTGTTCCTCGCTGCTACTGCCTCAGGTACCTTCTCCTCCTCCTCACGGTGTTCCTCGCTGCTACTGCCTCAGGTACCTTCTCCTCCTCCTCACGGTGTTCCTCGCTGCTACTGCCTCAGGTACCTTCTCCTCCTCCTCACGGTGTTCCTCGCTGCTACTGCCTCAGGTACCTTCTCCTCCTCCTCCTCACGGTGTTCCTTGCTGCTACTGCCTCAGGTACCTTCTCCTCCTCCTCATGGTGTTCCTCGCTGCTACTGCCTCAGGTACCTTCTCCTCCTCCTCATGGTGTTCCTCGCTGCTATTGCCTCAGGCACCACCTGCTCCTCATGGTGTTCCTCGCTGCTACTGCCTCAGGCACCTCCTGCTCCTCACGGTGTTCCTTGCTGCTACTGCCTCAGGCACCTCCTGCTCCTCATGGTGTTCCTCGCTGCTACTGCCTCAGGCACCTCCTGCTCCTCATGGTGTTCCTTGCTGCTACTGCCTGAGGCACCTCCTGCTCCTCACGGTGTTCCTCGCTGCTACTGCCTCAGGCACCTCCTGCTCCTCATGGTGTTCCTCGTTGCTACTGCCTCAGGTGTCAGCATAGTTGCTGATCCCTGTATTCCCAGTATTATATAGCATAGCATATTAGTATCATCCATGTGCTTTAGATACGAGATCCCTTGTAGGCCTGTGGCTTTGTGTGACGTCACGGGATACAGATGTGTAGGCTCATACCTCTGCCCCGGCCTCACTCGGCGGCAGACCATTCAGCGGACAGGCAAGGCAGCTGGGCTCCATCCCTCATCTAAGTCTGACAATATAGTTACCATCCTACAAGTGTGTCTACCTTCAACCTACGATATCTCCATTAAAGAACCCTTTACGATAAATGGTGGCATCGGAGGGCCTGTAATTCTGACGATTACAGCGATTTCTGGAGATAAAATTTCGACCAGCAAGACGGCCATTTCGTGTCACCAGTAGGCCTACCGAGGTTCACCCCAGCCAGCTACCTCAAGCCAGCTACTCTACCAGCTTCTACATTATTCACTGGTCAGTCTCTTTGTATTAGTGTTTTCTGCTTATTTGCATCACTCCCGAGGGGTTGACCCGAGTTTGCAAAATAAGCCAGCTTCCAGTCTGTGGTGGGGGAGTCAGAACAACCGAGCCCAGTCGAGCCTAGTCTACTCCATCCAATTCCTTGGCCTGCCAAGCCAGCTTCCACCCCTGCTGTGCTCATCGTGTGGAGTTATCAAGCTATTATGTGTGAAGGGTTAAGATAAGCCAGCTAGCAACTAACCCAGGTGTCTTACCCCAGTACTCAAGCAAGCCATGTGAGTAGTCTTCATCGCTTGTGATTCAAGCTCCAAGCATTCTGAGTGCTCTTTTTCATCCTTGTGGTGTTGTAGTATTTCGTGGGTTTATTTTAAGCCAGCCGGCTTAGAATTATCTTCGCGGCAGTGTGGATATTCTCAGTGAGGCTTACGACGTTCAACCCATAAGCCCAGCCACTCACGATCACGCGTGTCTCACCGTTGCCAGTCTCAGATCTGTTAACCCACAAACCCAACTACAGTCAGCCATTACACACTCACTTCATCAGTATTTTGGTGCACTGCTAGGGTTGTAGCACCATATTTTAAGGACCACATAGGGGGTCAAGAGCTAGAGTGTGTTCGCACCATCTTTAAAGCCTCCTGTGTGTGTTTATCGCCGATGTAAGCGCAATTCTACGATCATCTGTGCAGAGGACAGCAGCAAGACGATATAAACAATCCATCAATCTCATTCTTCAGTTGTTACAGCGATAATATTTTTTTTTTTAGAGACATTTGCGAGTATAGAATCAGCCCAGATCCGCCTGCCTGTTCAGCCTATAGTATAGTAGTGTATGTCGGGACGACATACGTAACATGACTGAGCTGTCAGCATAGTTGCTGATCCTGTACTCCAAGTATTATATAGCATAGCATATTAGTATCATCCATGTGCTTTAGATACGAGATCCCTTGTAGGCCTGTGGCTTTGTGTGACGTCACGGGATACAGATGTGTAGGCTCATACCTCAGCCCCGGCCTCACTCGGCGGCAGACCATTCAGCGGACAGGCAAGGCAGCTGGGCTCCATCCCTCATCTCAGTCTGACAATATAGTTACCATCCTACAAGTGTGTCTACCTTCAACCTACGATATCTCCATTAAAGAACCCTTTACGATACAGGCACCTCCTGCTCCACACGGTGTTCCACGCTGCTACTGCCTCAGGCACCTCCTCCTCCTCCTAATGGTGTTCCTCGTTGCTACTGCCTCAGGCACCTCCTACTCCACACGGTGTTCCACGCTGCTACTGCCTCAGGCACCTCCTCCTCCTCATGGTGTTCCTCGCTGCTACTGCCTCAGGCACCTCCTGCTCCACACGGTGTTCCTCGCTGCTACTGCCTCAGGCACCTCCTGCTCCTCATGGTGTTCCTCGCTGCTACTACCTCAGGCACCTCCTGCTCCTCATGGTGTTCCTCGCTGCTACTGCCTCAGGCACCTCCTGCTCCTCACGTTGTTCCTCGCTGCTACTGCCTCAGACACCTCATGCTTCTCATGGTGTTCCTCGCTGCTACTGCCTCAGGCACCTTCTGCTCCTCATGGTGTTCCTCGCTGCTACTGCCTCAGGCACCTCCTGCTCCTCACGTTGTTCCTCGCTGCTACTGCCTCAGGCACCTCCTGCTCCTCACGGTGTTCCTCACTGCTACTGCCTCAGGCACCTCCTGCTCCACACGGTGTTCCTCGCTGCTACTGCCTCAGGTACCTTCTCCTCCTGCTCACGGTGTTCCTCGCTGCTACTGCCTCAGGCACCTCCTGCTCCTCACGGTGTTCCTCGCTGCTACTGCCTCAGGTACCTTCTCCTCCTCCTCACGGTGTTCCTCGCTGCTACTGCCTCAGGTACCTTCTCCTCCTCACGGTGTTCCTTGCTGCTACTGCCTCAGGCACCTCCTGCTCCTCATGGTGTTCCTCGCTGCTACTGCCTCAGGTACCTTCTCCTCCTCCTCAGGGTGTTCCTCGCTGCTACTGCCTCAGGCACCTCCTGCTCCTCATGGTGTTCCTCGCTGCTACTGCCTCAGGCACCTCCTGCTCCTCACGGTGTTCCTTGCTGCTACTGCCTCAGGCACCTCCTGCTCCTCATTGTGTTCCTCGCTGCTACTGCCTCAGGCACCTCCTGCTCCTCACGGTGTTCCTCGCTGCTACTACCTCAGGCACCTCCTGCTCCACTTTGGTGTTCCACGCTGCTACTGCCTCAGGCACCTCCTCCTCCTCATGGTGTTCCTCGTTGCTACTGCCTCAGGCACCTCCTGCTCCACACGGTGTTCCACGCTGCTACTGCCTCAGGCACCTCCTCCTCCTCATGGTGTTCCTCTTTGCTACTGCCTCAGGCACCTCCTGCTCCACACGGTGTTCCACGCTGCTACTGCCTCAGGCACCTCCTCCTCCTCCTCATGATGTTCCTCGCTGCTACTGCCTCAGGCACCTCCTGCTCCACACGGTGTTCCTCGCTGCTACTGCCTCAGGCACCTCCTCCTCCTCCTCATGATGTTCCTCGCTGCTACTGCCTCAGGCACCTCCTGCTCCACACGGTGTTCCTCGCTGCTACTGCCTCAGGCACCTCCTGCTCCTCATGGTGTTCCTCGCTGCTACTGCCTCAGGCACCTCCTGCTCCTCACAGTGTGCCTCGCTGCTACTGCCTCAGGCACCTCCTGCTCCTCACAGTGTGCCTCGCTGCTACTGCCTCAGGCACCTCCTGCTCCACACGGTGTTCCTCGCTGCTACTGCCTCAGGCACCTCTTGCTCCACACGGTGTTCCTCGCTGCTACTGCCTCAGGCACCTCCTGCTCCACACGGTGTTCCTCGCTGCTACTGCCTCAGGCGCCTCCTGCTCCACACGGTGTTCCTCGCTGCTACTGCCTCAGGCACCTCCTGCTCCACACGGTGTTCCTCGCTGCTACTGCCTCAGGCACCTCCTGCTCCACACGGTGTTCCTCGCTGCTACTGCC
This sequence comes from Cherax quadricarinatus, assembly GCF_026875155.1. NCBI lineage: Eukaryota > Metazoa > Arthropoda > Malacostraca > Decapoda > Parastacidae > Cherax > Cherax quadricarinatus. Next base: position 11,031,497 of record NC_069425.1, on the reverse strand, counting down.
TCAGGCACCTCCTGCTCCACACGGTGTTCCTCGCTGCTACTGCCTCAGGCACCTCCTGCTCCACACGGTGTTTCCTCGCTGCTACTGCCTCAGGCACCTCCTGCTCCACACGGTGTTCCTCGCTGCTACTGCCTCAGGCACCTCCTGCTCCACACGGTGTTCCTCGCTGCTACTGCCTCAGGCACCTCCTGCTCCACACGGTGTTCCTCGCTGCTACTGCCTCAGGCACCTCCTGCTCCTCCTCAACACACTCAACAAGTAATATATACAAATTCATACGCATGTATTTTGTTTTGTTTTTTAATAGAGGTCAAAAGATGAGTACTTGCAGGAGTTACTATATTAAGATATCTATGAGAGATACCATAAGCAGAGATAACAAGATTCTGTATTTTTCTTTTTCCAAGATTTTTTTTGTTATAGCTGTGGAATGCCTCATCCGATCTGCTTCACACGCTGGTGTATTGTAACAAGGTAAAACCCTGTTAGGTAAGGTTCGTCAGGAAACAGGACAAATGTTTCCTGACGCGGGTCTTAGTCAGATGATGACCCGCCTTTGGAGCTTTTGGTCATCTGACCGAGGCCTTCCGCTGGCTTACCGGTCCACCCCTTTAAAAATTATGGTCATTTATAACCATTGTTATATTGACCTAACCCTCATATGTCTGCCCTCTAGACAGTTCTATACAAGCAGGTTTGGTATCCATCTGTGTAACATCTTGAGACCAATGTCTCTTCTGATCAAGTTGTCAGCAAGGATGTGTCCTGCTCAGAAGAGTTTGAAATTGTTATTGGGGTGTCGAGCTGCCATGGATTTGAGAAGGATCTGCACGGAACGTCTGTAACGTGCCGATCCTTCTACTTAAATCCATGACACCTCTCAAATTCAACCTAACTTTCTCCACCTGACTCTCTCTTTCTCTGTTTTTTGTGTGTGAATATATATATATATATATATATATAATATATATATATATATATATAATTATTATATATATATATATATATATTATATATAAAAAAAAGTCCTTTCTAAAATTTTCTTATACGCTTAAAGATATATTTTTTATGTTAATGTAAAATTTAATAATTTTGTACCAAAAGCACTTTAGAAAACTTACCTCGTCTTATTTTAACAAGCGCAATTTAATTTAGCCTAATCCAACTAAAAATATTTCAGATAAGTTTACAATAATTCAATACTAAATAAACACAATGAAACATTTTATTTTTCGTTAGATTCAGAATGATTTTTGCGAAATTATTGCATACATAAATTTTCTCTTGCTTTATTCGGCAAGAAGAGAATTGCTACTTAAGTCAAAATTTGCAAGTATTACCTATTTGGCACGACATATATATTCATGTACTCTTTACCGCGACCCTGTCATAGGCTGCCCGGCCATAGCGCTGTTAACGGTACTCCACGAATGTTCAGGAGTCACTGCCGGGTCACCTCATGGGGAGGACCCGGGCCAGGACCCGGGCCAGGACCCAGGCCAGGACCCGGGCCAGGACCCGGGCCAGGACCCGGGCCAGGACCCGGGCCCGGACCCGGGCCAGGACCCGGGCCAGGACCCGGGCCAGGACCCGGGCCAGGACCCGGGCCAAGACCCGGGCCAAGACCCAGGCCAGGACCCGTCCTGGCGTACCTACATGAACATTTACCCAGGTAGACCTGTTTGTGACTTGATAAAGCCCACAGTGTGGGCGAAACGTAGTCAATAAAGGACCGGGCCTCCTCGAATCTATTAAGGATCATGCCTACCGCTGCAAGCTGGGAACCCAGGAGCTACTACGCTACCCGGTGCCGCTGATACCCAAGCTCACTGCCCTGGCTTTTGCTACCCGTGTGTAAACACACACACACACACACACACACACACACACACACACACACACACACACACGGCTGATACAATCACTCCCTCTGATGAAGTGATAATGAGAGGATTACAACCCAAGAGATGAACGTGCGTGGGAGACAAGGAGAAGAGAGAGAGAGAGAGAGAGAGAGAGAGAGAGAGAGAGAGAGAGAGAGAGAGAGAAAGAGAAGGTAGCGGAATGGAAAGATGGAGAATAGGGAAGAGGGAAGGAAAGTAATAAAGGGGTGATAAATATATATTCCCCACTAGAAATCTAGAGGGAGATATATATTCATCGGTATATATTATTAACAAGAATATACACATGCAACAGTTAGGTATCTTCATTATGAAACGTTTCGCCTACACAGTAGGCTTCTTCAGTCAAGTACAGAAAAGTTGATAGAAGCAGAAGATACTTGAAGACGATGTAATCAGTCCATCACAGAAAAGTTGACTTCAACAACTTCCACTAGTGAGAGCGGCTGGATTTGAGAGGGACCTGACCTTTCAACATCTGAGTTCTTACCTCTCCTAGTGGCCTACGTCTCACCTCTTGGCGCTATAAAAAGCTCCATCCTGTCACTTCTTCTCCATATTGTTTCATACTATGGAACAATGCTCTTCTCCAGACTGAGGGACTGACCACCTCAAAACTTTAAGGGTGATGGACTGATTACATCGTCTTCAAGTATCTTCTGCTTCTATCAACTTTTCTGTACTTGACTGAAGAAGCCTACTGTGTACGCGAAACGTTTCATAATGAAGATACCTAACTGTTGCATATGTGTCTTCCCTAACAACCTGTCGGTATTTTATACCATTTTAATGTTCAAGAATATACACGGTGTGTACTTTAATATACCGTGTTTTAAAGTAAAGAAAAAACTGGTAAAACGTGTGGTAAATGTTGCTCATGTTTTACAAGAGAGGAAATAAGATTAATAATAATCAGAATTTTTAGTGATGCCTTAAAAGACTTGGGTGGTAGTAAAGTAACATTGTGGTGTGAGCAGCATTATGACTACTGCTGTAACACTGTGGTGTGAGCAGCATTATGACTACTGCTGTAACACTGTGGTGTGAGCAGCATTATGACTACTGCTGTAACACTGTGGTGTGAGCAGCATTATGACTACTGCTGTAACACTGTGGTGTGAGCAGCATTATGACTACTGCTGTAACACTGTGGTGTGAGCAGCATTATGACTACTGCTGTAACACTGTGGTGTGAGTAGCATATGACTACTGCTGTAACACTGTGGTGTGAGCAGCATTATGACTACTGCTGTAACACTGTGGTGTGAGTAGCATTATGACTACTGCTGTAACACTGTGGTGTGAGCAGCATTATGACTACTGCTGTAACACTGTGGTGTGAGCAGCATTATGACTACTGCTGTAACATTGTGGTGTGAGCAGCATTATGACTACTCCTGTAACACTGTGGTGTGAGCAGCATTATGACTGCTGTAACATTGTGGTGTGCAGCATTATGACTACTGCTGTAACACTGTGGTGTGAGCAGCATTATGACTACTCCTGTAACACTGTGGTGTGAGCAGCATTATGACTACTGCTGTAACATTGTGGTGTGAGTAGCATTATGACTACTGCTGTAACACTGTGGTGTGAGCAGCATTATGACTACTGCTGTAACACTGTGGTGTGAGCAGCATTATGACTACTGCTGTAACACTGTGGTGTGAGCAGCATTATGACTACTCCTGTAACACTGTGGTGTGAGCAGCATTATGACTACTGCTGTAACACTGTGGTGTGAGCAGCATTATGACTACTCCTGTAACACTGTGGTGTGAGCAGCATTATGACTACTGCTGTAACACTGAGGTGTGAGCAGCATTATGTCTACTGCTGTAACACTGTGGTGTGAGCAGCATTATGTCTACTGCTGTAACATTGTGGTGTGAGCAGCATTATGACTACTGCTGTAACATTGTGGTGTGAGCAGCATTATGACTACTGCTGTAACATTCTGGTGTGAGCAGCATTATGTCTACTGCTGTAACACTGTGGTGTGAGCAGCATTATGACTACTGCTGTAACATTATGGTGTGAGCAGCATTATGACTACTGATGTAACATTCTGGTGTGAGCAGAATTATGTCTACTGCTGTAACACTGTGGTGTGAGCAGCATTATGACTACTGCTGTAACACTGTGGTGTGAGCAGCATTATGACTACTGCTGTAACATTCTGGTGTGAGCAGCATTATGTCTACTGCTGCAACATTGTGGTGTGAGCAGCATTATGACTACTACTGTAACATTGTGGTGTGAGCAGCATTATTACTACTGATGTAACATTCTGGTGTGAGCAGCATTATGTCTACTGCTGTAACACTGTGGTGTGAGCAGCATTATGTCTACTGCTGTAACACTGTGGTGTGAGCAGCATTATGACTACTGCTGTAACACTGTAGTGTGAGTAGCATTATGACTACTGCTGTAACATTGTGGTGTGAGCAGCATTATGACTACTGCTGTAACACTGTGGTGTGAGTAGCATTATGACTACTGCTGTAACAGTGGTGTGAGCAGCATTATGACTACTGCTGTAACATTCTGGTGTGAGCAGCATTATGACTACTGCTGTAACATTGTGGTGTGAGCAGCATTATGACTAGTGCTGTAACATTGAGGTGTGAGCAGCATTATGACTACTGCTGTAACATTATGGTGTGAGCAGCATTACGACTACTGCTGTAACATTGTGGTGTAAGCAGCATTATGACTACTGCTGTAACATTATGGTGTGAGCATCATTATGACTACTGATGTAACACTGTGGTTTGAGCAGTATTATGACTACTGCTGTAACACTGTGGTGTGAGCAGCATTATGACTACTGCTGTAACACTGTTGTGTGAGCAGCATTATGACTACTCCTGTAACACTGTGGTGTGAGCAGCATTATGACTACTGCTGTAACTGTTGTGTGAGCAGCATTATGACTACTGCTGTAACATTGTGGTGTGAGCAGCATTATGACTACTGCTGTAACATTGTGGTGTGATCAGCATTATGGCTACTTCTGTAACATTGTGGTGTGAGCAGCATTATAACTACTGCTGTAACATTGTGGTGTGAGCAGCATTATGGCTACTGCTGTAACATTATGGTGTGAGCAGCATTATGACTACAGCTGTAACATTGTGGTGTTAGCAGCATTAGGACTACTGCTGTAAAATTGTGGTGCGAGCAGCATTATGACTACTGCTGTAACATTGTGGTGTGAGCAGCATTTTGACTACTGCTGTAACATTGTGGTGTGAGTAGCATTATGACTACTGCTGTAACATTGTGGTGTGAGCAGCATTATGACTGCTGCTGTAACATTGTGGTATGAGCATCATTATGACTTATGCTGTAACATTGTGGTGTGAGCAGCATTGACTACTGCTGTAACGTTGTGGTGTGAGCATCATTATGACTACTGCTGTAACATTGTGGTGTGAGCAGCATTATGACTACTGCTGTAACATTCTGTGAGCAGCATTATGACTACTGCTGTAACATTGTGGTGTGAGCAGCATTATGACTACTGCTGTAGCATACACAAATAACCCGCACATAAAAGAGAGAAGCTTACGACGACGTTTCGGTCCGACTTGGACCGACTGTCATCACTCTGCTGGTACCTTCCATACACTAGATGTCTGCTGGTTATGGCACGCTGCTGTCACCACTCTGCTGGTACCTTCCACACACTAGATGTCTGCTGGTTATGGCACGCTGCTGTCATCACTCTGCTGGTACCTTCCACACACTAGATGTCTGCTGGTTATGGCACGCTGCTGTCATCACTCTGCAAGCACCTTCCACACACTAGATGTCTGCTGGTTATGGCACGCTGCTGTCATCACTCTGCTGGTACCTTCCACACACTAGATGTCTGCTGGTTATGGCACGCTGCTGTCACCACTCTGCTGGTACCTTCCACACACTGGATGTCTGCTGGTTATGGCACGCTGCTGTCATCACTCTGCTGGTACCTTCAACACACTAGATGTCTGCTGGTTATGGCACGCTGCTGTCATCACTTTGCTGGTACCTTCCATACACTAGATGTCTGCTGGTTATGTCACGCTGCTGTCACCACTCTGCTGGTACCTTCCACACACTAGATGTCTGCTGGTTATGGCACGCTGCTGTCATCACTCTGCTGGTACCTTCCACACACTAGATGTCTGCTGGTTATGGCACGCTGCTATCATCACTCTGCTGGTACCTTCCACACACTAGATATCTGCTGGTTATGGCACGCTCCTGTCATCACTCTGCTGGTACCTTCCACACACTAGATGTCTGCTGGTTATGGCACGCTGCTGTCATTACTCTGCTGGTACCTTCCACACACCAGATGTCTGCTGGTTATGGCACGCTGCTGTCACCGCTCTGCTGGTACCTTCCACACACTAGATGTCTGCTGGTTATGGCACGCTGCTGTCATCACTCTGCTGGTACCTTCCACACACTAGATGTCTGCTGGTTATGGCACGCTGCTGTCATCACTCTGCTGGAAACCTTCCACACACCAGATGTCTGCTGGGTTATGGCACGCTGCTGTCATCACTCTGCTGGTACCTTCCACACACCAGATGTCTGCTGGTTATGGCACGCTGCTGTCATCACTCTGCTGGTACCTTCCACACACCAGATGTCTGCTGGTTATGGCACGCTGCTGTCATCACTCTGCTGGTACCTTCCACACACCAGATGTCTGCTGGTTATGGCACGCTGCTGTCATCACTCTGCTGGTACCTTCCACACACCAGATGTCTGCTGGTTATGGCACGCTGCTGTCATCACTCTGCTGGTACCTTCCACACACCAGATGTCTGCTGGTTATGGCACGCTGCTGTCATCACTCTGCTGGTACCTTCCACACAGTGTGTGTCTGCTGGTCCTGCTCACATACATCGTCTCAATCGCACATTCAACACTTCTCAAACACACTAAACACGTCTACGTACTTTCTTCTCTAGCTTTCTCACACCTCAGACATACACGCTCTTCGTCTCTCATTATCAGTTAGTTCCGCCTTCCTATCCTGCCGTAGTCCCTCCTCCTCACTATCCTGCCGTAGTCCCTCCTCCTCACTATCCTGCCGTAGTCCCTCCTCCTCACTATCCTGCCGTAGTCCCTCCTCCTCACTATCCTGCCGTAGTCCCTCCTCCTCACTATCCTGCCGTAGTCCCTCCTCCTCACTATCCTGCCGTAGTCCCTCCTCCTCACTATCCTCCCGTAGTCCATCCTCTCACTATCCTGCCGTAGTCCCTCCTCCTCACTATCCTGCCGTAGTCCCTCCTCCTCACTATCCTGCCGTAATCCCTCCTCCTCACTATCCTCACGATTTGGTGCTTCATATCCTAGCTAACCCTATCCTCCCTTACCACCCTATCTCTAAGATTATTCCTAACCTTTTCTTAAGTCACTATCCATCCCTATCTAATCTTAGTATCACTTGCACAAATTCACCTTCGCCACGATAATACCTCTTTATTTTGTAATAACCAGTTGAATTATTTTCTAGTTATTCTCGACTGAGTTTTTTTTTTTTTTGCACAAGGAGAACCTTTTTCCTTAATTCCCCCCCCTTTCTCTCTCTCTCTCTCTCTCTATCTATCTATCTATCTATCTCTATCTCTCGTTAACGTCTTTAAGACACACGCAAATTAACGAATTCACTTGTATCAATCTATAAGACGCATCGATAATAACGCATCCATTTAAATCCGTTCTGAAGACGCATCAGCGATATCAGATTTTCTTGTATCCGTCTTTAAGACGCATAAATAGCAGCAGATTCATTTGTATCCGTCTTTAAGACGCGATTATAGAAAGCATTTACTACTACTTATCTAAAACCACCGACTATTTACCAGCCATCACTCAACTAACACCTACACAGAACTAACAATCACCTACCGCACATTAACACCATCCAGGAGTTAACTAAAAGGCTATGTAACACCTATATTTAAGTACACGATATGAACAAGAGTATCCAGCGCCAGAACTGAACCCTCAGCTCATCAAGCATTAAATGTCTGAGAAAGATGAGAAGCTTCAAGCTACGAAGCTGGTTGAACAACTGCCAAGGTTAGATATTAGTAACTAGAAGAGCGGAGAACAAACATTACAGTAAGAAATTATAGACCACTGGGGAGTAACAAACACAGGACGAAATAAAGAGGCAATGGGACCTCACCCTCCAGAAACCTGGAAAACAGCAGATGCGTCCCAAAATTCAGTCAAGGAGACGGGCAGTATGCAACCAAAGGTTGGTATTTTTGACGCGTCGTGCAGAATGAGCGATGGAATTAAAGCCCCCCCCCCCCACTTTCCCATTATCATTTCCCCGTCACCCCAGACTTACCTACTACATTCTCTACATTTTATTCCACCTTAGCATTCAAGTCTCCCACAACAATTTTCTCACTTAGTTCAAAACTCCCTAAACATTAAGCCTAGCATCATCAGCAGTGTGTAACATCGTAAACATCGAAAAGAATCACCAACATCTAGATCTTAAGCATCACAAACATCGTAATTCCACTGTGAGATAACAGAGGCACGGGAGACACAGGCGGAAACTAAGATGTACGTGAGAGAACAGTCAAGCACCAGCTTCATCACACGTTATCTGACGTACGTGTACACTGTTATGATGGGAAGTGATGAAGGTACACTGACACTGTCTGATGTGTACACTGTCATGATGGGAAGTGATGAAGGTACACTGACAGTCTGGTGTGTACACTGTCATGACGGGAAGTGATGAAGGTACACTGACACTGTCTGATGTGTACACTGTCATGATGGGAAGTGATGAAGGTACACTGACAGTCTGGTGTGTACACTGTCATGACGGGAAGTGATGAAGGTACACTGACACTGTCTGATGTGTACACTGTTATGACGGGAAGTGATGAAGGTACACTGACACTGATGTGTACACTGTTATGATGGGAAGTGATGAAAGTACACTGACACTGTCTGATGTGTACACTGTTATGATGGGAAGTGATGAAGGTACACTGACACTGATGTGTACACTGTCATGACGGGAAGTGATGAAGGTACACTGACACTGTCTGATGTGTACACTGTCATGACGGGAAGTGATGAAGGTACACTGACACTGTCTGATGTGTACACTGTCATGACGGGAAGTGATGAAGGTACACTGACACTGTCTGATATGTACACTGTCATGACGGGAAGTGATGAAGGTACACTGACACTGTCTGATGTGTACACTGTCATGACGGGAAGTGATGAAGGTACACTGACACTGTCTGATGTGTACACTGTTATGAGGAAGTGATGAAGGTACACTGACACTGTCTGATGTGTACACTGTCATGACGGGAAGTGATGAAGGTACACTGACACTGTCTGATGTGTACACTGTCATGACGGGAAGTGATGAAGGTACACTGAAACTGATGTGTACACTGTCATGACGGGAAGTGATGAAGGTACACTGACACTGTCTGATGTTACACTGTTATGATGGGAATGATGAAGGTACACTGACACTGTCTGATGTGTACACTGTCATGACGAGTAGTGATGAAGGTACACTGACACTGATGTGTACACTGTCATGACGGGAAGTGATGAAGGTACACTGACACTGTCTGATGTGTACACTGTCATGACGGGAAGTGATGAAGGTACACTGACACTGTCTGATGTGTACACTGTCATGACGGGAAGTGATGAAGGTACACTGACACTGTCTGATGTGTACACTGTCATGACGGGAAGTGATGAAGGTACACTGACACTGTCTGATGTGTACACTGTCATGACGAGTAGTGATGAAGGTACACTGACACTGATGTGTACACTGTCATGACGGGAAGTGATGAAGGTACACTGACACTGACGTGTACACTGTCATGATGGGAAGCGATGAAGGTACACTGACACTGACAGTGTACACAGTGATCGTGTACACTATCACAGTGTCAGTGTACACTGTTTACAGTGTACACTGTGTGACAGTGTACACAGTCATGAAGGGGAAAGTGATAAAGGTACACTGACACTATGACCATGTACACTGCATGAGTGTACAGTGTATGACTGAACACTGAGTGACCGTGTACACTGTCATGAAGTGATGAAAGTACACTGACCATGTACACTGTCATGAAAGTACACTGACACTGTGACCGTGTACACAATGTGAACGTGTACGTTGTGACCGTGTACTGTCATGAAGGAAAAGTGATGAAAGTATACTGACAGTGTAGTGTGACTGTGTACACTGTCATAAAGGCACATTTAAAACCTGCTTACCTTGCCAAGTCACTCTGGAAAACACCAAACTCTCCCTTACCTGGAAAAAAAGATAAGAAATATCAATAATTGTTTCCTTGCATGATATATAGCTGACTACTTGTAGTTACAGCAGCAGAGCTGTATTAGTGTTTGTAGTTACAGTAGCAGAGCTATACTAGTGTTTGTAGTTACAGCAGCAGAGCTGTACTAGTGTTTGTAGTTACAGTAGCAGAGCTGTACTAGTGTTTGTAGTTACAGTAGCAGAGCTATATTAGTGTTTGTAGTTACAGCAGCAGAGCTATACTAGTGTTTGTAGTTACAGCAGCAGAGCTATACTAGTGTTTGTAGTTACAGTAGCAGAGCTGTACTAGTGTTTGTAGTTACAGTAGCAGAGCTATACTAGTGTTTGTAGTTACAGCAGCAGAGCTGTACTAGTGTTTGTAGTTACAGTAGCAGAGCTATACTAGTGTTTGTAGTTACAGCAGCAGAGCTATACTAGTGTTTGTAGTTACAGTAGCAGAGCTGTACTAGTGTTTTTTGTTACAGTAGCAGAGCTATACTAGTGTTTGTAGTTACAGCAGCAGAGCTGTACTAGTGTTTGTAGTTACAGTAGCAGAGCTGTACTAGTGTTTGTAGTTACAATAGCAGAGCTATAATAGTGTTTGTAGTTACAGCAGCAGAGCTGTACTAGTGTTTGTAGTTACAGTAGCAGAGCTGTACATGTTTGTAGTTACAGTAGCAGAGCTGTACTAGTGTTTTGTAGTTACAGCAGCAGAGCTGTACTAGTGTTTGTAGTTACAGTAGCAGAGCTGTACTAGTGTTTGTAGTTACAGCAGCAGAGCTGTACTAGTGTTTGTAGTTACAGTAGCAGAGCTGTACTAGTGTTTGTAGTTACAGTAGCAGAGCTGTACTAGTGTTTGTAGTTACAGTGGGCAGAGCTGTACTAGTGTTTGTAGTTACAGTAGCAGAGCTGTACTAGTGTTTGTAGTTACAGCAGCAGAGCTGTACTAGTGTTTGTAGTTACAGTAGCAGAGCTGTACTATGTTTGTAGTTACAGTAGCAGAGCTGTACTAGTGTTTTGTAGTTACAGCAGCAGAGCTGTACTAGTGTTGTAGTTACAGTACAGAGCTGTACTAGTGTTGTAGTTACAGCAGCAGAGCTGTACAAAGTGTTTGTAGTTACAGCAGCAGAGCTGTACTAGTGTTTGTAGTTAAAAGCAGCAGAGCTGTACTAGTGTTTGTAGTTACAGCAGCAGAGCTGTACTAGTGTTTGTAGTTACAGTAGCAGAGCTGTACTAGTGTTTGTAGTTACAGCAGCAGAGCTGTACTAGTGTTTGTAGTTACAGTAGCAGAGCTGTACTAGTGTTTGTAGTTACAGTAGCAGAGCTGTACTAGTGTTTGTAGTTACAGCAGCAGAGCTGTACTAGTGTTTGTAGTTACAGTACAGAGCTGTACTAGTGTTTGTAGTTACAGTAGCAGAGCTGTACTAGTGTTTGTAGTTACAAGCAGAAGCTGTACTAGTGTTTGTAGTTACAGTAGCAGAGCTGTACTAGTGTTTGTAGTTACAGTAGCAGAGCTGTACTAGTGTTTGTAGTTACAGTAGCAGAGCTGTACTAGTGTTTGTAGTTACAGTAGCAGAGCTGTACTAGTGTTTTGTATTACAGCAGCAGAGCTGTACTAGTGTTTGTAGTTACAGTAGCAGAGCTGTACTAGTGTTTGTAGTTACAGCAGCAGAGCTGTACTAGTGTTTGTACTTACAGCAGCAGAGCTGTACTAGTGTTTGTAGTTACAGTAGCAGAGCTGTACTAGTGTTTGTAGTTACAGCAGCAGAGTTGTACTAGTGTTTGTAGTTACAGTGGCAGAGCTGTACTAGTGTTCGTAGTTATAGTACCAGAGCTGTACTAGTGTTTGTAGTTACAGCAGCAGAGCTGTACTAGTGTTTGTACTTACAGTAGCAGAGCTGTACTAGTGTTCGTAGTTATAGTACCAGAGCTGTACTAGTGTTTGTAGTTACAGCAGCAGAGTTGTACTAGTGTTTGTACTTACAGTAGCAGAGCTGTACTAGTGTTCGTAGTTATAGTACCAGAGCTGTACTAGTGTTTGTAGTTACAGCAACAGAGCTGTACTAGTGTTTGTAGTTACAGTAGCAGAGCTGTACTAGTGTTTGTAGTTACAGCAACAGAGCTGTACTAGTGTTTGTAGTTACAGCATAGCTGTACCAGTGTTTGTAGTTACAGTAGCAGAGCTGTACTAGTGTTTGTAGTTACAGTAGCAGAGCTGTACTAGTGTTTGTAGTTACAGCAGCAGAGCTGTACTAGTGTTTGTAGTTACAGCAGCAGAGCTGTACTAGTGTTTGTAGTTACAGCAACAGAGCTGTACTAGTGTTTGTAGTTACAGCAGCAGAGCTGTACTAGTGTTTGTAGTTACAGCAACAGAGCTGTACTAGTGTTTGTAGTTACAGTAGCAGAGCTGTACTAGTGTTTGTAGTTACAGCAGCAGAGCTGTACTAGTGTTTGTAGTTACAGCAGCAGAGCTGTACTAGGTTTGTAGTTACAGCAACGAGAGCTGTACTAGTGTTTGTAGTTACAGTAGCAGAGCTGTACTAGTGTTTGTAGTTACAGCAACAGAGCTGTACTAGTGTTTGTAGTTACAGCAGCAGAGCTGTACTAGTGTTTGTAGTTACAGCAACAGAGCTGTACTAGTTTTGTAGTTACAGCAGCAGAGCTGTAACTAGTTTTTTGTAGTTACAGTAGCAGAGCTGTACTAGTGTTTGTAGTTACAGTAGCAGAGCTGTACTAGTGTTTGTAGTTACAGCAGCAGAGCTGTACTAGTGTTTGTAGTTACAGCAGCAGAGCTGTACTAGTGTTTGTAGTTACAGCAGCAGAGCTGTACTAGTGTTTGTAGTTACAGTAGCAGAGCTATACTCGTGTTCGTAGTTACAGTGGCAGAGCTATACTCGTGTTTGTAGTTACAGTAGCAGAGCTATACTCGTGTTTGTAGTTACAGTAGCAGAGCTGTACTAGTGTTTGTAGTTACAGCAGCAGAGCTGTACTAGTATTTGTAGTTACAGTAGCAGAGCTGTACTAGTGTTTGTAGTCACAGCAGCAGAGCTGTACTAGTGTTTGTAGTTACAGTAGTAGAGCTGTACTAGTGTTTGTAGTTACAGTAGCAGAGCTGTACTAGTGTTTGTAGTTACAGTAGCAGAGCTGTACTAGTGTTTCTAGTTACAGTAGCAGAGCTGTTCTAGTGTTTGTAGTAACAGTAGCAGAGCTGTGCTAGTGTTTGTAGTTACAGTAGCAGAGCTGTACTAGTGTTTGTAGTTACAGCAGCAGAGGTGTACTAGTGTTTGTAGTTACAGTAGCAGAGCTGTGCTAGTGTTTGTAGTTACAGTAGCAGAGCTGTGCTAGTGTTTGTAGTTACAGTAGCAGAGCTGTACTAGTGTTTGCAGTTACAGTAGCAGAGCTGTACTAATGTTTGTAGTTACAGTAGAAGAGCTGTACTAGTGTTTGTAGTTACAGTAGCAGAGCTATACTCGTGTTTGTAGTTACCGTGGCAGAGCTATACTCGTGTTTGTAGTTACAGTAGCAGAGCTATACTCGTGTTTGTAGTTACAGTGGCAGAGCTATACTCGTGTTTGTAGTTACAGTAGCAGAGCTATACTCGTGTTTGTAGTTACAGTAGCAGAGCTATACTCGTGTTTGTAGTTACAGTGGCAGAGCTTATCGTGTTTGTAGTTACAGTGGCAGAGCTATACTCGTGTTTGTAGTTACAGTGGCAGAGCTATACTCGTGTTTGTAGTTACAGTAGCAGAGTTTATACTCGTGTTTGTAGTTACAGTGCAGAGCTATACTCGTATTTGTAGTTACAGTGGCAGAGTTTATACTCGTGTTTGTAGTTACAGTGCAGAGCTATACTCGTGTTTGTAGTTACAGTGACAGAGCTATACTCGTGTTTGTAGTTACAGTGGCAGAGCTATACTCGTGTTTGTAGTTACAGTGGCAGAGCTATACTCGTGTTTGTAGTTACAGTGGCAGAGCTATACTCGTGTTTGTAGTTACAGTGCAAGCTATACTCGTGTTCGTAAGTTTACATTTTGGCAGAGCTATACTCGTGTTCGTAGTTACAGCAGCAGAGCTATACTCGTGTTTGTAGTTACAGTAGCAGAGCTGTACTAGTGTTTGTAGTTACAGTAGCAGAGCTGTACTAGTGTTTGTAGTTACAGTGGCAGAGCTATACTCGTGTTTGTAGTTACAGTAGCAGAGCTGTACTAGTGTTTGTAGTTACAGTAGCAGAGCTATACTCGTGTTTGCAGTTACAGTGGCAGAGCTATACTCGTGTTTGTAGTTACAGTAGCAGAGCTGTACTAGTGTTTGTAGTTACAGTGGCAGAGCTATACTCGTGTTTGTAGTTACAGTAGCAGAGCTGTACTAGTGTTTGTAATTACAGTAGCAGAGCTGTACTAGTGTTTGTAGTTACAGCAGCAGAGCTGTACTTGTGTTTGTAGTTACAGTAGCAGAGCTGTACTTGTGTTTGTAGTTACAGTAGCAGAGCTGTACTAGTGTTTGTCGTTACAGTAGCAGAGCTGTACTAGTGTTTGTAGTTACAGTAGCAGAGCTGTACTAGTGTTTGTCGTTACAGTAGCAGAGCTGTTCTAGTGTTTGTAGTTACAGTAGCAGAGCTGTACTAGTGTTTGTAATTACAGTAGCAGAGCTGTACTAGTGTTTGTAGTTACAGTAGCAGAGCTGTACTAGTGTTTGTCGTTACAGTAGCAGAGCTGTACTAGTGTTTGTAGTTTCAGTAGCAGAGCTGTACTAGTGTTTGTAATTACAGTAGCAGAGCTGTACTAGTGTTTGTTGTTACAGCAGCAGAGCTGTACTAGTGTTTGTAGTTACAGCAGCAGAGCTGTACTTGTGTTTGTAGTTACAGTAGCAGAGCTGTACTAGTGTTTGTAGTTACAGTAGAAGAGCTGTACTCGTGTTTGTAGTTACAGTAGCAGAGCTATACTCGTGTTTGTAGTTACAGTAGCAGAGCTATACTCGTGTTTGTAGTTACAGTGGCAGAGCTATACTCGTGTTTGTAGTTACAGTGGCAGAGCTATACTCGTGTTTGTAGTTACAGTAGCAGAGCTATACTCGTGTTTGTAGTTACAGTAGCAGAGCTATACTCGTGTTTGTATTACAGTGGCAGAGCTATACTAGTGTTTGTAGTTAAAGTAGCAGAGCTATACTCGTGTTTGTAGTTACAGTAGCAGAGCTGTACTAGTGTTTGTAGTTACAGTAGCAGAGCTGTACTAGTGTTTGTAGTTACAGTAGCAGAGCTGTACTAGTGTTTGTAGTTACAGTAGCAGAGCTGTACTAGTGTTTGTAGTTACAGTAGCAGAGCTATACTAGTGTTTGTAGTACAGTGCAGAGCTGTACTAGTGTTTGTAGTTACAGTAGCAGAGCTGTACTAGTGTTTGTAGTTACAGTAGCAGAGCTGTACTAGTGTTTGTAGTTACAGTAGCAGAGCTGTACTAGTGTTTGTAGTTACAGTAGAAGAGCTGTACTAGTGTTTGTAGTTACAGTAGCAGAGCTGTACTAGTGTTTTGTAGTTACAGTAGCAGAGCTGTACTAGTGTTTGTAGTTACAGTAGCAGAGCTGTACTAGTGTTTGTAGTTACAGCAGCAGAGCTGTACTAGTGTTTGTAGTTACAGTAGCAGAGCTGTACTAGTGTTTGTAGTTACAGTAGCAGAGCTGTACTAGTGTTTGTAGTTACAACAGCAGAGCTGTACTAGTGTTTGTAGTTACAGTAGCAGAGCTATACTAGTGTTTGTAGTTACAGTAGCAGAGCTATACTAGTGTTTGTAGTTACAGTAGCAGAGCTGTACTAGTGTTTGTAGTTACAGTAGCAGAGCTGTACTAGTGTTTGTAGTTACAGTAGCAGAGCTGTACTAGTGTTTGTAGTTACAGTAGCAGAGCTGTACTATGTTTTGTAGTTACAGTATCAGAGCTGTAACAGTGTTTGTAGTACAGTACAAGAGCTGTACTAGGTTTGTAGTTACAACAGCAGAGCTGTACTAGTGTTTGTAGTTACAGTAGCAGAGCTATACTAGTGTTTGTAGTTACAGTAGCAGGCTCTGCTGGATGTGTCCTGTCTTTACGACTCTCACCGACACTCTTTCTAAGTGCAGTAGGTGAGTAATCACCTGTTAAACTCTATTTATGGTTACAGGGGTTGACACTCAGCTCTTGACCCAGCCCCTCCGATAGCCGCTACTGGGTTCAGCTCTACTGGTTGAGCGAGTCCTAGCATACCTATTCTTAAAACTATGTATATATCCTGCCTCTACCACTTCACTACGTCTTTCCACTTGATGACTACTCTAAGTCTAAAGCAGTATTTCCTAACATCCCTGCGACATATCTGTTTAACTTGCAGTTGTGACCTCGTGTACCTGAGACTCGCCTCTCCCTGCCAATTCCTTGGAGCATTTTGTACGTCGTAATTATGTCTCAACCGCTGCTTCTGTCTTCTAGTGTCGTTAGGTGGAGCTACTCTTGTCCCTCCTACTCCAGCTTTCTTTTTTTGTAAAGTAAAAGGACACAAGTGCAACTAATGTGGCATTTTATTGTGGCAACGTTTCGCTCTCCAGGAGCTTTATCAAGCTCCGTGGCAATAAAATGTTACATTAGTTTCACTTGTGTCCTTTTACTTTACATATTGTCGGTAATTCTACCACCTATATTACAGCTTTTTTTTCCATAGTTTACTAGATGGCAGCTCCATAATGGCACACTACATACTCCAAGATGAACCTGACATATACTAAGAATAGGGTCGTGAACGACTCCTTTTTGATGTTCCTGAAAACAATTCTTAAATATTTCAGTCTCGTGTTTGCTGCAACCGTTATCCGGTTGATGTGTATCTCAGGCGAAATGCTGGGAGCTACGCTCCCCGAGGTCCTTCTCTTTACAGCCTTCTCTTAAGCCTGAATTCTGTTTCCGGTCTTCTTTGCCCATCTTCGATTTTCATAATTGTATACTTGTTGGGGTTAAATTCTAAAAGCCATCTCGTCAGACCAGTCTTACTGCTTGTCCAGATCAATGCGCAGTCTTTCCTAGTGCTCTTCTGTTTGTATTCTCCTCGTTAGTTTTATCTGTGAAAAGGGACACCACCGACTCAGCTTCTTGTCAGTGGTCAGTAAACTGAGGTCAGTGGTCACGTGAGGTCATCCTGTCCTAAGCTGTCTGGGAATTAGCGTAGGGTGTTACCGAGCGCCATGGCCTGCTGTAATGCTTTAGAATCTCAGGTTAAAGTGTTGAAGACGGTTCTGCTTCTTCAGGAGGAAAATAGGAGGCTGAAACTTCACCTAGATAGGTTTAGAAGTGAGTGAGAGATGGTTGGAGCTGGTAAGGAGGAAAAGAGGTTACAAGCAGTGAGTTGGAGAGTGCCAACCGCTTTAAGTGGCAAGAGGTTCACAATTGTAATAAAGTTGGTAGAATTACCGACAATATATAAAGTAAAAGGACACAAGTGCAACTAATGTGACATTTAGTGGAACGTTCGCTCCCAGGAGCTTACAAGCTTATAAAGCTCCTGGAGAGCGAAACGTTGCCACAATAAATGTCACATTAGTTGCACTTGTGTCCTTTTACTTTATAGGTTCACAATTCAAGAAGAAGGAAGATAAGGAAGGTTAATAGAGAAGATGTGAAGATAGGAAATTGATTCTCTGTTCTCCAGGACGAGTGTACTTCAGTAGTTAGTGAGGCTAAAGGTACCACGACTCCCATGCTAATCAAGGTAAGAATATTCCGATTGTGGGAGACTCTCGGGTACGATAAATGGACCGAGCTTTTTGTAACAGATAAGAAGGTCAGACAGAGTGTGTGCCTGCCAGGAGCTGGTGTTGGTGACATAGTCAGCAGGTTGGATAATATTATGTCAGGTAATGAGAACAAGCCCATTATCTTAGTGCTAGTGGAAATGACATCGGGAAGGGCAGGATACAGGAGCTGCTGGATAAGTACAGGTCAGCCATAGATGTAGTCAGATCTAAGGGAGGGATCCCAATCATATGCAGCATCTTGCCTAGAAAGAGAGTGGGCACTGAATGGATGTCTAGGGCAATTGCTACAAATTGCTGGCTAGACAGGTACTGCAAGGAACTTGCATTCCCATTCATTGATAACTGGGACAAATTCTATGGCAAGCATGATATGTATGCAAGGGATGGGGTTCATCTCTCTGGGGATGGAGTGGTTGTATTAGCCAATTCAATTCATTGATGACTTGTCTAGGAATTTAAACTGATAGATTATAGAGGTATGGGTGTTTGTGGAAAACAATCAGGCCGCGGTACTAAGGTTGAAAACAGCAGATATTACCAGGATACCCCAGGGAAATGTTTAAAAGACAATATTCAAAATAAATTGGCTAGTAAAGGCAAAGCAATTGTTCAACAAACAAGGAGATATTAGAGGCAACAAGTGACTATACAAATAGTAGGAGTCTAAGAAATAAGATAGATGAGCTAAGATTACTTGCAAGTTCAGGTAATATAGATATTATTGGTATAACAGAGACCTGGTTCAACCTGAAAGAGAGAAATGCCTTCTGAATGCACCATACAGGGTTATAAACTATTCCACACTAATAGGGTCAACAGGAAGGGTGGTGGAGTGGCGATGTATGTCAGAGATAATTTATATTGTGGAAAAAGACACTTATGTACAGTTCAGAACATTTATTAAAGGAAACGTTTCGCCACGAGTGGCTTCTTCAGTCCTACCTGGAGGTTATTCCGGGGATCAACGCCCCCGCGGCCCGGTCCACGACCAGGCCTCCCGGTGGATCAGGGGCTGATCAACCAGGCTGTTACTGCTGGTCGCACGTAGTCTAACGTACGAACCACAGCCCGGCTGATCCGGCACTGACTTTAGGTATCTGTCCAGCTCCCTCTTGAAGGCAGCCAGGGGCCTATTGGTAATTCCCCTTGTGTTAATACAGAGAAAACTAAGAAAACGCTTATACATAGTAGCAGGAGGTTAGGTAAGGTTTGTCAGGAAACAGGACAAATGTTTCCTGACGCGGGTCTTAGTCAGATGATGACCCGCCTTTGGAGCTTTTGGTCATATGACCGAGGCCTTCCGCTGGCTTACCGGTCCACCCCTTTAAAAATTATGGTCATTTATAACTATGTACGTTATCATTTAGTGACAGTAGTTAGGTGAGGTAGAGGTGAGGAGGAGGAGGAGGAGGAGGAGGAGGAGGAGGAGGAGGAGGAGGAGGAGGAGGAGGAGGAGGAGCAGCAGGAGCAGGAGCAGGAGGAGGAAGGAGGAGGAGGAGGAGGAGGAGCAGGTGGTGGTGGTGGTTTGGTGGTGGTTTGGCGTGGTGGTGGTTTGGTGGTGGTGGTGTGGTTTGGCGGTGTGTGGTGGTGGTGGTGGTGGTGGTGTGTGGTGGTGGTGTGTGGTTTGGTGGTGGTGGTGGTTTGGTGGTGGTTGGTGGTGGTTGGTGGTGGTGGTGGTGGTGGTGGTTTGGTGGTGGTTTGGTGGTGGTGGTGGTGGTTTGGTGGTGGTGGTGGTGGTTTGGTGTGTGGTTTGGTGGTGGTTTGGTGGTGGTGGTTTGGTGGTGGTGGTTTGGTGGTGGTGGTTGTATTGGTGTGTTTGGGGGTGGTGGTTGTGGTGTGGAGGTTTGATGGTAGTAGTGTAGTGGTGGTAGTAGTATAGTAGTGGTTGTGGTAGTAGCAGTGGTAGCAGTAGTAATAGTAGTGGTAGTAGTGGTAGTAGTGGTAGTAGTAGTGGTGGTGGTGGTAGTAGTAGTGGTGGTAGTAGTAGTAGTGGTGGTGGTGGTAGTAGTAGTGGTGGTGGTAGTAGTAGTAGTAGTAGTGGTGGTAGTAGTAGTAGTGGTGGTGGTGGTGGTGGTAGTAGTAGTAGTAGTAGTAGTAGTATAGTAGTGGTTGTGGTAGTAGTAGTAGTGGTAGCAGTAGTAGTAGCAACAGTAGTAGTAGTAATAGTAGTGGTAGTAGTGGTAGTAGTGGTAGTAGTGGTAGTAGTAGTAGTAGAACTAAGGTGGTGAGACGGATGGTAGAGAGGGACCTGTTGACATCATGTAACAGCAGTTTCCAGAATGGGTAATATTCTGTTAATTAGCAATTTTGAGTTACTGTAACTACCGGACTTTTCTTTATAGTGTTACTGACAGCAATCAGTGCAGCTTCTATGTATTTTCTCCGTCTTAAATCGTCTTCTTTAATCACTAGTTTAGCCTCACTGAATTTCATGAGGCGTCCAACATCGTTTCTATGTTGAACACACGCGTTTTTACGGTCATCATTTCTGCAAGTATTTTTGTGGTCGGTGATCCTAATATCCAGGATATTACCCACTCTGCAAACTGCTGTAACATGATGTCAACAGGTCCCTCTGTAGACATCCGTCCCACCACCTAGTGTGACGACTACCACCACTACCACCTCTATCACATGACTCCTGCCACTATATATAAGCGTTTTCTTCGTTTTCTCTGTATTAGGACTGAAGAAGTCACTCGTGGCGAAACGTTTCCTTTAATAAATGTCCTAAACTGTACATAAGTGTCTTTTTCCACATCTTGTCAGTATCAGTATCAGCCTGGTGGCCTGGTGGCTAGAGCTCCCGCTTCACACACAGAGGGCCCGGGTTCGATTCCCGCCGGGTGGAAACATTCGACACGTTTCCTTACACCTGTTGTCCTGTTCACCTAGCAGCAAATAGGTACCTGGGTGTTAGTCGACTGGTGTGGGTCGCATCCTGGGGGACAAGATTAAGGACCCCAATGGAAATAAGTTAGACAGTCCTCGATGACGCACTGACTTTCTTGGGTTATCCTGGGTGGCTAACCCTCCGGGGTTAAAAATCCGAACGAAATCTTATCTTATCTCTTATAATTCAAATTGTTGAACAAACTCCCGAGTACCGTCATAGAAGCTAAGACGTGTAGTTTTAGAAATAGGTTAAATACACGAGTGGGTGTGGGTGGGTGAGAGTTAGACCTGACTAGTTTGTGCTACTAACTAGGTCAGATGCCGTGCTCCTTCCTTAAGTGAATGTGACCTGACCTGACTAGGTTGGTGTTACGACTTTGAAGTCGTAACTTAAATAAAATGGTCCTGCTTCCTAAAGGCTGCTCACTGCTGTCTAGTAGTTATAAAATTACTCTGAAAAAGACAGCAAACCTTGGGCCAGCATGTACTTATATATTAAACTATTAAACTCACCTATATAAAAATATATCTATATTAATAGTAGTAACTTATATACAACTTACAATCTACTGCAAAAAACCACCACACTATAGGTCACATTAACTCACTAGCACACTGATACTAATGAGTTTAAGAAAATAAATGAACAGGGAAGCTCCATGAACCCCCCCCCCCTTTCTGTAGGCTACTCAGCCTACAGTGGAAACGTTAAATACTCTCCAAAACACAGGCCCCTGCATACTAGGGCTTTACAAATAAACATGAGAGCACTTAAACACTTATGGTATACCTAAAAAAACTTACCAACATTACCTACTCAAACTACCGCCCAAACATGATGACTTTACCCCGTCACCACCTGTCTGTTACTGAACACCTCTCATCTGCTCCTGTCCTGGCCACTGCCTCACTGACAGGAATAAAACGCGTTCACTTTCAGGGAATAACACACGTCCACTTTCAGTATACTACACGGAAAATGACATTACATATGGAGCGTTATTTTATATAAATTATTATAATAAAAAAACAAGAACCGCTAAACCACAAGGGTTATACAGCTATTATATATAAATATTTGTTTTACAGTACTCCGTAAAAGTTGGGGAACTGGCTTGAGCCGGTAAGAGACTTGGACCTGCCTCGCATGGGCCAGTAGGCCTGTTGCAGTGTTCCTTCTTTCTTACCTTCTTATGTCGTTTAAATCCACAAGGAACAGTACTGATTCTTGTGGAACCCCACTCGTCACACTCGCCCCTTCCGACACCACCTCCCAGACAATACCTCGTTCATTCCTTCCTGTTAAGTATTCCTTGATCTGCTGTAGTGCTCTACCGGTTATTTCTGCCTGCTCCTCTATGTTTTGTCTGTCTTTTGCGAGGTATTCAACCAAACGCCTTTTGACAATCCAAAACTACAGTCCACGCCTGCAATTTCTTCTCTCTCTCTCTCTCTCTCTTTCTTCCTTCTTTTCTTTATCCCAGCTAACTTTCGTTACCTCGTCACAAGCTCTAATGAAAACTGGCAGAATACCGTGATTGCCTTCCTGATAAGTTCGACGTAGTCTTCGGTATCCGACCTTGTGCCATTTGCGTATCAATCAACACTGTGATTTGCAATGGCCAAATGTCGACGAAACGCTGTCGTAAGTTTCTTCTTTTTTGCGTGCTATTTGTGTCAAAGCTCTAATAGATCTGTGAGATAGATTTGCCTTCTCTGATAATTTTCTCTATAACCTTATACATTACGCGTATCAATAACACTGTGATGGGGCGAGTGTGAGGGAAAGAATGAGTGTAAGTTTCTGTGTGTGTGTGTAGTGTGTGGTGTGGTGTGTGTGTGTGTGTGTGTGTGTGTGTGTGTGTATGTGGTGTGTTGTGTGTGTGTGTGTGTAGTGTGTGTGTGGTAGTGTGTGTGTGTAGTGTGTGTGTGGTAGTGTGTGTGTGTGTGTGGTAGTGTGTGGTGTGTGTGTGGTAGTGTGTGTGTGTAGTGTGTGTGTGGTAGTGTTTGTGGTGGTTAGTGTGTGGTAGTGTGTGTGTGGTAGTGTGTGTGTGTGTGTGTGTGGGTGTGTGTGGTAGTGTGTGTGTGGTAGTGTGTGTGTGTGGTAGTGTGTGGTAGTGTTGTGGTAGTGTGTGGTGTGTGGTAGTGTGTGTGTGGTAGTGTGTGTGTGGTAGTGTGTGTGTGGTAGTGTGTGTGTGGTAGTGTGTGTGTGGTAGTGTGTGTGTGGTAGTGTGTGTGTGGTAGTGTGTGTTGTGGTGTAGTGTGTGTGTGGTAGTGTGTGTGTGGTAGTGTGTGTGGTAGTGTGTGTGGTAGTGTGTGTGGTAGTGTGTGTGGTAGTGTGTGGTAGTGTGCGCGTGTGTGTGCGCGCGCGCGCGCACGTGTGAGTGCGTGTGT
>NC_069425.1:10780694-11005694 GCF_026875155.1 Cherax quadricarinatus | reverse complement strand
ATGTATAAGCAATCAGCATGGTGATGGGTTAACCACTGCGTACAGTCAAAGCAAACTGGTATATGGAGCACCCGGAAGAGAAGACTTAAGGTATATATGCCGAGGGACGTAGTATGGCTTAGATATGTGGATGATATTTTGAATTTTTGATCATAGCGCCTAAACGTCTGAACAGTTAACCTCAACAACATCGATTCAGTAGAACCCTCGATCATGTTTACCATGAAAGAGGAACACGACTGGCAGATTCCTTTTCTGGACGATATCACCAGAAACAAGGATAAACTTGACGTCAGAGTTTATTGAAATCACACCAATAAAAACGACCAACTCAACGACCAACTTGTCCCGCCATGACAATAGAACCAAGCGAGGGTCAATGTCGGGTTCTTCCCGAGATCACACAGAATTTTTCTCCACTACATCTATATACTTTTCATGGAACGACAGTGCCCAAGACACTTCAGAAAAGATTGTATACAGCACCAGACCAGAGTCCACCAAGAGCAAATACACAGTACTCCTGGTTATTCAACCGCTCAGTAACCTAGCCAAAAACCATGTTAGTCTTAAACAGCCTCCAGTACTATCAGGAAATTACTTAAGAAAAGACAATTAAACAAACATTGACCACTGCAGGGAACTACGGCATACCTGGCGGAGGCTGGGTTATCCCAGACTCCGCCAGGTGGAAAATGTCTAGGAACTTGAAACACTAGAATCATATATGCTTGCCGAAGGAAGAAAACTAGCAACGCGTGCACAGAACACTGTAAGGCGAGTAATCACCTGATCTTCTCTGAAGCTAGATTACTTATCTAAGAAGCAGACCAGTGTGACATACTGTACTGGGAATGAGCTTCAGATCACCACTTCCACCACCGTTTCTCAAAACCTTGATGTTTGGACAGGCGAAGAACAAGACTGAAGAGGAGTGTTTACAGTCAAGGAGACAAAGCCAGGGCTTAACACAACGCTGAACTGCTATGACATAGATGAGGGTACTGGCAGTCGGTCTTGCAGCAGCAGGCAGATGCAGTTCCGATATCAGATAACTTTTTTGCTTAGTCACTAATTACAAGTGAGAAGGGATGGATTTGAGAGGGACCTGCCCTCTCATTGATTACATTCTTCTACTAATGGACTCTGCCTCTCCAGTCATCGAGATTATCTGCACCTCACTTTTGACAGTAAGTCTCCATACTGTTACTTCAGAGGGACAGTCAATGACTCGTCCAAGCTAGCACTTGCAGCTGTCGTCAGTGGCAGACTGCAAGTCAAGTTTAATGCGATTCTGTCGCTCAAAGAGGCCTTCGTTGTCGTCTGTACTGACGACACCGAGGCTGAAAAACTCATTACCACCACTACTACAACCACTCTACAAGATCAGGAATTTATTGTCTTGACTTCCCCAGCTCTGAGGGCCAGGAGAACTGTGTTCCTCAAGAGACTCGACAGGCTCGTCACTGCCCAGGCTACCGAAGAAATCAAGTCGTCCATTGAAGCACAGAACCCTTGGGCAAGGTGGAATTCATTACCAAAATACCCAATGCCTCCTCCATGCTGAAGGTCACCTTCAGTGACGTCAACATGGCAGCCAGAGCTCTCGCTGAGGGACTGGCTATTCACTACTTCCACATCAATCCAGCCTTCATCGAAGCAGAAAAATTCCATCAAATTTCACAGTGTTCCAACTGTTACTCATACCTACATTCCACCAGACTGCCCTGCCAAGAATAAGAAGTTCTGCTCCACCTGCGGCCAAGGTGGTCATGACTTCAAGACGTGCACTACTGCCTCTCCACCTAAATGCAAGAATGATCACCATACTCTTGCTGCCAAGTGCCCAACCAGACGAGATATACTTAAGAAACAACTCCAACAACAAAAAAGACCCACTGCACAAGCGACTACATATGCTGCTATTACCAAGCTTCAAGCAGATACTACCAAGATTCTTCAAGCCACGCAAGCTGCATCTACCACTTCTTCGCCAGCTCTTGCTGGCGACTCCACCAAGATTCTTTACTGCATCATGTATGCTCATGTGCAGAATGTAGCTGAACCTGGTTCCTTCAACACCACCATCAACGAACTCTTCAAGCTCAACAACATGCCTGGTTTCACATTCCCTGCATCTCCACCTTCCACAGAGATCATAAAATCCACTGCAAATGTCTCCAACATTACCGCTGCTCCACCGCTACCACACCTTCCTCCCGACACAGAGATGGACCAATCAGAGACCACTGAGACGCCGACCGATTCCACCAATGAGAGTCCACCAGCACCTGCTTCCACCTCTGTCACAACGGGCCAATCAGACGCTTCACCTCAATCGTCTCAGCCACCAGCCAAGAAGGTTAAAACACAAGAGCCTTGGGATGCATCCCTACATACTACTGCCACTCCTTCACAAGAAGTCCAGTTCTTGCCTGGTGTATACTTCTACACAACCAACCAGAATGAGAACGCAATGTACACTCCAGAAATTATTCAACGCCTCCACAACGGGAGAGTCAAGTTCACCTGCGACTCAACTCTATCATTCACCACTGAATCCCTGATCAACCTACTCTCAAAAAGTCACCGCTTTGTGGCACTCGACTACACCACAAGGAAGAAATTCAGGACTCTCCAGAATGGGGCTCCCGAAGACAAGTTTCCCCAGCACTTTGTTGCCTGCTAGAGCTGGGGTGTGGCTCCAAAACGAACCCTGTAATTGCTGCCTCCGCCCTCCTATGCTGCTGAAGATGCTAAACGAGAAGACACTTCCCACTTGAGGAGTCACCGCAAGACAGAAGAAGTCACCCTCCAACCGGAGGGCCCCAAGAAAGAATACAGAAGATGATGAACGACACCCCCCGCCCAGGAAGCCACCGCCGGGTCTCCATCTGGAGAAGACCCGGGCCGGAAGTACCGGCAAACCTACAACAACTTCAGCTTCATTGTACTCACCAGAGAGAGCATACAGACATGGCTTTTGCCGCAAGGAAGAGGCCACGATGTTCCAAGGACACGATGGAGGATTCGGATTTAGAAATGGATGGCTCGGATTTAGAAATGTGGGGCGCAATCCTAGCGAAAAAGTTGCGAGACCACTCCGTGTCATCAGAGGAAGAGTCTGCAGATCTGACAGCTCCAAATACCGAAGGATGGATCAATGTGAACAACAGTAAGACACGCCGTCCCTCCAAGGAGCAGGCAAACCAGGTCAACCTACCTGGCAGATTCAAGGTAAAAAACTTATGAGGAACACAAAACCCACTATGGCGTGGTTACACACCTGGAATCACGGCACAACCTGAGGTTCAAGATATGGTTCAACCTGAGGGAAGAACCAATACTGACTCCTCTCAACAATGAAATGCACACCACCTTGAAGAGAGTCATGGAGACAGATCGCTCCTTCACCCTGGAGGAACTGAATTCTCGGCAGAAGATCACCAAGGGTGTAGTGATGCGGTACCCGCTGATGATGCCCATCGAGGCAGTAGCAGCTCACCCCAGTGTGGTGTCAACTCAACGTTTCAAGGCAAAGACGGCAGGCAACGCACCAATCCGGCAGGTCCTCATACAGCATGTAGGGCCGCTGCCATCCCAGATGGACCTCGGTTCTTGGGGCAGTTATGATATCAGGACCTCCATGGCAGATCCAGTTCGCTGTTTCAAGTGCCAGCGTTACGGACACCTGAGTGCACTCTATCCGAACAGAGTAATCTGCGGTGTCTGCAGCAAGTGCCACCCTACCGAGGAATGCATCACCAAGCTGAAGAATGCATCGCCTCCTCCTCCACGATGCCCGAACTGCAGGCAGAAACATCAAGCCTCGAACCCTCTATGCCCCGAGAGGCTGGCTAGAATTCATGAGGCCTGGAAGACGCCAGCAACGAGGTAGCAGGCTACGGCAGAGCATCACCTTCTGCAGACGATGGGTGCAGAGAATCCTGCCATACTGCAGAATTCTCATCAGGCCACCCAACTCAATGAGGAGGAATTTCCGACCATTGAAGCCTCAACCAGGCGTCATGGACAGGAGCCTCCTCCCCCCACCCTACCTCAACGAAGAAACAAAAACATAAGGAACAAGCGGCGCCAACAGGAAACATCTGGGAAAGGCAATCAGCAGATAGCACTACACGAGCCCCCACCGGCCATAACAGTGCAACGCAGGCACTCTTTGCCAGGCACAGCCACTATGCAGGTTTCCCTGGCTATGCATACACCTCACCAGCAGATGCCGGCTACCCAACTTGGCACGCAGCAACAGGCCGGGGTGTATTCAGTGAAGAAATACAACTCTCAGCAGTCCCCGCAGATCACAACAGCCCGGATAATATCCCCTACCTCGAACCCACCGACAACGCAGGCCCTCAACAGGGAGGATCTCTTAACACTTGTCTGGGCATTCACGGATATTATTTGCAACACAATCAACTCAACGGAACAACAGAGCATGTTCCGGCAGATGATCAGCACACTCCTGAGGGTGTGTTTACTGACCGAGGAGACGGTGGATGCCATGAATCTACAGATTCTCAGAGCGGACAGAGCCCAGTCCCCAGCTCAGGAAACAGCTGAGATGGAGTAACCTCGGTACCAAATCACAGTCGCTTATGAGGCACACTAGCTGAACTGTCGGGAACAGTGCTTGAGCAGCATATGCTGCAATAATGAAGAATCAATTTTCCTTCAGGAGCCAGAGACGAGTCATCTCAAGATTAAGACCCGTGCCAGAACCCTGGTCTTGGCAAACATTATACATACATACACTTCAGTTTCACAATGTTCCAGACTATGGAGCAAAATTGTTCTCCAGGCTGAGGGACTGACCACTTCAATACTACGTCTTCAAGGACGATGGACTTATTTCATCATCTATACATCTCTACTGCTTCTGCTGCCTCCTCTACACTCGAATGAAGAAGCCTACTGTGTAGGCGAAACGTTTCGGAATAAAGATACCTAACTGATGCACATGTCTTATTTATCAATGAGGTAATGTGATGGTAGCCCTCTGGATCGATGTTTCAAGGATTAAAATGGTGTTAAGAGATTCAGAGACCGTCATTGAGAGCATGAGAAGCCATGGAGACCTCAGTAAAAGTGATCTTAAACGCTGAGTGATAAGTTAAGACAGTTTTACCCGCAGAGTCGTCATCAGAAGAGTTGATAAGGTCTTCTTCATTGAGTCAGAGATTTCCCACTTCGTGCGCCTTCACCCTCGGCACACGGTGCGCCAGCATCCCGAAAAGTTCCCAACAGGGAGCAAGAGTACGACTTCGTGGTTAAAGGTTTCCCCTCCAGAGTGGGGATCGTAAAGATATTAGCAGTGAGAGAACATCTACAAGGTAGACGAGACGAGGACTGCAGGAGTGTGTCGACCAAGCTGAACACACTACTACACCTCACCGTGTGGATGACATCTCGTCAGTGGTGGGTGAAATGTCTTCTAATAAAATACCATAACGTTCACAATGTGACATAATTATACTGGCAGTATATATTACCATTTTATTTTTTTTATTGTTGCTGACACCGACTTAAGTACGATGTTAGATAGGAGCGAGTGGAGGCAAATGGTTTTTGTGACGACGTGCTGTTGGAGTGTGAGCAAGGTAACATTTATGAAGGGATTCAGGAAAACCGGTTAACCAGACTTGAGTCCTGGAGGTGGGCAGTACAGTGCCTGCACTATGAAAAAGAGGTGGAAATATGCTGCTGTTTTTGAACTGTAGTGTAGTCACGCCTCTGGCGTGTTTCTTCGTTTTCGGGTCACCTTGCCTCGGAAGGAAACAGCCGATATGTTAGAAAAATATAGATTGTAGTTTTGCATTCATATGCCCCATACGAAACATCTCTTGTATTTATTTCTTTGAAGGCTCAAAACGTTGCATTTGTTTGTGTAAGAAACACCATCTTACGCCAGCCACAACACACTGATACTGACGCAAACTTATGCTCAAATTCTAGCGCCTCCAAAATGATGCCAACTGCCCAGGCTACACTTGCAGCACAGGCAACAGGTGTGAGCCGCAGGTGTGTACAAAAAAAGAAAAAACTTGCGTTGTGTACAGGGCATTGTAAGAGCCAATAAATGCCATTTACATCTGTTTACAGGTGTTTAGTATTTACATGTGTTTAGTGTTTACAGTGCTTTAGCTTGACTGAACAATAAATATATGTAAAATATGATAAGAAAACATGGATACAGGTTAAAACACACACACACATGGTCCATGAAAATATAATTTGAGAAATTATAAAAATTCAGGTTCTTAAAAGCAGTAACTTCCTGCAGTAAAAGGACATAAGTGCAACTAATGTGACATTTTATTGTGGCTACGTTTCGCTCTCCAGGAGCTTTTTCAAGCTCCTGGAGAGCGAAACGTTGCCACAATAAAATGTCACATTAGTTGCACTTGTGTCCTTTTACTTTACATATTATCGGTAATTCTACCAACATTATTACAACTTCCTGCAGGTAGCAAACACTCAAGGTGTCACAAAACGAGCACAAGCGTCACCTTCAGGGGATCTCACCTTCAAGAATCACAACAGTGTCACTATCACATCTGCGAGGAAAATGACAGGATGGATAATGAGAACCTTCAAAACAAGGGATGCCATGGTAACGATGATCCTTTTCAGGTCACTTGTTCCCTCGAGTTTGGAATACTGTTGTACGCTGACACCACCATTCAAGGAAGGTGATATCATATATCTAGATATGTATAGAGAACCTTTACGGCACATATAAGTTCAGTCAAGTACCTTAACTACTGGGAACGCTTGGAGTTCCTTGACGTGTATTCCCTGGAATGCAGGCAAGAGAGATGCATTATAATCTACACCTGGAAAATCCTTGAGGGACTAGTCCCATATCTGCACACAGAAATCATTCCCTACGAAAGCAAAAGACTTGGCAGACGTTGCAATAAGCCCCTAGTGAAGAGTAGGGGCGCCATTAGTACACTAGGAGAAAACACAATAAGTGTCTGGGGCCCAAGACTGCTCAACAGCCTCCCACCTGGCATAAGGGGAATTACCAATAGACCCCTGGCTGCCTTCAAGAGGGAGTTGGACAGATACTCAAAATCAACACCCGATCAGCCGGACTGTGGTTTATACGCTGGACTACGTGCGGCCAGCAGTAACAGTCTCATGGATCAGGCGGCCCTGAACCACCGGAGGTCTCTGCTGACACCCCATCGGCTATAATGTCAGCTAATCACTGCTGACACCTCAGGGGTTATAAAACACGTGATTAAACCCATTATTAACTGAGAGAAGCACAGCTCTTGGGCTGGACCACTGAGTTACTATGACCACACATACAAGCGGCGTCCAGGGTGGGGGTAGTGAGGTCTAGCCGGAGACCAGATAAGCATCAGGGACAATGTTGAACAGTACACTCACCCTGGCGACAGTACACTCACCCTGGTGACAGTACACTCACCCTGGTGACAGTACACTCACCCTGGTGACAGTACACTCACCCTGGTGACAGTACACTCACCCTGGCGACAGTACACTCACCCTGGCGACAGTGCACTCACCCTGGCGACAGTACACTCACCCTGGTGACAGTACACTCACCCTGGTGACAGTACACTCACCCTGGTGACAGTACACTCACCCTGGTGATAGTACACTCACCCTGGCGACAGTACACTCACCCTGGAGACAGTACACTCACCCTGGCGACAGTACACTCACCCTGGTGACAGTACACTCACCCTGGTGACAGTACACTCACCCTGGCGACAGTACACTCATCCTGGTGACAGTACACTCACCCTGGTGACAGTACACTTACCCTGGCGACAGTACACTCACCCTGGTGACAGTACACTCACCCTGGTGACAGTACACTCACCCTGGCGACAGTGCACTCACCCTGGCGACAGTACACTCACCCTGGTGACAGTACACTCACCCTGGTGACAGTACACTCACCCTGGTGACAGTACACTCACCCTGGTGATAGTACACTCACCCTGGCGACAGTACACTCACCCTGGAGACAGTACACTCACCCTGGCGACAGTACACTCACCCTGGTGACAGTACACTCACCCTGGCGACAGTACACTCATCCTGGTGACAGTACACTCACCCTGGTGACAGTACACTTACCCTGGCGACAGTACACTCACCCTGGTGACAGTACACTCACCCTGGTGACAGTACACTCACCCTGGCGACAGTACACTCACCCTGGCGACAGTACACTCACCCTGGTGACAGTACACTCACCCTGGTGACAGTACACTCACCCTGGTGACAGTACACTCACCCTGGCGACAGTACACTCACCTTGGTGACAGTACCTCACCCTGGCGAATACACTACCTGGCGACAGTACACTACCCTGGGACAGTACACTCACCTGGTGACAGTACACTCACCCGGGCGACAGTACATCCCCTGGCGACAGTACATCCCCCCTGGTGCAGTACACTCCCCTGGGACGAACACCCCCCCTTTGGCGACAGTACGCTCCCCCTGGGTAGTACGCCACCCGGTGGTAGTACACTACCCTGTGGTAGTACACTCACCCCCCTGGCGGCAGTACACTCCCCCGGGGGTACCCCCTCACCCCCTGGTGGTATACACTCACCCTGGGGTAGTACACTCCCCCCTGTGGAAATACACTCCCCCCTGGGGGTGGGACATTCACCCTGGCGCAGAACACTACCCTGGGAGTCACCCCCCCCCCCCCCCCCCCCCCCCCCCCCCCCCCCCCCCCCCCCCCCCCCAAGGAGGAGGAACTCATCCTGGTGACAGTGCACTCACCCTCGTGGTAGTACACTCACCCTCTTGGTAGTACACTCACCCTCTTGGTAGTATACTCACCCTCGTGGTAGTATACTCACCCTGGTAGTAGTACACTTACCCTGGTGCAGTACACTCACCCTGGGACAGTACATCACCCTGGCGACAGTACCTCACCCTGGCGACAGAAAAATCACCCCTGGTGACAGTACATCCCCCGGGTGACAGTACACTCACCCTGGTGACAGTACACTCCCCCGGGTGACAGACACTCACCCTGGTGACATTTTAATCACCCTGGTGACAGTACCTCACCCTGGCGACAGTACACTCCCCTTGGGTGACAGTACACTCACCCGGCGACAGTACATACCCTGGCGACAGTACATCACCCTGGTGACAGTACACTCACCCTGGTGACAGTACACTCACCCTGGTGACAGTACACTCACCCTGGCGACAGTACACTCACCCGGCGACAGTACACTCCCCCGGGTGACAGTAACTCACCCTGGTGACGTACACTCACCCTGGCGACAGTAGCTCACCCTGGGGTAGTCGCTCCCCTGGTGGTGTCACTCATCCTGGTGGTAGACACTCACCCTGGGGGCGTACACTCCCCCAGTGGAGTCACTCACCCTGGTGGTATAACTCACCCTGGTGGTAAACACTCACCTGGGATGGCATTCCCCCCTGGCAGCAGTACATCCCCCTTTGGTATACACTCCCCCTGGGGGGAGGACATTCACCCGGGTGGTAGTACACTCACCATGGGGGCAGGACACTCACCTAGGTGGTAGACACTCACCCGGCGGAAAGTAACTCACCCTGGGACAGTGCCTCCCCTCGTGGAGTCACTCACCCTCTTGGTAGTACACCACCCTCTTGGTAGTTTTATCACCTCGTGGTAGTTACTCCCCCGGGTATGTACATTTTACCCGGGTGGCAGTACACTCACCCTGGGGTATAAACCCACCCTGGTGGTATACGTCACCCTGGGGCAGGAATTCACCCTGGTAGCAGTACACTCACTATAGCGGCAGTAAAACTCACCTCGTGGTAGTCACCCCCCCTCGTGGTATTAAAACCCCCCGGGCGGCGTACCTCCCTGGTGACAGTACACTCACCCTGGGGGTAGTACACTCCCCCTGGTAAAGTAACTTCCCCTGGGGGCGGGACACTCCCCCTGGTGACAGAACATTCATCGGGGTGGCAGGAACACTCCCCAGTGGTAGTAACTCACCCTGGGGTAGTACACTCACCGGTGGTGTAACTCACCCTGGGGTAGTACATCACCTGGGGGTAGTACACCCCCCCGGGTGGTAGACACTCACCTGGTGGTAGTACACTCCCCTGGTGGTTACATCACCCTGGGGCAGGACATTTTCCCCTGGTGGAGGAACCCACCCCCTGGTGGTAATACACCACCCTGGGGCGGGAGCACCCCTGGGGGCGGACATTCACCCTGGGGGTAATACACTCCCCCCTGGGGGCAGGACACTCACCCTGTGGCAGGACATCCCCCTGGTGGCGGGGAACTCCCTGGGGAGGACGCACACCCTGGGGGGTGTACACTCACCCTGGTGGCAGGACGCACACCCTGGTGGCAGGACACTCACCCTGGTGGTAGTACACTCACCCTGGTGGAAGTACACTCACCCTGGTGGTAGGACACTCACCCTGGTGGCAGGACACTCACCCTGGTGGCAGGACACTCACCCTGGTGGCAGGACACTCACCCTGGTGGCAGGACGCACACCCTGGTGGTAGTACACTCACCCTGGTGGCAGGACGCACACCCTGGTGGCAGGCATCACCCTGGGGGTAGTACATCCCCCTGGTGGAAGTACACCCCACCCGGGTGCAGGACATCACCCTGGGGCAGGACACTCACCCTGGGGCAGGACACCACCCTGGGGGCGGACACCCCCCTGGTGGCAGGACATCCCCTGGTGGCGGGGACACTCACCCTGGTGGCAGGACGCACCCCCTGGGGGTAGTAACTCACCCTGGTGGCGGACGACCCCCCTGGGGGCAGGACACTCCCCCTGGGGGCAGGAATCCCCACTGTCCTTGCTTCATTAGGGGCAGTGACAGGTAGATGGTGTGTGGGGTGAGGGGGGGGTGGGGGGCGCGGCCCCTGGGGGCCAGATGCCCCCCACCCTCCAACAATCTCCTTCTTCTGACAGCTAACGTGAACCCCCAACGAACCCAATACAGAAACTAAACGTTATTAGTAACGCAGTTCTTCCCCCACACAGTGTTCTGTGTTCCTTCAACTCTCAAACTTTACGTAGTGGAGAAAAATTGCTGCTGATACTGTTAGTTACTGTCTTTAATAGAACCAGCTTTACGTCGCTATCTTTTGTGCGTGTGTGCGGCGCGGCGTGCGTGCGTTTACCGCCACGCTCAGCCCGGCCCCCATTTAAATACAATCGCCGGGTTACTGGGCCCCTCAAATAAGTACAGAGCGCCTGCACAATAGGCTCTAAAGCCTCAACATACAAAATTTCCTTACATCAAGGGGCTGCTCACAGAGTCCAATGCAATGTTTGCCGCATTCACAGGACCCCATAAAAGGATCATTTTGACAACGAAATTGGATCCCGGTTATAACCTATTCAAGTGCGAAGATAAAAAGGTAACAAGGGGATGGGGGGGGGGTGTAATCACAGTCTCTCTCATTTGCTCGGGAATCTAAAAACCTTAAATGTGTAGTGGAAGTTTTTGGAGTAAAAACTGAAAACCAAGACCTTGTCATTATGGTTGTATAAAAAACCTCCCCATGCAACTTCCCAGCAATTCGGGAGATTTTCCGTCTGGAAAAACTCCAATCCTCCCAAACATCTTTTACTGGGAGATTTTAACTTGAGATACCCAAAAGGAGGAGTGTAGCAAAAAAATTTAGCAGAGATCACCCCCGGGAGGCAGTCAATGAAACGTCCACATACACGAGTACTAAAACTCTGACCATATTTACTTTAAACCAGTAAAAATTAGGCTTACAAGACAAGAAAAACGCTGGACCTCACCGTCACTAACAACGCGATTGATCGTAATATCCGTATCAAAGACAAACACCATCAAACATAATAGAGGTACAGACAGTTGACAGGGGCCCCCGACCAGCAAAAAAGTGATCATCATGAGGGTGTCTCACTAAATTCAACTTCAATACAAAAACAACAATCTGAATAAGTCAACCCTGTCCTAAATGAAACAAGTGGGAAGAATCCTAAACAACACGGACCGAACTTTTCCCAGAAAAAATTTTTAAATCTGTGGCACTTGGGTCTGTTCAAGGGGCTTCCATTAAGAAAAAGAGAGAGATGTAAATAGAAAGGAGAGTTCCCTATACAGACGAAGGCGAAAAATCCCCGAGCTGCTGAGAGGGGCCAAAATATGTAAAAAACGAAGAGAGGCACTGGGCAAGAAAAAGCAAATATCGAACTTAAGATAAGAAAGATAGATTTCGTTCGGATTTTTTAAACCCCGGGGGGTAGCCACCCCGGATAAACCCCGAAAAATCGTGCGTCATCGAGGGGTGTTAACTTTTTCCATTGGGGTCCTTAAATTTTTCCCCCCGGGCACCCCCCCGTCGACTAACACCCCGGTACCTATTTGCTGCTAGGTAACAGGAAACAGGTGTAAGGGAAAAGTTCGGAATGTTTCCCCCCCCGGGAATCGAACCCGGGGGCCCCCGTGTGTAAGCGGGGGGGTTTAGCCACCGGCCACAGGAGACAAAATCGCAGGAAGAACTAAAAACCATTAAGGAAGCTAAAAAAAACAACACTTCTCTTATGCCCCAAAATAATGGAAAAAAAAACATCCGTTTTGGGGCCCCCGTTAGGGAATGGGTATATACAGAACAGCCAAAAATGAGTGGATATAAAGTCCCAATTGACTCAGTGTTCAGAAGGGCCCCTACCCGACTAAGGGTCGACAAACCTTTTTGAAAAGAGACCCCAAAATTTTGGCATCTCAAAAATCTCTGATATTATCCCAACATCACCCAAAACTTTGAAAAAGCAAAAAATGTATGGCATGCACTCTGCTCCAGGCCGAGACTCGTGGAAATCCATGTTTATCAAGAACTGCAAAGAAGCCCCCCGTCACGTGCATTCGCCCCTCTAAAA
This sequence comes from Cherax quadricarinatus, assembly GCF_026875155.1. Taxonomy (NCBI): domain Eukaryota; kingdom Metazoa; phylum Arthropoda; class Malacostraca; order Decapoda; family Parastacidae; genus Cherax; species Cherax quadricarinatus. The sequence continues at coordinate 10,992,780 of NC_069425.1, read as the reverse complement.
AGGTGACATAAAGCAATTGCAAAGAACTACGACCGATAGCGCGAACATCCCATATCATAAAATCTGTTAAAATGACTGAAAGGGGTTTTAAGAAACAACACAGCCAACCACCTAGATACCTGAAATTTCACAACCCCGGGCAACCGGATTTAGGCGGTCGCCCCATCTGTCCCGCTACTGGAAATGTGACAAAGGGCCTGGATGCTATAGAGGATAAAAAAAAGCGATGTAGTAAAAACCTTCGACAAATGCGACCATGGTGTAACAGTGCACAAAATGCGTGATAAAGGAATAACGGAAAAAATGGTAGATGGATATAACTTCCTAAAAAATTGAACACAATAAATAAAAGTAAAAAGAGTAAAGTTGAGGCAGCTACGGAAAAAGTTGTTTTTAACAAGGACATACTCGCTCCATCCCGTTTCCCCTACCCCCCTGGAGGGGATTCCGGGATTGACCCCCCCCCGGCCCGGTCCATGCCCGGCTCCTGGTGGTTTTTGGGGCCCGATCAACGAGGGGTGCTGCTGTGGCCGTATGTATCCAAGTACGAACCACGCCCCGGGTGATCTGGCATGACTTTAGGGACGTCCCCTCCTTTTGAAGACAACCCCGGAGTCTATTGGGAATTCCCCTTTTGGCTGGTGGAGGCGTTTAACGTCTTGGGCCCTGGGGACTTATTGTGTTTTCTCTTTGTGTACAGTGGCGCCCCTACTTTTCATATCTGAATAAAGGGAAAAAAAAGCCTGTCTTCCCTTTTCGGATGACCCCCGAATTCCAGACAGTGACCTCCATCGAAGACACCGCAAGACTCCAAGCGGAGATAACCAACTCTTCAAATGGACCACTCAAAATAATATGAAGTTCAATGAAGAGAAATTTCAATTACTCAGATATGGAAAACTTGAGGAAATTAAATATCAGGGTATACAATAAAATTCTAACCATACAATAGAGCAAAAAAGTAATGTGAGAGACCTGGGAGTGATAATGTCAGAGGATCTCACCTTCAAAGATCACAACAATGCATCTATCGCATCTGCTAGAAAAATGACAGGATCGATAATGACAACCTTCAAAACTGGTGACGCCAAGCCCATGATGATTCTCTTCGAATCGTTTGTTCTCTCTAAGCTGGAACACTGCCCCTTTCAAGGCAGGCGAAACTGCTGACCTGGAGAGTGTACAAATAACTTTCACGGCACACACACAAATACGATAAAACACCTAAATTACTGGGAGCGGTTGAAGTCCCTTGATTTGTACTCCCTGGAACACAGGCGAGAAAGATGCATGATAATATACACTTGGAAAATCCTAGAAGGATTAGCACCAAACTTGCACACGAATATCACTCCCTATGAAAGCAAAACACTTGGCAGGAGATGCAACATTCCCCCAATGAAAAGCAGGGGCGCCACAAGTACACTGAGAGACAACACAGTAAGTGTCAGCGGCCCAAGACTATTCAACTGCCTCCCAGCATACATACGGGGGATTACCAATACACCCCTGGTTGTCAAGAAGGCGCTGGACAGGCACCTAAAATCAGTGCCTGATCAGCAGGGCTGTGATTCGTACGTCAGTTTGCGTGTGGCCAGCAGTAACAGCCTGGTTGATCAGACCCAGATCCACCATGAGGCCTGGTCTCAGACCGGGCCGCGGGGGCGTTGACCCCCGAAACTCTCTCCAGGTATACCATCCCCTCATGTAGTTCCTTCCCTTCGTACACCATCTTGAGAGTGAAGCAGTCAGTGCTAGCCTGCCTGTCTAGTCTGTGCTTACACCTGAGGTCTGTGTCTCAAGACTCTGTTTTCGTATTTCAAATATTCAGTCCTTCTCTATCAAATCCTTTGAGTATTTTGTATGTCGTAATCATGTTTCCAGTATTCTGTCTTCTAAGATCCCCAGACTCTATTTAGTCTAAATAAATGGTTCAAAAAATCGACAAGTTGATAAAGACACTTGTGCAACACCTGGATATCCTTATTCTGGGAAAGTTTATCTAGCCAGTGGCTTCTTCAGTCCAGTGCAGAGAAACGCTGGAAGATGAGTTTCAGGTAATCAGTCCCTTAGCCTGGAGTCAATGTTTTCAGTCCATCAGCCTTGACTGGGCCCAATCATATCTACTCTTAAATCTGTGTGAAGTACAGTGGTACCTCGGTATACGTCCTTAATCCGTTCCAGGACCTTGGCCTTATACCAAACAGAACATATACCAAACGAATTTTCCCATAAGAAATATAGGGAAAACGACTAATCCTTTCCCAAGAAAAAAAATCCTATTGTTATTGGCATATTATACATTAATGGGGTTGTATAAAATAATTTAAACTGCTTAATACTAAAATACATAAATAAATACAAAAGAATTAGCTGAAATAGTAAATGCAAATTTTAACCTCACTTCACTTTGCAGAAGAGTCGAGTGTCTACTAGGCTAGTGGTGAGACGGGGAGGAGGAGATGATGTTGTTGGGAAGGAGAGTCCCTTTCTCTTTTCTGTCTCTTTTTCCGATTTGGACCTGGTTGAAGCTCACCAGGTTTGACTTTTACTAAAAATCTGTCCAAAGAACTTTGCTTCTGCCTTCTCCTCAGGATGTTTCGGAAATGTGACAATGTCTGGTCATTCCAGACATTGCTATTACGTCTTGTTTGGGCTTTGAAGAATAGACACACTTATGCAACACATGGGAATCTTTATTGAAGAAACGTTTCGCCACACAGTGGTTTTATCAGTCCAATACAAAGTATTGTATTGGACTGATGAAGCCACTGTGTGGCGAAACGTTTCTTCAATAAAGATTCCCATGTGTTGCATAAGTGTCTCAATTCTTCAACTTGTCGGTTTTCTAAACCATTCATCACATCTGTTTGGACTTTGTTGGGGTGGTACTTCTCTGCAAAGTTTTTGACGTCCATCCATTTGGCAAAAAATTCCTTGATTCATGAAGTGGGGGCTTCCTCTATCTCCTCTCCCGAGCATGAAGAGAGTGCATCCATTTTAGTCTTGTGCTCCTCCTCAAGTTCCTGCAGCTCCTCAGTGGTCAGCTCTTCCCTGTGCCCCTCCACCAACTCCTCATCACCATCACTTACATCCAGATCCATGGACCTGCCCAGAGAGACAATATCCTCCACTGTAGATACAGCCTCAAAGTCTTTTTGACTCACTGCTTCTTGCCACAAATTCCTCTAAGCAGACTTCATTGTTCTGTATAAAACTTCCTGCCAGGCTTTGCCAATGAGAGTTATGCAATGGGCGATAGTAAAGTGATCTTTCCAAAACTCCCTCAGGGTTATCTCTGTCAGAGGTCCCTTCAAAGCTCCTCTGGAATAGTGTTTTAGTGTAGAGTTTCTTGACATTACTGGTGACCTGCTGATCCATGGGCTGAATGAGAGGAGTCGTGTTAAGGGGGAGAAACTTTACAGTGCTGAAGTCAAACTCTGGTAGCACACAGTCCTGCAACCTTGGAGGGTGAGCTGGATCATTGTCCATTATGAGGAGGGCCTCAGACGCAGGTTTTTCTCCTCTAAAAAACTTTTTACACTAGGCCCAAACACAACATTAAACCATTCGCTGAAATGTTCTCTGGTTACCCAAGCCTTGCTGTTTGACCTCCACATCACAGGTAACTGAGCTTATTGCACGTTATGTTTTTTAAAGGTCCTCGGGTTTTCAGAGTGGTAGATCAGCAGAGGCTTCGGTTTGCAATCCCCACTTGCACAGAACAAGAGAGTTAACCTATCCTTCACTGGCTTGTGTCCTGGTAATGCCTTCTCTTGTGTAATATAGGTCCTGTTAGGCATTTTCTTCCAAAATAGGCCTGTTTCGTCACAATTAAGAACTTATTGGGGAAAAAAAAACCTCAGCCTCCACAAATTCCCCAAACTCTAGTTCTAGCACGTGAGTCGTATTCCAAACAAAGGTCGAATACCAAGCAAAAATTTTCTTGTCCAAACAGGACGCATACCAAGTTGGACTTATTCCAAAGCGGACGTATACCGAGGTACCACTGTGTTAGTCTCCGCTGAGACTGAAAAAGTACTTTCTAAAGTCCCTATGGCTCATGTATCTTTAGCTGCTTGGAGGGGTGATGGAGGTAGAGTGGGTGAAGGGGTTAAGGCAGGAGGGATGGAGTGGGTGGAGAGGTTAAGGTAGAGGGAGGACTGGGGGGGGGGAGGGAGGGAGGGAGGGGTGGAGAAGTTAAGCAGAGAGAAGAAGGGAGACGGAGGGGTGGGTAGGGAGGTTAAGGTTGGGGGGGACAGGATGGGTGGAAAGGTTACGGTTGGGGGGAGGGAGAGGGTGGAGGAGGGGTTAAGGGAGTGGAAAGGAGAGGGAGGGATGCGTGGGTGGAGGGGTTAAGTTTGGGGGAAGGAGAGGGTTGGTGGAGTGGTTAACGTTGGGGGAGGGTGAGGGAGGGAGGTGTGGGTGGAGGGGTTAAGGGAGTAGGGGAGGGAGGGAGGGAGGGGGTGAGTGGAGGAGTAGGGGGGAGTCAAGATAATCAGTATTACACACACTTGACAACACTGAGATCCGGTAGTCTTCCCTATAAGGCAGTGTTAGCTACATGTCCCTCGTTATGTATCTCAGCACACCTGCACCTGCCCTGCACACCTGGCACTCACACCCGGCTCTCACACACCTAGCACTCGCACCCGGCTCTCACACCCCTATACCTCACACACCGGGCACTCACACCCGGCTCTCACACATCTGTACATCACACCTGCACCTCATACCTGGTTCTCACAACTGCACTTCGTATCTGGTTCTTACACCTGCACCTCGTATCTGATTCCCACATTTGCCTCACACACCTGGGTCTCGCGTGGTTTTCACACCTGCACCCCCTCATACCTGGGTCTCATACCTGGTTCTTACACCTGCCCCCTCATGCCTGGCTCTCACACCTGCCTTACCTCAAATATCTTGACAGGATTATACTCTCTCTCTGGCATACCTTGCTTACAAACCTGTATGTCCGGTTTCGGTGCCGCCGCATGCTTGAACATTAATTTGTACTTGACCAACATTCGTAACAACCACCACAAATGCTATAACGAATTGCCCCACTAAAACTTCCAACAAGTTATTCTTGAAAAACAAATTCCACTGGTAGTTTTAAGCCGTCATTTTAAGGTTGCCCGAAATGCTCTGCGTAACCTGGGGCTTTCTAGAAAGTATGTCAGTAATGCTGTCTTTTTCGTGCCAATTGTAAACAAAGTTAATTTCTATTGAGAATGATCATTCGTCTGAGTCTCGTATAGTAGGTCACCTCGTATGACTCGGCCTCAGGTCAGGTTGCGCTCGTCAGGTGCACAAGAATGAGAACTGTAGTAGGCCTACTGGCCTGTGCTAGGCACGTCCTTCTCAAACACAGGACTTCTCGGTGTTATACCAGTAAGTTAATGATGAAAACATATGTGCAACACCTGGGTATCTTTACTGTCGAAATGTGCCGCCTGCGCAACAGGCTTCTCAGTTGAACACAAGCGAGCAAAACACTGAATATAGTAGAAGTTGCTTTGAGATAATCAATACCTCACCAGGAGGAGAAGTGGGGGAAGATGGGGGAAGCGGGAGATCTTTATTCTGAAGACTTTTCACCAACCAGTGGTTTTATCAATTCAATACAGAGGTTATTTGATGTTTAAACTGGAGACAGAAGAAGACGAGGTAATGAGTCCCTCAGCCTAGATAAAGGTGTTCCACCTCCTCTTCAACTCACATGTACACAATATATAAGCAGCTTCTCCGGGCATATGCTGTACATTTCTCAAGGTTGATTGAACACATCGACGCCAGGCTAAGAGACTGATTACCTTATACGTTTCATATCCCAGCGTTCTTCTCTGTATTGGACTGAAGAAGCCACTGGCTGGCAAAACGTTTCCATAATAAAGATTCCCAAATGTTGTACAAGTGTCTCATTCTTCAACTTGTTGATTTTCTAATCCACATATTCCAGTGATAACAAACACTGAGGAACGCACTTTGAGACGCATCAGGAAGGAAAGGTTCCCTGGGGCCGCAGTTATTCAAACCTGTGCCAAACCTGTGCCAAACCTGTGACCCGGTGGTCTGGTGGCTAAAGCTCCCGCTTCACACACGGAGGGCCCGGGTTCGATTCCCGGCGGGTGGAAACATTTGACACGTTTCCTTACACCTGTTGTCCTGTTCACCTAGCAGCAAATAGGTACCTGGGTGTTAGTCGACTGGTGTGGGTCGCATCCTGGGGGACAAGATTAAGGACCCCAATGGAAATAAGTTAGTCAGTCCTCGATGACGCACTGACTTTCTTGGGTTATCCTGGGTGGCTAACCCTCCGGGGTTAAAAATCCGAACGAAATCTTATCTTATCTTAACCTAGCAAGCTAACCTGACCCTTCACAAGTTTTAAAACCCTACGTAAATACAGCCTCACAAAGGTAAGGTTAACCTAAGGTTAACCTTGTGAAATGGGAGGTAATCAGATTTGATCCAGCGGGAGAGCAACTCAAATTCCTCGTATCAAGAGTCCTTTACCACCAATAAAAGACGTTTCCACAGTTAAAACAACATGCAGTCTGTGGTACCTGCAGTGTGACCCAGTGATATAACCTGGAGCCCAGTACACCCAGGAGCCCAGTACACCCAGGAGCCCAGTACACCCAGGAGCCCAGTACACCCAGGAGCCCAGTACACCCAGGCATACTGTGGTACACCCAATATCCCTCACCCGTAGATAACAACATATAAGATGGTTAATGAGGAGAGTGTGAGGGTTCCCTGGGTGTTAATGGTGCTCCCTCACGCTCCTCCCACCATGCTGCCATTGTGTACACGGGGTATTCTTATGCAGGGACACGCGCAACACACGGCCTTCACACTCGTTTATCATAGTGCAAAACAATATACCGTTCAACGAAGACAAGGTTCAGTTACTCCGAAAGAAAAATTTAAAAGCTGGAGTAACATCTAATATATAAAACTGGGGTACCGTGCAATACACACACTGGAGTAGCATACAATACACAGTTACACTGGAGCAGCATACAATACACAGTCACACTGGAGTAGCATACAATACACAGTCACACTGGAGTAGCATACAATACACATTTCACACTGGAGTAGCATACAATACACAGTCACACTGGAGTAGCAACAATACACAGTCACACTGAGTAGCATACAATACACAGTCACACTGGAGTAGCATACAATACACAGTCACATTGGAGCAGCAGACAATACAAGTCACACTGGAGTAGCATACAATACACAGTCACACTGGAGTAGCATACAATACACAGTCACATTGGAGCAGCAGACAATACACAGTCACACTGGAGTAGCATACAATACACAGTCACACTGGAGTAGCAGACAATACACAGTCACACTGGAGTAGCATACAATACACAGTCACATTGGAGTAGCATACAATACACAGTCACACTGGAGTAGCATACAATACAGTTACACTGGAGTAGCATACAATACACAGTCACACTGGAGCAGCATACAATACACAGTCACATTGGAGTAGCATACAATACACAGTCACACTGGAGTAGCATACAATACAGTTACACTGGAGTAGCATACAATACACAGTCACACTGGAGTAGCATACAATACAGTTACACTGGAGTAGCATACAATACAGTTACACTGGAGTAGCATACAATACAGTTACACTGGAGCAGCATACAATACACAGTCGCACTGGAGTAGCAAAACAATACACAGTCGCACTGGAGTAGCATACAATACACAGTCACACTGGAGTAGCATACAATACACAGTCACACTGGAGTAGCATACAATACAGTCACACTGGAGTAGCATACAATACACAGTCACACTGGAGTAGCATACAATACACAGTCACACTGGAGTAGCAGACAATACACAGTCACACTGGAGTAGCATACAATACACAGTCACACTGGAGTAGCATACAATACACAGTCACACTGGAGTAGCATACAATACAGTTACACTGGAGTAGCATACAATACACAGTCACACTGGAGTAGCATACAATACACAGTCACACTGGAGCAGCATACAATACACAGTCACACTGGAGCAGCATACAATACACAGTCACACTGGAGTAGCATACAATACACAGTCACACTGGAGTAGCATACAATACACAGTCACACTGAGTAGCATACAATACAGTTACACTGGAGTAGCAGACAATACACAGTCACACTGAGTAGCATACAATACACAGTCACACTGGAGTAGCATACATACACAGTCACACTGGAGTAGCATACAATACACAGTCACACTGGAGTAGCATACAATACAGTTACACTGGAGTAGCATACAATACACAGTCACACTGGAGTAGCATACAATACACAGTCACACTGGAGCAGCATACCAATACACAGTCACACTGGAGCAGCATACAATACACAGTCACACTGGAGTAGCATACAATACACAGTCACACTGGAGTAGCATACAATACAGTCACACTGGAGTAGCATACAATACACAGTCACACTGGAGTAGCATACAATACACAGTCACACTGGAGTAGCATACAATACAGTTACACTGGAGTAGCATACAATACACAGTCACACTGGAGGAGCATACAATACACAGTCACACTGGAGTAGCATACAATACACAGTCACATTGGAGTAGCATACAATACACAGTCACACTGGAGTAGCATACAATACACAGTCACACTGGAGTAGCAGACAATACACAGTCACACTGGAGTAGCATACAATACACAGTCACATTGGAGTAGCATACAATACACAGTCACACTGGAGTAGCATACAATACAGTTACACTGGAGTAGCATACAATACACAGTCACACTGGAGCAGCATACAATACACAGTCACATTGGAGTAGCATACAATACACAGTCACACTGGAGTAGCATACAATACAGTTACACTGGAGTAGCATACAATACACAGTCACACTGGAGTAGCATACAATACAGTTACACTGGAGTAGCATACAATACAGTTACACTGGAGTAGCATACAATACAGTTACACTGGAGCAGCATACAATACACAGTCGCACTGGAGTAGCATACAATACACAGTCGCACTGGAGTAGCATACAATACACAGTCACACTGGAGTAGCATACAATACACAGTCACACTGGAGTAGCATACAATACAGTCACACTGGAGTAGCATACAATACACAGTCACACTGGAGTAGCATACAATACACAGTCACACTGGAGTAGCAGACAATACACAGTCACACTGGAGTAGCATACAATACACAGTCACACTGGAGTAGCATACAATACACAGTCACACTGGAGTAGCATACAATACAGTTACACTGGAGTAGCATACAATACACAGTCACACTGGAGTAGCATACAATACACAGTCACACTGGAGCAGCATACAATACACAGTCACATGGAGCAGCATACAATACACAGTCACACTGGAGTAGCATACAATACACAGTCACACTGGAGTAGCATACAATACACAGTCACACTGGAGTAGCATACAATACAGTTACACTGGAGTAGCAGACAATACACAGTCACACTGGAGTAGCATACAATACACAGTCACACTGGAGTAGCATACAATACACAGTCACACTGGAGTAGCATACAATACACAGTCACACTGGAGTAGCATACAATACAGTTACACTGGAGTAGCATACAATACACAGTCACACTGGAGTAGCATACAATACACAGTCACACTGGAGCAGCATACAATACACAGTCACACTGGAGCAGCATACAATACACAGTCACACTGGAGTAGCATACAATACACAGTCACACTGGAGTAGCATACAATACAGTCACACTGGAGTAGCATACAATACACAGTCACACTGGAGTAGCATACAATACACAGTCACACTGGAGTAGCATACAATACAGTTACACTGGAGTAGCATACAATACACAGTCACACTGGAGTAGCATACAATACACAGTCACACTGGAGTAGCATACAATACACAGTCACATTGGAGTAGCATACAATACACAGTCACACTGGAGTAGCATACAATACACAGTCACACTGGAGTAGCATACAATACACAGTCACACTGGAGTAGCATACAATACACAGTCACATTGGAGTAGCATACAATACACAGTCACATTGGAGTAGCATACAATACACAGTCACACTGGAGTAGCATACAATACAGTTACACTGGAGTAGCATACAATACACAGTCACATTGGAGTAGCATACAATACACAGTCACACTGGAGTAGCATACAATACAGTTACACTGGAGTAGATACAATACACAGTCACACTGGAGTAGCATACAATACACAGTCACACTGGAGTAGCATACAATACAGTTACACTGGAGTAGCATACAATACACAGTCACACTGGAGTAGCATACAATACAGTCACACTGGAGTAGCATACAATACAGTCACACTGGAGTAGCATACAATACACAGTCACACTGGAGTAGCATACAATACACAGTCACACTGGAGTAGTATACAATACAGTTACACTGGAGTAGCATACAATACAGTCACACTGGAGTAGCATACAATACAGTCACACTGGAGTAGCATACAATACACAGTCACACTGGAGTAGCATACAATACACAGTCGCACTGGAGTAGCATACAATACACAGTCACACTGGAGTAGCATACAATACAGTTACACTGGAGTAGCAGACAATACAGTTACACTGGAGTAGCATACAATACACAGTCACACTGGAGCAGCATACAATACACAGTCACACTGGAGTAGCATACAATACACAGTCACACTGGAGTAGCATACAATACACAGTCACACTGGAGTAGCATACAATACACAGTCACACTGGAGTAGCATACAATACACAGTCACACTGGAGTAGCAGACAATACACAGTCACACTGGAGTAGCAGACAATACAGTTACACTGGAGTAGCATACAATACACAGTCACACTGGAGCAGCATACAATACACAGTCACACTGGAGTAGCATGCAATACACAGTCACACTGGAGTAGCATACAATACAGTTACACTGGAGTAGCATACAATACACAGTCACACTGGAGCAGCATACAATACACAGTCACACTGGAGTAGCATACAATACACAGTCACACTGGAGTAGCATACAATACACAGTCACACTGGAGTAGCATACAATACACAGTCACACTGGAGTAGCAGACAATACACAGTCACACTGGAGTAGCAGACAATACACAGTCACACTGGAGTAGCATACAATACACAGTCGCACTGGAGTAGCAGACAATACACAGTCACACTGGAGTAGCAGACAATACACAGTCACACTGGAGTAGCATACAATACACAGTCGCACTGGAGTAGCAGACAATACACAGTCACACTATAGTAGCAGACAATACACAGTCACACTGGAGTAGCATACAATACACAGTCACACTGGAGTAGCAGACAATACACAGTCACACTGGAGTAGCATACAATACACAGTCACACTGGAGTAGCATACAATACACAGTCACACTGGAGTAGCAGACAATACACAGTCACACTGGAGTAGCAGACAATACACAGTCACACTGGAGTAGCATACAATACACAGTCGCACTGGAGTAGCAGACAATACACAATCACACTGGAGTAGCAGACAATACACAGTCACACTGGAGTAGCATACAATACACAGTCACACTGGAGTAGCAGACAATACACAGTCACACTGGAGTAGCAGACAATACAGTTACACTGGAGTAGCATACAATACACAGTCACACTGGAGTAGCATACAATACACAGTCACACTGGAGTAGCAGACAATACACAGTCACACTGGAGTAGCAGACAATACACAGTCACACTGGAGTAGCATACAATACACAGTCGCACTGGAGTAGCATACAATACACAGTCACACTGGAGTAGCATACAATACACAGTCACACTGGAGTAGCATACAATACACAGTCACACTGGAGTAGCATACAATACACAGTCACACTGGAGTAGCATACAATACACAGTCACACTGGAGTAGCATACAATACACAGTCACACTGGAGTAGCATACAATACACAGTCGCACTGGAGTAGCATACAATACACAGTCGCACTGGAGTAGCAGACAATACACAGTCACACTGGAGTAGCATACAATACACAGTCACACTGGAGTAGCATACAATACACAGTCACACTGGAGTAGCAGACAATACACAGTCACACTGGAGTAGCAGACAATACAGTTACACTGGAGTAGCATACAATACACAGTCACACTGGAGTAGCATACAATACACAGTCACACTGGAGTGGGCATACAATACACAGTCACACTGGAGTAGCATACAATACACAGTCACACTGGAGTAGCAGACAATACAGTCACACTGGAGTAGCATACAATACACAGTCACACTGGAGTAGCATACAATACACAGTCACACTGGAGTAGCATACAATACACAGTCACACTGGAGTAGCAGACAATACACAGTCACACTGGAGTAGCATACAATACACAGTCACACTGGAGTAGCAGACAATACACAGTCACACTGGAGTAGCAGACAATACACAGTCACACTGGAGTAGCATACAATACACAGTCACACTGGAGTAGCAGACAATACACAGTCACACTGGAGTAGCATACAATACACAGTCACACTGGAGTAGCAGACAATACACAGTCACACTGGAGTAGCAGACAATACAGTTACACTGGAGTAGCATACAATACACAGTCACACTGGAGTAGCATACAATACACAGTCACACTGGAGTAGCATACAATACACAGTCGCACTGGAGTAGCAGACAATACACAGTCGCACTGGAGTAGCATACAATACACAGTCGCACTGGAGTAGCATACAATACACAGTCACACTGGAGTAGCAGACAATACACAGTCACATTGGAGTAGCATACAATACAGTTACACTGGAGTAGCATACAATACACAGTCACACTGGAGTAGCATACAATACAGTTACACTGGAGTAGCATACAATACACAGTCACACTGGAGTAGCAGACAATACACAGTCACATTGGAGTAGCATACAATACACAGTCACACTGGAGTAGCATACAATACAGTTACACTGGAGTAGCATACAATACAGTTACACTGGAGTAGCATACAATACAGTTACACTGGAGTAGCATACAATACACAGTCACACTGGAGTAGCAGACAATACACAGTCACATTGGAGTAGCATACAATACACAGTCACACTGGAGTAGCATACAATACAGTTACACTGGAGTAGCATACAATACAGTTACACTGGAGTAGCATACAATACAGTTACACTGGAGTAGCATACAATACAGTTACACTGGAGTAGCAGACAATACACAGTCACACTGGAGCAGCATACAATACACAGTCACACTGGAGTAGCATACAATACACAGTCACACTGGAGTAGCATACAATACAGTCACACTGGAGTAGCATACAATGCACAATCAGGCACTTGGGTACAGTTCAGAACATTTATTAAATGAAACGTTTCGCCACGAGTGAGTTCTTCGGTCGTAATAGAGAGATAACTAAAAACTAGTATATATAGTGAGAGAAGTCAGGTGGCAAGTTACCAGAGGGTAGTGGTAGACACTGCTAGTATCTTAACATTTATAATACCTAGAAGTTGAAAGTATTAAGACACATGTGCAACATCTGGGTACCTTTATAAGATTGTAGATGAACGGTTCACAGAACCGACACGTTGATAAATTAGACACATGTGCAACTCTTGGGTATCTTTATTAAGGAAACGTTTCGCCACACAGTGGCTTCATCAGTCCATACACAGGAGAAGCTTGAAGAATAGGAGGAGAATGAGGTAATCAGTCCCTCAACCTTGAGTCGATGTGTTCAGTCCACCAATCATTCAAGATTGATGGACTGAACACATCGACTCAAGGTTGAGGACTGATTACCTCATTCTCCTCCTGTTCTTCAAGTTTCTCTTACGTATGGACTGATGAAGCCACTGTGTGGCGAAACGTTTACTCAATAAAGATACCCAAGAGTTGCACATGTGTCTAATTTATCAACATGTCGGTTCTCTGAACCATTCATCTACAAATCCACTCATGTATTTATCCAACCTATTTTAAAGCTACACAACGTTCTGGCCTCTATAACTGTACTTGGGAGTTTGTTCCACTCATCCACAACTCTATTACCAAACCAGTACTTTCCTATATCCTTCCTGAATCTGAATTTTTCCAACTTAAAACCATTGCTGCGAGTCCTGTCTAGGCTAGATATTTTCAGCACACTATTTACATCCCTTTTATTTATTCCTGTCTTCCATTTATACACCTCAATCATATCCCCCTAATTCTACGTCTTTCTAGAGAGTGCAGATTCAGGGCCCTTAGTCTATCCTCATAGGGAAGGTTTCTGATACATGGGATCAACTTTGTCATCCTCCTTTGTACATTTTCCAGAGCATTTATATCCATTCTGTAATACGGTGACCAAAACTGTGCAGCATAATCTAAATGAGGCCTAACCAAGGATGTATAGAGCTGAAGAACAACCTGAGGACTCCTATTATTTATGCTTCTTGATATGAAGCCAAGGATTCTATTAGCTGTATTGCGAACACTTATGCACTGTTGTCTTGGTTTCAGATTACTGCTAACCAGAACTCCTAAATCTTTCTCGCAATCCGTAAAAGATTTAGGAGTTCTGGTTAGCAGTAATCTGAAACCAAGACAACAGTGCTTAAGTGTTCGCAATAAAGCTAATAGAATCCTTGGCTTCATATCAAGAAGTATAATTTATTATGTAGACGTTTCGCCAGCCACTGGCTTTATCAGTACAATACACGGACAAAAACAGAAAACTGAAGAGGCTAAAGATGAAATAATCAGTCGCTGAGCCTAGCAGGTGGTGTCCAGTACCGTAGTGCTGACGAATCAAACACAGGTTACGTAGTTTGTCAGTAAATAGGACAAGTGTTTCCTGACGCTGATCTTAGTCATATGACGACCCGCAGCTGGAGCTTTTGATCTGGCCGAAGCCTTCCGCTGGCTTACCGGTCCACTCCTTTAAAAATTATAGTTACTGAAACTATTTGTGTTGATGTTTCACAACTTGTTGTATGAAGTACAAGAGGGAGTAGACTTATATACTGGAGTCAGATGAGTTGCAGCAGATGAAGGCATCACCTGCGGCAGCTCATCAGTAACAATACCTTGTTCTGCTGCAACTCATCAGTAACGATACCTTGTTCTGCTGCAACTCATCAGTAACAATACCTTGTTCTGCTGCAACTCATCAGTAACGATGCCTTGTTCTGCTGCAACTCATCAGTAACAATGCCTTGTTCTGCTGCAACTCATCAGTAACGATACCTTGTTCTGCTGCAACTCATCAGTAACGATACCTTGTTCTGCTGCAACTCATCAGTAACGATACCTTGTTCTGCTGCAACTCATCAGTAACGATACCTTGTTCTGCTGCAACTCATCAGTAACGATACCTTGTTCTGCTGCAACTCATCAGTAACGATACCTTGTTCTGCTGCAACTCATCAGTAACGATACCTTGTTCTGCTGCAACTCATCAGTAACGATACCTTGTTCTGCTGCAACTCATCAGTAACGATACCTTGTTCTGCTGCAACTCATCAGTAACGATACCTTGTTCTGCTGCAACTCATCAGTAACGATACCTTGTTCTGCTGCAACTCATCAGTAACGATACCTTGTTCTGCTGCAACTCATCGGTAACGATACCTTGTTCTGCTGCAACTCATCAGTAACGATACCTTGTTCTGCTGCAACTCATCAGTAACCATACCTTGTTCTGCTGCAACTCATCGGTAACGATACCTTGTTCTGCTGCAACTCATCAGTAACGATACCTTGTGCTGCAACTCATCAGTAACGATACCTTGTGCTGCAACTCATCAGTAACGATACCTTGTGCTGCAACTCATCAGTAACGATACCTTGTGCTGCAACTCATCAGTAACGATGCCTTGTTGTGCTGCAACTCATCAGTAACGATACCTTGTGCTGCAACTCATCAGTAACGATACCTTGTTGTGCTGCAACTCATCGGTAACGATGCCTTGTTGTGCTGCAACTCATCAGTAACGATACCTTGTGCTGCAACTCATCAGTAACGATACCTTGTTGTGCTGCAACTCATCAGTAACGATGCCTTGTTGTGCTGCAACTCATCAGTAACGATACCTTGTTCTGCTGCAACTAATCGGTAACGATGCCTTGTGCTGCAACTCATCAGTAACGATGCCTTGTTCTGCTGCAACTCATCAGTAACGATGCCTTGTTGTGCTGCAACTCATCGGTAACGATGCCTTGTGCTGCAACTCATCAGTAACGATGCCTTATTCTGCTGCAACTCATCAGTAACGATACCTTGTTGTGCTGCAACTCATCAGTAACGATGTCTTGTTGTGCTGCAACTCATCAGTAACGATACCTTGTTCTGCTGCAACTCATCAGTAACGATGCCTTGTTCTGCTGCAACTCATCAGTAACGATACCTTGTTCTGCTGCAACTCATCAGTAACGATACCTTGTTCTGCTGCAACTCATCGGTAACGATACCTTGTTCTGCTGCAACTCATCAGTAACGATACCTTGTGCTGCAGCTCATCAGTAACTATACCTTGTGCTGCAACTCATCAGTAACGATACCTTGTTCTGCTGCAACTCATCAGTAACGATACCTTGTTCTGCTGCAACTCATCAGTAACGATACCTTGTTCTGCTGCAACTCATCAGTAACGATACCTTGTTCTGCTGCAACTCATCGGTAACGATACCTTGATCTGCTGCAACTCATCAGTAACGATACCTTGTGCTGCAACTCATCAGTAACGATACCTTGTGCTGCAACTCATCAGTAACGATACCTTGTTCTGCTGCAACTCATCAGTAACGATACCTTGTTCTGCTGCAACTCATCAGTAACGATACCTTGTGCTGCAACTCATCAGTAACGATGCGTTGATCTGCTGCAACTCATCAGTAACGATACCTTGTTGTGCTGCAACTCATCAGTAACGATGCCTTGTTGTGCTGCAACTCATCAGTAACGATACCTTGTTGTGCTGCAACTCATCAGTAACGATACCTTGTTCTGCTGCAACTCATCAGTAACGATACCTTGTTGTGCTGCAACTCATCAGTAACGATACCTTGTTCTGCTGCAACTTTCCTCATAGGGAATATTTCCGATACATGGGATCAATTTTGTCATCCTTCTCTAAGTTTTCTAAAGCATCTCTGTGCATTCTCCAATATGGTGACCAGAACTGAGCAAAAATCTAAATGAGACATAACCAACAATATACAGAGTTGAAGTATAACCTGAGGACTCCTGTTATTTATACTTTTTGATGTGAAGCCAAGAATTCTATTCGCGTAATTGTGAACGCTTACATATTGTTGCCTTGGATTGATTTTCACATTGTTCCAGACTATGAAATTAAACTTTTCCAGGCTTAGGGACTGACTAACCACCTCAAGAACTCCTTCAAGGCTCATGCACTAATCACATCATGTTTACCTGGCTACTGCTGCTGCTGCTGCTGCTACTGCTGCTGCTGCTGCTGCTGCTGCTGCTGCTACTGCTGCTGCTGCTGCTGCTGCTGCTGCTGCTGCTGCTACTGCTGCTGCTGCTGCTGCTGCTACTGCTGCTACTGCTGCTGCTGCTGCTGCTGCTGCTGCTGCTGCTGCTACTGCTGCTGCTGCTGCTGTTGCTGCTGCTGCTGCTGCTGCTGCTGCTGCTGCTACTGCTGCTGCTGCTGCTGTTGCTGCTGCTGCTGCTGCTGCTACTACTGCTGCTGCTGCTGCTGTTGCTGCTGCTGCTGCTGCTGCTGCTACTGCTGCTGCTGCTGCTACTGCTGCTGCTGCTGCTGCTGCTGCTGCTACTGCTGCTGCTGCTGCTGCTGCTACTGCTGCTGCTGCTGCTACTGCTGTTGCTACTGCTGCTGCTGCTGCTGCTGTACTGCTGCTGCTGCTGCTGCTGCTACTGCTGCTGCTACTGCTGCTGCTACTGCTGCTGCTACTGCTACTGCTGCTGCTGCTGCCTTTCTGCTTGCTGCTGCTGCTGCTACTGCTGCTTTCTACTCTGCTGCTGCTGCTGCTGCTACTTCAGCTGCTGCTTGCTGCTACTGCTGCTGCACTGCTGCTGCTGCTTACTGCTGTTGCTACTGCTGCTATGCTGCTGCTGCTCTCTGCTGCTGCTACTGCTCTGCTGCTGCTTCCTACTATCTCTCTGTATCTGACGCTACAGCTTGCTGCTGCCTGCATAAATGAACTGCTACCACAATAATTAACCTACCAACTGTATCTGAAGCCTACCAACAATAAAGAAGCCTACCAACAATAAAGAAGCCTACCAACAATAAAGAAGCCTACCAACAATAATGAAGCCTACCACAATAAGAAGCCTACCAGCAATAAAGAAGCCTACCAACAATAAAGAAGCCTACCAACAATAATGAAGCCTACCAACAATAAAGAAGCCTACCAGCAATAAAGAAGCCTACCAACAATAAAGAAGCCTACCAACAATAATGAAGCCTACCAACAATAATAGAAGCCTACCAACAATAAAGAAGCCTACCAACAATAAAGAAGCCTACCAACAATAATGAAGCCTACCAACAATAATGAAGCCTACCAACAATAAAGAAGCCTACCAACAATAAAGAAGCCTACCAACAATAATGAAGCCTACCAAACAATAATGAAGCCTACCAACAATAATGAAGCCTACCAACAATAAAGAAGCCTACCAACAATAATGAAGCCTACCAACAATAATGAAGCCTACCAACAATAAGAAGCCTACCAACAATAAAGAAGCCTACCAACAATAATGAAGCCTACCAACAATAATGAAGCCTACCAACAATAAAGAAGCCTACCAACAATAAAGAAGCCTACCAACAATAATGAGCCTACCAACAATAAAGAAGCCTACCAACAATAAAGAAGCCTACCAACAATAAAGAAGCCTACCAACAATAAAGAAGCCTACCAACAATAAATGAAGCCTACCAACAATAAAGAAGCCTACCAACAATAAGAAGCCTACCAACAATAAAGAAGCCTACCAACAATAAAGAAGCCTACCAACAATAAAGAAGCCTACCAACAATAATGAAGCCTACCAACAATAAAGAAGCCCTACCAACAATAAAGAAGCCTACCAACAATAAAGAAGCCTACCAACAATAATGAAGCCTCCAACAATAAAGAAGCCTACCAACAATAAGAAGCCTACCAACAATAAAGAAGCTTACCAACAATAATGAAGCCTACCAACAATAAAGAAGCCTACCAACAATAAAGAAGCCTACCAACAATAAAGAAGCTTACCAACAATAATGAAGCCTACCAACAATAAGAAGCCTACCAACAATAATAAAGCCTACCAACAATAAGAAGCCTACCAACAATAAGAAGCCTACAACAATAAAGAAGCCTACCAACAATAAGAAGCCTACCAACAATAACGAAGCCTACCAACAAAATGAAGCCTACCAACCATAATGAAGCCTCAACAATAATGAAGCCTGTCAACCATAACGAAGCCTACCAACCATAACAAAGCCTGTCATCCATAACGAAGCCTGCCAACCATAAAAAACCTGTCAACCATAACGAACACTACCAACAATAACGAAGCCTACCAACCAAAAACAAGCCTGTCAACCATAACGAAAGCCTGCCAACCATAACGAAGCCTTCAACCATAACGAAGCCTGCCAACCATAACAAAGCCTACCAACCATAACGAAGCCTGCAACCATAACAAAGCCTACCAACCATAACGAAGCCTACCAACCATAACGAAGCCTGCCAACCATAACGAAGCCTGCTAACCATAACGAAGCCTGCCAACCATAACGAAGCCTACCAACCATAGCGAAGCCTGCCAACCATAACGAAGCCTGCCAACCATAACGAAGCCTGCCAACCATAACGAAGCCTGCCAACCATAACGAAGCTACCAACCATAAACTAAGCCTGCCAACCATAACGAAGCCTGCCAACCTAACGAAAGCCTCCAACCATAACAAAGCCTGCCAACCATAACGAACATGCCAACCATAACGAAGCTTACCAACCATAACGAAGTCTGCAACTATAACAAGCCTGCCAACATAAAATAGCCTGCCAAAGCAAACGAACTTAGCAACCATTAACAAACTTCCAATCCTTTAACAAAGCCAGTACAACGTTTAACGAAGCCTGCTACCCCAATAAGATACCTATCTGATGACATCAATTAGTGCATTTTATTCAAACTTCCGGGTTTCATAGTAGTTGTTAGTCGATAAGAGCACAGATGCGTGACGATGTTTAAAGCGATGTAATCTATCCATCACTCAAAATACTCGTTGGGAGACGAACTTATAGTGTTCCCATCATCTCTACGGGCACTGTGATTTGACTGAAGAAACTACTGGCGGATGAAAGTTGCAGAAAGTGACCTAACTTGCTCTTGTGTTTACTAACAAAGATTATATGTAATGATGAGAGTATCACTGGGTAGGGCGGTAGTGTTAGTCCAACTGACGGAGGGACATGATGAATTGTTTAATAAAACTCTTTGGGATGAAAGTATGCAAAAATTGCCAGGGGAAAAATTGCCTACAGGAAAATTGTTTATAACATTAGTCAATCCCTAGAAAGGGTTTCTAATATAATCCACAGGTGTACAACAAACGGTAGGAAAGAGTGGAAGGGCGTGAGTGAATAACTTTAATAGAAATGTGTGGCTAGAAATGAAACAGATGCGACTAAGATTAATTGCATGTCAGGAAGAGCATATATATGCACATAACATGCCTGGTTCAACTTGAATTATAGGAACACGTTTCTGAATGACACACATACAAGGCTATAAATTATTCAAACTGTAGGGTCAACAGTAGGGATAGTTTGGAGTGGCGATTATGTCAGTGATATTTTAAACTGTTGATGGACAAGATATAATAAGAGAACACGTCAACCAGTCTCCTTGCCAACAGTTTCTGGAGAACCGAGAAACTCATCTTGGGTGTATTTACAGACTCCACAACCTTGATGTAAGGAATCACGTAATTACTAAGGACTTCAACTAGTAAGGCATTTTAACTTAGAAAAATTCGATAGAGTAATGCATGGAAAATCTGGTCAAGCGACTTTCTAAATAAATTTCGCAAGTTTTTTTTTTTAACAGTTTGTGATAAAAATAACTAGAGGAAATAACTGCTTGAACTTGTTTACTGGGACAAACAAGAATCACTAATTATAAATCTTGAGGCTAATGAAAACTTAGAGAAAGTTAATCAACGAATCGCTCACTGTCAAATACAATGGTAATTACTTAAAACTTTGCTAATAGTCAATTGGTCATGATTTCTGTGCTAATCAGATTTTGTGTATGATAAATGACAAAGTTGACTGGATAAGACAAATGTGCAAATTTGGGAATATTTAACGAGGAAACGTTTCGCTAGTTTGTGGCTTCTTCAGTTTAATACAGAGAAGAACGGTGGAAGATATGGGGGAGAATGAGGTAATCAGTCCCCCATCCTTACTGAGGTATCAGGTGAATGGAGGTTAATGTCAACATAACATTTTTAAAGCGTTGTACAGGCTGCCCAAACAGGGAATTAGATCAATCAAAAATAATCCTGAATAAACAATTAGATATGATAAATACATGAGTGGGTGCGGGTGGGTGTAAATTGGACCTGGCTAGCTTGTGCTACCAGATCAGATGCCATGCTCCTTCCTTAAGTGAATGTGACCTGACCTAACTAGGTTAGGGCACTGGCTTAAGCCGGTAGGAGATTTGAACCTGCCTCGCATGGGCAAGTAGGCCTACTACAGTGTTCCTTCTTTCTTATGTTCTTAAGATCTCAAAGTTAAAAAGAGGCATTTACGGGGAATAAGAGAAGCAAAATGAGAATATGAAATCTCCGTAGTAAGGGACTCAAAGTCCAAACAAAAAATAGGTTTCTTTTAGGTATATAAGTGAAAGATTCAGGAAAAGATAGGCCTACTTAAAAATACTCAGATCAGAAAGAATAACAAGGCACAATACCGTGACTGGAACAATACACAAATAACCCGCACATAGGAGAGAGGAGGACTTTGTAAATGAAGAAACGTTTCGCCACACAGTGGCTTCATCAGTCCAATACAAAGTGTCTCAATTCTTCAACTTGTCGGTTTTCAAAACCATTCATCACATCTGTCAGACACTGCAACATCATGGGATCTTGGTACAAAGACTTCAACGCTTGCCCAACCTTTGGACGACGACCTACTTACACTAGTGGCTGGTGCCACTGTGATCCCGCCTCCTCCTGTTTGGACTCATCTCACCGCAGTATATAAGCCACCTCTCTGACTCTGTGCTGCACTTACTACAAGAGTGATGGACTGAACACATCGATTCCAGGTTGAGGGACTGATTACCTCGAACTTCTCTCCTTACCCATTTCTGCTTTGTAGTGGACTGATGAAGCCACTGTGTGGCGAAACGTTTCTTCAATAAAGATTCCCATGTGTTGCATAAGTGCCTCAATTCTTCAACTTGTCGGTTTTCAAAACCATTTATCACACTTTGTAAATGGTCCAAGTTGGACCGAAACGTCGTCGTGAGTTCCTCCTCCCTCCTAGGGTAAATGTGTATTACTCACAGCAGTTTACTGTTAGTAACAAACAAATCTGTACAAACTTTAACAATTCCTTCCAGACTGTGTTCACGCAGGAAGTTACACTAGCCAAGTTCCTACAACCAATAATTCTAAAGATCAGGACGAAAATAAGTTACGGAAGATCAGAGACAGAAGTGACATAATTCTCACACAAAAAGAGTAATGCAAACCAGCCGGCCTAGCGTGGGTCAGTAGGCCTACTGAAGTGCTCCTCCTCCTGTTATGTTCCCTCTTTTCTCTCTCTCTCTGGGCATCATTATAATCCAGTGAGCTTCTACCTTGGCTGGATGCACCATTGTTAAGGATTGTGTGGTCTAGTGGTCTAAAGCGTCATGCGTTTTCTCTCACCATGAGGCGAGCCGAAACAGTTGTTGATTATATATATATATATATATATATATATATATATATATATATATATATATATATATATATATATATATATATGCAAAACAACCACTCTGAAAGAATAGAGAAATTCCAAGCGCTTTCGTGACTACTCACATTATCAAGGAACTATATATATATATATATATATATATATATATATATATTATTGTATACTATATCGTATAAGGGATCACCTGGGTGGCGTTGATGTTCAACCTCCCATATACATTAACATTCATATCACGAAAGCTATGCATTATCGACTGATTTACTGGTCTGGTTAGTGTTTGTAGTTACAGCAGCAGAGATGTACCGGTGGTACAGCTCTGTTGCTGCAATAGTGTTTGTAGTTACAGCAGCAAAACTCTGTTAGGTGTCCCCCCTGTGTGTGTGTGTGTGTGTGTGTGTGTGTGTGTGTGTGTGTGTGTGTGTGTGTGTGTGTGTGTTTGTGTGTGTGTGTGTTTGTGTGTGTGTGTGTGTGTGTGTGTGTGTTTGTGTGTGTGTGTGTGTGTGTGTGTGTTTGTGTGTGTGTGTGTGTGTGTGTGTGTGTGTGTGTGTGTGTGTGTGTGTGTGTGTGTGTGTGTGTGTGTGTGTTTGTGTGTGTGTGTGTTTGTGTGTGTGTGTGTGTGTGTTTGTGTGTGTGTGTGTGTGTGTGTGTGTTTGTGTGTGTGTGTGTGTGTGTGTGTGTGTGTGTGTGTGTGTGTGTGTGTGTGTGTGTGTTTGTGTGTGTGTGTGTGTGTGTGTGTGTGTGTGTGTGTGTGTGTGTGTGTGTGTGTGTGTGTGTGTGTGTGTGTGTGTGTGTGTAATTCCCTCTTTGACATAAGGATCTTGACAATTAGATGACACAATACAAATATTTCCTGTCCTTCACCAGAAACAAACCACTGAATTAATATTATATCCATGGGGAAAGCGCTAAACCCATATGGATCACACAGCACCTGGGAAATGCGAGGCAGTCACGTTCGATCCAAGGAAAGAAGATTTCCAACTCCCTGACTACTAAATCCTTCATCCACAACAAGGTGCTCCCCGCGAATGAATTTATCAATGAGAGATTTGAAGGGTACACATGTGGTTATCAGCGAGAGGGAAGCGAGTGCGGGACGCTGAAGGCTCGAGTCTTCATGCTCACACACGCAAGTACACACACTCCAATTATAACCATAACATTTTGCTCAGTGTGTTTAGACTGCTCGTTGAATGTAAGACAGAGATGGTGAAGTGTCTATCAATGGAAGCTGCTTGGTGTGTGTGTGTGTGTGTGTGTGTGTGTGTGTGTGTGTGTGTGTGTGTGTGTGTGTGTGTGTGTGTGTGTGTGTGTGTGTGTGTGTGTCTGGTGCTCCCACCAAGCTCACTCCCACCACCAAGCTCACTCCCACCACTCTCACTCATACCACCAAGCTCACTCCCACCACCAAGCTCACTCCCACCACTCTCACTCATACCACCAAGCTCACTCCCACCACCAAGCTCACTCCCACCACTCTCACTCATACCACCAAGCTCACTCCCACCACCAAGCTCACTCCCACCACTCTCACTCATACCACCAAGCTCACTCCCACCACTCTCACTTATACCACCAAGCTCACTCCCACCACTCTCACTTATACCACCAAGCTCACTCCCACCACTCTCACTTATACCACCAAGCTCACTCCCACCACCAAGCTCACTCCCACCACTCTCACTTATACCACCAAGCTCACTCCCACCACCAAGCTCACTCCCACCACCAAGCTCACTCCCACCACCAAGCTCACTCCCACCACCAAGCTCACTCCCACCACCAAGCTCACTCCCACCACTCTCACTTATACCACCAAGCTCACTCCCACCACCAAGCTCACTCCCACCACCAAGCTCACTCCCACCACCAAGCTCACTGTGCTCACTCATCATTGTTTACATCCTGACAAAAACAATAATGAAATAAGTGATAAACTGAAGCATATAGTCACCCGTGTTGTCTCCAGCTGTTGTACCTACATGTACATCCTTACAGATGGACACACACACACACACACACATATATACATATATATATATATATATATATATATATATATATATATATATAATATATATATATATAAAATATATATATATATATATATATATATATATATATATATATCAATAACAACACTGCGCTAGCCAAGGATTCGAACCCATGTTGTATTGGCCTGCCTCATGGTAAGCGAGAACCACATGATGCTTTAAACCACAGGACCACCCAACCTACCGTGGTTTAAAGCGTCATGTGGTTCTCGCTTACCATGAGGCAGACCAGCACAACATGGGTTCGAATCCTTGGCTAGCACAGTGTTGTTATTGATCAATACCACTCGTTCGTGGTTACAATAATATATATATATATATATATATATAATATATATATATATATATATATATATATATATATATATATGCAATAAGATCACAGTAAACAGGTGATTTTAGAATATGCAAAACAACCACTCTGAAAGAATAGAGAAATTCCAAGCGCTTTCGTGACTACTCACATTATCAAGGAACTATGAAAGTAAAGCATCCAAGGAAGCTATATAAGGGGTCTGGCCAACACCTCACTATCAGATCCCACAACGGTTAAACACCTGACGCGCGCCGACCCAACTGGGCAGGTCCTTTGCACAACTCACCCACAAACTATTCTACCCAAGAAATTTAAAAAATTATTATTTGTCCAGTGTATTATTAAATTCTTCCCAAATTCTATTAATTATAAATGGATCTAATTTATATAAACCAAAGGAAATATTCATATTATTTTCAAAACTGCTTTTTATGAAACAAGATTCAATTATATTCCTGTCAACCATGGACTTGCTTGATACAACTTTCTCAACTTTTTGAAAATCAATTGGATGGTTAAAATCTCTTACATGAATAGAGCATTGGAATCTTGTCCAGTTCTAATGCTATATTTATGTTGTTTTAATCTTTATCATAAATTTTACAAGGAATCTTATAGACACATCCATCAGCATTTTGGGGGGAATTCTTTATCAAAAGTTTTTTTTACTGTATCAAGATTTTTAAATACAATTTTGATATTAAAAGTCTTAAGAAGAGAAGGCACATCAACCAAGTTTTCATGGTAAGGGAGAACCAACATATTTTTAGTTGAATAAGGTTGGTTGTCCCTTTTTGGATTGTTAAAAGTATTTCTAGCAATTTTAAAAGATTTATCAACTACGTTTCTTGGGTATTTCTGATCATTAGCCATTTCATAAATTTTGGATATTTCTTCATCTATGAACTCTGGACTACAAATAACGTAAAGCTCTCAAAAATACTGATGAGAAAACAGACAGTTTGACTCTGTCTTGGTGTGAAGAATAATAGTGGACACAGGAACAGTTATTTGTAGGTTTTCTGTAAATTTTAAATTTGAATTCATTATTACCCTTAATAATTAAACCATCTAGAAAAGGCAATGAGTTATTTTCCTCAAACTCAACAGTAAAATTTATAGAATGGGCTAAGCTATTTAATTTAACAAGGAAATGGTGTATATTTACATTCTTGGGCATAAGACACAAAATATCATCAACATATCTGAACCATTTAGCTCTATTAGGGAGGATTGTGTTAAGCAACCTTGTTCCAAAAAATTCCATGTATAGGTTACTAAGAACAGGTGAAAGAGGATTTCCCATTGCCATACCAAACTTCTGAGTGTAAAACTTATCATTAAATACAAATTTTTCATCAACAATGCAAAGTTTAATAAGTTTAATGATAGTAGGAACTGGCAATGGTAAATCATAATTAACGAGTTCTTCAGATAAGAAACTTAATAAATCATCAACAGGAATTTTCGTAAACAAGGAAGTAACATCAAAACTAACCATGTTAAAATCATTTAAGTCAGTCAAGGAGCTTAATTTATCAACTAAATCTATGTTGTTTTTAACATTAAAGTTAGAAATTTTGCCAACAATAGGGCTCAAAATGTCAGCAAGCCATTTGGAAAATTTATATGAAGCTGACCCTATGGAGCTAATAATTGGTCTGACTGGATTCCCTGGTTTGTGTGTTATTAGTCCATACATGTAAGGTAAAGATGGATTAGTGGAAGTAAATTGTTTGATTAATTCATGATTAATTTATGTTTGATTAATTCATGATTAATTTATGTTTGATTAATTCATGATTAATTTATGTAAAAGATGTAGCTCAGCTGCATACGTGATTCTTGTAGGATCGTTGGCTCAAGTGGTAAGGCGATGCGTACATTGTGCTGTCTCTGGAGGTGGTATAAGGTTCGTAGGGTCGAGTCCTGGCCTGCCGCAGTTTGGTAAATGATTTAAAATCACTTGTTTCGTGATTTCATTGCTCTGTCTCTGTGTATATATATATATAAAATATATATATATATATATATATATATATATATATATATATATATATGTCGTGCCGAATAGGCAGAACTTGCGATCTTGGCTTAAATAGCAACGCTCATCTTGCCATATAAGACGAGCTAAAATTTGTGTATGCAATAATTTCGTCAAAATCATTCTGAACCTAACGAGAAAAATATATTTCACTGTGTTTGTTTAGTATTAAATTATTACCTGGAGATTACCTGGAGAGAGTTCCGGGGGTCAACGCCCCCGCGGCCCGGTCTATGACCAGGCCTCCTTAGGTCAGTGTCCCAGGATGCGACCCACACCAGTCGACTAACACCCAGGTACCCATTTTACTGATGGGGAACATAGACAACAGGTGGAAAGAAACACGTCCAATGTTTCTACTCTGGCTGGGAATCGAACCCAGGCCCTCACCGTGTGAAGCTAAAATAAATTGTTCTTGTTATAATAAGGTTAGGTAAGTTTTCTAAGATTCTTTTGGGGCAAAATTATAAATTTTTACATCAACATTAATGAAAAAAATATATCTTTAAACGTATAAGTGAAAATTTCAGAAAGGACTTAATTTTAAATGAGTTCTTGCTAATTGACCAGTTTTACATATTCGGCACGAATATATATATATATATATATATATATAATATATATATATATATATATATATATATATATATATATATATATATATATATATATATATATATATATGAACATAAGAAAGAAGGAACACTGCAACAGGCCTACTGACCCATGAGGAGCAGGTCCATGTCCCCCCGGATTAGACCAATGACCCCCCCCCCGGATTAGCCCAATGACCCACCCAGTCTGATCATCTCCACTCAAGGATGGAGCACTGCACCAGACCCAGCAGCACAAGCTAGTCAGGTCCAACTCACACCCACCCACACCCACTCATGCATTTATCTAACCTATTTTTAAAACTACACAACGTTTTAGCCTCAATAACTGTACTCGGGAGTTTGTTCCACTCATCCACAACTCTATTACCAAATCAGTGCTTTCCTATATCTTTTCTGAATCTGAATTTTTCCAACTTGAAACCATTGCTGCGAGTCCTGTCTTGGCTGGAAATTTTCAGCACGCTATTTACATCCCCTTTATTTATTCCTGTTTTCCATTTATACACCTCGATCATATCCCCCCTAATTCTACGCCTTTCGAGAGAGTGTAGATTCAGGGCCCTCAGTCTATCCTCATAGGGAAGATTTCTGATACATGGGATCAACTTTGTCATCCTCCTCTGTACGTTTTCCAGAGCATTTATATCCATTCTGTAATACGATGACCAAAACTGAGCAGCATAGTCTAAATGAGGCCTAACCAAGGATGTATAAAGTTGAGGAACAACCTGAGGACTTCTATTATTTATACTTCTAGATACGAAGCCAAGAATTCTGTTAGCGTCTTGCCGAATAAATATAATTTGCGATTTTGGCTTAAATAGCAACGCTCTTCTTGCCGAATAAGGCAACCGAAAATTTGTGTATGCAATAATTTCGCAAAAATCATTCTGAACCTAATGAAAAAATATATTTCTTTGTGTTTATTAAATTATTGTAAATTTATCTAAAATATATTTAGTAGGATTAGGCTAAATTAAATTGCGTTTGTTATAATAAGGTTAGGTAAGTTTTTTGGTACAAAATTATTAATTTTTACGTTAACATAAATGAAAAAAAAAATATATCTTTAAACGTATAACAGAAAATCTTAGAAAGGACTTTATTTTAAACGAGTTCTTGTTAATTGACCAGTTTTACCTATCTGGCATGACATACTATATATATTCAGCGCTTTTGCTACTAAAAATGCTGAGGGAGCAGGGAGTGTGTGGATTTAGTGGCGGCCAGTGAAGAGGACAGACCAGGAGCTGTGACTCGATCCCCTGTAACCACAAATAGATAAATGTACACATGTCGTGGGGGTTCGAAAGGAGATATGATGGTTGAAGATAAACACATTTGTGGATGATAACACTATATATTGTCAGACTGTGGTAAGGGAAGGCCCCCAGCCTGCCTTGTTGCCTGTTGTAGGTCTATCCGTGGACTGAGGAAGTTACAGAGGTACTCGCGCACACATGCGCATCCCGTGACGTCACACAGTCACTAGGCCTAGTAAGGGATCGTCTATATAAAACATATGGATGTTACTATGATACTCAGATAAGCTATACAACACATGTAAGGGGATCAGCAACTATGCTGACAGCTCGGTCATGTTACGCATGTTGTCTCGACATACACTACTATGCTATAGGCTGAACAGGCAGGTGGTTCTGGGCTGATTCTATACAATAACAAAGACATATGTAATGGATGGTATCATAATGAATGTTAACATAATGGGTTTTGACGTAATGAGTTTTAACATAATGTATTACGAATTATAAGAACAATTCATGGTATAATATAGGATGGAATTGATCGATCGATCTGTATTCATGCACTCTATGGATTCTACGGAAGAATAATTATATTTACAAAGTTAAAATAATTAACAGCAAGGCAAATCTGGCGCACACAGATCAGTATTGCTAAATTCTCAGAATTCGGAGGGAACGTGAACACAAAAAATTTCTGAAAAACTGATCAGCTAATAACAAGACACACAGTTGACAATTTCATTCATCTCGGACATCTAATTATACAGACTGTTTACATTTAAACCCAACTCTGCGAGGGTAAGATTTACATATGCAGAATAGTTATCATCTTTGAGTGGATCGAATTCTTCTGCAATGGCTAACACATGCCTTGACCGAGGGCAATCTGAACGAGTATCTACAAAAGATACAGCTACATTCACTAGTGACTGTGGAATTACTAACTCTTCTGCTAGGAGTACTCAACTCAGCTGTTCGATACAGTAATTCTTGGCTCATTACAAAGTCACTAATGGGTGCTGGTGGCTTCACAGGAATTGAATCACACCAGACCACATGGGATCTGTTCTTTCTTACTGGAGGAATGAACAAACTCGGTGGAGTGGACGACTCTCCCCGGTTGAAAAAAATAACGCTATAACACGCAATATGAGCAAGGGAGAACGAATCTACTCTCTCTCACTGCAAGCACCAATTTGTCGTGGGGGTTCGAAAGGAGATAAGATGGTTGAAGATAAACACACTTGTGGATGATAACACTATATATTGTCAGACTGTGGTAAGGGAAGGCCCAGCCTGCCTTGTTGCCTGTTGTAGGTCTATCCGTGGACTGAGGAAGTTACAGAGGTACTCGCGCACACATGCGCATCCCGTGACGTCACACAGTCACTAGGCCTAGTAAGGGATCGTCTATATAAAACATATGGATGGTACTATGATACTCAGATAAGCTATACAACACATGTAAGGGGATCAGCAACTATGCTGACACACACACACACACACACACACACACACACACGCACACACGCGCACACGCGCACACACGTGCACACACACACACACACGCATACGTACACACACAGGACTGCAAAGAGACCTGGGCAGGCTGGACACATGGTCCAGAAACTGGCTTCTCGAATTCAACCCTGCCAAATGTAAAGTCATGAAGATTGGGGAGGGGCAAAGAAGACCGCAGACAGAGTATAGGCTAGGTGGACAAAGACTACAGACCTCACTCAGGGAGAAAGATCTTGGGGTGATCATAACACCGAGCACGTCACCGAAGGCACACACCAACCAAATAACTACTGCAGCATACGGGCGCCTGGTAAACCTGAGAATAGCGTTCCGATACCTTAATAAGGAATCGTTCAAGACACTGTACACTGTGTATGTTAGGCCCATACTGGAGTATGTAGCACCAGTCTGGAACCCACACCTGGTCAAGCACGTCAAGAAGTTAGAGAAAGTACAAAGATTTACAACAAGGCTAGTTCCAGAGCTCAGGTGAATGTTGTACGAGGAAAGGTTGAGGGAAATCGGACTGACGACACTGGAGGACAGAAGGGTCAGGGAAGACATGATAACGACATACAAGATACTGCGGGAAATAGACAAGGTGGACAGAGGCAGGATGTTCCAGAGAGGGGACACAGAAACAAGGGGTTACAATTGGAAGCTGAAGACTCAGACGAGTCACAGGGACGTTAGGAAGTATTTCTTCAGTCATAGAGTCGTCAGGAAGTGGAATAGCCTAGCAAGTGAAGTGGTGGAGGCAGGAACCATACATAGTTTTAAGAAGAGGTATGACAAAGCTCAGGAAGCAGAAAGGGAGAGGACCCAGTAGCGATCAGTGAAGAGGCGGTGCCAGGAGCTGAGTCTTGACCCCTGCAACCACAATTAGGTGAGTACAATTAGGTGAGTACACACACACCCACACATACATACATACACACACACACACACACAGAGGTCATAACAAGGTCACTACCCCAACAACCACTCCTGGGACCCCCACTATTCCTGATATATACTAACGATCTCCTGCAGTGAACTAATTCCTCGATGTCAGTGATCACAGATGATGCCAGACTAATGAGCAGAGTACGAACAGTGAACCACTGTATAGAACCACGCCAACATCTGCACTGCCGACAGCAATGCCCAGGCAACTGGCTGCTCGAGTTCAATCCTAGAGGAAATAATTACATGTGAGAATGGAGAATTTCAGAGGCGTTTTTCACTTAGCTTGGTGGAGGGTCGATCCTCTGTGTGCGTTACACACACGACTTGGTGACACAGTGCAGCATCAGAGGAGGCAACTTATGTTTCTAGTTAAGTAGGAGGATACTAGAGGAGTCAACCTTAGCAACATCAATGAGAAACACTGAAAATGTTCAGTGTTAGCTAACACAAGTCACCCTCAGTAACATCAATGAGAAACAACCAGTACAAGGCATAGAATCACATCATATGTGTCTCACTCTTCAACATGTAATAAGTAGCAACATACTCATTGGAGAAGCCAGATATAGATACTTAAAAAACAGAAAACAGTAACTTATGTGCATTTGGTATGGACTCATCACACATTAAGTTACTCCTTCATGATAAAGTTGATACGTTAGTCATAGAGAATAGCCTGAAGTAATGTGTAGAAATAACTTTGGTATGTCTGTGTCTAGCATTAGGAATAATTTTAGAAAGAATTATTATAATAATTAGTAGTAGTAGTAGTGTTATTATTAATAGTATTATCTCTAGTAGTAGTAGTAGCATTGTTTTGTAATTATTAGAAGAAGCAGGCTGAGGAGAAAACGGCAGGTTAACATGGGAAGCAGGCTGAGGAGAAGACGGCAGGTTAACATGGGAAGCAGGCTGAGGAGAAAACGGCAGGTTAACATGGGAAGCAGGCTGAGGAGAAAACGGCAGGTTAACATGGGAAGCAGGCTGAGGAGAAGACGGCAGGTTAACATGGGAAGCAGGCTGAGGAGAAAAACGGCAGGTTAACATGGGAAGCAGGCTGAGGAGAAAACGGCAGGTTAACATGGGAAGCAGGCTGAGGAGAAAACGGCAGGTTAACATGGGAAGCAGGCTGAGGAGAAGACGGCATGGTTAACATGGGAAGCAGGCTGAGGAGAAGACGGCAGGTTAACATGGGAAGCAGGCTGAGGAGAAAACGGCAGTTAACATGGGAAGCAGGCTGAGGAGAAAACGGCAGGTTAACATGGGAAGCAGGCTGAGGAGAAAACGGCAGGTTAACATGGGAAGCAGGCTGAGAGAAGACGGCAGGTTAACATGGGAAGCAGGCTGAGGAGAAAACGGCAGGTTAACATGGGAAGCAGGCTGAGGAGAAAACGGCAGGTTAACATGGGAAGCAGGCTGAGGAGAAGACGGCAGGTTAAACATGGGAAGCAGGCTGAGGAGAAAACGGCAGGTTACATGGGAAGCAGGCTGAGGAGAAAACGGCAGGTTAACATGGGAAGCAGGCTGAGGAGAAGACGGCAGGTTAACATGGGAGCAGGCTGAGGAAAAAACGGCAGGTTATCATGGAAGCAGGCTGATGAAAACGGCAGGTTAACATGGGAAGCAGCTGAGGAGAAAACGGCAGTAACATTGGAAGCATGGCTGAGGAGAAACGGCAGGTTAACATGGGAAGCAGGCTGAGGAGAAGACGGCAGGTTAACATGGGAAGCAGGCTGAGGAGAAAACGGCAGGTTAACATGGAAGCAGGCTGAGGAGAAGACGGCAGGTTAACATGGGAACAGGTCTGAGGAGAAACGGCAGGTTAACATGGGAAGCAGTGAGGAGAAACGCAGGTTAACATGGGAAGCAGGCTGAGGAGAAAACGGCAGGTTAACATGGGAAGCAGGCTGAGGAGAAGACGGCAGGTTATCATGGGAAGCAGGCTGAGGAGAAAACGGCAGGTTAACATGGGAAGCAGGCTGAGGAGAAGACGGCAGGTTAACATGGGAAGCAGGCTGAGGAGAAGACGGCAGGTTATCATGGGAAGCAGGCTGAGGAGAAGACGGCAGGTTATCATGGGAAGCAGGCTGAGGAGAAGACGGCAGGTTATCATGGAAATCCAGCTGAGGAGACTGGAGGGCAGGTTATCATAGTGTTCATCAGGATAAGACATAAACTGTATGAGCACTTGTCCCAGAGGGCGCTGCCCGCCCATACACTTGTCCTGGCCAAGTCATATCCAGGACTGCAGGAGTACAATGTATAGCAACTTACTGCTCTGTCCTGCTGTCTTCCCTGGTGCTGTGGTGGCTCTTCCTCTGCTGAAACACATAGGGGAGCACTGACACAGCTGCTATTAGGTAAAACAACACATGTGCAACTAACGCAACAATTTACTGTGACAACGTTTCGCTCTCCATAAGCTTTATCAAGCCGTTATCTTACTTAGCCGTAACGGCCACAATAAAATGTTGAATCAGCTATATGTGTTCTTTTACCCAATATATTGTCGATAATTCTACCAGCATTATTACAACACAGCTCCTCACTCAAGCTCTACAATAATTAACACCTAACCTTGAGTTCAAAATTAATTTACGAAGTATTTGTTCCTTTTTAAAAAACCTATAAAAAAAATTGTGGGGCCTATTATTAACGCCATTTGGGTTTTTCAAAGTCTTATTTAACACGTCGCCTTAAGTTTGACCAACGTCCTTGTGTTGCCAAACTGCCATAAGTAGCCTCAGCCTGTCTAGTACACCAACAGTCTGTTTACACTGAAGGATGCGATAAACCTATACATACCGACAATTAGGTTTAGAAAGACACGTGAGCAGACACTAAGACATATTTATTAGAAAACGTTTCGGTCGTGAGACCTTGAACAAGGTCCACACACTGAAGTATGCTCCGTAAAATATGCTCATCTATACTCATGTTATCATAATTCAAGATCTACTCAAGGGTATAGTGCTTAATTTGCTTATATTATTATTATTGTTAGTTAATATTATTATTAACTAATTATTATTACTGATGTTACTAAGGCTTCTAACCGTAATCTTATGACTTCCCAATCATTTCCACTGCTTGACACAAACATACCAAAATTGTATTAAACATTTTGTCTGAGTTTCTTTGCCTAATTTATCAACTTAACCAAACAGGTGTAATTTCATGCGTGGAGGAATCTAAAGGAATTTGTCTGATTTTTAATATTTGAGCCTGGCTTCTCTAATGAACAATGTCAGAGTCATTATGCGAGTCGTGAACCTTCAGCGATGATATAGCATTGGTAATGATCAAGGAGTCAAGGTCAGTGGCATAAGTTAATCTTAGTACCATTAAAATGGAAAATAAATCAGCTTGTAATATAGAGACCCATTTACGCCTAACTCAGCATAGCTGATAAAGTTCTTACCTGTGTAGATACCAGCAAGAGCAGACCAAGCTTTGCCAGTAGACTTGTTTAAATTAGCTACTGTGACAGACTTTATGTACACTGATTTCTTTACATAAATTTTCCCCGCAAGTGATTTAAAGGAATCTCTAGCAAGGAGTTTCTTGGAGGAGCTCTCAGCTATGTGATATTAAATGAACATAACTACTACTGACTCCATGGGAAAGTGGAATAGAATTCTTCCTCCGTAACCCATGTGTGTCGTAAGAGGCGACTAAAATGCCGGGAGCAAGGGGCTAGTAACCCCTTCTCTTGTATGCATTACTAAATTTAAAAACAAATTTTCTTTTTCTGGAATACGGCCAATTCGTTAAAAAAAAAAAACTACCGTTGAGGTGTGAGACAAAATTGTCTACAGTGTTACAGTTTATAGTTGTTAGTATAACTCTACGTTTTCACAGTCCATTGAGATTTGTTCATTTACATTTAGACATTGAGAAAGATTCATGGTGACAGTGTCCAGTTCATTTCTTAACATTTTAATATCAATTACAGAAGCTGAGCTCAATTATCCTATTACTGTTCTGAAGAATACCAAGCTCCTTCCTCGCATTAACAACCTTTGTTGTTTTACGACAACCAAGAATAATTCTGAGGGGTTTCATTGTGTATAAGCTCGGACAGCAGAAAACTCTTGTTTTTAGGTAATATTAACATACAGTAGGCTCAGCATGATCTGTTAAGGATGTAATGAAGGCTACGTACTGTACATCATCCTCATTTTGCATTGGCATCTTAGGTGGGGTTGTACAGAGAGATTGAAAAAAAAAAACAGAAAACGAGATATATTAGATAATGTTATGTACAGTTCTGGACTGCACATGTCTTTTTCCACCATACCATTAGTTAATGGTCCAAGTCGGAGTGAAACCTCGTCATGAGTTTCATTCTCCCATGTGCGGGTTATTAAATGGGTCATTAGCTGTCTTATTTTTTAACTGCTCATTTTTTGCCCCTAGATTTAATCTACTTCTACTATTACCTCGCTTCACCCCTCTTTGTCTCTTGTGCAACTACCAGTAATCCCCTTACCTACTAGTACCACTACTATCTCTACTACCAGCATTACCTCTGCCACTATTTCTCCACTTCTGTCTTCTTCTCTTCGTCCCGTCCCTGTCCTCCTCTCCTATATATACTGGCTCCCTCACCTTCG
This sequence comes from Cherax quadricarinatus, assembly GCF_026875155.1. Lineage (NCBI taxonomy): Eukaryota > Metazoa > Arthropoda > Malacostraca > Decapoda > Parastacidae > Cherax > Cherax quadricarinatus. The sequence continues at coordinate 10,956,285 of NC_069425.1, read as the reverse complement.
TGTCTTAATGTGGCTAGTCAATAGCTCAAGTCGGACCGAAACGTCGTCGTAAAATTCTTTCTCCTATGAGCGGGTTATTTGTGTGTACGAAGAGAAATATACACTGATACTAGCAAAGAGACATTTGAAACGAGACCGAGACGAGACCAGGAAAGCAAGACAGACCGAGAGACCATTCCCACTAGCCGCCACAACTAGTAGAGACGGTCTGCTGGGTTTATAATGCTAAGCTACGTGGAGCATGAGGCTGTCATTCCACAGGTGCACACAGAGTCGTCCTGTCCGTGGCCTGACATTGTGCACTCCGCCCTAGAGTGAGTTTTGCAGCTATGCCGCCCTGGGGTGACCCGGGCCTGGGTATGGCACTGATTGACGCTAATCCTACTTTATTTAATCTTCGTGTCCAGACCACATACAAGAACACAAACACCCGCCCAAAACACACCCACCAGCCCCACGCTGGCGTGGGAGGGAAGCAGGGAAGGAAGGAGGGAGGGAGGGAGGGAAGCAAGGAGGAAGGGCAGCTGGGTGGATGGGTAATGGAAGATGGATGTGTATGTAAAAAATAAATAAATAATTATATATATATATATATATATATATATATATATATATATATATATATATATATATATATATATATATATAATATATATATATATATGTCGTGCCGAATATGTAAAACTGGTCAATTAGCAAGAACTCATTTAAAATTAAGTCCTTTCTAAAATTTTCTCTTATACGTTTAAAGATATATTTTTTTCATTAATGTTAATGTAAAAAATTTTAATTTTGCAACAAAAGAATCTTAGAAAACTTACCTAACCTTATTATAACAAGAGCAATTTATTTTAGCCTAACCCAACTAAATATATTTTAGATTTGTTTACAATAATTTAATACTAATCAAACAGTGAAATATATTTTTTTCGTTAGGTTCAGAATGATTTTGGCCAAATTATTGCATACACAAATTTTCACTTGTCCTATATGGCAAGATGAGGGTTGCTATTTAAGCCAAGATCGCAAGTTCTGCCTATTCGGCACGACATTAATATATATATATATAATATATATATATATAATATATATATATATAATATATATAGAGAGAGAGAGAGAGAGAGAGAGAGAGAGAGAGAAAACCACAACTACACATCGAGAAAGGCAATATATTTCTATCTAGATTAAAGATTAACATCGATCAGTTAGACATTTGAAGCAAAGATAATAGAGCGGAAGGCTCTCTCCCTACCCTCAGGCCACTACCGACATGAAACGAAGAAAAGCATACCACGCCATACTGAAAAAATGCATGAAATTTAAAGTTAAGAGCACATGTGCTACAAACTGCCTCGACATATTTGCACAGTTCCTACCTCGACTACTCATGTCACTCCACTGCTACCTCAGAGCTGTATACCAGTGGTGCTACCTCAGAGCTGTGTATACCAGTGGTGCTACCTCAGAGCTGTGTATACCAGTGGTGCTACCTCAGAGCTGTGTATACCAGTGGTGCTACCTCAGAGCTGTGTATACCAGTGGTGCTACCTCAGAGCTATGTATACCAGTGGTGCTACCTCAGAGCTGTGTATACCAGCGGTGCTACCTCAGAGCTGTGTATACCAGTGGTGCTACCTCAGAGCTGTGTATACCAGCGGTGCTACCTCAGAGCTGTGTATACCAGTGGTGCTACCTCAGAGCTATGTATACCAGTGGTGCTACCTCAGAGCTATGTATACCAGTGGTGCTACCTCAGAGCTATGTATACCAGTGGTGCTACCTCAGAGCTATGTATACCAGTGGTGCTACCTCCAGAGCTATGTATACCAGTGGTGCTACCTCAGAGCTATGTATACCAGTGGTGCTACCTCAGAGCTATGTATACCAGTGGTGCTACCTCAGAGCTGTGTATACCAGTGGTGCTACCTCAGAGCTATGTATACCAGTGGTGCTACCTCAGAGCTATGTATACCAGCGGTGCTACCTCAGAGCTATGTATACCAGTGGTGCTACCTCAGAGCTGTGTATACCAGTGGTGCTACCTCAGAGCTGTGTATACCAGTGGTGCTACCTCAGAGCTGTGTATACCAGCGGTGCTACCTCAGAGCTGTGTATACCAGTGGTTCTACCTCTAGGTTTTACTAATTCGACTTCTGTATACTGTAGCGCAAGTGAACGTGAATCGAATAACTCGGCCATCAGCGCCCAAGACTGTTCAACATCCTCCCACCAGGCATAAGAGGAATTACCAATAGACCTCAGGCTGCATTCAAGAGGGGGCTGGACAGATACCTAAAGTCAGCACTTGACTAGCCGGACTGTGGTTCATACGCTGGATTACGTGCGGCCAGCAGTAACAGCCTGGTTGATGAGACCTTGATCCACCGGGAAGCCTGGTCAAAGACTGGGCCGCGGGAACATTGACCCTCAGAAAGACCTCCGGGTAAGTAGACTACCACAGCATAGTGGAATAGTTACACAGCTTCCTCTGCTCAAAGGCGCCTGGGGATCTGCTACCACTATTATCATACCACGGGTGGCTCACTGTTACATACTGGTACTGCGGTGGTTGCTGGACTAACATCCGGAGTCTGTAGACTACAGTTTGCTCCGGCAAAGTATCTAGTTCAATCCTTGTTTGCAAAGTTTATGTCCATCAAGCTTTTTTCAATGACTGACAACTTCAGCGGTAACTTGTTATGTTTGGCTGTAATTCTGTTTACAAAACCCCTGTACACATACTCGTGTTGCGTCTCTTGCCTCGAAATTTGATTGTACCTTAAATAGCTCTTCGTGGATGAGTAAGAAAATCCTTCAGTATCAGTGATGTGAATGAGATCTGATAGCCTTCGTTTCCTAAGAGAGTTAAAGGTTAAATGCTTTGAGTTTTCCTTCAAATGTCTTAGTTGACCTCTGTACCTTCTCCCTTCTCGTCTATTACAGCAGGACATGTACACCGTGAGGTGTTTCTAAGCACATACTGTATATGCTGAGAATTTATTTTAATCTAAATTTTAAGGATTAAAGTACTCTTGTCTGGTGCAGCTTTAATGACCCCTAGTATAGTGAGAAAGGTTTTAAACCCCGTCAACCAACCTATCAACCATCTTCGTCTTTTATGTAATTCGGAGACCAAAACTGAAGACCATATTTAATATGCAACTTGTACCTTGGTAGCTGTGTTCTTTATGATAGTGCTGCAAATAGCAGAAGACAATATCTGGCTCTTGAGTGTACTAGGAGAAGACAGGAACCAGGCACAGCCTGTGTCTCCAGCACTGGTTGCAGCTCCTGGTTAACACCATCTACCATGGGTGTATAACCGAATGGCTGACAGGTGCATTAGTACCAATGGTTTCTAATGTTTGAGAGAGACAACGAACAAACACCGTAAAAAGAAAAGGACTTATCCATCTCAAGGTTATCCTCTGAGAAACAACTGTGTTTGGCTCAGTCTAAATACACGAGGCGCAGAATTATCTCTCCACCCCCCCCCCCATCCTATCCAAATCCTTACCCAACCAATCCACACCTTCACCTCTCACTCCCTTCACACCTATCCAGCACCTCAACACCTACCTTACCTCTTCACACCTTCCTTGCCTATCAATCTCTACCCAGCCCCTCCACACCTACCCTACCCCTTCACACCTTCCCTACCGTATCAGTCCCTACCCAGCCCCTGCACACCCTCCCCTCTAGCCCCCAAATAATCCCCGCCCCACAACACCTTCCACCTCCTTCCTCAACTGACCAGAACAATTTGGTTAAGGTATAGTAGGTATAATGTTTGTCAGGAAACAGGACAAGTGTTTCCTGACGCGGGTTTTATTCATATGATGACCCACAACTGGAGCTTTTGGTCATCTGACTGAGACTTCCACTGGCTTACCTGATTATAAACATTAGGAGTAATCTTAATTTGATTAAGACACGTAGCAAACTGTATTGAAAATCTTGTATTGAGAATCGGTGGTGTTAAACTTTATCCTAATACTGTTGTTGTTGTTGGTGCTGCTGTTGCAACCGGCGCCACAGCTGCTAAACATAAATATAATAACGTCCCAGGAGGTCCAGGAGTGATATCTGGACACCAGTAAACACTGTCAGACTTGCTATGTGTACACTGTTCTACCTAGAGGTCGTTCTGGGGGTCAACGCCCCCGCGGCCCGGTCTCCGACCAGGCCTCCCGGTGAATCAAGACTTGATCAACCAGGCTGTTACTATTGGCCACACGTAATCCAACGTACGAACCATAGCTCGCCTGATCGGGTAGTGACTTGAGATATCTGTCCAGTTCCTTCTGAAGACAGCCAGGGGTCTAATGGTAATACCCCGTATGTACAATGGGAGGTGTTTGAACAGTCTTGGACCGAGGACATTTACTGTGTTTTCTCTAAGCGTACTCATGGCTCCCTTGCTTTTCACTGGGGATATGTTGCACCGTCTGCCCAGTCGTTTGCTTGCGTAGGGAGTGATTTCTATATTAACCACAATCACCTTCAACGAGTCAGTCACCTTACACGAACCACACTCACCATGCACGCACTCACCCAGCACGAACCACACTTAACCTGCACGAGCCTCACTCACTCTACACGAGGCACACACTCTACACTAGCCACGCTCACTCTACACGAGGCGCGCACACTACACTAGCCACGCTCACTCTACACGAGCCACGCTCACTCTACACATGCCACACCCACTCTACACGAGCCACGTTCGCTCTACACGAGCCACGCTCACTCTACACAAGCCACACCCACTCTACACGAGCTACGCTCACTCTACACGAGCCACGCTCACTCTACACAAGCCACGCTCACTCTACACAAGCCACACCCACTCTACACGAGCCACGTTCACTCTACACGAGCCACGCTATCTCTACACATGCCACACCCACTCCACAGGAGCCACGCTCACTCTACACAAGCCACACCCACTCTACACGAGCCACGTTCACTCTACACGAGCCACGCTATCTCTACACATGCCACACCCACTCCACAGGAGCCACGCTCACTCTACACAAGCCACGCTCACTCTACACGAGCCACACCCACTCTACACGAGCCACGTTCACTCTACACGAGCCACGCTATCTCTACACATGCCACACACCCACTCCACAGGAGCCACGCTCACTCTACACAAGCCACACCCACTCTACACGAGCCACGCTCACTCTACAAGAGCCACACTATACAGAAGCCACACCCACTCTACAAGAGCCACGCTCACTGTGCATAAGCCACACCCACTCTACACGAGCCACGCTCACTCTACACGAGTCACGCTCACTCTACACGAGCCACACTCACTCTACACGAGCCACACACTACGCGAGCCACACTCACTCTACACGAGCCACGCTCACTACACATGCCACACCCACTCTACACAAGCCACGCTCACTCTACACGAGCCACGCTCATTCTACACGAGCCACACTCTCTACACGAGCCACGCTCACTCTACACGAGCCACGCTCACTCTACACGAGCCACGCTCACTCTACACGAGCCACGCTCACTCTACACGAGCCACGCTCACTCTACACGAGTCACTCTCTACACGAGCCACGCTCATTCTACACGAGCCACGCTCACTCTACACGAGCCACGCTCACTCTACACGAGCCACGCTCATTCTACACGAGCCACGCTCATTCTACACGAGCCACGCTCACTCTACACGAGCCACGCTCACTCTACACGAGCCACGCTCATTCTACACGAGCCACGCTCACTCTACACGAGCCACGCTCTCACTACATGAGCCACGCTCACTCTACACGAGCCACACCCACTCTACACGAGCCACACTCACTCTACACAAGCCACACCCACTCTACACGAGCTACGCTCGCTCTACACAAGCCACACCCACTCTACACGAGTCACACTCACTCTACACAAGCCACACCCACTCTACACGAGCCACGCTCGCTGTACATGAGCCACACCCACTCTACACGAGCTACGCTCGCTCTACACAAGCCACACCCACTCTACACGAGTCACACTCACTCTACACAAGCCACACCCACTCTACACGAGCCACGTTCACTCTACACGAGCCACGCTATCTCTACACATGCCACACCCACTCCACAGGAGCCACGCTCACTCTACACAAGCCACGCTCACTCTACACGAGCCACACCCACTCTACACGAGCCACGTTCACTCTACACGAGCCACGCTATCTCTACACATGCCACACCCACTCCACAGGAGCCACGCTCACTCTACACAAGCCACACCCACTCTACACGAGCCACGCTCACTCTACAAGAGCCACACTATACAGAAGCCACACCCACTCTACAAGAGCCACGCTCACTGTGCATAAGCCACACCCACTCTACACGAGCCACGCTCACTCTACACGAGTCACGCTCACTCTACACGAGCCACGCTCACTCTACACGAGCCACGCTCACTCTACACGAGCCACACTCACTCTACACGAGCCACACACTACGCGAGCCACACTCACTCTACACGAGCCACGCTCACTACACATGCCACACCCACTCTACACAAGCCACGCTCACTCTACACGAGCCACGCTCATTCTACACGAGCCACACTCTCTACACGAGCCACGCTCACTCTACACGAGCCACGCTCACTCTACACTAGCCACGCTCACTCTACACGAGCCACGCTCACTCTACACGAGCCACGCTCACTCTACACGAGTCACACTCTCTACACGAGCCACGCTCATTCTACACGAGCCACGCTCACTCTACACGAGCCACGCTCACTCTACACGAGCCACGCTCATTCTACACGAGCCACGCTCATTCTACACGAGCCACGCTCACTCTACACGAGCCACGCTCACTCTACACGAGCCACGCTCATTCTACACGAGCCACGCTCACTCTACACGAGCCACGCTCTCACTACACGAGCCACGCTCACTCTACACGAGCCACACCCACTCTACACGAGCCACACTCACTCTACACAAGCCACACCCACTCTACACGAGCTACGCTCGCTCTACACAAGCCACACCCACTCTACACGAGTCACACTCACTCTACACAAGCCACACCCACTCTACACGAGCCACGCTCGCTCTACATGAGCCACACCCACTCTACACGAGCTACGCTCGCTCTACACAAGCCACACCCACTCTACACGAGTCACACTCACTCTACACAAGCCACACCCACTCTACACGAGCCACGCTCGCTCTACATGAGCCACGCTCACTCTACACAAGCCACACTCTACACGAGCCACACACTATACAAGTCACACCCACTCTAAAGGAGCCACACCCACTCTACACGAGCCACGCTCACTCTACACGCGCCACACCCACTCTACACAAGCCACACTCGCTCTACACGAGCCACGTTCATTCTGTACGAACCACGCTCATTCTTCACGAGCCACGCTCACTCTACACAAGTTACACCCACTCTACATGAACCATGCTCACTCTACACGAGCCACGTTCATTCTACACGAGCCACGCTCACTCTGCATGAGCCACGCTCACTACACGAGCCACGTTCATTCTACACGAGCCACGCTCATTCTACACGAGCCACGCTCACTCTACAAGAGCCACGCTCACTCTACACAAGTTACACCCACTCTACACGAGCCACGTTCATTCTACACGAGCCACGCTCATTCTACACGAGCCACGCTCACTCTACAAGAGCCACGCTCACTCTACACAAGCTCACTCTGGAAAGCTCTACTTCACACGTATCGTTCTTGTGTCATGCTAAGTGGACAACCCTCCAGACTTACAAATTTGAATGAAGTGCCGTCACAAAGACATGGAACTGTATACACTTACATAAGAACGTACGGAATAACACTGCAGCAGGCCTACTGGCCCATACTAGGCAGGTCCTTCTCAAACCCAAACCCATTAACAAAAATATCTGCCCAACCCATTGTCAGTACTTCCCGAGATTATTGATAATAGTGTTTTTAGTAAATAAAATAATTCCCCCCAAAATACTGTAATAATCTCAGTTGGTTATATAGAGCATTTTGTAGTTAGAACCAGCTGCCAGTCAGTATACTGAGTGTCAGTCACAAGCACCAGCTGCCAGTCAGTATACTGAGTGTCAGACACAAGCACCAGCTGCCAGTCCGTATACTGAGTGTCAGTCACATGAACCAGCTGCCTGTCACAAGAACCACCCGCCAGTCTGTATACTGAGTGTCAGTCACAAGAACCAGCTGCTAGTCTGTATACTGTCAGTCACATGAACCGGCTGCCTGTCTGAACCAGCTGCCCGTCTGTATACTGAGTGTTAGCCACAAGAACCAGCTGCCTGTCAGTATACTGCCTCGCCTAAGGCATCAGAATCTATGGTTGTATAAGATACACTGTCTTGTTCTATTAAATAATAATAATAATAATTATTATTATTATTATTTCTACAAGTACACGATACAACTTCTACAGACAAAATAGCTGATATTAATAACACTCTACTATATAAGAACCACCTTGTTAAGCAGAGCATTATGGGCAACTTAGGTTAATCATGTCCCCCAGGATGCGACCCACACCAGTCGGCTAACACCCAGGTACCTACTTACTATTAGGTGAACAGGGACAGCAGGTGTCTTAAGGAAACGCCCAATGGTTTCTATCCGTACCGGGGATCGAACCACGGACACTCAAGTGTGTGAACTGAGCTACGGGACACTTAACGCTGCCTATGTTCTTCCACTAAACATAATCTAAGTACAGGTTTAAACAACAAAAGCGAGTTATATAATTATATTTCCTTTTATCCACTGTATCTGTTAAACGGCGCTGCCTCAACGGTACAATGAGGCTGGTCCAATAAACGGGGTTGGTTGGTGGGAATGTGACTACAGAAAATGGTAGAGTGCAGCGCAGGTCAGCGCAGACTAGGGTATTCACTTCGTCGCTTTAGCTAATTCAGAAATTAACAGACACTTTATGGTAGCAGTGCACAATTACACAATAGTGACAATAAGCATGAGGCTTTATACATTAGAAATTACAAGCTCCCTCCCTGTCTTCATAGGCTAGCTAGTACTAAAATATTAAAAAAAATGCAAAACAACCACGGGGGGAGCACCGGCCAAGATAACATCCCGTATAGTTCCTGAAAAATGGTGCCTCGGACTTGCCAATCCTCATTGCTCACATAATAAATTTGTCCATCACCACTAATACCGTACCGGAGGGGTTCAAGGAGGCCAGAGTTACTCCTATCTTCAAGAAAAATAGTAGGTCTGATGTCAGCAACTATAGGCCTGTTAGCATATTCAGTGTAACATCCAAAATTCTAGAGAGGGCGGTGTACTGTCAAGTAGTTAATTATCTTAATAACAACAGCATTCTTCATAGTTACCAATCAGGCTTTAGATCTTACTCAACCAACACCTCCCTAAATAATCTGAAGGATTACATGAGAAATGAAATGTCGATAGGGAACCTCACAGGTATGGTAACCTTAGACTTGCAAAAGGCCTTCGAAACTATCAACTGCAATATATTATGTAAGAAACTTCAACTTATCAGCAAAGGTTCCATAGACCGGTTTAAGTCCTATCTTAGCAATAGGAAACAGATTGTCAAAATTAACAAAACGGAATCAGAACCCCTGCCGATAGCATGTGGGGTTCCCCAAGGTAGTATTTTGGGTCCATTATTATTTCTGTGTTATATAAACGACATGCCCATCAGTGTCAAGTGCAAACTCCTATTGTATGCGGATAACAGTGCTCTGTTAGTGTCAGGTAAAGACCCATGAGATATAGCTAATGTAATAACACTGGAACTGAAGTCCTGCAACAAGTGGTTAGTAGGCACACACTATCGTTACACCTCAGGAAAATGGAAGCCATACTCTTTGGCACGAAACATAAACTGAGAAGGGTAAATGTGGCACGCAGAGAGTACGTAACCTTTATTCGGCACATGTACACACCCTCATTGAAAGGCTATCTCCCCAACCAGCGAACCAGTACTAAGGGTCGAATGATGGGGCCCCATCCCTCGATAAGTACCAAGGTTCAGCCAATGAGAAGGTGGGTCTGGCAATCGTGGAGGTGTTGTAGTCACCACCCACCTGTCTACCCTTGTCATTCCCATTCTAGAGCTGGTTGAGCACAGTTGTCCATTCTGTCTCAAGGCTGTGTCTTGGCCTTTAACTAACCATGTTGTACACATACATTCCCAACTGTATATAGTGTACATAAGTGTAAATACTTGCTATTGCTCTTGAAGGAAAATGTATTTCAAAGTTATTCAGCTGTGTTTGTTCTGCTCTTTGCTCCCCTTTACACCCAGGATAACAGGCCTTATTGTGCCTGGGTTGTAATATGGGGGCCTGTCTGGGAGCTGGAGGTGGACTTAGAGCAGGAGTTGAACCTAGGGTGAAGCCGAAGCAGGAACATTATATAGCTTGCTGTCTGTCATTGCGTCAGCTTTGCCAACACTCTACAAAACTTTGCGTGTCAGCCTTGTGTTTTATGGTCAACCTGCTATTGTGTGATTATTGACAGCTTGCTACTGACTTGTTCATTGTGCTCACTTTGCTATGGTGAATCTTGCTGTTGTGTGAATATTTTGCAGTTGGCTTTCCTATTGCGTATCAGCCTTGCTATTGTATGTGTGTATTCTGCATTTGGCTTTATGTGTCAGCCTTATCGTGTGAGTATTCTGCAGTCGTACTATGCATAGCTGAGCGTGTACTGCAAATAGTGTGTTAAGTTGGGGTATGCCGCCTAGACGACTCAGATGTCTAGTGTCTGAATACACTTTAGTAAACTTGCCAAAATTCTCTCCACAGCGTTATTGGCAAATTGCTCATTCCATTGGCATTGATTAGGAACACTCTCTCACAGCTGCACAGCTTCATACTCTTATAAGTATCAAACTTCGAGAAGAGATGGCACATCAAACTCCTCCCTCTACGGGAGCTAGGAATAAAACTCCGATGTTCTTGCAAGAAGAAAATGATACATTATCTGAGCAAAATCGTCAGTCTCATGCAACAGGGTTGTCTGAAGATGAATCTGCTGCGTTGGCACTTGAGTTGGCGAAAATCAATCTTGAGCAGACTAGGGAGCAAAGGGCATATGCCAGGGAAGAATTTGATAGGGAAAACGAAAGAGGGCAGTTTTCTCAAACTGTGAATGACTAAGTTGCAAAAAGCAGCACAGCTGGTTCCCCGCTTTAATGAGGCAGAACCTAAACAATTTCTCAAAATTTTCGAAAATCAGGCTCGAGCCTTGAGGTGGCCGGAACAGCACTGGGTGTCTTTGGTGCATACAGCTTTTCTTGGTAAGGCACAGGAATTTACATCAGTGTTAAATGACACTGATTTTTTTTGTAATTACCAAGTGGTGAACACCACAGTCTTTGGAGCATATCATTGTATTCCTGCTAAGTATAGGAAATCATTCAAGTTAGGCAGACGACAGCTTGGTCAATCGCTGGTGGACTTCGTTAGACAGCAGACCAAAGCTTTTATCACCTGGTATAAAGTCTGTGGGACCAGAGGTTAGTCTTTCTGCAGGACCGTGTCTTAACCACTGCTTTGGAGGCAGCCAGGTTGGCTGCCTCCAACTTCTTGTCCGAGCAGTCACATCTCTCTTTTCAACAGCCTGGCATGAGCAGAGATCGTGGTGAGCCACGCTACCCATGTTATGTTGTTGTCCCTTATTACTTTGATAATAAGGTTCTCACTACATGTTCTAGTGTGGGGGGTAGCTTTTACATAAAAGCCTTATATGTCTAGGCCGGGTAATACATACATGGTTGATCATCCTCTCTCTGAAATCCTTTCACCAGCTCTCTTCACAGGTTATTTAAACCACCTCTATAAAAAATATAACTGTATTCTAAATAGATATGTACAGAATATACAATTACAGCACTCACATATTCAAAACATAAGCCTGCACACCCCTTAGCTGTTCTCCTAGGACAGTCCACATGGTGCATCTCAACAATTTGCCATTCTCTCTTCTTGACTCTGGGCTAACCAGTGTTTTGACACACTTTAGTCACCCTGGGTATGGTGGCCACAACTTAAGTTATAAAAACTCACCCCTGGAGCACACATAATGCCCCAAAAAATAGAAAAAAGGACCCAGAGGTCCTACCAGCTTGAAGTCCACCAAGTGCCAGCCGGAAGGAGAACGTCTACGTCAGCCAACTAAGTCACCTGGTGAGCCACGCTACTCAACTTATGGCCAACCTGGTGAGCGACAAACCACTCAACATAGTGTATCTCGACAGCAGCACTCAGAGCGACACCAGTTACAACATCAGCAGGAACTAAGGTGAAGCCTATCATTTGTTTTCTGTGCAACCAAGCAGGCCACATCTGCCCAAACTGCCCAAATAAATCCAAACCATTAGGGAAAATTTATAATGTCTCTGGTAACATGACCCTGAAAGAAGTAGAGAAAGGTATGGCCTCTTATAATTGTCAGAGTCGTATTTCCCTTCAGGAAGACTCAAAGAAAACTGAAGTCAGAACCTTTAGGGATACAGGAGCATATTGCTCGCTTATAAGAGAGGGAGTACTTTCCCCTTCTGAACACACTTCATTAGAATCCTCTGTTCTACTAGAAGTGTTTGGAGAAACAATTTTCTCTGTCCCCTTGCATAAGATCTATATAGAATGCAGATATTACACTGGATATTTGACTCTAGGTGTCTCCGGGGGATTTCCTATGAAAGATATCATGTTATTACTGGGTAATAACATTACCACTTCTAGTGCATGTCCTGAACCCATAATGATTAATTCCTCTCCAATGTTGGCCATAACTCACGCAAAATCCCAAGGGTTATCTGGCGAGAATGCTGACCTATCCATGGACGACTCTGATCTCGGAATAGCCAATTTGTTTTACGAGGAAAACTGGCCAGAGCCTCATAAATTTAGTGAACAGACCCAGATCAAGCCTTCCTATTCCAGGGTTGCAGGAGTGCCAGATATCTCTCTTTTCATGCCCGAGGGACTGTCCTTCCGAGAGGAACAACAAAAAGACCCATCACTGAATTTCGCTTTTCAGGCAGCCATGAGTAAATCCTTTTCAGAACATCCGGTCAAATATAAACTTAAAAACGACTATTTGATCTGCAATGGCTGGTAAGGAGATAGTGTAGGCAACAGTCAGGCAGGTTAGTTGTTCCAACAAAGTTTAGACCTAAATACTGAATATAGCTCATAATACTTCATTAGGTGGTCACCTAGGAATTACTAAAACTTTATACAGAATCTCAAAGGAATTCTATTTGCCAAAATTAAGGTAGAATGTGAAGAATCATATCCGTTGTTGCCGAGAATGTCAGCAAGTAGGGAAACCTGGATATTCCATTAAACCTGCACCTCTCCAGCCTATACCTGCTGATGGTAGTGTAGGTCCACTACATAAGTCCAAGTCAGAAAATCAATACTTATTTACCATTATGGATAGAGTAACTAGATACCCAGAAGCAATTCCCATGTGCAGTATTAATACTAAAGCCATTCTGAAAGCTTTAAGAAAATTCATCTCTTGTTTTGGCATTCCTAAATCTATTTGAAGTGATCAAGGTACTAACTTCACTGCCAAAGCATTTAGGGAAGCATTAACTAGGTTAGGGATAATTCACAACTTATCCACTGCCTATCATCCTCAGTCCCAAGGCGCCTTGGAAAGATTCCATCAGACGTTAAAAACCATGATGAGAACTTTTTGTATGCATTTTCCTACAGACTGGGATGAATCACTACCTTTGTTGCTGTTTTCAATAAGGGAAACTGTGCAGGAGTCTACCGCGTATAGTCCGTTGAGCTCATCTTTGGGCACAATGTACGAGGTCCTCTTCGGGTGCTCAAAGAAGGATGGATGGGAGAAGACGTTAGCTCAACACTCTACAACCCTTCTTCAAGGTTGCAGGTGGCACGTCAGTTAGCCAAGGCTAACTTAAAGGCAGCTCAAAACAAGATGAAACAGAGGTATGACAGAAATGCACAATTCCGCTCCTTCGATCCAGGAGACAAGGTGTTGGTATAGAAACCTATATCTGCCCACACCTTGAAAGCTAGATTTACGGGACCTATGCAAATTGTAAGTAAATTATCTGATGTAAATTATGTGGTGACTACCCTGGACAAGACCTCAAAAACTAAAACTTACCACATTAATCAAATTAAAGCTTTTAATACACCAGATAAATTCCCAGTAATGACTCTGTCCTCTGCCTCTGAGGATGACTCTGACATTTTGCACTCCATTTCTGAAATTAATGTCAAGCTTCCAAACTCTGTCCTCAAGGACGCTAGCCCTTTAATGGCGGGGGCTATCTAACATTCAAGTAGCAAGTAACATTTTGACGGCTTTGAGGGGACCTGAGCTAGAGTTCGTCACGGCCACGCTAGCTGGAGATTCGTCTGTAAAAGCATGCATTTGTGGTCACAGTGGTGCCTATGCTAACCTTCCTATGGTGTAGAAATATACCTAGTTGGACGAATCTTATTGTGGCTAGCTGGTCCAGTGGCTAACGCGACGGTCTGGAGTTTTGAGACAATGTGATCGCGGGTTCTATCCCCGCCCGTGGTATGATTTGTTTGCAATCGTGTCATTACGATTTCGTGAATCATACCCTGATATTTTTCGGATGTGCCGAAAAAATGTACATTAGGTCATCATGACGTAGATGTGGGAAACTCTAAACCTATTAAACTCTCCCCTACAGAGCTAATCCTGAAAAACAGAGGCTACTTCAGCAGGAGGTAGAATTTCTGTTAGAGCATGGGTTAGTGGAGGAATCATCTAGTCCATGGGCTTCACCGTGCATCCTTGTTAAAAAAAAGCTGATGGAGGTTTTCGTATGTGTACAGACTACCTTAAGGTGAACGAGGTCACAATCACAGATGCTTACCCTCTTCCTCGTCTGGATGACGTAATCGACTTTGTGGGTAAGGCTACTTTTGTGTCCAAGTTAGATCTCCTTAAAGGTTACTATCAGGTACCTTTGACGGATAAGGCGAAGGAAATCTCTGCCTTCGTAATTCCAGGTCATTATCAATATACAGTTAATCCCTTCAGAACGAAAAATTCTCCTTCTTCATTCCAGAAACTTATCCATCAGGCTATTAAAGGACTTGAAAGCACGGCAGCTTACCTAGATGACATCATGGTGGTGTCTGATACTTGGGATCAACACCTGTTTAGGCTTAAGGCTCTCTTTGAGACCTTCCAGAGATTCCACTTAACTGTTAATTTATCTAAGTCTTCCTTTGACCAGGCTACTGCAAATTTTCTCGGCCATGAAAAGGGTAGTGGCAAAGTTGCCCCTAAATTTGCTAACATTCTTTATATTAAAGATTATCAAGTTCCTCATGATAGGAAATCTCTTCAATGTTTCTTAGGCATGATAGGATTTTACAGAAGGTTCTGTAAAAAAAATTCAGATATTGTAGCCCCTCTTATCAGTCACAAAGTTCCCTTTAATTGGACCCCAGAATGTCAAAATGCTTTTCGAAAGCAAAAAGATTGTGTACTGCACCCATTCTTTTGTCTCCAGACTTCTGCAAATATTTCTCATTACAGGTTGATGCTTGTGAGTCTGGGGTTAAGGCGGTACTGTTGCAAGCAGGGGACGATGGGTTGCAGCCTGTAGCCTACTTCTTAGCCAAGTACCAGCCGCACCAGAGGGCCTACTCTAGCACTGAAAAAGAAGCCCTCGTGCTGGTACTGGCCTTGGAGCACTTCGATGTTTACGTGGGCCAGACTTCACAGTTGGTCACCGTTTATAGTGACCACAACCCTCTGGTGTATCTCCTAGCCATGAAAAACCACAATACGAGGCTCATGAGGTGGAGTCTACGACTGCAGCCCTATTCTCTCAGAATAATACACATAAGGCAAAGAAAATAAGCTGGCTGACTCATTGTCACAAATCTAGATTTTACATGTATTAGGTTAGGATGTGTTAGGGACCTGTGGTAACCGGTTTCAAGCTCCTTTTCCCCTTTTATATATAATATTTGTGTTCTTTTTTTTTTTAGTGAGGGGATGTCCTGCTTCCGTCTGCAGTTATCTTGGACCTACGTTAGCCCTACTGTCTGCTGTCTCGCTCTGAGTTTAGAGTTTGGCTTTATGTCATGAGTAAAGTTGAGCTCTACCTACGAGTTGGGTGGTTGAGAGGAAAGGCAGTCCCATGATATTGTGCCATGGTGGCACGGTTACCAATGGGAGGTGGGAGCCTATTCCTGAGCCCTCTCGGGGTGGGGGTATGGCATGCAAAGAGTACGTAACTTATATTCGGCGCATGTACACACCCTCATTGAAAGGCTATCTCCCCAACCAGCGAACCAGTACTAAGGGTCGAATGATGGGGCCCCATCCTTCGATCAGTACCAAGGTTCAGTCAATGAGAAGGTGGGTCTGGCAATTGTGGAGGTGTTGTAGTCACCACCCACCTGTCCACCCTTGTCATTCCCATTCTAGAGCTGGTTGAGCACGGTTGTCCATTCTGTCTCCAGGCTGTGTCTTGGCCTTTAACTAACCGTGTTGTACACATACGTTTCCAACTGTATATAGTGTACATAAGTGTAAATACTTGCTATCGCTCTTGGTGAAGGAAAATATATTTCAAAGTCATTAAGCTGTGTTTGTTCTGCTCCTTGCTCCCCTTTACACCCAGGATAACAGGCCTTATTGTGCCTGGGTTGTAACAGTAAATAATTTTAATGTCCGGTGTTATGCGGAACCCATCACTTCAGTTTCCTCAGTAAAATATCTGGGAATTCCCTCTGACCCATGTATGTCAGGGGAACTGATAGGAAACAGTGTAGTAAAGAAAGCTAATGCCAGACTGAAGTTCCTGTACAGACAAGCACAATGAGGCTCGCAGGACCCTATGTCTAGCCCTTATAGAGTGTCATATGGACTACGCTTGCTCCTCATGGTACTCTGCTTTGACAAAAAAAAAAAACTGAAATATAAACTGCAAATCAACCAGAACAAAATGGTAAGATTCATCCTGGACCTGGGTCCAAGAGAACTTGTAGGCCAGGATGAATTACAACAATTGGATATGCAAAATGTTGAAGACTGAATAAAACAACCGAAGTTAAATCAAGTTTATAAAATTGCTCGCAGTGTCCAGAATATTTTGCTGCTAATTTTGTCAAGGCTGAGAACCAAAGCAATCATAGTACTAGGAGGAGAGAACACAAGTTTGTAGTAGCCACAGTCAGTGGCCAGGCTTCAAACACCTTGTATTGTACAGCAGTAAAGTAATGGAACAGACTGCCTGCACATGTCAAAGCCAGTCATAGCATGAACCAGTTCAAGAAGAGAGACAAAAGGTGTCTGATGAATGTACCGACAGAAAGGGAGAAGAATGATTTTTTTAGCTAAGACACATGTAAATGTAAATAACTCATTTTACCTTATTTCTAGAATATCTCCTTTATATTTTAATAATAATATATTATCTCCTTTCTAGTGTAATAATAATATATTATCTCCTTTCTAGTATAATAGTAAGGTATTAAAAGAGCCCGAATGGAAATAAGTCACTGACTTTTTGTGTTATCGCAGGTTTTCTACACACATGCTGCTATGTATAATAATCTATGTAACTGTAATTGTGTATACCTGAATAAACTTACTTAATGATAACTCTAGGCCTTTCGTGATGAAATCAACACCATCAGGAGCTTGCAATGTTGCAGGAGGAGGTCCAAGCAAATACGATCACAGGAAGCGCCTTTGTGCTCCCTGTGATCGTATTTACTTCTCCACTACCACTACTACCAGCGTTACCACTATTATTACTACTACCAGCATTACCACTACTACTGCCAGCATTACCACTACCACTACTACTGCCAGCATTACCACTACCACTACTACCAGCATTACCACTACCACTACTACTACTACCAGCATTACCACTACTACTACCAGCATTACCACTACTACTACCAGCATTACCACTACCACTATTACTACTACCAGCATTACCACTACTACTACCAGCATTACCACTACCATATTACTACTACCAGCATTGCCACTACTACTACTACCAGCATTACCACCACTACTACTACTACTACTACCAGCATTACCACTACCACTATTACTACTACTACCAATATTACCACTACTACCAGCATTACCACTACTACTGCCAGCATTACCACTACTACCAGCATTACCACTACCACTATTACTACTACCAGCATTACCACTACTACTACCAGCATTACCACTACCACTACTACTAGTACCAGCATTGCCACTACTACTACTACCAGCATTACCACTACTACTACTACCAGCATTACCACTACTACTACTACCAGCATTACCACTACCACTATTACTACTACTACCAATATTACCACTACTACTACTACCAGCATTACCATTACCCATATTTTTTCTTCCTTCTCTCTTTCTCTCGTCCTCCTCGTCTACATATACTGGCTCACTCATTCTCTTCTGTCAGCGTGACATGTCAATGGTCCAAGTCGGACCGAAATGTCATAATTTTTTTATAAGCGGGTTATTTGTGTATTGTTCCGGTCACTGTATTGTCCTTTTTTTATTCTTCATAATAAAACTGCCTGTATGCTATCTCTAATAACCGCTATCTTGTTTAATAAATTTCTTTAAACTAAAACTTTCCCCAACATACTTAAGTTAGCTCGTGTTACTCAAGTCCATAAAGTAGGATAACCCACTGAAATCTACAATTATAGATCAATATCTAACTTGTCACTGTCTAAAATCTTTGAAAAAAATACTGTATAAGCGAATTAATGCCTTCATTACTAAGGAGAATATTCGTAACCCCAGTTCAGCTCCAGGTCAGGATAAAAGTACTAATGATGCTATCATTAAGGTGATAGACTCTAGTCATCTCTAGAAAATAATGAGTATCGAACTGGCCTCTTCATTAAACTAAGAAAATCATTTAACAGTGTGAGCTACAACACCTTGCAGCTGACACTAGAGTATGATGGTATCAGAGAGCATGTTCTCCCTTACCGACAAGGTCAACCTATAACAATCACTGATACTATCTCATCAACATAAACTACCAAATGAATCACAAAAACTTAAATCAGTCCTACTTGCAGATGACACATTTGTAATATCTAATTCATATCTTGTCCTCAATAACACACTGAACGAGGACCTCTTTTAAAGATTTCTACCTGAATGGCAACCAAAAAACTTAGTCTTAATACTGACAAGACTTTCATGTTGTCTGATGACTAAATTTAAAAAAAAACAAAAAACAATTTCAAGTTAAAAATAAATAATTCACACATAAAAAGGCAAGAGAAGGTGAAACTTGTGAGGTATATACCTAGTGCAACCTGAAGTTCAATACTCCTACGGTGGTCCGGTGGCCTGGTGGCTAAAGCTCCCGCTTCACACACGGAGGGCCCGGGTTCGATTCCCGACGGGTGGAAACATTTCGACGCGTTTCCTTACACCTGTTGTCCTGTTCACCTAGCAGCAAATAGGTACCTGGGTGTTAGTCGACTGGTGTGGGTCGCATCCTGGGGGACAAGATTAAGGACCCCAATGGAAATAAGTTAGACAGTCCTCGATGACGCACTGACTTTCTTGGGTTATCCTGGGTGGCTAACCCTCCGGGGTTAAAAATCCGAACGAAATCTTATCTTATCTTAAGACAATTTCCAAAACTGTGGCGTCCTATCAGACTTACTCTACTTCATTCCCCAAACTTTAATAACTCTGTAATACTTTCTAATATGTTGAATTAGACACATGTGCAACTCTTGGGTATCTTTATTGAGGAAACGTTTCGCCACACAGTGTGTGGCGAAACGTTTCCTCAATAAAGATACCCAAGAGTTGCACATGTGTCTAATTCAACAACGGTTCTCTGAACCATTCATCTACACTTTCTAATATACCCTGACCTCACTATGTTTGTGCTTGGTGATCTACTACAGCACATAACCCAAAACCCATTGTTTCCTAAAAGAAACTGGTAGAATAATCACCCATTCGGGTTCCTGGCAACACCCATCCCTAGTATTCAAGTCTCAACTTAATGACCACAAAAGACATCCACACTTACTACTATGTTATTATATATATATATATATATATATATATATATATATATATATATATATATATAATATATATATATATATATATATATATATATATATATATATATAATATATAATATATATATATATATATATAATATATATATATAATATATATATATATATTATATATATATATATATATATATATATATATATATATATATATATATATATATATATATATATATATATATATATATATATATATATATATATATATATATATATATAAAGACACTTAGAACGAACTTCAACTCAGCGCTCAGACTTCTTGGAGAGCTGCAACACAGCACAGACACATTACAAGTAATATGTAGCTCAATTATACAGAACTTCTTCAACTCAATCTGTACAGAAACTCTATTCAAATAAAGGGAACCTTCAGCCACCTGCTCTAAAAATACTCAAAAAGAAAACACCTAAATCTAACTTAAACAATTAACATTTAAGCCAGCAGTGAGAAACCCAGATTCCTGATTCTACTTGGAGAGGCAGAGGCCAGCAACCACACACAAGAAGTAACATCCACGTAGTTACCATAACCACGTCTTCCATCAGAGATCTCATCAGGAAGAAAGATCGTCATGACAAACCCAGAAGAGAACCAGAACACAAACCGATGCGAGGGACCTTGTCATACTTGCCCGAGACCATAGATGTCCATTTAACCGGGACAACACAAACAATGTTTGTATTTTGTAAGGAGCTAAAGAGGACCATCTCATTCACTAGAACAAAGAATTAATACAACAAGGACTAATTCAGTACTGACAGACGCCAATGTACTGAAGCATCATTATTTGATGATGCCAACACTACTGAATAAAGAGTTAGCAAGTATATCATCTCGACTCTCCTTGTACATATGATACTACTCCACACTGATTCCTTACTGTCACGTAAGACGGCTATTAGATGACCTGATCCCTTCACCTGTTCTTCACCAGTCACCTGCTGTCTGCACTATTTACACTGTGTTCTATCATTCTCTTATATCATTTGGGGTTACCTAGAGGTTATTCCGGGGATCAACGCCCCCGCGGCCCGGTCCATGACCAGGCCTCTCGGTGGATCAGGGCCTGATCAACCAGGCTGTTACTGCTGGCCGCACGCAGTCCAACGTACGAGCCACAGCCCGGTTGATCCGGCACTGACTTTAGGTATCTGTCCAGCTCTCTCTTGAAGGCAACAGGGGTTTATTGATAATTCCCATAATGCTTGATGGGAGGCTGTTGAACAGTCTTGGGCCCCGGACACTTATGGTGTTTTCCCTTAGTGTACCAATGGCGCCCCTACTTTTAATTGGGGACATTTTGCATCGCCTGCCCAGTCTTTTGCTTTCGTAGGGAGTGATATCTGTGTGCAGATTTGGGACCATTCCTTCCAGGATTTTCCAAGTGTAGATTATGATATATCTCTCCCTCCTGCATTCCAACGAGTACAAGTCAAGTGCTTCCAAGCGTTCCCAGTAGTTAAGGTGCTTGACAGAAATTATACGTGCAGTAAAGAATCTCTGTACACTCTCTAGATCTGCAATGTCACCCGTTTTGAATGGAGATGTTAATGTACAGCAATATTCCAGCCTAGAGAGAACAAGTGATTTGAAAAGGATCATCATTGGCTTGGCATCTCTCGTTTTGAACGTTCTCATTATCCATCCTATCATTTTCCCTGCACTTGTGATCGTTGCACTGTTGTGATCCTTGAAAGTGAGATCCTCAGACATTACTACTCCCAGGTCCCTTACATTATTTTTCCGCTCTATTGTATGGCCGGAGTCTGTAGTATACTCTGTTCTAGTTATTATCTCCTCCAGTTTTCCATAACGGAGTAGTTGGAATTTGTCCTCATTGAACATCATATTGTTTACCGTTGCCCACTGGAAAACTTTGTTTATATCTTCTTGGAGGTTAACCGCGTCCTCAGCAGATGACAGCCTCATGCAGATCCTAGTATCATCCGCAAAGGATGATACGGTGCTGTGGTGTATATCTCTGTTTATGTCTGATATGAGGATGAGGAATAAGATGGGGTGCGTACTGTGCCTTGTGGAACAGAGCTCTTCACTATGGCAGCCTCCGATTTAACTCTGTTGACCACTACTCTTTGTGTTCGATTTGTTAGGAAGTTGAAGATCCATCTTCCCACTTTCCCAGTTATTCCTTTAGCACGTATTTTATGGGATATTACGCCATTATCGCATTTGTCAAATGCTTTTGCAAAGTCTGTGTATATTACATCTGCATTCTGATTTTCTTCCAGTGCATCCAAGGCCATATCATAGTAATCCAGTAGTTGTGAGAGGCAGAGCGACCTGCCCTGAACCCATGTTGCCCTGCATTGTGCAGATTTTGGGAATCCAGGTGATTTGCAATCCTGCTTCTTAGCACTCTTTCAAAGATTTTTATGTTGAGGGACGACTAAAACTTATTCATTGTGTTCCTTTATCCACATTGTCGGAATTGTTATACCTTCCACCATCATGCATATACTTACGTAACTCCTAACACACACACACACACACACACCCACGCGCACACACACACGCGCACACACACACGCGCACACACACACACACACACGCACACACACACGCACACACACACACACACACACACACACACACACACACACACACACACATACACACACACACACACACGCACACACGCACACACGCACACACACACACACACACACACACACACACACACACACACACACACACACACACACACATGATCATTAAGACTTCAACCACTACAAAGGTCCGACACTCGTGTCGTTGTAGAGAACAATGCGAGTTGTTCGCTTCTCTAATCCTCAGCTTAATAAAAATATTTACCAAAAAGTGCTTTAAGGCAAACAAAAAAATTAGGTGTATTAAGTGTGACAAGTTTTCTGTACGCACCTCATTAGTGGCGTTTACGTGTGAGTATGACGGTGGGGATGGCAGCCGGGGCGGGGATGGCAGCCGGGGCGGGGATGGCAGCCGGGGTGGGGATGGCAGCCGGGGTGGGGATGGCAGCCGGGGCGGGGATGGCATCCGGGGTGGGGATGGCAGCCGGGGCGGGGATGGCAGCCAGGCTAGGACAAAGGGTGGCAAGGGTGGAACAGGGAACTGTTTGACAGTGGCGAGGAACAGGGATGGACAGGGTGTGACAGAGGACAGCGAACGGTGGTGGCCATTGTATATATCCTATCGTACGCACGCGAGCACACATGCACACGCACACACGCGCGCGCGCACACACATACACACCAAGTGCAAAGTCAAGAAGCTTGGGGAAAGGCAAAGAAGACCGCAGACGGAGTGCTGCCTAGGGGGCCAACGGCTGCAAAAGTCACTCAAGCAAAGGGATCTCAGGGTGAGCATCATACCAAGCACATCTCCTGAGGCGCATATCAACCAAATAACTGCTGCAGAATATGGGAGCCTGGCAAACCTAAGAACAGCGTTTCGACATCTAAATACGGAGTCATTTACGACACTACACCGTGTACGTCAGGCTCATATTGAAGTATGCAGCACCAGTATGGAACCCACACCTGGTCAAGTACGTCAAGAAACTAGAGAAAGTAAAAAGGTTTGCAACAAGACTAGTCCCGGAGCTAAGGGGTATTTCCTACGAGGAGAAGTTAAGGGAAATCAACCTGATGACACAGCTCCTAACAAGGTGGGAGCTGGGACATGAATCCCCACACCAGCCTCCTGTCTAGGTGGGCGGAAAGAAACAAGTCCCTAACACACAAGTGACAAGGAGGTGCAGGGATAGAGTCCCCATACTTAGCTCCTCACACGGAGTATGAGGGAAATAACCCCTCCACCACACCTTGACAGGTCATAATAAAACTATGTGATGCTCAAAATGCTCCCCTGCAGAACCCAATTCTCCAGAGACAACTGCCTCAAGTAGCATAAGCCAACTCTCGCACTGAATACCTGCTAGTCAAAAACTGTTGGAGAAATCAGAAGAGATGACCGTACATTCTAGAGTCTGGAAAGCTCCACGTTGTGTAACAGGTATTATTCTTATTGAAGACCAACAAAGTACGAAGGTATCAAGCGAAATCCTCCTGGATGTCACCAGGAAACGGAACCAAGGGATCAGTCGTCCACCGGAGCTTGAGGAAGCAAAACTGCACCGAAGTGATGCAGCCTTTCGTCTCCAAGCACCACATAAGACGAACATTTACATCCTATCCAACAACTTGCAGATACAGCTTGTCACAAAGGTCGGACAGCAGTATACAGCTTCCCTGAAATCCCGGTCTGGCTCGGTAACACCAGAACCACCGACTGCCGCTAGCTGTGGGGAAGCACAAATACCATTAAATATTTCCAATAAAAAAGTGCTGCATTATTTCCTAATGGACTCCATCCTTCCTCAGGGCCATGAAGGGTTACGTTGACCAGGCAGACTCCAGTTCCCACCACACACAACAAACAGATCACAAGGATCTCCATTGTCTTTCACAATAGACAGAGATCGTCTCCCGAAGTCTCCGGGCATGGAATTCTGGACTGTTGCCCGAGATGCCCGAGACAGAAACCTTTAGCAAAGGTGTTGGCCACCAAACGTTTTTTACTCCTATTCCATTTCCGACCTGGAGAAGTGCTGGGGTTTGGTTGGTAGCGTTCTCAGCTCGCACACTGAGGGACCGGGATCGCACTCCGGAACGAGTAAAACGTTGAGCATATTTCCTAGCACCTGCTGCTCCTGTTCACCTTGAGGCAAATAGGTACCTGGCTGTTGGCCGACTGTTGTGGGTCGCATCCTGGGGGATGAAGATTAAGGGACCCCAATGAAAATAAGACAGTCCACGATGACACACTGACTTCTAAAATCCGAATAAAATCTTATTTTAGCACCCTCCATGTAATGGACCTCAGACGTAGTACATCGAGGGCACTGAGGAGGAGGATGTCGAGAAGACATCAAGTAAAAGAGGAGAAACTAGAAAATAACTGAAGAAAAAGTTAGGGGGAGGTGAGGACTCACCTTGAAAGGACACAGCTTTGCGTGATCTTGGTGGTGTGAGAGAGAAGTCGGCGCTGTGAGTGCTCAAGCTGATGTCGGAGTCGTGTGAGAAGCTGGAGTTGGTCTTACCTGCAGGGAGAGACAAGAGTTAGTTGGTCTATGCCTGCAGGGGAGAGAAAAATTAGCTGGTCTTGCCTGCAGGGAGAGACAATTAGTTAGTTGGTCTTGCCTACAGGGAGAGACCAGTTAGTTGGTCTTGCCTGCAGGAAGAGACAGGAATTAGCTGATCTTGCCTGCAGGCGTTGAATTGATCTTGCCGGTAGGGATATATTTGGTCTTGTCTATAGAGAGAACTCCTCTTGACCGCAAAAAGGGAGAGAAGGGATGGGGCATGTTTGTCTTGTCTACAGAGAGAGTATAGGTTAAAACTGAGAAAAGTGTTACATGCGAATCCTTGGATGAAGGCAACACAATAGTCAAGGTGCAAAGAAACTAATATTCACTGTATAGTGAATGTAAGTCCAGTACTGACCTACACTTCCTACACTGCTAAGTCCAGTACTGACCCACACTTCCTACACTGCTAAGTCCAGTACTGACCTACACTTCCTACACTGCTAAGTCCAGTACTGACCTACACTTCCTACACTGCTAAGTCCACTACTGACCTACACTTCCTACACTGCTAAGTCCAGTACTGACCTACACTTCCTACACTGCTAAGTCCAGTACTGACCTACACTTCCTACACTGTTAAGTCCAGTACTGACCTACACTTCCTACACTGCTAAGTCCAGTACTGTCCTACACTTCTTACACTGCTAAGTCCAGTACTGACCTACACTTCCTACACTGCTAAGTCCAGTACTGACCAACACTTCCTACACTGCTAAGTCCAGTACTGACCTACACTTCCTACACTGCTAAGTCCAGTACTGACCCACACTTCCTACACTGCTAAGTCC
Source organism: Cherax quadricarinatus (assembly GCF_026875155.1). Classification (NCBI taxonomy): domain Eukaryota; kingdom Metazoa; phylum Arthropoda; class Malacostraca; order Decapoda; family Parastacidae; genus Cherax; species Cherax quadricarinatus. The sequence continues at coordinate 10,930,173 of NC_069425.1, read as the reverse complement.
AGTACTGACCTACACTTCCTACACTGCTAAGTCCAGTACTGACCTATACTTCCTACACTGCTAAGTCCAGTACTGACCTACACTTCCTACACTGCTAAGTCCAGTACTGACCTACACTTCCTACACTGCTAAGTCCAGTACTGACCCACACTTCCTACACTGCTAAGTCCAGTACTGACCTACACTTCCTACACTGCTAAGTCCAGTACTGACCTACACTTCCTACAGACTGCTAAGTCCAGTACTGACCCATACTTCCTACACTGCTAAGTCCAGTACTGACCCACACTTCCTACACTGCTAAGTCCAGTACTGACCTACACTTCCTAACCTGCTAAGTCCAGTACTGACCTACACTTCGTACACTGCTAAGTCCAGTACTGACCCACACTTCCTACACTGCTAAGTCCAGTACTGACGTACACTTCCTACACTGCTAAGTCCAGTACTGACGTACACTTCCTACACTGCTAAGTCCAGTACTGACCTACACTTCCTACACTGCTAAGTCCAGTACTGACCTACACTTCCTACACTGCTAAGTCCAGTACTGACCCACACTTCCTACACTGCTAAGTCCAGTACTGACCTACACTTCTTACACTGCTAAGTCCAGTACTGACCTACACTTCCTACACTGCTAAGTCCAGTACTGACCTACACTTCTTACACTGCTAAGTCCAGTACTGACCTACACTTCCTACACTGCTAAGTCCAGTACTGACCCACACTTCCTACACTGCTAAGTCCAGTACTGACCTACACTTCCTACACTGCTAAGTCCAGTACTGACCCACACTTCCTACACTGCTAAGTCCAGTACTGACCTACACTTCCTACACTGCTAAGTCCAGTACTGACCCACACTTCCTACACTGCTAAGTCCAGTACTGACCTACACTTCCTACACTGCTAAGTCCAGTACTGACCCACACTTCCTACACTGCTAAGTCCAGTACTGACCTACACTTCCTACACTGCTAAGTCCAGTACTGACCTACACTTCGTACCTGCTAAGTCCAGTACTGACCTACACTTCCTACACTGCTAGTCCAGTACTGACCTACACTTCCTACACTGCTAAGTCCATACTGACCTACACTTCCCTACACTGCTAAGTCCAGTACTGACCTACACTTCGTACACTGCTAAGTCCAGTACTGACCTACACTTCCTACACTCTAAGTCCAGTACTGACCTACACTTCGTACACGCTAAGTCCAGTACTGACCTACACTTCCTACACTGCTAAGTCCAGTACTGACCACCTTCCTACACTGCTAAGTCCAGTACGACTAACTTCGTACACTGCCTAAGTCCAGTACGACCTACACTTCCTACACTGCTAAAGTCCAGTACTGACCTACACTTCCTACACTGCTAAGTCCAGTACTGACCTACACTTCCTACACTGCTAAGTCCAGTACTGACCTACACTTCCTACACTGCTAAGTCCAGTACTGACCTACACTTCGTACACTGCTAAGTCCAGTACTGACCTACACTTCCTACACTGCTAAGTCCAGTACTGACCTACACTTCCTACACTGCTAAGTCCAGTACTGACCTACACTTCCTACACTGCTAAGTCCAGTACTGACCTACACTTCGTACACTGCTAAGTCCAGTACTGACCTATACTTCCTACACTGCTAAGTGCAGTACTGACCTACACTTCCTACACTGCTAAGTCCAGTACTGACCTACACTTCCTACACTGCTAAGTCCAGTACTGACCTACACTTCCTACACTGCTAAGTCCAGTACTGACCTACACTTCCTACACTGCTAAGTGCCAGTACTGACCTACACTTCGTACACTGCTAAGTCCAGTACTGACCTACACTTCCTACACTGCTAAGTCCAGTACTGACCTACACTTCCTACACTGCTAAGTCCAGTACTGACCCACACTTCCTACACTGCTAAGTCCAGTACTGACCTACACTTCCTACACTGCTAAGTCCAGTACTGACCTACACTTCGTACACTGCTAAGTCCAGTACTGACCTACACTTCCTACACTGCTAAGTCCAGTACTGACCTACACTTCCTACACTGCTAAGTCCAGTACTGACCACACTTCGTACACTGCTAAGTCCAGTACTGACCTACACTTCCTACACTGCTAAGTCAGTACTGACCTACACTTCGTACACATGCTAAGTCCAGTACTGACCTACACTTCGTACACTGCTAAGTCCAGTACTGACCTACACTTCGTACACTGCTAAGTCCAGTACTGACCTACACTTCCTACACTGCAAGTCCAGTACTGACCTACACTTCCTACACTGCTAAGTCCAGTACTGACCTACACTTCGTACACTGCTAAGTCCAGTACTGACCTACACTTCGTACACTGCTAAGTCCAGTACTGACCTACACTTCGTACACTGCTAAGTCCAGTACTGACCTACACTTCCTACACTGCTAAGTCCAGTACTGACCCACACTTCCTACACTGCTAAGTCCAGTACTGACCCACACTTCCTACACTGCTAAGTCCAGTACTGACCTACACTTCCTACACTGCTAAGTCCAGTACTGACCAACACTTCCTACACTGCTAAGTCCAGTACTGACCTACACTTCCTACACTGCTAAGTCCAGTACTGACCCACACTTCCTACACTGCTAAGTCCAGTACTGACCCACACTTCCTACACTGCTAAGTCCAGTACTGACCCACACTTCCTACACTGCTAAGTCCCAGTACTGACCCACTACTTCCTACACTGCTAAGTCCAGTACTGACCTACACTTCCTACACAGCTAAGTCCAGTACTGACCTACACTTCCTACACTGCTAAGTCCAGTACTGACCTACACTTCCTACACTGCTAAGTCCAGTACTGACCTACACTTCCTACACTGCTAAGTCCAGTACTGACCTATACTTCCTACACTGCTAAGTCCAGTACTGACCCACACTTCCTACACTGCTAAGTCCAGTACTGACCTACACTTCCTACACTGCTAAGTCCAGTACTGACCTATACTTCCTACACTGCTAAGTCCAGTACTGACCTACACTTCCTACACTGACTAGTAACGCCACAGTTTTAACTATCGTTAATAACTTGTAATGCAACTAACGTTGTATTACATTACTCAATGACTAATGCTTTAGCTAATGCTTAATCTATCATCAGAATATATTACAATAAAAGTAAGGCATGGTTTAAAACAAAATGCCTGCTATTCACCACACCTTTTCTTTTCAATCTCTATTAAAAAAAATTATTTGGGGAGTCTTGCCAGTTTTTTCCAACTAAAACTCTGAAATCAATAACAAAACTTGCAAAATTTGGAAACAAAAATTTTGTAAAGCCCGTTTTAAACGAAACTTTTGGGAAAAGAAACTTTTGGATCAAAAAAAGAAAAAAAAATCAACCAAACATTTAAATTTTCTGATTAAGGGAGGAGTGGATAGAAAAAATTTCTTAAAAAATTTTGAACTTTTTTAAAAAGAAAATTTATTCTTCTTAAAACGGGTTGTTTAACCCCCCTCGCCCGGAACGGGGGGGGTTTTTTACCCGGTGAAGGTTTTTTCCTTTCTGTGTTTTTCAAACTTTCATCACTCTACTTCCTCCCGTTGAAAAAAAAAGTCCTTTTCTAAAACTTTTTTTTTTGACTGCCGATTGGAATCTTGATATTTGTTTGGTCAAAATTTTTTTTTAACTTTTTTCAAAATTTGCCCCCTGACCCCCCTCCCCCCCCCCCCCCCCCCACAAAAAAAAAGATCGAAGAGCAACTCAAATTCCTATAATAATTTAATTGGAAAAATTTAAATTTAATTAAGAATAGGAAATGGATTGTGTAAAGGGGGGAGTAGCGTTATTGAGGCTAGCACCGGGTCCCATGCGGGAAAGCTTACTGCACCCCCTTAGACCGTACCTATGCGGGAATTATTTCACCCCTCTACAGCCGGTCCCATGCAGGAAGCCTACGCATCCCTAGCCCCCGGTCCTCAGCGGGAAGCCTTGCCCCCTCTAGCACCCGGACCATGAGGAAGCCTACTGCAGTCCTCTAGCACCCTGGTACCTCAGCGGGAAGCTTACTGCAGCCCTCTACGCCGGTATATGCGGGAAGTACTGAGCCCTAGCAGCCTGGTACCTCTGCGGAAGCCTACTGCAGCCCCTAGCACCCCTGGACCTCATGCAGGAACCCTACTGCGCCTCTAGCAGCCGGTCCCTTGCGGGAAACTTACTGCAGCCTCGCACCCGGGGTCCCTCATCGGGAAGCTTACTGCAGTCCTCTAGCACCCGGGCCCTCCAGGAAGTTACTGCAGCCCTCTAGCACCCGGGTACCCATGCGGAAGCAAACTGCAGCCCTCTAGCACCGTACCTCATCAGGAAGTTTTCGGCAGCCCTCTAGACCCTGGCCCTCATGCGGGAAAGCTTATGCAGCCCTCTAGCACCTGGTTCCTCTGCGGAAAGCCTACTGCGCCTTACACCGGTACCTCAGCGGGAAGCTTACTGCACCCCTCGCAGCCGGTCCCCTTTCAGGCAGGAGTTTACTGCAGCCCTTGCGCCTGGTCCCTCATCAAAAGCCTACTGCAGTCCTCTAGCACCCTGACCTCTGCAGGAAGCTTACTGCAGCCTCTAGCACCCGGTCCCCCATGCAGGAGCTTATTGCAGTCCTCTAGAGCCTGGCCTCAGCAGGAAGCCTACTGCGCCCTCTAGCAGCCTGGTACCTCATGCAGGAAGCCTACTGCACCCTCTGCACCCTGGTACCTCATGCGGGAAGCTTTACTGCACCCCCTTAGCACCGGCCCTCATGCGGGAAGCTTACTGCAGTCCTCTACACCCCTGGAACGGGAAGCTTCTGCAGCCCTCTAGCACCTGGTCCCCCTCTTTGCAGGAGCTTATGCACCCCTCAGCACCTGGGCCCTCATGAGGAAGCTTATGCAGTCCTCTCACCCTGGTCCCCTCATGCAGGAAGTTTCGGCACCCTTCAGTGGACCTCTGCGGGAGCTTACGCGCCCCTGCGCCTGGTACCTATCAGGAAGCTTACTGAGCCTCTAGCACCCTGGTACCTCATGAGGGCCTACGCAGCCCCAGCCCCGGGTACCTCATGAAAGGAAAGCTACTGCGCCCCTCAGGCCCTGGTACCTCATGCAGGAAGTACTGCAGTTCAGCACCCTTTGGTCCCCTCTGCGGAAGCCACCCGTCCCTACACCCTGGGACCTCATGCGGGAAGCTTATGCACCCCTTTACACCTGGTCCTCATGCGGGAAGCCTACTGCAGTCCCAAAGCCGGTCCTCGCGGAAGCCACTCAGCCCCCTCTAGCCCCGGGGGTACCTCATGCAGAAGTTTTCCCCGCCCTCGCACCTGGTACCTCAGCGGGAAGTTACTGCAGCCCCTAGCAGCCGGGGTTTCATGCAGAACTTACTGCAGCCCTTTAGCGCCTGGTCCTCAGGGGGAAGCCTACGCAGTCCTCTGGGCCCTGTTCCCATGCAAAAAGCCTAGAGTCCTCTAGCAGCCTGGTACCCATCAGGAACCTACTGCAGTCCTCTACCCGGGGACCTACAGGAACCCTACTGCATCCCTAGCAGCCTGGCACCCAGCGGGAAGCCTACTGCAGCCCTTGCAGCCTTCCCTCATGCAGGAAAGCCACTGATCCCTAGCACCGGGTACCTCTGCGGGAAGCCACGCAGCCCTCTACAGCCTGTCCCCAAAAGCGGGAAGCCTACGCGTCCTTAGAAACCCTGGACCTCATGCAGGAACCTACTGCTCTCTAGCAGCCGGTACTATGCGGGAACCCTACTGCAGTCCTCTGCAGCCGGGCCCCTCATGCAGGAACCAAATGCAGTCCTCAAGCACCCTTACCTCTGCGGGGCCCTACTGCAGTCCTTAGCAGCCGGGGTACCTCAGCGGGAAACCCTATGCAGCCCTTTAAGCAGCCTGGTACCCATGCGGAAGCCACGAGTCCTTAGCAGCCGGTCCCTCATGCAGGAAGTACGCAGCCCCGCAGCTGGTACCTCATGCGGGAACCCTACTGCAGTCCTCTAGCACCCTGGTCCTCATGCAGAAGCCATGCAGCCTCTAACCCTGGACCCATGAGGAAGCCTACGAAATCCTCGCACCCCCGGTACCTCATGGGGAACCCTACTGCATCCCTAGCACCCTTTATATGCGGGAAAGCCTACTGCAGCCCTTTAAAGCCTGGCCTCATGCGGAAGCTTACTGCAGCCCTCTGCACCTGGAAATCATGCGGGAACCCTACTGCATCCTCTAGCAGCCGGTACCTGCGGGAACCCACTGCAGTCCCTAGCACCCTGGCCCTCATAGGAAGTTACTGCACCCTCAGCACCCGGGGCCCTATGCAGGAACCTACTCAGTCCCTGCACCTGGTCCCTCAAAGGTAGCAGCCCAGCGCTGGACCTCTGCGGGAAAGTACTGCATCCTCTAGCAGCCTGGTCCTCATCAGGAACCCTACGCGTCCTCTAGCCCCGGGCCCCTCATGCAGGAAGCCTACTCATCCTCACACCGGGACCCATTCAGAAGCAGCGCCTCTACACCGGGTACCTCATCGGGAAGCCACTGATCCTCTAAGCCGGGGGTCCTCATGAAAGAAGCCACGAGCCCTGCAGCCTGGTCCCTCATGCAGGAGCCATGCGCCCTCTAGCAGCCTGGTCCCCATGCAAGAAGCCTACGCAGCCCTCTAGCAGCCGGGTACCTCATCGGAACCTATTGCAACCCTTACAGTTTGGGTACCCAGCAGGAAGCCTACTGCAGCCCTCAGCCCGGTACCTCATGCGGGAACCCAGGCATCCTCAGCAGCCTGTTCCCCATGCAGGAAGCCTAGCAATCCTTACAGTTTGGGTACCTCAGCAGGAAGCCTACCCCACCTCTAGCACCCTGGTACTCATGCAAAGCCTACTGCAGTCCTCTAGCGCCGGGTCCCCTGATCAGGAACCTACTGCTCCCTAGCAACCGGTACCCTGGGGGAACCTACTGCAGTCCTCTGCACCTGGTCCCTCATGCGGAACCTACTGCAGCTCTGCAGCCTGGTACCTCATGCGGGAAGCCATCAGCCTCTACACCTGGTACCTCATGCAGGAAGCCTACTGCAGCCTTAGCAGCCGGTACCTCATGCGGGAACCCACGCAGCCCTACAGCCTGGTACCTCATGCGGAACCACTGCAGTCCTCAGCAGCCGGGTCCCCCAATCGGGAAAACCCTACGCGTCCTCACACCCCGGGACCTCATCGGAACCTACTGCGTCCCACACCCGGGTACCCCCAGCAGGAACCCTACTGCAGTCCCTAGCACCGGACCCAGCGGAACCCTGCAGCTCTACACCGGGACCTCATGCGGGAAGCCAAAAGGGTCCTCTAGAACCGGGCACTCATGCGGAAACCCATGCATCCCCAGCCTGGGAACCCGCGGAAGCCTACGCAGTCCTCTAGCACCTGGCCCCCATCGGAACCTACTGCAGTCCTCCGCAGCCTGTTCCCTCATGCAGGAAGCCTACTGCACCCTCTACAGCCTGGTACCTAAAGGGGGAATTTTTCTGGAGTCCTCTAGCACCTGGTACCTCAGCGGAAGCCTCTCAGTCCTCTAGCACCTGTACCTATGCGGGAAGCCTACTCAGCCCTTTAAAAAAACCGTTCCCCTCATGCAAAGCCTATGCCCCTCTACACCCGGGGACCTCATGCAGGAAGCCTACGCATCCCTGCAGCCTGGTCCTATCGGAACCTACTGCAGCCCCTCTAGCAGCCTGGTACCTCATGCGGAACCTATGCAGTCCTCTAGCAGCCGGGACCTATGCAGGAACCCTACGGGTCCCTAGCAACCTGGTCCCTCATGGGGAACCTACTGCATCCTCAGCAGCCGGTACCTATGCAGGAACCCATGGAGCCCCTTTGGGCAACCTGGTACCTCATGCAGAAAGCCTACTGCAGCCTCTAGCACCTGGTACTAGCAGGAAGCCACTGCAGCCCCTGCAGCCGGTACCTCATGCAGGAAAGTACTGCAGTCCTCTAGCACCGGGTCCCTTCTGCGGGAAGCCTACTGCGCCCTTTAGCACCTGGGCCTCATGCAGGAAGCCTACTGGATCCTCTACAACCGGGACCTCTTGCGGGAAAGCCACTGCAGTCCTCAGCACCCGGGGACAGATGCAGGAACCCTACGCGGGCCTTCAGGGGGTCTCATGCAGGAAGCCTACGCAGTCCCTAGAAAGCCGGTACCCCATGCAGGAACCTACTGCAGTCCTCAGCAGCCTTACCTCAGCGGGAACCCTACGCATCCCTAGCGCCTGGTACCTCATGCAGGAAGCTACGCAGCCTCTAGCACCTGGCCCCTCATGCAGGAAGCCTACGCGTCCTCTGGGGCCTGGACCCATGCGGGAAGCCTAGGCAGTCCTCAGCAGCCTGGTCCTCATGCAGGAAGCTACTGCAGTCCTCAGCGCCGGGTACCTCATGCAGGAACCCTACGAGCCCTAGCCCCGGGGACCTCATGCAGGAACCCCTACTGCAGTCCTCTGCGCCTGGTACCTCATGCAGGAAGCCTACGCAGTCCCTAGCACCGGTACCTCATGGGGGAAGAAACTGCAGTCCTCAGAAACCCGGGGTACCTCAGCGGAAACCCTATGGCCCTCTACACCCCTGTACCTCTGCAGGAAGCCACTGCAGCCCTCCAGCCGGGTACCTCCAGGAACCTACTGCAGTCCTCTAGCACCCTGGCCCTCATGCAGGAACCTACTGCTCCTCTAGCAGCCGTACCTCGCGGGAAAACCTCCCGGTCCTCTAGCACCCCGGTACCCATCAGGAACCCTACGGCCCCCCGGCCCCTGGTCCTCTGCGGAACCTACGCATCCTCTACAGCCGGTCCCTTGCAGGAGCCTACGCGTCCTCTACACCTGTACCCATGCGAAGCCTATGGTCCCTAGACCGGGTACCTCTGCAGGAAGCCTACTCCCATTCCTCAGCAGCCGGGGCCCTCATGAGGAAGCCTCGCAGTCCCAGCAGCCGGGTACCTCATGCGGAAGCCTACTGCGTCCCCAGCCCCGGGGACCCTCAGCGGAAGCCTACGCCCCCTAGCAGCCGGACCCATGCGGACCCACTGCGCCTCTAGCACCTGGCCCTCATCGGGAAGCCTATGCATCCCTTAGCACCTTACCTCATGCAGGAAGCCTCTCAGCCTTAGCCCGGGTACCTCATGCAGGAAGCCTACTGCACCCTAGCAGCCTGGTCCCTCATGCAGAAGCCTACGCTCCCTAGCAGGGAAACCTCACGGGAAGCACTGCAGCCCTCAGCAGCCTGGTACCTCATGCAGGAAGCCTACTGCGCCCTCTAGCACCCGGCCTCACGGGAACCTACTCATCCTCAGCAGCCTGGCCCCTCATGCAGGAAGCCACTGCAGTCCTCAGCAGCCTGGTACCTCAGCGGAACCTATGCTCCTCACACCTGGCCCCTCATGCGGGAACCCATAGATCCTCTAGAAACCCGGGGTACTATGCCGGAGCCTACTGCAGTCCCACGCCGGGTACCGATGCGGAAGCCTACGCAGTCCTCACACCTGGTACCAAACCGGGAAACCTACTGCGTCCTTAGCAGCCTGGTACCTCATGCGGGAAAAGCCTACGCCCCCCAGCACCCGGGTACCTCATGCAGGAAGCCTACTGCATCCTCTAGCACCCGGGTACCTCATGGGAAACCTACTGCATTCCTCTAGCACCCTGGCCCCTCGCGGGAACCAACTGCAGCCTCTAGCACCCTGGCCCCTCTGCAGGAAGCCTACTGATCCTCTAGCAGCCCGGTCCTCATGCGGGAACCCCTACTCACCCTCTAGCCCGGGTACCTCATGCGGAAGCCTACTGCAGTCCTCACACCTGGACCTCAGCGGAACCTACTGCGTCCCCTAGCAGCCTTTACCCGCAGGAACTACTGCGCCCTCTAGCACCGGGTACCTCAGCAGGAACCTACGCAGTCCTCAGACCTGGCCCTCTGCAGGAAGCCACTGCATCCCTAGCCCCGGGTACCTCATGCAGGAAGTACGCGCCCTAGCACCTGGTACCCAAAGCGGGGAAGCCCTGCAGTCCTCAGCAGCCGGTACCTCAGCAGGAGCCTACTGCTCCCTAGCAGCCGGTACCCTCAGAGGAAGCCTACTGCGCCTCTACACCGGTACCTCAGCAGGAAGCCACTGAGTCCTCGCACCTGGTCCCAGCGGGAAGCCTACTAGAGTCCTTAAAACCTGGCCCTGATCCCGGAAGCCTTGCAGCCCTCTAGCACCCGGTACCTGAGCGGAACCCTACGAAAGTCCCTAGCACCTGACCTCTGCGGAAGCCTACTGCACCCTCTGCACCCGGTCCCTGAGCAGGAACCTCTGCAGTCCCTACACCTGTACCTCAGCAGAAGCCTAGCACCCTCTAGCACCCGGGTACCTATCCACAACAAAGTAATTCGCCCAAAAGGTTTGGACATTTTTTAAGAATTCTTTGTATCAATACCCAGGGGTGAAGTGCTTTGAGAATGTTTTTAAAACCGATAATTTGAAGATTGAACACTTAAGAAACAATGGGAATCTTTATTGAGGAAACTTTTCGCCCACAGGGGCTTCATCATCCAAACAAACAAAAGGTGTTGGGAAAGGGCGGTTTGGGAATCATCCCCAGCCTGGAGTCAATGTTTCAGTCCAAAACCTTTGAAACGTACAGAAAGGGGCCGCAGGTCCCCTTATATAATTATATATTATATATATATGGCTTACCCCTTTCTCTTTTTTTTTTGGACTATGAAGCCACGTGGGCGAAACGTTTTTCAATAAAGATTCCCATTTGTTCATAGGCTCTGGGGGCCTGGTGGTTAAAAACGCCCGCTTCACACGGCGAGGGCCGGGGTTCGTTTCCCACCAGAGTAGAAACTTTGGGCGTGTTTCTTTCCCCCTTGGGGGTTTGTCATGGGGGGGGGGTTTTAATTTGGGGGAATTTTGGGGGAAAAGCGGGGGGGAGTCAGTAGGTGGGGACGGCGAGGGTGGTGGGTGAGGTATGCGAGGTGGGTGGGGAATTGAGGTCATGGGGCCCACCTTCACCTCCTTACCCCACTCACCACACTACTCACCCCCTAACTTAAAAATAAAAAAAAAAAGAATAAATAACGGGGACAGTAATTATTACTATTCTACTCAAACACAGTTTATTATTAAGTCTTTGTACAATAATATATTTGGGAACAGGAGAACATTATTGTGGTTTAGATAAATGGGATGGTACACATAAGCAGTGAGACAGGGAACACAATCAACTTGACCAAAATGAATGTAACTTACAATATAGTACAGAGGACAGTTCACTACAGGAACTAAGCCCCAGGTCCCAAGACCTACACAGCAAGAGTACTGCGCCAAGCCAGTACTCTGCCCAATGAACATTAAAATGGTATAAAATACCGACAGGTTGTTAGGTAAGACACATATGCAACAGTTAGGTATCTTTATTATGAAACGTTTCGCCTACACAGTAGGCTTCTTCAGTCAAGTACAGAAAAGTTGATAGAAGCAGAAGATACTTGAAGACGATGTAATCAGTCCATCACCCTTAAAGTTTTGAGGTGGTCAGTCCCTCAGTCTGGAGAAGAGCATTGTTCCATAGTATGAAACAATATGGAGATGAAGTGACAGAATGGAGCTTTTTATAGCGCCAAGAGGTGAGACGTAGGCCACTAGGAGAGGTAAGAACTCAGATGTTGAAAGGTCAGGTCCCCCTCAAATCCAGCCTCTCTCACTAGTGGAAGTTGTCGAAGTTGATTGCAGGTCTGTACCAAGATACCCTTGTGTTGCAGTGTCTGACAGATTGAACATTAAAATGGTATAAAATACCGACAGGTTGTTAGGTAAGACACATATGCAACAGTTAGGTATCTTTATTATGAAACGTTTCGCCTACACAGTAGGCTTCTTCAGTCAAGTATCTTCTGCTTCTATCAACTTTTCTGTACTTGACTGAAGAAGCCTACTGTGTAGGCGAAACGTTTCATAATAAAGATACCTAACTGTTGCATATGTGTCTTACCTAACACTCTGCCCAATGCCTCCAACAGTCTCCTCCAGAGACTTCAGCAGCCTTCTCCCGAGCCCTGCACCCCAGCAGCAGCTCCGCTCGAAGTCTCTGCTCAGGAGCTCTGCACCCCAGCAGCAGCTCCGTTCGAATCTCCTGATCATGCTCTTCCTTGGGCTTTTATGGTGGTCCAAGCACCCTCCACAACCACGTGTACGACCTGACGCCTAGGTCTGACGCCGTCAAGAACAAAAGACCTCAGACGTGGGCGTGGCTACAGACGTTTGCCAAGGCAAGGTGTGACCATATAATTGGTTAAATTAGGTCTCCCAAGAGACCTCACAAGCCCAGCTGAACTACATCACATCCCCCTTTCTCCCCCAATTTAAAATATCTGAGAACTAGGACAATTTGTCCTAGTTATTAGACTATTTTAATCCTAACCCCTTAATTCTATTACAATACAAAGACAAAATTATACATAATACAAAATTATTCAATTACATATATTTCCCTCAACCTCCTCAACTACCACAAGGCAGCATAATCAGTACACCTGGCAGTTGACCAGCATAATAATTGCTCTCTGGTGCAAAGCCTCCTTACCCGTCATTTCTCCTTAAACCTAAATATCGGGCTCCAGTGCCTTCCCTACTTCTACTAGAAATACACTAGCCAATGCTAGTCACCCTCGCACGTTAACCATTGGGCCAAACCTCTCTAGGCTTCTATGGCGTGGAAAACTGCTCCAGCGGGTTGCATTCTTTCAAGTAACTGCAACTGGATCACTTCACGACCACCAAGGTCGCATTTTCGGCACACTTCACATGCACACTACAACATCTGAAAATCGAGACAGGGCAGGCATCGCAGCTAAGACCCTCCATTATCCTATGCCACTACTAGGATTCACTGGCCTCATAAAACAAGGCGGCCATAATCACTGGACCGTATTCAAGGTCACCTAATTTCACACAGGTAACACTAACACTTCTGGCAAGTCAAAGTAGGCTGGGGACATCTCACACTCTCAATTGTCTCTCATGGCTGGCAGGCCATCCCCGCATACTGGTCGTACAGGCTGACCAGCAAGGCAGGATACACCTCCATACCATCCTTGACAGCAGGCTGGTCCCAGCAGCTGGAGTCCATCTCCGCGGCTCACGTCCTTCCACATCTCCGAGGATGGCAGCTCCTTCATAGTAGATTCTCCTGTCCTGGCACACCAGCCAGAATCCCTCACACACCACTGCAGCATCATCGCCATCTCCTCTTGAGCTAGGCAGCATCGCAGCATCACAGCACGGCCACAGCATATCCATCATCACAGCACGGCCGTATCACAGCAGCACATAGCACGGCCGTATCACAGCAGCACACAGCACGGCCACAGCATCGCAGCACGGCTACAGCATCGCAGCACGGTCCCAGCATCACAGCACGGCCGCAGCGTCTCAACATCACAGCACGGCCGCAGCATCTCAACATCACAGCAGCACACAGCACGGCCACAGCATTGCAGCACGGCTACAGCATCTCAGCACGGCCACAGCATAGCAGCACGGCTACAGCATCTCAGCAGCATCACAGCAGCCGACATCAGCAGTAGCAGGCTATGGTCAGTTGCTCGAGGTGAGGTGAGGTCACTTCAGGTCATCAACAGCAGGTGCGGTCACCCATCCCTGGCAACTGCGGGTAACTGGCGGTCCGCAGGTAATGGTCACAGAGGCTGGGTGACGCAGACACCCACTACACTGGATGACAGACCAGGGCAGCAATACATCTACTGGGGCACATCAGCTGGGTGACTGGGCATATCAGCTGGGTGACTGGGCACATCAGGTGGACAGCAATCATAGGCAACTCTTCAATGGGTGACAGTTGTGGGTGAGTCTTCCAAGGTGGGCTGGGTGACTTCTCATTCCTCTGTAAATATTCAATTTCGGCCAGTAATTGCTTCCCCCAAAAGTCCCACCCAAATACTGTTATTCTCCACCATTTATCTCAAACCAACAAACCAATACTCACCTATATAATAATAAAACCAAGCAATATTTCAGCCACCGTCAAGAGAAAAGGTCAGTTAAGGTCACTAGCGATCTTTAATATCATTATAATAACAAAATCAAATGGTAGCAAATGATTAGCATAAGTATAAACCGAGCAGTCAAAAATAATGCACATGGGACTTGGTTCTACTATAAAAAAATAATATGATCCACAACCCCCACAGCTTAGAACCTCCACACCACGTGTTCGACTGACGCCTTAGGTCTGAGACGCCGTCAAGAACAAAGACCTCAGAGTGGGGCGTGGTACTGACGTTTGCCAAGGCAAGGTGTGACCATTATATTTGGTTAAATTAGGTCTCCCCGAGACCTCACAAGCCCGCTGAACTACCATCACATTGTCTATGTTACCCATCAGTAAAATGGGTACCTGGGTTGCTAGTCGACTGGTGTGGGTCGCATCAGGGACACTGTCCTAATTTGCCCGACATGCGGAGATAACAAGGGGCTTTCTATATAGTAGTATGTCATTGTTGTCAGCTAGGACTGTATACCTTGCACATGTACTTGTAGTAAATGAATATATTATTATTATTGTTATTATTATCATTATTATTATAAGTGTCTCAATCTTCAGCCCGGTACCTCGTGCAGGAAGCCTACTGCAGTCCTTTTCCTCGTGTACAGTCTTGCCCGAAAAGTTATACATACTATAGGCTTTCAAATTATGTATTTTTGTACAAGGATCTGCAAAACTTTTGAAAGAATGATGCTTAACAGATTGTACTACAGAATCAGACATCAACTTTCCCCCTACCTCTATGGGTTCATGAAAGGTAAAAGTGTGCAGAACTGTATTTCCACCTTTCTCACTGCACACACCTCTACTAGTTTTACCACTTTTCTTGATCTAAAATCTGCATTTGATATTGCAAACAGAACCGTTATACTACATGAACTAGCCAAAATGAATATTGGTGGTAACTTACTCTGCTGGATAAATAGGGAAACCCGTCATATAGAGTATCCTCTGTCCTTTACAAGGCTTCAGAAAGTGATTCTAAAGGAAAAACGTCTTTAGTAACGCAGGGAGGTGTTTTAGTCATGCTATTTAATATTTGATTACTGCTTCCTAATGCTTACTTTGCCTCAACTAAACATATAGCTATACGCTATGCTGATTGATTATCATGTTTCCATACAACAGGGCATAAGAAGATGAAATGACCCATTCTAATGAAAGTCAAGCATTGTTATCGACTAGGCCTTCATAATATCTTCCTTTAAAACAAAGATATTAACAAGCAAACGGACACTCCCCCACCCATCTATTTGGCAGGTGAAATCATTAGCTACGTTAAAATTACAGTATCTTGGATGTAGATGTACCCTTTTATAACAAATCCACTATACCACATCATAAACAAGAATGTAAAGCTAGGCTAAATGCTCTCAAAGCTGTTGCTGGCTACAATCCCAAACTATGGTGCTAATGTGAGAATCGTGAAGAATGATGTACATAGCTATGTTAGGTCCTTAATTGATTCTGACTGCTCCCATGTTGATATTAGCTAGAGAAAAATTCCCTCGACCTTGGAGTTCATGCCAAAATGAAGCTCTCAGGATTCTTGGCTGTCCCAAGATTACAAAAATTCTTAACATGAGGAGAAGGAGTTGGATATATTTCATAGTATCAGTGATAGCCGTTGTTGAAATTAACACTGTACTCGGTATTAGAATGTGAGAAACGAACCAGACACTGTCACAGGAATCTTACCAAGTGTCTAGGAGGTTAATACACACAGATCTATATGGATTGTGAAACGTGCATTTGCCTTAAGTTTTTATACCTGCATGAACTGTATCACTGTAGGCAACAAGTGCATTTCACCCCTCCATGGAAGATGTGTTATTATATCACATACCTACAAGTCCCTCCAAGAAGTACATTGACTATTGTATCCCGTTCCTGTAAATCTCTTGTTAAGCAACTGCTCAAGAAGAATATTTTTTCGCCTAGCTATGTAGTAATAAGTTA
The DNA here is from genome assembly GCF_026875155.1 of Cherax quadricarinatus. NCBI lineage: Eukaryota > Metazoa > Arthropoda > Malacostraca > Decapoda > Parastacidae > Cherax > Cherax quadricarinatus. The sequence goes on along the minus strand of NC_069425.1, from coordinate 10,914,122 downwards.
TATCACAAGTTATATACACTGATGGATTAAAACTGGAGTTTTCTGGCAGGCTGCATATGCTCTTGTTGCCAGACCTCCCTAGTTAAGAACGATAATAAATTTGTTGAGTTAGGCATAAGAATTAAACAACTGAGTCGTTAAACTGCAAAAACTGTATTGTTTGCAATCCTAATGGCCGCTTAAAGCTAACCTATGGACACTGAGCTTGACTCCTGATCATAATTAGTGATTCTATTTCATTCATGAAGAGCTCTGGCTAGTCATATAATGAACTCAACATCATGCTCATATTGGGGATAAGTCCAGTATGATACTCTCAAATATTATGGGACCTAAAGGAATTAATGTACCAAATTGCTATGGATCCCATCACACTATTGGATTACTCCTTCTTGGTAAAGTTTGGATATGTAGCCAAGAAGAGTATCCTGAGAGGGAGAACGTTAGAATATTACTTTGGGTTATAACTGTTGTCTTGGCAATAGTGAATAATATTAGGTGAGAAGTGTAAAATAAGTGAAAATGTTTGTTATAGAATGCAGTTAGAAGCATGAGTAGATCTATACCACTATGATAACCATGTACGTAGATAGTATGTTTATTGGGAGCAACCTTGCAATGTGAACAGACTGACTGATGTTGTTGTGGCCTAGGCTTAGGCTTGGATACATGTACTTCTGGCAGTTTGGGAGGACACTACAGATGATGATCAAACTAAATGTATATTATGTGGATCAGGGCATCATGGTCACTCTCTGAACTCTATGTGCTTAATTGTCCACTTATTGAGGAATACAGAGATCAGACAGTATAATAACCTATGTGACATGTCAAGATATCTTATTAATGTAAATAAGATACCAGGATATTACTAAGCACAATTCCTAAATTTGGCTTGTACACAGATAAGTGAAACTATAGATATTTAGATATAAATCCATATGTATTCCTGTTAAACCTTTGGCGGGCCTAGTTCCTAGGCCTTGTGTGTATCCATAATGCTCTCTCGCGACTTACCAGTCTACAGGATTGGAGAGGTGAGTTACAATAAACTACCACTTCTGGTGGGGCAAATCTATAAATCTAATCTTTCAAATTATGTATTTTGTTCAAGGATCTTAAATTATTATTATGTTGCAGCAGTTGTAGTGTGGTATTACTATATAAAGGCTTCTATCCAACTAGTTATTATAGGCCTGAAGAAGAACTCTTAATGCTGTAGAGACTTGACGTGCTAGCATGGGCCAGTAGTCCTTCTGCAGTGTTCCATCGTTTCTTTATGTCTTCTTATGTATTAATGCATCACGAATTGAGTGGTATGAATTAATTAATGAAATATGTATATATATAAATATTATGATACTATATATATAATATATATATATATATATATAATAATCTTTAATTAGTCAATATTACAAAGCAAATAAATGAAGATAAATCAAATGTGTAGCTTTTCAGATTAGAGGAGCCAAGAAGCAGTGATTTCTGGATAGATGGCGCACTTGTCGGTGAGCACATCCTGCTTTGGTACGTACACCCGCGCTGCCCATACTCTATAAGTTGGCCTCCCCTCTATCACTGCCCGCCCTCCTATCAATGTGCGTATCACGTCCTTCCCTCCATTCCTACACCCGTCCTCCTCCATACTACACGTTCTCCTCCAACACTACACCAGCCTCCCTAAATTTAGACAACCTTCCCACCATCCTACACGCCCTCCTCCATGCTCTAGCACGGTCCTTCCTCCAATTCTACTTGACTACATCCTCCCTCGCCATTCACTACACCACCTCCTCCTTCTCTACACGTCCTTCCCTCCGATGTCAGTGACACCACCCTTGCCCTCCATCTGCTATCACGTCCTCTCCATCACTACACACCTCCCTCCATCTCTACACGTCCTTCCCTCCATCACTACACCTTCCCCCTCCTATCACTACACCGTTCTCCCTCATCACTACACCACCCTCCCTAAATCTCTACACAATCCTTCCTCCATCACTACACGCCCTCCCTCCATCTCTACAGTCCTTCCCTCATCTCTACACATCCTTCCCTCCATCACTACACCACCCTCCCTCCATCTCTACACGTCCTTCCCTCCATCACTACACCACCCTCCCTCCATCTATACAACGTCCCTCCCTCCATCACTCACCACTCCTCCCTCATCTCTACGACGTATCTTCCCTCCATCCCACTACACCGTTCTCCCTCCCATCACTACACCGTTTTCTCCCTCCATCACTACACCACCCTCCCTAAATCTCTTACACAATCCTTCCCTCCATCACTACCCGCCTCCCTCCATCTCTACACGTCCTTCCCTCCATCTCTACACATCCTTCCCTCCTCACTACACCACCCTCCTCCATCTCTACACGTCCTTGCCCTCATCACTTCCACCACCCTCCCTCCATCTCTACACGTCCCTCCTCCATCACTACACCACCCTCCTCCATCTCTACACGGTCCTTCCCTCATCACTACACCGTCCTCCCTCCATCACTCACGTTCTCCTCCATCACTCCACCACCCCCCTATAAATCTATACGAATCCTTCCTCCATCACTACACCCGCCTCCCTCCATCTCTACACGTCTTCCTCCATCACTACACCACCCTCCCTCCATCACTACACAGTCCTTGCCCTCTCAGACTACCCACTCCGACCTCCCTCGATAAAGTCTACTTGTCCTTCACCTCCACTACACGCCCTCCCTCCATTGTCTGCTACACGTCCTTCCATCCATCACATTAGCTCACTCCGTCCCTCCATCAATACACGTCCTTCCCTCCATCAACTACACCGGCCCTCCTCCATCTTCTACACGTCCTTCCCCTCCTCATTACACCACCCTCCCTCCATCTATTCACGTCCTTCCCTCCATCAAAACACCTCCCTGCGCCCATCTCTACAGACACCTTCCTCCTTCTACTACAACCACCCTCCTCGCTATCTCTACAGTCCTTCCCGACATCGACTACACCGTCCTCCCTCCATCGTCTACTCGTCCTTCCCTCCGTCACACACCTACCCTCCCTCAATCACTACAGTCCTTCCCGCTCCATACTACACCACGCCTCCCTCATCTATACACGTCCTTCCCTACTCACTAGACGCTGCCTCCTCCATCTCTACACATCCCTTCCTACAGTCACTACACCACCCTCCCTCCATCTCTACACGTCCTTCCCTCCATCATTTACACCGTCCTCCTCCATCTATACACCACCCTCCCTCCATCTTTACACATCATTCCCTCCATCACTACACCGTCCTCCCTCCATCTCTACACCACCCTCCCTCCATCTTTACACATCATTCCCTCCATTCACTACACCGTCCTCCCTCCATCTCTACACCGCCCTCCCTCCATCTCTACACGTCCTTCCCTCCACCACTACACCGCCCTCCCTCCATCTCTACACCGCCTTCCCTCCATCACTACACCACCGTCCCTCCATCTCTACACGTCCTTCCCTCCATCATTACACCGCCTTTCCTCCATCTCTACATGTTCTTCCCTCCACCAGTACACCGCCCTCCTTCCATCCCTACACACCCTCCCTCCATCTCTACACCGCCCTCCCTCCATCTCTACACCGCCCTCCCTCCATCTCTACACCGCTCTCCCTCCACCTCTACACCGTCTTCCCTTCATCTCTACACCGCCCTCCATCTCTACACCACCCTCCCTCGCATCTCTATACCGCACCTCCCTCGCATCTCTACACCGCCCTCCCTCCACCTCAACACCGCCCTCCCTCCATCTCTACACCGCTCTCCATCTCTACACCGCCCTCCCTCCATCTCTACATCGCCCTCCCTCCATCTCTACACCGCCCTCCCTCCATCTCAACACAGCCCTCCCTCCATCTCTACACCGCCCTTTCTCCATCTCTACACCGCCCTCCCTCCATCTCTACACCACTCTCCCTCCATCTCAACACCGCCCTCCCTCCATCTCAACACTGCCCTCCCTCCATCTCAACACTGCCCTCCCTCCATCTCAACACAGCCCTCCCTCCATCTGTACACTGTTCTCCCTCCATTTCTACACCGCCCTCCCTCCATCGCTACACCACCCTCCCTCCATCTCAACACTGCCCTCCCTCCATCCTTGTAAGACACACCTGCTTTGCTGAGTACTTCTGCAGGAGAGACCTGTCAGTAAGTCAGTCTTGATTAACGTCCAAGCTGCTTTGGTCTTAGCCAACAGAGAATCCATCAGGGGCCGACTGGCCAATTTTGGTGTCAGAGAAACACTAATAACGTGGATCCAAGGATACCTGTGCCACGAAATAGCCTCAGTCATATATATATAAGTGTCAAGAGTACCAGAAAGATAAATAGTGCTTCATTTGAGCTGGGCATGCGTCAGAGTGGAGTACTTGACACAACTCTCTTTATTGTCCTGATGCACTGCCTTGTGTCAAACACTGTTATACAAGATAACGAGGCTGTCATCTGTTAGGAGGAGGAGGATAGTTCCGTCTTTGCCAACACGTCCAACATACTACCAACTCTCCTCGATATTTTGACAGCTCATAACATTTGACTTTGTTGGGTTATCCTGGTGGGTAAATTATACATATGTTATTGTGTATGATAATTATGTTCATGCGTACCTGTGCCTAAATAAACTTACACATCCGCAGACAGGACTAAAATCCTACATCCCAGTGACTGTTACCCTTCCAAATCAGCCACACTTTTGACATTTTTTAAGTTATGTTAGGTAATTTACACTAAGTATGATAATTTTACTTATGTATATCTGTGCCTAAATAAACTTACATTGAATTCTTTAAACAATATCAATACTTAGAAGATGGAAAAGACAGAGTTTGAAGTAACGTACAGTACACTGCTGGCGAAGATATTTTAAACCCATGAGAACACTTGTAGGAAGACACATTAGCGTTAAATATGCAAGATTGTCCTTACATAATTACTTTCCCCTCAAGGGAGACCTTTAAGAGGTTACCTGATAATTTTTTCTTCTTCCTCCAACTTTTCGATTTTATTTCGCTCGTAACTGGAGAACGTCTCGCATCCAGTCGCCTTCAAATTTTCAATACTTGTGTAAGGTAACGAGGAGCAAATTCTTGAAACAATTAGCATGTTGACGTGACCTATAATGATAGTTGTTTACCCCACTCCCACCATCCTGGAATGGTTTACATAACTTCCAAAATCCTCAGTGATGGAGCTTCAAACGTACAAAAAAAAAAAAAAAAAGTGTCCAAAAATTGAACAATGTCGGCGGAGAGTGAAGTCGAGTGTGTAGGAGCAGATGTGACCATTGTGTGTGTAAACTAGTATGCTTTTTATGGTGTATTATTATAATCAATGAGGAGCACTAAACCCGTAGGATTATGCAGCGCCTGGGGGGGGGAGGGATATGGAAGGTATTCAGGTTTAATTCAGGGAACTGGAGCACAGATCCAATTCCCTAGATCAAGAGCCCCTCACCAGCGTCAGGGAACCTCCCTTGAGGGGGTTTTATGGTGTATATTAATAGGAAGTATTTCTTAATCGAAATTTTTAAAAAATAATCCAAATCCAACATTCTGTAAAGAATTTTTAACACAATGTACATGAGAAAAATAAGAGAAAGAAAAAAAAATCTGATTTAGTTTTTGTTTTTAGGTTTAGCAATGAGATTTTTGTTTATCAGAACATTCTCAGCAATGATTATCAAATGGTACACAATACCGACAGGTTGGTAGATAAGACACACAGGCAACATTCAGGCAACTTTATCCGGAATAAAGTTGCCTAAATGTTGCCTGTGTGTCTTATCACAACATTCTCAGCAATATTTTTTTTGTTTTGTTTTTTGTTTACATACAAGTTCACTTTTATTACTGGAAAACGACTTATTGGATCACCTGAGTAACACGACCATCCTCAACAATGTTTCTAAAATGACAAAGTCTATCTTCTTTCCTTAAAATTAAAAATATAATAATTTTTTTTTTCATTTATATATTATATTTTAAATTCAATACAATTCTTAAAAAAAAAAATTATTTTTTTAGGAAAATTAAATTTGCTAATATAAAATGGCAACACTTACATACCCACACCTCAAAATCAATACATATTTCCGCTTAAGATACAATAGCGTTTATGGTTTGAAGCCGATCTGAAGAGGCGTCCTCTAATTATTATGTGGGAATCTATTTAATAAAATTGGCGAACTGAAATTTACACAACTCAGAGCGAGCGACAAGCCCAGTAATTATGAAAGTTTGAAGCCGATCAGAAAAACCATTCTTATTAATAATAAACGTCACTATTTATTCGATATTTTTGTTAGAGGGTTTGGGTTAGAGAAGGACGTGCCTAGTATGGGCCAGTAAGCCTGATACTGTCTTCCTACTGTCTTATGTTCTTACGCTAATACAATGTTCAACCAGGACAAATTTCAGTTATTCTGCTATAGAAAAACCGAGTCATTGAAGAAGTACAAGACAAAGGTGACGCCATTCCATAGCTGGAGAGTCAATGTCCGAGGATCTTATATTCTGGGATCAAAGTAACATCATCATAACAACGGTAAAGACAATGGTTAGATGAATACCTATAACATTCAATATAAGAGATGGCGAGCCAGTGATGATGCTTCTCTTGAAATAACCTGTTCTCTCTCTAGGGAGTAATAATAACTGCATCCTTCAAGGCAGGAGAAATCACAGAAGAGGTAATATTGTCCAGTGAACCCTTCCTGCTCGTATAAATTCATTCAAAAGTCTGAATTACTCTAAGTGTTTCACCTCTACTAACTGACGTAGCCGAGAAACATAATCTACACCTGGAAAATACTGGACAGATTGGGCCCAAATTTACACACTGAATTTACTCCATATGAGAGGAAGAGTCCGGCAGACGATGTGAAATACAACCAATAAACAAGCTGTGAGATAACAAGTGTGGACCAAGACTGTTCAGCACTTGGTGTGTAGCTGTCTTGAAGAAGTAACTGATAAATTTCTTAAGTTAGTTCTTGGTCAGCCGGACTTTGGTACATATGATGGACTGCGTGAGGATGTCACCAACAGATTGGTCCATCAGGCCATCAACCAGGGAGACTGGTCTATGACCTGGCTCCGGAGGTAATAACCACCGGAATAGATTCCAGGTAGATTCTCCAGGTGGAGGAGGGAGGCTGTTGTTAGTGGCGGTAGTGCTGGTGGTGGTAGTGGTGGTGGTAGTGGTGGTGGTAGTGGTGGTGGTAGTGGTGGTGGTAGTGGTGGTGGTAGTGGTGGTGGTGGTGGAGGTTGTGGTGGGGGTGGGGGTTGTGGTGGGGGTGGGGGTTGTGGTGGTGATGGGGGTGGGGGTTGTGGTGGTGGGGGTTGTGGTGGTGGGGGTTGTGGTGATAGTGGTGGTTGTGGTGATAGTGGTAGTTGTGGTGATAGTGGTGGTTGTGGTGGAGGTGGTGGTGGAGGTTGTGGTGGAGGTGGTGGTGGAGGTGGTGGTGTCGGTTGTGGTGATAGTGGTGGTCAGGGTAGTAGTGGTGGTGGTGCTGCCCACCACTACCATCATAGCCAAGGGTTCTATCATTACCTTGTCCTACATGAACTCCCACCTCCCCTCCCCACCTCTCCTTCACCGCAACTCCTCCCCTTCGCCACGCCTCCCACGACACACCGCCCACGACACACCGCCCACAACACATCTTCCACAACACAGAAGCCCACAACACCCCCCCCCCACAATCTCTCACAGAACATGCTCTGGTGTTCTCATTAGCCATCGGAGAACATGTATTGCCTACAACAGGGCTGTTATGTGGTTGGCAACCTGATCAACTAATATTCCAAACAGATCTATTAAATCCCAGGGCAACACCTGCCATCCCATGCTCCCTAAAAAAAAGATTTCTCACCTAAATCTAGACCTGGTCAGTTATCACATTCCGGGCGTAGGTGTATTTCCGGTCCCCTGAAGGTTATAACGAAGTGTGATCCTACCGCATGTGCTCGTTAACGTTACCGTAACTATACGCGCATACCAGTACTGATAATGAGAACTTACCATATTGTCTGTGTGGACGTGGTAAATCAAGGAGGGTTTCAGGAACACCGTGAAACACAGCGAAACACAGCGAAACACTGTGTAACACCGTGAAACACCGCGAAACACCGCGAAACACCGTGAAACACCGTGTAACACCGCGAAACACCGTGTAACACCGCGAAACACCGTGTAACACCGCGAAACACCGTGTAACACCGCGAAACACCGTGTAACACCGCGAAACACCGTGTAACACCGCGAAACACCGTGTAACACCGCGAAACACCGTGTATCACCGAGAAACACCGTGTAACACCGCGAAACACCGTGTAATAATTAACAATTTAACACCTGGTTTAGTGGGGAAAACTGTGTATGTCAACCCCTTGTGGTCGTATGCAATTTGTTGCTAATTGTGGAGGCCTAGAAATAGGTATATCTTAAATATACTAGACTGCTTAACTTACATCTTAGGCGGTGTCTCGTAGCTTGGATAGTAGCGCACTCAGCTATCACACTGAGTGTCCGTGGTTCGATCCCCAGTACGGGTGGAAACACTGGGCGTGTATCCTTAAGACGCCTGCTCTCCCTGTTCACCTAGCAATAATTAAGCACGGTCTGGAGTTTTGAGACACTCTGATCGCGAGTTTTAACCCTGCCCGTGGTATGGTTTGTTTGCAATCGTGTCATTACGATTTTGTGAGTCGAGTTAAGTACCTGGGTGTTAGCCGACTGGTATGGGGTCGCATCCTGGGGACAAGATTATCCTAATTCGCCCGAAATGCTCTGCATAAAAGGGGCTTTCTATATAATGTCATTAACGTCAGCTACGGCTGCATAAGCTGTATCATGTACTTATTGAAATAAAAATTATTATTAGCTTATATACTTATACAAGATACTGGTTATTAGGCTACTAAGACTGACAAAATTAGTCTTAGGATTAAGGTATTGGTAGTTAAAAGTTGGGCATCACATGTATGTTCACCAGTATCATGTTACAGACCTTCCCTTACTCTCTTCTAACATCTTTTCACCCCTTCAAGACATACACAATAACGGTAGCAAAACAATAATACGACTACTGAACGGCCAACAACCCATCTTTACCATATATGTACGTATGGAGTTTGGAGACTCTCTGACCGCGGGTTCAATCCCGGCCGGGGTATGGTTTTTTTTACCGTATGGATTAATTAAAACACACAAACCAGATAATGCAGCCAGACCCATTATTAGCTCCATAGGTTCAGTTTCCTGCAAATTATACAAATGGCTAATATGTTAAGTCCAACTGTTGGCAAAGTCTCCAACTTTAATGTTAAAAACAATATTGAATTAGTTGATAAATCAAGCACCGTGGCTGATTTAAATAATTACAATATAGTTAGTTTTGATGTCACTTCGTTGTTCACAAAAGTTCCAGTTGATGACTTATTAGGTTTCCGATCTGAACACTTCGATAATTACGATTTATCACTGCATGTAACAGCAGTCATTAAGTTTATTAAACTTTGTATTGTTGATGCACAATCTGTGTTTAATGGTGAGTTTTACACTCAGAACGTTGGTATGACAATGGGAAATCCTCTCTCATTAGTCCTTAGCAATTTGTACATGGAATATCATGAAACAAGACTGCTGAAGAGAATTCCTCCTGATACAGCTATGTGGTACAGATATGTTGATATTTTAATATAGATATATAGATATAAACCATTTCCTTTTTTTAATTAAATATTCTAGCCTTTTACATACAGTTTACTATTGAGCTTGAACAAAATAACTAATTGCCTATTTTAGATGTCTTAATTATTAAGGGAAACCATGATTTTAAATTCAACATATACAGAAAACCAACAAATAATTGTTCTTATGTGCACTATTATTCCCCACTGTATGACAGAGTTTAACTTTATATATTCTCCTGCATGTTTTTGAGAACTCTGCGTATTGGCAGCCCAGAGTTTATAGATGAAGAAATTCTAAAAGATTTATGAAATAGTGAATGATCTGAAATGCCCCCAAAATTTAATTGACAAATCTTTTAAAATTCCCCAAAATACATTTTACAATTCGAGAAAAGAAAAACAGTCATATTCAACTAAGAATATGTTGGGTCTCCCTTAACATGAAAACCTTCTTCATATATCTTCTCTACTCAAAAATTTTAAAATCCAAGTTTTTAAAAAATTTGATACAGTAAAAAAAATTGATTAAAGAAATCCCCCAAAAATGTTGATGGCTGTGTCTAAGTTTTCTTGGAAAAAATGAATTAAAGTTTATCACAGTCAAACTGGAAAAAGCTATGAACTGAAATTACATCATAAATATAACAGCAGAACTGGACAAGAGTCTAATGCTCTGTTTAATCATGTGAGATATTTTAACCATCCAGCTGATTTTCAAAAGGCCGAGAAAATTGTATCAAACAGGTCCATGGTTGAGAGAAATGATCAAGTTTCTTAAAACAACAGCAATGATTTCAATATGACTATTAGTTCAGGGTTATATAAATTAGATTCATTTATAATTAATAGAATTTGTGAGAAATTTAAGCTATAAATGACATGTCACTCATTAATTTCAAAATGTTCATTACACTTCCACGCCCAGCCTTGCTTGGTCAGTTGTAATGTCATATGTGAGATGATACCTCAGCCTTGCTTGGTCAGTTGTAATGTCATATGTGAGATGATACCTCAGCCTTGCTTGGTCAGTTGTAATGTCATATGTGAGATGATACCTCAGCCTTGCTTGGTCAGTTGTAATGTCATATGTGAGATGATACCTCAGCCTTGCTTGGTCAGTTGTAATGTCCTATGTGAGATGATACCTCAGCCTTGCTTGGTCAGTTGTAAGGCCATATGTGAGATACCTCAGCCTTACTTGGCCAGTTGTAAGGTCGTATGTGAGGTGATACCTCAGCCTTGCTTGGTCAGTTGTAAGGTCGTATGTGAGGTGATACCTCAGCCTTGCTTGGTCAGTTGTAAGGTCGTATGTGAGGTGATACCTCAGCCTTGCTTGGTCAGTTGTAAGGTCGTATGTGAGGTGATACCTCAGCCTTGCTTGGTCAGTTGTAAGGTCGTATGTGAGGTGATACCTCAGCCTTGCTTGGTCAGTTGTAAGGTCGTATGTGAGGTGATACCTCAGCTTTGCTTGGTCAGTTGTAAGGTCGTATGTGAGGTGATACCTCAGCCTTGCTTGGTCAGTTGTAAGGTCGTATGTGAGGTGATACCTCAGCCTTGCTTAGTCAGTTGTAAGGTCGCATGTGAGGTGATACCTCAGCCTTGCTTGGTCAGTTGTAAGGTCGTATGTGAGGTGATACCTCAGCCTTGTTTGGTCAGTTGTAAGGTCATATGTGAGATACCTCAGCCTTGCTTGGTCAGTTGTAAGGTCATATGTGAGATACCTCAGCCTTGCTTGGTCAGTTGTAAGGTCATATGTGAGGTGATACCTCACCCTTGCTTGGTCAGTTGTAAGGTCATATGTGAGATACCTCAGCCTTGCTTGGCCAGTTGTAAGGTCATATGTGAGGTGATACCTCACCCTTGCTTGGTCAGTTGTAAGGTCATATGTGAGATACCTCAGCCTTGCTTGGCCAGTTGTAAGGTTATATGTGAGGTGATATCTCAAGCCTTGCTTGGCCAGCTGTAAGGTCATATGTGAGGTGATATCTCAGCCTTGCTTGGCCAGCTGTAAGGTCATATGTGAGGTGATATCTCAAGCCTTGCTTGGCCAGCTGTAAGGTCATATGTGAGGTGATATCTCAGCCTTGCTTGGCCAGCTGTAAGGTCATATGTGAGGTGATATCTCAAGCCTTGCTTGGCCAGCTGTAAGGTCATATGCGAGGTGATATCTCAAGCCTTGCTTGGCCAGCTGTAAGGTCATATGTGAGGTGATATCTCAGCCTTGCTTGGCCAGCTGTAAGGTCATATGTGAGGTGATATCTCAAGCCTTGCTTGGCCAGCTGTAAGGTCATATGTGAGGTGATATCTCAGCCTTGCTTGGCCAGCTGTAAGGTCATATGTGAGGTGATATCTCAAGCCTTGCTTGGCCAGCTGTAAGGTCATATGTGAGGTGATATCTCAGCCTTGCTTGGCCAGCTGTAAGGTCATATGTGAGGTGATATCTCAGCCTTGCTTGGCCAGTTGTAAGGTCATATGTTAGGTGATACCTCAGCCTTGCTTGGCCAGCTGTAAGGTCATATGTGAGGTGATATCTCAGCCTTGCTTGGCCAGCTGTAAGGTCATATGTGAGGTGATATCTCAAGCCTTGCTTGGCCAGCTGTAAGGTCATATGTGAGGTGATATCTCAGCCTTGCTTGGCCAGTTGTAAGTCATATGTGAGGTGATATCTCAGCCTTGTAAACCTTTCGCTGCCCTATTATTTTTACAGGTCCTTCATAATGTGAAAATCACGACAGCTCTTGGAAATTCAATATTTTTTCAAATTAGTTACTTTGTAAATTGTGATATGATGTGTGTGTGTGTGTGTGTGTGTGTGTGTGTGTGTGTGTGTGTGTGTGTGTGTGTGTGTGTGTGTGTGTGTGTGTGTGTGTGTGTGTGTGTGTGTGTATGTGAGTGTGTGTGTGTGTGTGTGTGTGTGTGTGTGTGTGTGTCTGTGTGTGTGTGTGTGTGTGTGTGTGTGTGTGTGTGTACACCGACTATGTTTTAAATTAACCTGGTACTGAGTCATTCAACACGCTCACGGACGCCTACTGGAAGTCCAAGCCCCTTGCCCACAAAACCTCCCTTACCCCTTCCTCCCAATCTTTTCGAGGACAACCCCTACCCCGCCTTCCTTCCCCTACAGATTTAAACGCTCTCCATGTCATTCTACTTTGATCCATTCTCTCTAAATGACCAAACCACCTCAACAACCCCTCTTCAGCCCTCTAATATTTTTATTAACTCCACACCTTCTCCTAATTTCCACACTCCGAATTTTCTGCATAATATTTACACCACACATTGCCCTTAAACAGGACATCTCCACTGCCTCCAACCGTCTCCTCGCTGCTGCATTTACCACCCAAGCTTCACACCCATATAAGAGTGTTGGTACTACTATACTTTCATACATTCCCTTCTTTGCCTCCATAGATAACGTTTTTTGACTCCACATATACCTCAACGCACCACTCACCTTTTTTCCCTCATCAATTCTATGATTAACCTCATCCTTCATAAATCCATCCGCCGACACGTCAACTCCCAAGTATCTGAAAACATTCACTTCTTCCATACTCCTCCCCAATTTGATATCCAATTTTTCTTTATCTAAATCATTTGATACCCTCATCACCTTACTCTTTTCTATGTTCACTTTCAACTTTCTACCTTTACACACATTCCCAAACTCATCCACTAACCTTTGCAATTTTTCTTTAGAATCTCCCATAAGCACAGTATCATCAGCAAAAAGCAACTGTGTCACTTCCCATTTTGTATTTAATTCCCCATAATTGAATCCCACCCCTCTCCCGAACACCCTAGCATTTACTTCTTTTACAACCCCATCTATAAATATATTAAACAACCATGGTGACATTACACATCCCTGTCTAAGACCTACTTTTACCGGGAAGTAGTCTCACTCTCTTCTACACACCTTAACCTGAGCCTCACTATCCTCATAAAAACTCTTTACAGCATTTAGTAACTTACCACCTATTCCATATACTTGCAACATCTGCCTCATTGCTCCCCTATCCACTCTATCATATGCCTTTTCTAAATCCATAAATGCAATAAAAACTTCCTTACCTTTATCTAAATACTGTTCAAATATATGCTTCAATGTAAACACTTGATCTACACATCCCCTACCCACTCTAAAACCTCCTTGTTCATCCGCAATCCTACATTCTGTCTTACCTCTAATTCTTTCAATTATAACCCTACCGTACACCAACCACTCCAACATTATATCCCCTCATATCTTCCTCATACCCATGCCATGAGTACACTAAGAGATAACTAACACAATAAGTGTCAGGGGACCAGGACCGTTCAACTGGCTCCCAGCATACATAAGAGGGATTACCACTAGACACTTGGCTGCCTTCAAGAGGGAACTGGACAGGCACCTAGAGTCAGTACCTGACCAGCCGGGCTGTGGTTCGTACGTTGGATTGAGTGTGGGCAACAGTAACAGCCTTGTTGATCAGGCCCTGATGCACCGCGAGGTCTGGTCATGGACCGATTATCATAATTATTAAAATCATGGGGAGTGTTAAACCCGTAGGATTATACAGCGCATGTAGGAGGCGGGGATGGAAGGTATTCAGGCTTAATTCAGGGAACTGGAGCACAGATCCAATTCCCTAGATCAAGAGCCCCTCACAAGCGTCAAGGAACCTCCTTGGGGAGGGGGGTCATGGACCTAGCCGCAGGGGCGTTGACCTCAAGAACACACTCTAGGTTACTCCAGGTATAACCTGGGTATACTCCAGGTATACCCCGGGTACACTCCAGGTATACCCTGGGTATACTCCAGGTATAACCCGGGTATACTCCAGGTATACCCTGGGTATACTCCAGGTATAACCCGGGTATACTCCAGGTATACCCCGCGTATACTCCACGTATACCCCTGGTATACTCCACGTATACCCCGGGTATACTCCAGGTATACCACGGGTATACACCAGGTATACACTGGGTATACTCCACGTATACCCCGGGTATACTCCAGGTATACCCCGGGTATACTCCAGGTATACCCTGGGTATACTCCAGGTATACCCTGGGTATACTCGGGGATATACCCTGGGTATACTCCAGGTATACCCTGGGTATACTCCAGGTATACCCTGGGTATACTCCAGGTATACCCTGGGTATACTCCAGGTATACCCTGGGTATACTCCAGGTATACCCACCCCAAACAACCCTCTCCTCGCTACTCTACATAATCTTGCTCTGATGGGAAAGTTTTCATAAAAGTTTCATTTTGTTGTGTCGCAGTGATGGTGAGGGATGACAACTGTGTCGCAGTGATGGTGAGGGATGACAACTGTGTCGCAGTGATGGTGAGGGATGACAACTGTGTCGCAGTGATGGTGAGGGATGACAACTGTGTCGCAGTGATGGTGAGGGATGACAACTGTGTCGCAGTGATGGTGAGGGATGACAACTGTGTCGCAGTGATGGTGAGGGATGACAACTGTGTCGCAGTGATGGTGAGGGATGACAACTGTGTCGCAGTGATGGTGAGGATGACAACTGTGTCGCAGTGATGGTGAGGGATGACAACTGTGTCGCAGTGATGGTGAGGGATGACAACTGTGTCGCAGTGATGGTGAGGGATGACAACTGTGTCGCTGTGATGGTGAGGGATGACAACTGTGTCGCTGTGATGGTGAGGATGACAACTGTGTCGCAGTGATGGTGAGGGATGACAACTGTGTCGCTGTGATGGTGAGGGATGACAACTGTGTCGCAGTGATGGTGAGGGATGACAACTGTGTCGCAGTGATGGTGAGGGATGACAACTGTGTCGCTGTGATGGTGAGGGATGACAACTGTGTCGCTGTGATGGTGAGGGATGACAACTGTGTCGCAGTGATGGTGAGGGATGACAACTGTGTCGCTGTGATGGTGAGGGATGACAACTGTGTCGCTGTGATGGTGAGGGATGACAACTGTGTCGCAGTGATGGTGAGGGATGACAACTGTGTCGCTGTGATGGTGAGGGATGACAACTGTGTCGCTGTGATGGTGAGGGATGACAACTGTGTCGCAGTGATGGTGAGGGATGACAACTGTGTCGCAGTGATGGTGAGGGATGACAACTGTGTCGCAGTGATGGTGAGGGATGACAACTGTGTCGCAGTGATGGTGAGGGATGACAACTGTGTCGCTGTGATGGTGAGGGATGACAACTGTGTCGCTGTGATGGTGAGGGATGACAACTGTGTCGCAGTGATGGTGAGGGATGACAACTGTGTCGCAGTGATGGTGGAGGGATGACAACTGTGTCGCAGTGATGGTGAGGGATGACAACTGTGTCGCAGTGATGGTGAGGGATGACAACTCTGTCGCTGTGATGGTGAGGGATGACAACTGTGTCGCTGTGATGGTGAGGGATGACAACTGAGTCGCAGTGATGGTGAGGATGACAACTGTGTCGCAGTGATGGTGAGGGATGACAACTGTGTCGCTGTGATGGTGAGGGATGACAACTGTGTCGCTGTGATGGTGAGGGATGACAACTGTGTCGCTGTGATGGTGAGGGATGACAACTGTGTCGCAGTGATGGTGAGGGATGACAACTGTGTCTCAGTGATGGTGAGGGATGACAACTGTGTCGCTGTGATGGTTGAGGGATGACAACTGTGTCGCAGTGATGGTGAGGGATGACAACTGTGTCGCAGTGATGGTGAGGGATGACAACTGTGTCGCAGTGATGGTGAGGGATGAC
The DNA here is from genome assembly GCF_026875155.1 of Cherax quadricarinatus. NCBI lineage: Eukaryota > Metazoa > Arthropoda > Malacostraca > Decapoda > Parastacidae > Cherax > Cherax quadricarinatus. Next base: position 10,897,663 of record NC_069425.1, on the reverse strand, counting down.
AACTGTGTCGCAGTGATGGTGAGGGATGACAACTGTGTCGCTGTGATGGTGAGGGATGACAACTGTGTCGCAGTGATGGTGAGGGATGACAACTGTGTCGCAGTGATGGTGAGGGATGACAACTGTGTCGCAGTGATGGTGAGGGATGACAACTGTGTCGCAGTGATGGTGAGGGATGACAACTGTGTCGCAGTGATGGTGAGGGATGACAACTGTGTCGCAGTGATGGTGAGGGATGACAACTGTGTCGCTGTGATGGTGAGGGATGACAACTGTGTCGCAGTGATGGTGAGGGATGACAACTGTGCCGCAGTGATGGTGAGGGATGACACTGTGCCGCAGTGATGGTGAGGGATGACAACTGTGCCGCAGTGATGGTGAGGGATGAAAACTGTGTCGCAGTGATGGTGAGGGATGACAACTGTGTCGCAGTGATGGTGAGGGATGACAACTGTGTCGCAGTGATGGTGAGGGATGACAACTGTGCCGCAGTGATGGTGAGGGATGACAACTGTGCCGCAGTGATGGTGAGGGATGACAACTGTGCCGCAGTGATGGTGAGGGATGACAACTGTGGCCGCAGTGATGGTGAGGATGACAACTGTGCCGCAGTGATGGTGAGGGATGACAACTGTGTCGCAGTGATGGTGAGGGATGACAACTGTGTCGCAGTGATGGTGAGGGATGACAACTGTGTCGCAGAGATGGTGATGGATGACAACTGTGTCGCAGTGATGGTGAGGGATGACAACTGTGTCGCAGTGATGGTGAGGGATGACAACTGTGTCGCAGTGATGGTGAGGGATGACAACTGTGCCGCAGTGATGGTGAGGGATGACAACTGTGCCGCAGTGATGGTGAGGGATGACAACTGTGTCGCAGTGATGGTGAGGGATGACAACTGTGTCGCAGTGATGGTGAGGGATGACAACTGTGCCGCAGTGATGGTGAGGGATGACAACTGTGTCGCAGTGATGGTGAGGGATGACAACTGTGCCGCAGTGATCGTGAGGGATGACAACTGTGTCGCAGTGATGGTGAGGGATGACAACTGTGTCGCAGTGATGGTGAGGGATGACAACTGTGTCGCAGTGATGGTGAGGGATGACAACTGTGTCGCAGTGATGGTGAGGGATGACAACTGTGTCGCAGTGATGGTGAGGGATGACAACTGTGTCGCAGTGATGGTGAGGGATGACAACTGTGTCGCAGTGATGCTGAGGGATGACAACTGTGCCGCAGTGATGGTGAGGATGACAAACTGTGTCGCAGTGATGGTGAGGGATGACAACTGTGCCGCAGTGATGGTGAGGGATGACAACTGTGTCGCAGTGATGGTGAGGGATGACAACTGTGTCGCAGTGATGGTGAGGGATGACAACTGTGTCGCTGTGATGGTGAGGGATGACAACTGTGTCGCAGTGATGGTGAGGGATGACAACTGTGTCGCAGTGATGGTGAGGGATGACAACTGTGTCGCAGTGATGGTGAGGGATGACAACTGTGTCGCAGTGATGGTGAGGGATGACAACTGTGTCGCAGTGATGGTGAGGGATGACAACTGTCGCAGTGATGGTGAGGGATGACAACTGTGTCGCAGTGATGGTGAGGGATGACAACTGTGTCGCAGTGATGGTGAGGGATGACAACTATGTCGCAGTGATGGTGAGGGATGACAACTGTGTCGCAGTGATGGTGAGGGATGACAACTGTGTCGCAGTGATGGTGAGGGATGACAACTGTGTCGCAGTGATGGTGAGGGATGACAACTGTGTCGCAGTGATGGTGAGGGATGACAACTGTGTCGCAGTGATGGTGAGGGATGACAACTGTGTCGCAGTGATGGTGAGGGATGACAACTGTGTCGCAGTGATGGTGAGGGATGACAACTGTGTCGCAGTGATGGTGAGGGATGACAACTGTGTCGCAGTGATGGTGAGGGATGACAACTGTGTCGCAGTGATGGTGAGGGATGACAACTGTGTCGCAGTGATGGTGAGGGATGACAACTGTGTCGCAGTGATGGTGAGGGATGACAACTGTGTCGCAGTGATGGTGAGGGATGACAACTGTGTCGCAGTGATGGTGAGGGATGACAACTGTGTCGCAGTGATGGTGAGGGATGACAACTGTGTCGCAGTGATGGTGAGGGATGACAACTGTGTCGCAGTGATGGTGAGGGATGACAACTGTGTCGCAGTGATGGTGAGGGATGACAACTGTGTCGCAGTGATGGTAAGGGATGACAACTGTGTCGCAGTGATGGTGAGGGATGACAACTGTGTCGCAGTGATGGTGAGGGATGACAACTGTGCCGCAGTGATGGTGAGGGATGACAACTGTGTCGCAGTGATGGTGAGGGATGACAACTGTGCCGCAGTGATGGTGAGGGATGACAACTGTGCCGCAGTGATGGTGAGGGATGACAACTGTGTCGCAGTCATGGTGAGGGATGACAATTGTGCCGCAGTGATGGTGAGGGATGACAACTGTGTCGCAGTGATGGTGAGGGATGACAACTGTGTCGCAGTGATGGTGAAGGATGACAACTGTGTCGCAGTGATGGTGAGGGATGACAACTGTGTCGCAGTGATGGTGAGGGATGACAACTGTGTCGCAGTGATGGTGAGGATGACAACTGTGTCGCAGTGATGGTGAGGGATGACAACTGTGTCGCAGTGATGGTGAGGGATGACAACTGTGTCGCAGTGATGGTGAGGGATGACAACTGTGTCGCAGTGATGGTGAGGGAATGACAACTGTGCCGCAGTGATGGTGAGGGATGACAACTGTGCCGCAGTGATGGTGAGGGATGACAACTGTGCCGCAGTGATGGTGAGGGATGACAACTGTGTCGCAGTGATGGTGAGGGATGACAACTGTGCCGCAGTGATGGTGAGGGATGACAACTGTGTCGCAGTGATGGTGAGGGATGACAACTGTGTCGCAGTGTTGGTGAGGGATGACAACTGTGCTGCAGTGATGGTGAGGGATGACAACTGTGTCGCAGTGATGGTGAGGGATGACAACTGTGTCGCAGTGATGGTGAGGGATGACAACTGTGCCGCAGTGATGGTGAGGGATGACAACTGTGTCGCAGTGATGGTGAGGGATGACAACTGTGTCGCAGTGATGGTGAGGGATGACAACTGTGTCGCAGTGATGGTGAGGGATGACAACTGTGTCGCAGTGATGGTGAGGGATGACAACTGTGTCGCAGTGATGGTGAGGGATGACAACTGTGTCGCAGTGATGGTGAGGGATGACAACTGTGCCGCAGTGATGGTGAGGGATGACAACTGTCGCAGTGATGGTGAGGGATGACAACTTTGTCGCAGTGATGGTGAGGGATGACAACTGTGTCGCAGTGATGGTGAGGGATGACAACTGTGTCGCAGTGATTGTGAGGGATGACAACTGTGTCGCAGTGATGGTGAGGGATGACAACTGTGTCGCAGTGATGGTGAGGGATGACAACTGTGTCGCAGTGATGGTGAGGGATGACAACTGTGTCGCAGTGATGGTGAGGGATGACAACTGTTCCGCAGTGATGGTGAGGGATGACAACTGTGTCGCAGTGATGGTGAGGGATGACAACTGTGTCGCAGTGATGGTGAGGGATGACAACTGTGTCGCAGTGATGGTGAGGGTGACAACTGTGTCGCAGTGATGGTGAGGGATGACAACTGTGTCGCAGTGATGGTGAGGGATGACAACTGTGTCGCAGTGATGGTGAGGGATGACAACTGTGTGGCAGTGATGGTGAGGGATGACAACTGTGTCGCAGTGATGGTGAGGGATGACAACTGTGTCGCAGTGATGGTGGGGGGATGACAACTGTCGCAGTGATGGTGAGGGATGACAACTGTGTCGCAGTGATGGTGAGGGATGACAACTGTGTCGCAGTGATGGTGAGGGATGACAACTGTGTCGCAGTGATGGTGAGGGATGACAACTGTGTCACAGTGATGGTGAGGGATGACAACTGTCGCAGTGATGGTGAGGGATGACAACTGTGTCGCAGTGGTGAGGGATGACAACTGTGTGGCAGTGATGGTGAGGGATGACAACTGTGTCGCAGTGATGGTGAGGGATGACAACTGTCGCAGTGATGGTGAGGGATGACAACTGTGCCGCAGTGATGGTGAGGGATGACAACTGTAGCAGTGATGGTGAGGGATGACAACTGTCGCAGTGATGGTGAGGGATGACAACTGTGTCGCAGTGATGGTGAGGGATGACAACTGTGTCGCAGTGATGGTGAGGGATGACAACTGTCGCAGTGATGGTGAGGGATGACAACTGTGTCGCAGTGATGGTGAGGGATGACAACTGTGTCGCAGTGATGGTGAGGGATGACAACTGTGTCGCAGTGATGGTGAGGGATGACAACTGTGTCGCAGTGAAGGTGAGGGATGACAACTGTGTCGCAGTGATGGTGAGGGATGAGAACTGTGTCGCAGTGATGGTGAGGGATGACAACTGTGTCGCAGTGATGGTGAGGGATGACAACTGTGTCGCAGTGATGGTGAGGGATGACAACTGTGTCGCAGTGATGGTGAGGGATGACAACTGTGCCGCAGTGATGGTGAGGGATGACAACTGTCGCAGTGATGGTGAGGGATGACAACTGTCGCAGTGATGGTGAGGGATGACAACTGTGTCGCAGTGATGGTGAGGGATGACAACTGTGTCGCAGTGATGGTGAGGGATGACAACTGTGTCGCAGTGATGGTGAGGGATGACAACTGTGCCGCAGTGATGGTGAGGGATGACAACTGTCGCAGTGATGGTGAGGGATGACAACTGTCGCAGTGATGGTGAGGGATGACAACTGTGTCGCAGTGATGGTGAGGGATGACAACTGTCGCAGTGATGGTGAGGGATGACAACTGTCGCAGTGATGGTGAGGGATGACAACTGTGTCGCAGTGATGGTGAGGGATGACAACTGTCGCAGTGATGGTGAGGGATGACAACTGTGTCGCAGTGATGGTGAGGGATGACAACTGTCGCAGTGATGGTGAGGGATGACAACTGTGTCGCAGTGATGGTGAAGGATGACAACTGTGTCGCAGTGATGGTGAGGGATGACAACTGTGTCGCAGTGATGGTGAGGGATGACAACTGTGTCGCAGTGATGGTGAGGGATGACAACTGTCGCAGTGATGGTGAGGGATGACAACTGTGTCGCAGTGATGGTGAGGGATGACAACTGTGCCGCAGTGATGGTGAGGGATGACAACTGTGTCGCAGTGATGGTGAGGGATGACAACTGTGCCGCAGTGATGGTGAGGGATGACAACTGTGCCGCAGTGATGGTGAGGGATGACAACTGTGCCGCAGTGATGGTGAGGGATGACAACTGTGTCGCAGTGATGGTGAGGGATGACAACTGTGTCGCAGTGATGGTGAGGGATGACAACTGTGTCGCAGTGATGGTGAGGGATGACAACTGTGCCGCAGTGATGGTGAGGGATGACAACTGTGCCGCAGTGATGGTGAGGGATGACAACTGTGTCGCAGTGATGGTGAGGGATGACAACTGTGTCGCAGTGATGGTGAGGGATGACAACTGTGTCGCAGTGATGGTGAGGGATGACAACTGTGTCGCAGTGATGGTGAGGGATGACAACTGTGTCGCAGTGATGGTGATGGATGACAACTGTGTCGCAGTGATGGTGAGGGATGACAACTGTGTCGCAGTGATGGTGAGGGATGACAACTGTGTCGCAGTGATGGTGAAGGATGACAACTGTGCCGCAGTGATGGTGAGGGATGACAACTGTGCCGCAGTGATGGTGAGGGATGACAACTGTGTCGCAGTGATGGTGAGGGATGACAACTGTGTCGCAGTGATGGTGAGGGATGACAACTGTGTCGCAGTGATGGTGAGGGATGACAACTGTGCCGCAGTGATGGTGAGGGATGACAACTGTGTCGCAGTGATGGTGAGGGATGACAACTGTGCCGCAGTGATGGTGAGGGATGACAACTGTGTCGCAGTGAAGGTGAGGGATGACAACTGAGTCGCAGTGATGGTGAGGGATGACAACTGTGTCGCAGTGATGGTGAGGGATGACAACTGTGTCGCAGTGATGGTGAGGGATGACAACTGTGTCGCAGTGATGGTGAGGGATGACAACTGTGTCGCAGTGATGGTGAGGGATGACAACTGTGTCGCAGTGATGGTGAGGGATGACAACTGTGTCGCAGTGATGGTGAGGGATGACAAACTGTGTCGCAGTGATGGTGAGGGATGACAACTGTGTCGCAGTGATGGTGAGGGATGACAACTGTGTCGCAGTGATGGTGAGGGATGGACAACTGTGTCGCAGTGATGGTGAGGGATGACAAATGTGTCGCAGTGATGGTGAGGGATGACAACTGTGTCGCAGTGATGGTAAGGGATGACAACTGTTGTCGCAGTGATGGTGAGGGATGACAACTGTGTCGCAGTGATGGTGAGGGATGACAACTGTGTCGCAGTGATGGTGAGGGATGACAACTGTGTCGCAGTGATGGTGAGGGATGACAACTGTGTCGCAGTGATGGTGAGGGATGACAACTGTGTCGCAGTGATGGTGAGGGATGACAACTGTCGCAGTGATGGTGAGGGATGACAACTGTGTCGCAGTGATGGTGAGGGATGACAACTGTGCCGCAGTGATGGTGAGGGATGACAACTGTGCCGCAGTGATGGTGAGGGATGATAACTGTGCCGCAGTGATGGTGAGGGATGACAACTGTGTCGCAGTGATGGTGAGGGATGACAAGTGTGCCGCAGTGGTGAGGGATGACAACTGTGTCGCAGTGATGGTGAGGGATGACAACTGTGTCGCAGTGATGGTGAGGGATGACAACTGTGCCGCAGTGATGGTGAGGGATGACAACTGTGTCGCAGTGATGGTGAGGGATGACAACTGTGTCGCAGTGATGGTGAGGGATGACAACTGTGCCGCAGTGATGGTGAGGGATGACAACTGTGCCGCAGTGATGGTGAGGGATGACAACTGTGTCGCAGTGATGGTGAGGGATGACAACTGTGTCGCAGTGATGGTGAGGGATGACAACTGTGTCGCAGTGATGGTGAGGGATGACAACTGTGTCGCAGTGATGGTGAGGGATGACAACTGTGTCGCAGTGATGGTGAGGGATGACAACTGTGCCGCAGTGATGGTGAGGGATGACAACTGTCGCATTGATGGTGAGGGATGACAACTGTGTCGCAGTGATGGTGAGTGATGACAACTGTGTCGCAGTGATGGTGAGGGATGACAACTGTGTCGCAGTGATGGTGAGGGATGACAACTGTGTCGCAGTGATGGTGAGGGATGACAACTGTGTCGCAGTGATGGTGAGGGATGACAACTGTGTCGCAGTGATGGTGAGGGATGACAACTGTGTCGCTGTGATGGTGAGGGATGACAACTGTGTCGCAGTGATGGTGAGGGATGACAACTGTCGCAGTGATGGTGAGGGATGACAACTGTGTGGCAGTGATGGTGAGGGATGACAACTGTGTCGCAGTGATGGTGAGGGATGACAACTGTGTCGCAGTGATGGTGAGGGATGACAACTGTCGCAGTGATGGTGAGGGATGACAACTGTGTCGCAGTGATGGTGAGGGATGACAACTGTGTCGCAGTGATGGTGAGGGATGACAACTGTGTCGCAGTGATGGTGAGGGATGACAACTGTGTCGCAGTGATGGTGAGGGATGACAACTGTGTCGCAGTGATGGTGAGGGATGACAACTGTCGCAGTGATGGTGAGGGATGACAACTGTGTCGCAGTGATGGTGAGGGATGACAACTGTGTGGCAGTGATGGTGAGGGATGACAACTGTGGTCGCAGTGATGGTGAGGGATGACAACTGTCGCAGTGATGGTGAGGGATGACAACTGTGCCGCAGTGATGGTGAGGGATGACAACTGTCGCAGTGATGGTGAGGGATGACAACTGTCGCAGTGATGGTGAGGGATGACAACTGTGTCGCAGTGATGGTGAGGGATGACAACTGTGTCGCAGTGATGGTGAGGATGACAACTGTCGCAGTGATGGTGAGGGATGACAACTGTGTCGCAGTGATGGTGAGGGATGACAACTGTGTCGCAGTGATGGTGAGGGATGACAACTGTGTCGCAGTGATGGTGAGGGATGACAACTGTGTCGCAGTGAAGGTGAGGGATGACAACTGTGTCGCAGTGATGGTGAGGGATGACAACTGTGTCGCAGTGATGGTGAGGGATGACAACTGGTCGCAGTGATGGTGAGGGATGACAACTGTGTCGCAGTGATGGTGAGGGATGACAACTGTGTCGCAGTGATGGTGAGGGATGACAACTGTGCCGCAGTGATGGTGAGGGATGACAACTGTCGCAGTGATGGTGAGGGATGACAACTGTGTCGCAGTGATGGTGAGGGATGACAACTGTGTCGCAGTGATGGTGAGGGATGACAACTGTGTCGCAGTGATGCTGAGGGATGACAACTGTGTCGCAGTGATGCTGAGGGATGACAACTGTGCCGCAGTGATGGTGAGGGATGACACCTGTGTCGCAGTGATGGTGAGGGATGACAACTGTGTCGCAGTGATGGTGAGGGATGACAACTGTGCCACAGTGATGGTGAGGGATGACAACTGTGTCGCAGTGATGGTGAGGGATGACAACTGTGTCGCAGTGATGGTGAGGGATGACAACTGTGTCGCAGTGATGGTGAGGGATGACAACTGTGTCGCAGTGATGGTGAGGGATGACAACTGTGTCGCAGTGATGGTGAGGGATGACAACTGTGTCGCAGTGATGGTGAGGGATGACAACTGTGTCGCAGTGATGGTGAGGGATGACAACTGTGCCGCAGTGATGGTGAGGGATGACAACTGTGTCGCAGTGATGGTGAGGGATGACAACTGTGCCGCAGTGATGGTGAGGGATGACAACTGTGTCGCAGTGAGGGTGAGGGATGACAACTGTGTCGCAGTGATGGTGAGGGATGACAACTGTGCCGCAGTGATGGTGAGGGATGACAACTGTGTCGCAGTGATGGTGAGGGATGACAACTGTGTCACAGTGATGGTGAGGGATGACAACTGTGTCGCAGTGATGGTGAGGGATGACAACTGTGTCGCAGTGATGGTGAGGGATGACAACTGTGTCGCTGTGATGGTGAGGGATGACAACTGTGTCGCAGTGATGGTGAGGGATGACAAATGTGTCGCAGTGATGGTGAGGGATGACAACTGTGTCGCAGTGATGGTGAGGGATGACAACTGTGTCGCAGTGATGGTGAGGGATGACAACTGTGTCGCAGTGATGGTGAGGGATGACAACTGTGCCGCAGTGATGGTGAGGAATGACAACTGTGCCGCAGTGATGGTGAGGGATGACAACTGTGCCGCAGTGATGGTGAGGGATGACAACTGTGTCGCAGTGATGGTGAGGGATGACAACTGTGTCGCAGTGATGGTGAGGGATGACAACTGTGTCGCAGTGATGGTGAGGGATGACAACTGTGTCGCAGTGATGTGAGGGATGACAACTGTGCCGCAGTGATGGGAGGGATGACAACTGTGTCGCAGTGATGGTGAGGGATGACAACTGTGTCGCAGTGATGGTGAGGGATGACAACTGTGTCGCAGTGATGGTGAGGGATGACAACTGTGTCGCAGTGATGGTGAGGGATGACAACTGTGTCGCAGTGATGGTGAGGGATGACAACTGTGCCGCAGTGATGGTGAGGGATGACAACTGTGCCGCAGTGATGGTGAGGGATGACAACTGTGTCGCAGTGATGGTGAGGGATGACAACTGTGTCGCAGTGATGGTGAGGGATGACAACTGTGTTGCAGTGATGGTGAGGGATGACAACTGTGTCGCAGTGATGGTGAGGGATGACAACTGTGTCGCAGTGATGGTGAGGGATGACAACTGTGTCGCAGTGATGGTGAGGGATGACAACTGTGTCGCAGTGATGGTGAGGGATGACACCTGTGTCGCAGTGATGGTGAGGGATGACAACTGTGTCGCAGTGATGGTGAGGGATGACAACTGTGCCGCAGTGATGGTGAGGATGACAACTGTGTCGCAGTGATGGTGAGGGATGACAACTGTGCCGCAGTGATGGTGAGGGATGACAACTGTGTCGCAGTGATGGTGAGGGATGACAACTGTGTCGCAGTGATGGTGAGGGATGACAACTGTGTCCAGTGATGGTGAGGGATGACAACTGTGTCGCAGTGATGGTGAGGGATGACAACTGTGCCGCAGTGATGGTGAGGGATGACAACTGTGTCGCAGTGATGGTGAGGGATGACAACTGTGTCGCAGTGATGGTGAGGGATGACAACTGTGCTGCAGTGATGGTGAGGGATGACAACTGTGTCGCAGTGATAGTGAGGGATGACAACTGTGCCGCAGTGATGGTGAGGGATGACAACTGTGTCGCAGTGATGGTGAGGGATGACAACTGTGTTGCAGTGATGGTGAGGGATGACAACTGTGTCGCAGTGATGGTGAGGGATGACAACTGTGCCGCAGTGATGGTGAGGGATGACAACTGTGTCGCAGTGATGGTGAGGGATGACAACTGTGCCGCAGTGATGGTGAGGGATGACAACTGTGTCGCAGTGATGGTGAGGGATGACAACTGTGTCGCAGAGAAGGCCTTCAACATGACGTAGTTGATCAATCTTTCAAAGAATACCGGATGACATCCTCAGTAACTTAATAAAGTCACTCAGGTCAGGCTGACAAATATAAACCCCGTATGTAAGGGGTCGCATTCTGCGTGGTGGAATATAATCGTGGGATAGTTAACTTTTCTTCCCACTACGTTACTATCATATAAAATAGGATACCAGCACATTACTGATCTGTCCAATTTTGATTACAAAAATTGTCCTTTCGTGGGGTGGGTGAACTGTCTATATTTATATAAGAAGCTGGTGGCGGTGGTGGTAGTGGTGGCGGCGGTGTTGGTGGCGGTGGTGGTAGTGGTGGTGACGGCGGTGTTGGTGGCGGTGGTGGTAGTGGTGGCGGTGGTGGTAGTGGTGGCGGTGGTGGTAGTGGTGGCGGTGGTGGTAGTGGTGGCGGCGGTGGTGGCGGTGGTGGTGGCGGTGATAGCGGTGGTTATGTTGCGTGTCAGTATAGTACTGTGTAGCCCAGGGGTTGACCACTGGATGCAGTTGGATCAGTAACAACCTCTGGCAACTCAATACCGCAAAAAACTCCCGCCTGCTAATACCGCATCATGCAATCCTGAGTTACGTTGACGATCAATGTGTTGAGCAGTGCCTAGCTGCGCCTCGGCACCCTACAGTAGTAGCACCCAACAGCCTCAAGTAGCAGGACCTAACAGCCTCCAGCAGCAGCGCCTAACAGCCTCCAGTAGCAGCGCCTAACACCGTGCATAGTGTCGCCTAACTCAAGACTCCCGAGGTTCTCGAAACATTCTGGCACCGTCTTGAATAAGAGAGATTTCTTGCAGATGTTACACCCTATACTTACTTCGGCAGGGGAGCCACAGCAAGTTTTAGTATTGCCACACTTGAAGCACAGATTTGTGTGTAATGTTTTCAGAGTATTGATATGGGGAGGTGGCAGAATGATGCTGGGGAGGTGACAGAATGGTGCTGGGGGAGGTGGCAGAATGCTTGGGAGGTGGCAGAATGATGCTGGGGGAGGTGGCAGAATGATGCTGGGGAGGTGGCAGAATGGTGCTGGGGGAGGTGGCAGAATGCTTGGGAGGTGGCAGAATGATGCTGGGGGAGGTGGCAGAATGATGCTGGGGAGGTGGCAGAATGATACTGGGGGAGGTGGCAGAATGCTTGGGAGGTGGCAGAATGATGCTGGGGAGGTGGCAGAATGGTGCTGGGGAGGTGGCAGAATGGTGCTGGGGAGGTGGCAGAATGATGCTGGGGGAGGTGGCAGAATGATGCTAGGAGAGGTGGCAGAATGATGCTGGGGAGGTGACAGAATGGTGCTGGGGAGGTGGTAGAATGACGCTGGGGAGGTAGTAGAATGGTGCTGGGGAAGGTGGCAAAATGGTGCTGGGGAAGGTGGCAGAATGGTGCTGGGGAAGGTGGCAGAATAATGCTGGGGAAGGTGGCAGAATAGTGCTTAGGAGGTGGTAGAATGGTGCTGGGGAGGTGGTAGAATGATGCTGGAGAGGTGGTAGAATGGTGCTGGTGAGGTGGTAGAATTGTGCTGGGGTGGTAGAATGATGCTAGGGGAGGTGGCAGAATGATGCTAGGGAGGTGGCAGAATGGCGCTGGGGAGGTGGCAGAATGATGCTGGGGAGGTGGCAGAATGGTGCTGGGGAGGTGGCAGAATGGTGCTGGGGAGGTGGCAGAATGGTGCTGGGGGAGGTGGCAGAATGATGCTAGGGGAGGTGGCAGAATGATGCTAGGGGAGGTGGCAGAATGATGCTGGGGAGGTGGCAGAATGGTGCTGGGGTGGTAGAATGATGCTGGAGAGGTGGTAGAATGATGCTGGAGAGGTGGTAGAATGGTGCTGGAGGTGGTAGAAATTGTGCTGGGGAGGTGGTAGAATGCTGGGGAGGTGGTAGAATGATGCTGGGGAGGTGGTAGAATGGTGCTGGGGAGGTGGTAGAATGGTGCTGGGGAGGTGGCAGAATGATGCTGGGGGAGGTGGCAGAATGATGCTAGGGGAGTGGCAGAATGGTGCTGGGGTGGTAGAATGATGCTGGGGAGGTAGTAGAATGGTGCTGGGGAAGGTGGCAGAATGGTGCTGGGGAGGTGGTAGAATGGTGCTGGGGAGGTGGTAGAATAATGCTGGAAGGTGGTAGAATGATGCTGGAGAGGTGGTAGAATGGTGCTGGAGGTGGTAGAATTGTGCTGGGGAGTGTGTAGAATGCTGGGGAGGTGGTAGAATGATGCTGAGGAGGTGGTAGAATGGTGCTGGGGAAGTGGTAGAATGGTGCTGGGGGAGGTGGTAGAATGGTGCTGGGGAGGTGGTAGAATGGTGCTGGGGAAGGTGGTAGAATGGTGATGGGGAAGGGCGACAGAGGTCGGAATGAAATGGAAAGTTGCCGGAGGGTGTGGCAGGGACAAAGAACGACCTGCAGGGAGGAGGAACTCTAGGGGATTGGCAGGGGTAGGCCTGGAAGGAAGGTAACTGCAACAGTATATGAGACGCCGGAGACAGCATCACTGCTGGCAACACAGCGCCAGTGGTCCAGGAATCCCTAGCATGTGGCGTTCTATTCCCCTCCCAGCATCAACTTCACTCTTCTACATCAACCACAACCCCACATCTCCATGCCTCTTTCCACCCCTGATGCACTCTCCGCATCTTCTCGCAATCTCTTACTTCCAGTTGAAAAGAAAACCGGAATTTAGTATACTGTATTAAAAAAAAATCATAAGTCGGTAATTAGAAGAAACGAACAATTGCCCCTCTACGTCTGGTGTTGCCAGCCTACCCAGCACCACTGTGGTAGCTGCAACCCATCCTGGCAAATTCTATGTGACCTTCTCACATGCGGTTTGTAGCCATTTTCTCGATTTATCTTATTTAAGCTACTTAGGGTAGGTTTAGTTATGCTAGACTGTCACCTGTCAGTAACAATGAACCGTTTTCCAACATTCCACAATGACAATAAATGAAATGTAAAATAAAGGCGACAAAAAACTCTTGACATGCTAACAGAAAACGAAGACCCACCAAGCGCAGCAAGACACATAGTTGGACATTCACTGCTTAGAACTTGATACACAGTCACCCATTTGACTGTCTTAGCAACAGCGATATATTGCCTAAGAGGAGAAATTGGGGTGAGCGGTGGCGCTGGCTGAACCTCCTGACTGTCAGGCCAGGTCGTCACTCGAGTCAGTAAAGTTCAATATCGAGGTGTCCCAATGTGCCCAGGGTTCGATCCCCGGCACGGGTGGAGAAACATTTGGACGTGTTCCCTAAGTGTTAGTAGACTGGTGTGTGTCGCATCCTGGGGACAAAATTGACCCAATTTGCTTGAAATGCTCAGCGTAACAAGAGACTTTCTGTACAGTAGTATGTCACTGATGTCAGCTAGGTCTATAGTTATTACATGTATTTGTAAAAATAAAGATTATTATTGCTAACCTAACACGACACCTAGAGACAAAGGACAGTGTTTGTTACTCACCAGGTGTACGGTTGGTATATATTTGTTGTAGTTAGTTACATTCCACGAGAGACCCAACACACGGCGCTGGTTTACAATAAAATACGCATAATATGCGCATAACTAGGACTGATAATGCAAATTTACCGCTTTAGTCTATGGAGTGTGGGTCATGAAGATTCCAAGGAACACAGTAAATTATTATTTAATGAGTATATTAGACACCTATTTTCGTCAGATAGAACAGGTATTCTGTACCTATAGTTATTTGTGAGTGATGTGAGGGGATGTAGCCCTCATTCTTCACACTGAGACGTCATGAGCCTGGTGTTACGAGGTCAGACTCGTGACCCTCACTGTTTAAGAGATACTAAGTGTCAAGAGATGAGTTGAATTAGGTAAGGTGTTACAAAAAGGCGATATCTTTAAAGTAAAGGATATATCTATAAAGTATAGACATCTCGAGAGAATACTAGAAGGTCTCCTCCTCTAGCATTCAGCCTGTTTCTGTTTTTTGTAATAAGTAGTCAGAATATGATCAGGTCTAGTTATCCCTTGATTTGATTGAAATATTAGTTTTGGCATTACAACTAGGTGATAATAATCCAATGAAATAAAATTTTAGATCTTTAATACAAAATATGTCTAGGTGGATAATAAGTGTTACAAAGTTTAGAATACAAGTTCCTTCTTATCTCTTGTAGTGCAATATTGAATTGTACATATGGCAATATAGTGCTGAGGGAACATTTCGTAACAGTACAACGTACTAGTACCGTCTGGTACGTTGCCATCAAGTATTAAAATACTAGTATATACAAGAGTGTGTGAATGTGTGCGTGTGTGCTCAAAGTGCTCGTTATGTCTCAGTAAGACTCGACTCTAACTTAAACTTAAAGGCGACTGACACTAGTCCACAAATAATCTATCTTTTCGACCATCAAGACAATCAAAACAGCTTGCTTGAACAATATGACGAATCATTCACCAACAACAATAATTGTAACAAGCAACAGCACAGCGTCAGAAACAAGAAGACAAAAATAAAGTACCTAATTGGGGACCATCAGCAGATCCTCCATAAAAGTCAAACTCTCTTAATACTGAATCTAACTTCAGCATAACCAAATCCCCAACTACGACGGTGCGTAGTAGATGCCACACAAAATAGGTCAGAAGCTTTAGCTTGGGACCTGGGTTGACTTAGAGTAGCAACGGTGCGAGGTACCGCCTAACACAAACAAGCGAGCGGTAGTTAGCAAGGCAATTTGCGACAGCGGACAGCCAATCACAACTCTTCAACAGTGAGCACAGTAATATAATGTCAAATAATAATATAAAGTAAGATTTTCATTTTAGCTATTAATGAAAATATCGGCAATATAAAATTATATGAAAAGGTAAATATATAGATAAAATTTATATTATATACATTGGGCCCCATTCAGGGAGCGCAATATACGGTTCGTTAGGAAACATGACAAGTGTTTCCTGATGCGGGGTCTTAGATGATGCCCCACCGTTGGAGCTTTCGGCCATCTGACCGAGGCCTTCCACTGGCTTACCCTTTAAAAATTTTCGTCATAGTTATATACGAGGTGAATGCTTTCCCCTCTACGTGTGACGAGTGACTACTAGACTCTCCTGTTGCTAACGCTAGGCTGTCCCCCCACTCAAACGTGGTAGACTATATATTATAGACTATATACATCTTTGGATTTGTTTAGCTTTATACTTATAAAGGAGACTGAATATTAATCTATTAAGTCTCTACTGTTAAATTTATCATAAGATTAAGGTACTGATAGCTGAAAGTTTGGCGAGCCTACATGCAGGCGAATATCATAATACAGTCCCCCCTTTCTCCCTCATAACATATTCACCCCCCTTCCTCAAACTTAAAAATATTGAGAGATCTGTTCAAGTACTTTAATTTTGAAGACTGAGACACTTATGCAACATATGGGAATCTTTATTAAAGATTCCCATATGTTGCACAAGTGTCTCAATCTTTAACTTGTCGGTTTTCAAACCATTTATCACATACTCTGATTTTCCACAAAATCCCTCAATTGCATAGGCGACAAGGGTATTATATCTTCATGCCTGCAAGATTCTGGAGGGATTCGTTCCAAACCTGGAAGGAAAAGTTTGGCTGATGGTACAAATGAAAAGCAGAGGCACAATAACAAGAAACAACTCAATAGTGTAAAGGGACCAAGACTGACCACATCGACTCAAGGTTGAGGGACTGATTACCTCATTATCCTCCTGTTCTTCAATTTTCTCCTTTGTATGGACTGATGAAGCCACTGTGTGGCGAAACGTTTCCTCAATAAAGATACCCAAGAGTTGCACATGGGTCTAATTTAACAACATGTCGGTTCTCTGAACCATTCATCTATTAACGCCCTCCCTTCATATATAAGGCTAATAACCAACAAACTATTAGCCATCCTCAGTAAGCTACAGATGAGCTCATCATGTCAGTTAGTAATCAGCCGGGAAGTGGTGCATACGATGAACTGCTGGCGGCGGGCGCCAGTAGCCTAGCTTATCAGGTCAGCAAAAAGGAGGCTTGGTCTGGGACCATGCCGCTGGGGTAGTGACCCCCACCCCCGGAAATGGCTAGATAAATGGACCCCAGACCGCTGCAGATCCAGCGCGCCAGTATAAAGAAAACGATTACTAAAATAAAAACTATTATATATATATATATATATATATATATATATATATATATATTATATATATATATATATATATAATATATTATATATATATATATAAACGTGCGCAACTACCCAAGAACGGATAACTGTGTCCCTCTGCCCCATCATCGCAGGAATCAAAGAGGCAGACCCAAGAAAAGTCCCACTGAAAACGAGAAAATTTGCGCACAGGTTAGCAAAAAAATCGAAGGTAATACAGTGGGAGCAATAAGAATAATTACAAGTGACGACACTGTAGCCCCCAAGGATGAGACCACGGCCCAAGCACTAAGAGACAAGCATCCAACCAGGGACACCATAGCCATCAACGACAACCCTGGGGAAGACCCCATCACTGAACAATTAATTTTGCCAGAATAGGAAGTCTATAAGGCGATTGTGTCATTTCCTGCAGGATCTGCAGGAGATTACACTGGAATTCGACCTCAGCACCTCAAAGAGATGGTAAATCCAGTACTCGGTGTATCTGCATCAATTCTTCTCACCGAGTTAACAACTTTCGTCAACAATTGTCTGGCTGGGCGAATCCCAGAAGAAATTAAACCTTTCTTTTTTGGAGCCTCACTATGTGCTTTGAAGAAGAGGGATGGGGGAATCAGACCCATTGCAGTTGGAAACACTCTTCGCCGTCTCGTTGCTAAAGCAGCAGTGAGAAACATTCGCCTAGAAGCTGCCACTTTACTCCAGCCACACCAACTGGGCTTTGGGGTCTCTCAAGGTAGTGAAGCTGCAGCTCATGCGGCAAGGGCCTACATCAGGGACCTACCAGAAGACAAGGCCATAGTCAAACTTGATTTTAGAAATGCCTTTAATATGGTGAAGAGAGATGCTATTTTGCCAGCTGTTCAGGTTCGGTTCCCCAGTCTCTTTCCCTTCATTTCAGCTGGCTTCAGCAAACCCTCAATTCTTTTGTTTTGAGAACATGAAATTCAATCATCAGAGGGTGTTCAGCAGGGTGACCCACTCACTCCACTTCTCTTCTGCTGTGCAATAAGAGAACTAACTTCCAGCCTTTGCAGTGAGCTCAATATCTGGTACCTGGATGACGGCACTCTGGCAGGTACTGAAGAGTCCCTGGTGGAGGACCTACAACTGGTGAAAACACAGGGAGAAGACTTGGGACTCATCCTCAATCCCTCCAAGTGTGAAATCATCACAGCAAACCAGGAAATAATCAATGATGTGCGAAGAATCCTCCCAGAACTCTCAACTACAACTCCGTCCAACAGTACCCTCTTAGGGGCACCGCTGGGTCATCAGGCCATCGTCACTGTCCTCAGGGACAAATTGAATGACCTGATGAGAATGGAGGAGAGAATAAGGAATCTTGATGCCCATGATGCTCTGTATCTCCTCACAAGGTGTCTTACTATGCCAAGACTCATTTACTTCTTGAGGTGTGCACCCTCTTTTGACAACCCAACACTCGATGAATATGACGCACACCTGAGATCAACTTTTAAGAAGGCACTGAACCTGTCACTAGAGGATGAGCAATGGGATCAGGCAACCCTCCCAGTGCGACTGGGAGGTATAGGGGTGCATAAAGCAACGCATGTTGCTTTACCTGCTTTTCTGTCTTCGTGTTTGGCTTCCAGTGCATTAGTCAAGAAGATAGTGCCCGAACGCTTGAGAGATGTGGTAGGAGCTCAAGACCCCAGGTTTACTGAAGCAGCAATTCGGTGGGACACCCTTACAGACTCCTCCAGTAGACCAGCTCCTCCCAAACAGCACAAACAGTCCCACTGGGACAAACCGATCATGGAAAAAATCGCCAACACAATGCTCTCCAATGCTTCAGGAAAGAACAAAGCTCGTCTCCTGGCAGTGAAGGCACCCCACACAGGAGATTTCCTGTTAGCTGTTCCCAATTCCTGCCTGGGCACCCGTCTCGACCCACAGGCCATTCGGATTGGTGTTGCTCTTCGCCTAGCCACCCCCATCCTCACCGAACATAGGTGTATTTGCGGCAGGGCGACAGCTGATCAATTCGGACTTCATGGTCTCGTGTGTCACACAGCAGAAGGGAAGTATGCCAGACATGAGGAGGTCAATGATATAATAAAGAGAAGCCTCGCCACAGCCCGTTGCCCAGCTCAACGGGAACCCCAAGTACAGAGGTCTGATGGAAGTCAAAAGCGTCCTGATGGAGCCACTGTGCTACCCTGGAAGGATGGAAAGCAGATTGCCTAGGACTACACCTGTGCTGCCACATTGGCAGACACCTACTTGCCATACTCTGTAGTGGAAGGGGGTGGAGCTGCCAGCCACAGGGAGACCCAGAAGATCCGAAAATATGAAGACCTTCCCCCTTGCTATAACTTCATTCCAATAGGGTCGGAGACCCTTGGAGCATGGGGCAAGTGTGCTCTAAAGTTCCTCAAAGAGCTAGGTGAAAAGCTCATCATAGAAACCAAGGACCACAGGGTGACCAGCTTCCTCTTTCAGAGACTCAGTGTTGCGATCCAGAGAGGAAATGCCTGCAGCATTCTGGGCACACAGCCCACCACAGGGGAGCTGGACGAAGTATTCGAGATGTAGCTCTGAGTTACCTATGTTGTTTTACTTTCTGTTGAATTTTTGTGAATGTTTGGCCAATGTATTTTGTCTTTAAATAAAACATACTTGAAATATAGGGGGTGGTAGGAGAAAATTCTCAAACAGCTTCAAGGAGAACCTTAAGTTTTCCCTGAAGCAAGTTTATTCTTTTCTCTGAGGATGAGGGTCCCTACGACAGTTCTAGAGGTGGTACCTTAATTATATATATATATATTATATATATATATATATATATATATATATATATATATATATATGTCGTGCCGAATATGTAAAACTGGTCAATTAGCAAGAACTCGTTTAAAATTAAGTCCTTTCTAAAATTTTCTCCTATACGTTTAAAGATATATTTTTTCATTAATGTTAATATAAAAAATTATAATTTTGCACTAAAAGAATCTTAGAAAACTTACCTAACCTTATTATAACAAGAGTAATTTATTTTAGCCTAACCCAACTTAATATATTTTAGATTTGTTTACAATAATTCAATACTAAACAAACACAGTGAAATATATTTTTTTCGTTAGGTTAAGAATGATTTTGGCGAAATTATTGCATACACAAATTTTCACTTGTCCTATATGGCAAGATGAGCGTTGCTATTTAAGCCAAGATCGCAAGTTCTGCCTATTCGGCACGATATATATATATATTATATATATATATATATATATATATATATATATTATATATATATATCTTTTCTTTCTTCTTTCAACAAACCGGCCGTATCCCACCGAGGCAGGGTGGCCCAAAAAGAAAAACACAGTTTCTCTTTTTAAATTTAGTAATTTATACAGGAGAAGGGGTTACTAGCCCCTTGCTCCCGGCATTTTAGTCGCCTCTTGCAACATGCATGGCTTACAGAGGAAGAATTCTGTTCCACTTCCCCATGGAGAGAAGAGGAAATAAACAAGAACAAGAATTAGAAAGAAAATAGAAGAAAATCCAGAGGGGTGTGTATATATATGCTTGTACATGTATGTGTAGTGTGACTTAAGTGTAAGTAGAAGTAGCAAGACGTACCTGAAATCTTGCATGTTTATGAGACAGAAAAAAGACACCAGCAATCCTACAATCATGTAAAACAATTACAGGTTTCTGTTTTACACTCACTTGGCAGGACGGTAGTACCTCCCTGGGCAGCTGCTGTCTACCAACCTACTACCTACAGAAAATCCGTTATCCTGGAAAATTGGTGGTGCACTTGTAAACAGCAACAAGATCATGATTTCTACAGCCTTAATTTCAAACTTGACATATAATATATATATATATATATATATATATATATATATATATATATATATATATATATGCAGGGCGGCCCGAGAAAGAATA
Source organism: Cherax quadricarinatus (assembly GCF_026875155.1). Classification (NCBI taxonomy): domain Eukaryota; kingdom Metazoa; phylum Arthropoda; class Malacostraca; order Decapoda; family Parastacidae; genus Cherax; species Cherax quadricarinatus. Next base: position 10,876,902 of record NC_069425.1, on the reverse strand, counting down.
ACCTTCACTATCATTCACTCCATCAGTCTTGCCAGAGGTGCTCTTACACTACAGTTATAAAACTGCAACATTAACACCCCTCCAACTGCAACCAGAACAACGGTTTTTACAACACAGCCGATCACTTTGGTATTGAGCCGATCGGTATTGAGTGTTGTCTTCTCTGGCGATAAGTCTTGTAATGACTGCAGCAAATTATACGTGGGTGAAACATCAAGGGACCTCCAAACACGTATTTCAGAACACCAGTACGCAAGCAGGTCTGACGATACAAGGAATGCCTGTGTACAACACCGTAATTCACACAACCATTTAATAAACTACAGAAACTCAAGACTTATCGCCACAGAAGACAACACTCAATACCGAAGAAGAATCCTGGAATCATCGCTTATCTCTATATCTGACAACTTCAACCACAACAATGGCTTCTATAACATAGCTGAACCACTTGCCAAGAAACTTCTTCATCGCTATCCCACATAAGAACATAGGAATGGAAGAAAACTGCAGAAGGTCTGCTCACAAACTTATCCAATCTCCCTTCCAAGCTACCCAAGATTTTAGACTCTATAACCCCACTCGGTAGATCATCAGATGCAGCATTCTCCACCTGATGCTGGAGGTAAATTCTGCGTGCTCATTTATAAAGTGGGCAGTCTAACAATGTGGCTGACCGATAATGGAACTTGACAATTCTCACAGAGAGGAACAAGGCGCCTCTCCATGAGATATCCACGAGTAAGATAAGTATGGCCAATGCGGAGACAGGAGAGAGTAGTCTCCCAACCTCGGCACTGGTGACAAGAAGACGGCCAGTAACCTATACTCGGTTTAATAGATTGAAGTTTGTTACCGAGTAGGGTAGACCAACGTTGTTGCCAACGGGTGTGAAGGTGGGTAGCTATTGCAGCAAAATAGTCCGTAAATGGAACACCTCTATATGAAACTGGTAGGTCATGTACTGCTGACCGCGCAGCAGTGTCTGCCTGTTCATTGCCCTGTACGTCAACTTGACCAGGGACCCAACAAAAAACAATATCTTTATGCTTGGTAGAGATGCGGCATAGCCAAAGTTGGATACAGAGGACTAAGGGGTGAGGTGTATCAAATTTCTGTATAGCCTGTACAGCACTAAGGGAGTCTGAGACAACCACAAATGATGACACAGGCATAGATGCAATACGAATTAGTGCTGCAAGAATGGCATACAATTCAGCAGTAAAGATACTAGCCGAAGATAGTAAATGCCCTCGTACAACGCTGTCTGGAAACACTACTGCAAATCTTACGCGGTCAGAAGACTTAGAGCCATCTGTGTACACTGCAATGGCATGAGAATGAGAGTGGAAGTGGTCAAGAAAAAGAGAGCGGGAAGCTACCATAGACAGTTGGGCTTTCGAGCAAGGGAGTGAGAAAGAACAGACTCAAACAGCTGGAACTTCCCAGGTGGGTAGGGAAAAGTGAAATGCTACATGAACATAGAAAGGTGGAAATTGAAGAGAAGACGAGCGAATGTAGGTGAAGAGAGAAGGGATGGAGCAAACAGGGGCGGCAAACAAATAATGTCTACTAATATCAGTGACCATTCTATAAATGGGAGGATTGCGGAGATCATGAGAACGTACATAGTAGCGAAGGCAATGGGCATCATGGCGATCGGATAAGGATGGAACGTTCGCTTCTGCATAGAGGCTCTCAACAGGGGAAGTGAAAAGCACCAAGGCATAAATGTAATCCTTGGTGATGAATAGGGTTGAGGCTAGATAGAGTAGCAGGAGAGGAAGCTGAATAGATCTGGTCACCATAGCCAAGTTTCGATAAAATGAGGGTAAATGTAGGTGAATGAGAGTTCGACGGTCAGCTCCCCATGAAAGATGAGCAAGGGTTTTAAGAAGAATCAGCCGGCTGTGACAAGTTGTCTTCAGAGAGGTAATGTGAGGTTTCCAGGATAACCAACGGTCAAAGAGGAGGCCTAGAAACCTGACTGTATCATGTTCAGGGATACGGGTGCCATAGAGGTATAAAGGATGATCGGAGATGACAGAGCGTCTAGTGAAAGTAATTTGGTGAGTTTTGGTACTGGAAAATTTAAACCCATGTGTGGTTACCCAATTGGAAACATGGTCGACCACATGCTGGAGAGAAACTGTAATGAGGTGACAGTCAGCGCCTGCACAGGCAATACCGAAGTCATCAACATAGAGTGATGACCAAATACTGAATGGAAGACTAGAGGCCAACTCATTTATAGCAAGGAGAAAAAGTGTTGTGCTCAGAACACATCCCTGGGGGACACCTTCAGCTTGGATAAAGTCCGGGGAGAGCACATTATTAAACCGAACACGGAAATGTCTGTCAGTTAAAAAGTTCTTAATGAAGGATGGTAGATTGCCTCGAAGGCCTAAGGAGTGGGCTTGGGCCAAAATATTATACCTCCAAGTTGTGTCATATGCCTTCTCAAGGTCAAAAAATATGGCAATAACCGAGTGGTTATTCACAAAGGCATTACGAACATCTGTATCCAAGCGTAGTAAAGGGTCTATGGTAGAACGACCCTTACGAAAGCCATATTGACGAGTGGAGAGACTGTTGTGTGTCTCTAAATACCACACTAAACATCTTATTTACCAGGCGTTCCATCACTTTGCAAACTGCACTGGTAAGAGCAATGGGACAATAGTGGGAGGCTTCATGTCCTGTAGTACCAGGTTTGTGGAAAGGGAGAACAATGGCAGATTTCCACAGCTGTGGAAGAACTCCTTGTGACCAAATAAGATTGAAAAGACGTAATAGGACTGCAAGGCTGACTGATGTAAATGTTGTAGCATACGAATATGAATGTCGTCGGGCCCAGCTGTCGATGACCGGCAAGCTGAGAGTGTTGCCTCCAGTTCCTGAAGTGTAAAAGGCACATTATACTGTTCTTCTCTGAGAGAAGAAAAGTCGAAGAGTGCTAATTCTCTGGCAGACTTTGAGGAAAGAAACGTGGGGCATAGATGGAGCCCCTGAGAAATACGGACCAGATAATTGCCAATTTCATTGGCAACGTCTAGTGGGTTTGCTATATCAACACCGGCAACCCGCAGAACAGGAGCAGGGTCAGGAGAATATTTACCACTCAGTTTTCGTACTTTTTTCCAGACTGCACTCATAGAGGAAGCAGAGGTGATGGTGGAGACATAATCTCGCCAGCAAGTGCGTTTAGCGTCACGGATGACACGGTAAGTGATCGCACACTTCTGCTTAGAATCAAGTCTCTCCGTGGTTCTATTGTACCGGTACCTGCCCCACGCAGCGCATTTCAAATGTACTGCACGAGCACAAGCAGGAGACCACCATGGCACGCATTTCTGAGAATGCCTGCCCGAAGTTTGGGGTATAGAATGAGAAGCTGCAGTTAAAATGGAGGATGAGAAGAGGTGTAAAAGCTCATCAATGGAGGACGAAGAAGGAACTTCACCAAAAACAGTTGTGAGTAAAGGTTCCAATTTGCCTGATCAAATTGCCAGCGTGGGTTACGAAGAGGTGGTGAATATGAAGGGGAAGTAAGAATGATTGGGAAATGATCGCTGTCATGTAAATCCAGGAGAACAGACCAGGTGAAGTCTAATGCGGCGGAGGAAGAGCAGACTGAGAGATCGATGCAAGAGAGAGTACGAGTCCGAGGATCAAAATGGGTGTGAGTACCTGTATTTAAAACATGGAGGGGGTGGGTAGCAAGAAAAGGCTCTAACTGAATGCCACAGGAATCACAGTGAGACCCCCCCAGAGGAAATGATGGGCATTAAAATCGCCAAGTAACAGAAGTGGTGGCGGTAATGACGAAACAAGAAAGGCAATATCCAGGATAGATAATGCCCGAGAAGGAGAGAGATACAAAGAACAGAGTGTATACCACCTATGCAAGTGGATACGGGCTGCTGTGTAATGCAGGGAAGTACAAACAAATAGCTGATGGTACAGAATATCAGTGCGTAGAAGGGCACTTTCATTAAAGGTCCCATCAGGAAAAGGATCTGAAGAATACAATAAATTATAGCCTGAGATGGGATAGATAACGGCAGAGCGTAATTTTGGTTCCTGTAAGCAAACACCAACAGGGGAAAACTGGGAGAGTAACATCTGAAGCTCACCCCGATTACCCCTGAGGCCGCGAATATTCCACTGTAAATAGGCCATAATTGGCAACGATAAAGATACCTGAAATCCGCAGGTAAGGGTACCTACGGACTAGAAGGGTTAGAAAAGTCCATGTGCGGTGGCAAATGAAAACGTTCAAGTAGCGAAGGAACGGTGCGTTGCGAAGAAAGGAGTTGTGCAGATGGAGAAGAGGAAAGAGAAGGAACAGAGGGTGGATCAGTGTCCATTGATGGTTTGGTCTCTGCAATATATTCAGAGATTGCTTCAAGTGTTTCGGAGTTCAGAGACGTCGTATGGGAGACAATATTGGAGATGGAAGGAGGAGAAGTTTGAGTAAAGATCGGAGCTGTAATGGACTGTACAAAGGTAGGGGGGGGGCGAAAGGGTGGAGGGAACTGGAGAAGTGTGGGAGGGGACAGAAGAGGCAGAAACCCGGGAGGGGACAGAAGAGGCAGAAACCCGGGAGGGAACAGAAGAGGCAGAAACCCGGGAGGTGGCAGAAGAGGAAGAAACTTGGGAGGGGACAAGGGAGGAAGGCACAGTACGAGGAGGTGGATGACCCTCCACACTTGTAACGGAGCCAGTGAAAGGGGAAGACCTAGGTACAGAGACCAGGAAGGGAAAATGTGGAGGTGGATGAAGGGAAGGAGGGGTTAAAGGAGATTTGTTGGACCTCTGAGAAGTAGAGGGACGATTACGAGGTGTCGTATGAGGTCTTGTCGATACTGGGGTTTGTGAAGGAGAACATGAAGAAGTGAGGATAGACTGAGGTGTTGAAGTAGGTACGTCTGAGCCCAGGACAGCAAAAGCATTAGATACAGGAGTGACTATGGGACTGGCAACCACAGAGGCTGCAGAAGATGGGACCCCAGAAGTGGGGGGACGTTTTGAAAAACAAGAATAAGAAACACAGGGTAGTCTCCCTTGGAGGTGGAGATGAGAAACTGCCATAGGATAAGGGAGACCTTCTGCCTCTTTGAGGCAACGAATTTCCCACTCATTTAAGTAGACCTGGCAACGGCGACAGTACGAAGGGTGAGCCTCATGACAATTAAGGCAAGAGGGAGGTCGACTGCAAGATGTATTAGAATGGTCATCGGCACCACAGACTGGGCATTCGGCTGTAGATCTGCAATATTTTGCTGGGTGGCCAAATCGCCAGCAATTCCTACACTGTTGCGGTGATCTCACCTTCCGAACTTGTAACCGACATCCTGCTACATAAACAGAGGATGGGAGTTCACGGCTGTCAACAGTTAAACGAGCCACATTGCAAGGGTATCGTCTTCGCCCGCGGGCGGGAAGAATATAAGTATTTACCTTGAGAATTGGGAGATCTTGGAGTTCCAGCTGTTCGAGAATGTCATTGCCACATGTCTGGAAATTCTGTTGGACTATGGTATGGGGCAGAACAACAGTACCACTACAAGAATTGAGGGAATGATGTTTTTCGATAGTGATAGGAATAGTATCGATATGTGAAAGAAGAGAAAGATCATGAGCTTGGGTAGAATTCTGGACTGTGATGATGCACGTACCACTCTTAAGAGCATGAAAGGAAATATCTCTACCAACGTGGCGTAGGAGCACTTTGCCAATACTATGGTCAGAAAGATAGGCAGTAGAAGAAATCGGTCATAAAGTAAAGAATTTAGTCCATTGTGTGGTCCGAAACTGAGTGTGGAGAGGGAGTGCATGACGTGTCGGTCTTTTCTGAGTAGAATGGGAAGGTAATGAAGTAACATTGTCTGGAGATTGTCGTTGGTGTTTAGAAGTGGGACCAGAGTCGGTCCGACGTTAGACGGGCTGGCAATTCGAAAATCGTCGCACCATAGGGGGAGAGGCCAGAAGCATAGTCAAAGGAGAGCAGAGGTCAGACAAATCAAAGGAGTCAGTGGAAGCCCCGGTACCTGAAGCGGGTGAGGAAACAGCACCAGCAAGAGGTACAGGGGACTTGGGAGTGTCCAAAGAGTGGCCAAAAGACGAGGCGAGGTCAGATCAGGGCGCGGTAACAATAAGGGGTTCGGGGGTAGCGGGGTCATGGATTTGGGACTCCATGGTTAGGTTACTTCTTTCTTTTTGTTTTTAAGAAAAAAAAAAGAAATAAGAAAAGAAAAGAAAAATAAAAAAAAGAATAAAAAGAAGGGGGAACCGGGGAGGGATAGTTCCTAGGAGGAATGAAATGGCCAGAAATCTCCCTCTGCGCCCAAGAGGACCTCAGCACCGCAAGTAGCGCAGATGCAGCATGGAACCCGTGCCATACCCTACCCTTCATGCCAGTAAACCAGCAATCCGGGATAGCAACCTCACATCTGCCGAGCTACCTTGGTGGACAAAAGAGAGGGTGGCTGGATATCCACCACAAAGCATACCTCCTTCGGCCACCACCCCCGGAATCCAAAAGGTGGCTTCCAGAGATGCACCCGTCGCCCGAAAGACGCCCAAAGCCACCCTCTGGATACCAGAGAGGGATCGGGACATCCCCAGGCGATCCAGATCCCACGGCAAACTACGCCACCGCCAAGAACCTCAACGGAATGGTATGGACCCCGGTACCCTTCCCCCTACCTATGAACTAGTGTGCCTGTGGGAAAAATCCCAAAGGCCAAAAAGAGGAAGGGTAAAAGGGAGGGGTGGGGAGGAGGAGGAAAGGAAAAAGGGGAGGATGGGGAGGATGGGGTAGGGAAGGGGGGATTGGGGGGTAATTAGGTTCAGTCTGAGGAAGGAGACCAACAGGTCTAATTCCTCAGACCAAGAGCCTCTTCACCGCGCCAAGGAGCCCCCCTTGAAGAGGTATGTGTAGGGTAGTGTTATATATTTTAAGTACACGCTGTTGGTGTTAGTTTCCCTTTGCTATTTTAATGTTTCAAGTCACATGTAAGAGTATCTGTAAGGTAATATAAAAATGTATATTGATTTTGTGTAAATACACAATTTTAGATGACTTTGTTGGAGCAAGTATGCATATGAGTTCAAGTAGCGGTGTATGTCATGTATTAATACTGGTATAGGGTATATAGTGTATGAAGAAGTCTTGGGTGGATTGCACCCGTGTTGAGATATAGAGTATATTATCCTTGTATGCTAGGCAAAGTTTTCATAATTGTTACTTAGAGCAAGTAGTATCCTGCGCTCTTATAGTATGTCATTGTTTTGTTGGTATTTGATGAGGGGGGGGTACCTTTTTACTTCCAGAGCACATATGTACGACTTTATAAATGTACCTTTGGTGGGGGTGGATGTATAGGTTTTAATGGTATGTGGCGAGGCTTTTACCTTTAGGAATTGTTTTGTATATAAAACTTGGCATAAGATGTATAAGTGTGCTGAAGTACATTATCTGGATATGTTGTTGGTACACCTGTGTGAAGTGTTCCTTTTTCTTTTTGGATTGTGTATACGTATGTTGTACTTTAATTTTGTTGTTACATGTTGATTGGTTTAGTGACATATGTTTGCTTCCATGTATAATGTATACTGTATTTTAAATAAAATATAAAAAAAAAAAGTGGCTTGGTTGGTGCTGCACACCCTGAAAGTACCGGTCTGGTTTTAAAAGCTGCCCAATTCCGTGATCATATCTTTATGAGTTTTAGGCAAGAAATATATGCTAGGGATTTTTTATTTAAATGTTAAAAGTAAATCCCTAAGGGCCACATTCATAAACCCCTTTTCGCCTTCATTGTTATGAGTTTTAGTATTAATTCACTGCTTCTATTCTTGATTTCTTGCCATGTCTGTTCCGGGTTATCTAGTCTTAGATAGGTTTCCTTATTATTCAAATGTTTTAACCCCGCTCTTCTATAGTTTTCTGCTTTGAACACTACAATCTCCGACCCTTTATCGGCGTTAGAAAATACAAGATCCTCCCTCAGTTCCAGGTTCCTAAGGCAAATTCTTTCTTTCTTTTTGAGGTTCGGTCTGTATACACACATTATACACTTCTCGAGGGGGTATATACACATTATACACTTCTCAAGGGTGATATATACACACATTAACTTCTCAGAGGGGGGTATACACACATTATACACTTGTCGAGGGGGGTATACACACAATACACACCAAGTAAACCCCACTGTAGCATCTATATTAACATAATCATACTTCCAGTTGCCTCGGGGAAGGGCTCTTGATCCAAGGTATGCAACTTGGCCTCCCTTTCATTGGATCGAACCGAATTGTCTCCCGTTATTTCCTCCCCCTCCCCCGCTAGGCGCTGTATGACCCCCTGTGGTTTTAGCGCACACCCATGATGAAATTAAAATTGTGAAACCGAGCTACTAGTTTCCACTAGTATACTAGCACTACTCCATTAATATGCTAGTATACTAGCACATTAATATACTAGTATACTACCACTACATTATTATAATCAAAAAGAAGCGCTAAGCCACAAGGTACCACTACATTAATATACTAGTATACTAGCACTACTGCATTAATATACTAGTACTACTATCGATACCATGCCTAGCCCTTCTAGGGTAGGGTAGGTGCCTGAGGCCAAGCTTTCAGCTCACAAGACTGTCTTTCCCATTAGCCCCCTTTGGGGCGGGGATGGCAGACCAGAGAGGCCTAGCTTCTCCCTACGAGAAGCTAGGCCTGGGGACAGTTGGTCCCAGAAGATGAGGGGGTACTTGTATCTCCTCCCATGGGAGATTAAGGTCTCACACACTCCCTAGACAGGGAGCCAAGACCGGGCCACCACTTGGAAAATGCCCAGACCGGGAGAATACCGGCGAATCTTTAATAATAATAATAGCACTACTACATTAATATACTAGTATACTAGCACTACTACATTAATATATTAGTGTACTAGCACTACATTAATATACTAGTATACTAGCACTACTACATTAATATACTAGCACTACTACATTAATATACTAGTATACTAGCACTACATTAATATAGTATACTAGCACTACATTAATATAGTATACTAGCACTACATTAATATACTAGTATACTAGCACTACTACATTAATATAGTATACTAGCACTACATTAATATAGTATACTAGCACTACATTAATATACTAGTATACTAGCACTACATTAATATACTAGTATACTAGCACTACATTAATATATTAGTATACTAGCACTACATTAATATACTAGCATACTAGCACATTAATATACTAGTATACTAGCACTATTACATTAATATACTAGTATGCTAGCACTACATTAATATACTAGTATACTAGCACTACTACATTAATATAATAGTATACTAGCACTACATTAATATACTAGTATACTAGCACTACTACAATATACTAGTATACTAGCACTACTACAATATACTAGTATACTAGCACTACTACATTAATATAATAGTATACTAGCACTACATTAATATACTAGTATACTAGCACTACATTAATATACTAGTATACTAGCACATTAATATACTAGTATACTAGCACTACATTAATATACTAGTATACTAGCACTACATTAATATACTAGTATACTAGCACTACTACATTAATATACTAGTATACTAGCACTACATTAATATACTAGTATACTAGCACTACATTAATATACTAGTATACTAGCACTACATTAATATACTAGAATACTAGCACTACTACATTAATATATTAGTATACTAGCACTACATTAATATATTAGTATACTAGCACTACATTAATATACTAGTACACTAGCACTACTACATTAATATACTAGTATACTAGCACTACATTAATATACTAGTATACTAGCACTACTACATTAACATACTAGTACACTAGCACTACATTAATATACTAGTATACTAGCACTACTACATTAATATACTAGTATACTAGCACTACTACATTAATATACTAGTATACTAGCACTACTACATTAATATACTAGTATACTAGCACTACAACATTAATATACTAGTATACTAGCACTACATTAATATACTAGTATACTAGCACTACATTAATATACTAGTACATTAATATACTAGTATACTAGCACTACATTAATATACTAGTACATTAATATACTAGTATACTAGCACTACTACATTAATATACTAGTATACTGGCACATTAATATACTAGTATACTAGCACTACTACATTAATATATTAGTATACTAGCACTACATTAATATATACTAGCACTACATTAATATACTAGTACATTAATATACTAGTATACTAGCACTACTACATTAATATACTAGTATACTAGCACATTAATATACTAGTATACTAGCACTACTACATTCATATACTAGTATACTAGCACTACATTAATATACTAGTATACTAGCACTACTAAATATACTAGCACTACTACATTAATATACTAGTATACTAGCCACCCTGCCTTGGTTGTGGGAATCGGCCAGTGATAAAAAAATAATATACTAGCACTACTAAATATAATAGTATACTAGCACAACATTAATATACTAGTATACTAGCACTACATTAATATATTAGTATACTAGCACTACATTAATATACTAGTATACTAGCACTACATTAATATATTAGTATACTAGCACTACATTAATATACTAGTATACTAGCACATTAATATACTAGTATACTAGCACTACATTAATATACTAGTATACTAGCACTACATTAATATATTAGTATACTATCACTACATTAATATACTAGTATACTAGCCCTACATTAATATACTAGTATACTAGTACTACATTAATATACTAGTATACTAGCACTACTACATTAATATGCTAGTATACTAGCACTACTACATTAATATGTTAGTATACTAGCACTACATTAATATACTAGTATGCTAGCACATTAATATACTAGTATACTAGCACTACATTAATATCCTAGTATACTAGCACTACTACATTAATATACTAATATACTAGCACTACATTAATATACTAGTATACTAGCACTACATTAATATATTACTATACTAGCACTACTATATTAATATATTGTTATACTAGCACTACTGCACTAATATACTAGCACCACTACATTAATATACTAGTATACTAGCACTACCACATTAATATACTAGCACTACTACATTAATATACTAGTATACTAGCACTACCACATTAATATACTAGCACTACTACATTAATATACTAGTATACTAGCACTACCACATTAATATACTAGCACTACTACATTAATATACTAGTATACTAGCACTACCACATTAATATACTAGCACTACTACATTAATATACTAGTATACTAGCACTACCACATTAATATACTAGCACTACTACATTTAATATACTAGTATACTAGCACTACCACATTAATATACTAGCACTACTACATTAATATACTAGTATACTAGCACTACTACATTAATATACTAGCACAATTTACAACATACAGATCAATCAACAATGAAAACTTGGACATGCAACATGAACAAGTCAAGAGTCGCACAAACAACACTGATATGAGAGGTCCCTTAAAACATTGTGGGGGAGCTTTCACAAGAATATTATTCTTTCAAATTAACTTCCCAGCCACATTGGGGAGAACGGTATTATTATTATAATCAAAAAGAAGCGCTAAGCCACAAGGACTATACAAATGGGGGGGGGGGGAGAACGGTAGCTCGATTGGTAGCGCACTCAGCTCACTGAGATCCGGGGGTCGATCCCAGGTACGGGTGTAAACATTAGGACGTGTTTACTTAAGTAAACACGTCCTAATGTTCACCTATCAGTAAAACAGGTACCTGCGTGTTAGTTGACTGGTGTGGGTCGCATCCTGGGGTTAAAACTGACTTAATCTGCCCGAAATGTTGTGCATAACAAGCGGTTTTTTATATAGTAGTATGTCATTAATGTCAGCTAGGACTGTATACCTTGTACATGTACTGGTGGGAATAGATATTATTTAAATAAAATTGCAACTTACTGATGTGATGAATCTTGGAGATTTTGTGAGACTTCTGGAACACTGGGAGTGTAAACAATGTCCATCCTTAAACGTCCACTCTCTAGCTCCCAGACCCTGGATCAAGAACATAGTAGTTCCTCTATTTTTATTATAAAAAACTGTCAGTAGAACTGACTTTTAATTGGACTGTCTAGTTAAAATTATCAAAATATAAACTGACAAAAGAATTTACGTGGATTTGGCAGATTTGGGTAATTTATCTTGTCTAAACTACAAGTATTAATCATTCATTATTTCACCAATTTATTATATTGGTGGTATATCCTAACGCCTCCCACTGGAAGATTACATGAAAATTTGCCAATATTAAGCAATGTTACGTGTGGTGTGGGTTATTATTATTATTATAATCAAGGGGGAAGCGCTAAACCCGGAGGATTATACAGCGCCTGGGGGGAATGTGGAAGGCATTCAGGCTTAATTCGGGGAACTGGAGCACAGATCCAATTCCCTAAATCAAGAGCCCCTCACCAACATCAAGGAACCTTCCTTGAGGGGTTGGTGTGGGTTATAATATTGCCAGGCGACCACAACACTGATACACAACATGGCGTCTCATTCACAGTTTCCGTGTCGTATTTTCTGTCGTCCAATCACTATATTCTTCCATTTCATTCTCTAACTGGACATTTCCAGATGTCTATCCTCTTCACTTATATTGTAGCTCTGAATTATCCCATAATATTACTAACGGACACTACAAAATTAGAGAAACATACATGAACCAGCCGGCTCACCTTCCGTCCTCCTCCTCCACCTTGCTTCTACCACTCTCATCTTGTACACATTTATTTATTCAAATTTAGGGATATTTCTGGGCGTGTAATGCATTTTTTTCCTTATCAGAATATTATTTCCTTCAATATTACAATAATTTCACTTTGCTTAATTAACTTATTACATTGTAAAAGGAAATTATAGGGATTTATCACCTTTTAAAAGTCATATTAAAATTACACACCTTCATTATTATGTAAACAATATTATCCCTACCAATTATTACATTAAATCATAGGAAAATTATCAAAATTTTCCTACATATAGAAAGGGGCAGAGATAATACCCAGAGCGTATACCTGGAGATGGTTTTAGGGGTCTGCGCCCCCCGCGGCCCGGTCTGTGACCAGGTCTCGCGCCCTGGATCACAATACCCACAACATCCCGGTCCCTCCAGGAGGGGAGGGACTGAGATGTTGTTATATATCACTGTTGTTACTTATCACTGTTGTTATACGTGACGAGAGTTAACCTGTAACACGCTAGGGAACAGTGTGCGTGTCAGGGTACAGAGAGTACATAGGGTACGCAACTTACCTCTAGTAATTTCAGTTGAGCGTGCATACCTTGAGCCACCAATCTCATTCAACACCATGATTACTCATCTGTCTCCGCGTGATCATAGAAAGGTATCCCCGTCTTGGATAACCCCAGCCACCTTTACCTCAATGATCCTAGGTATCCCAGTCTTGGATAACCCCAGCCACCTTTACCTCAATGATCCTAGGTATCCCAGCTTGGATAACCCCAGCCATCTTTACCTCAATGATCCTAGGTATCCCCGTCTTGGATAACCCCAGCCACCTTTACCTCAATGATCCTAGGTATCCCCGTCTTGGATAACCCTCGCTACCTCTACGTCAATGATTCTAGAAAGGTAGCCCCCGTCTTGCACAACTCCAGCCATGAACGGAAATTCTCAGAGGAAGTCAGTGGAAAACAAGAACATTATACCTGAAACTATGACCGGCTTTGAAATAAAATCGTACAGAAGTATAGTATTTAAGGGTTCACTAAACTCTCAAAACTCAAAAAACGGTTAAAAAAAGGAGGGGGGGGGGGTTCAATATTTTTAAATTTTCTGTTTGCAGTTTTATTTTACGTAAAATTCTTTACAAGACTATAACAAAAAAGAGCAGAAGTCGAATTTGAGTTTTCTTTAACACTGATAACATGGCACTAACAATCCACATTCAGTGTAAAGATGTTTCCCATTAAGATCCACCAGCGCTTAGTGTTTGAAACCGATCAGAAGACGCATTCTCTAGTTATTTCACGGAAACCAATTTATTTAATAAAACTGGTCAAATTTACGCAGCCGAGCACTGTCTCGGGTTTATGTGACTGACCAGATGGACACGAGTCAGATGCTTTCCTTTTCCCTGGTGTGAAAATAATGAGAATAAAACGGGTAAGGAAGGAGAAAACACTGCAAGTGGATGTAAAACACCGCAGGGTTGGTCAAATAAGTGGTTGCTTGAATACACCACCAGAAAATGCAAGGTAATGAGAAATGGGGAAAGGATCAGAAGACCAGACACAGGGTACAGACCCGGGAGGCAAATGACTGCAGGCCTAACTTAAAGAGAAAGACCTCGGGGTGAGCAGAGTGCCTACCATATCACCAGAGCTCACATCAACCGAATAATCTGTGTAGCCAATGCTGGCCTTCAGAAAAACTTAACAAAAAGTCATTCTGAGTTTTTTCAGAAACATTTGTCATGACCATCTCAGAATACTTAGTATGGAACAACTTCAGTCTCTTCCCTGAAACCTGGATCTGGTCTATCCTCACTCGCATCTTTTGGACCTCATAGCCCATAAACTACAGTCTAGTCTACTTGTGTTTTATACATCCTTTACGCTACTACTCCAGCAAACTTCCTGGTTAACACAGGCGAGGTGGACTGCCCACACGCCACCTACCATCTACACAACAACAGAAATTACAATGCGCACCGAGACTAGTTCCAGAACTAGAGTGTATAAGCTATGAGGAGAAGCAGGAAGAACATATATAATGACACGGAAGAACAGAAGAAGCAGAGGAAACATGAAAATAACATACAAAAATATTTAGAGGAACTGATAGGCCAGACAGTAATAGGGTGTTTAAGATGCGGAAAACAGATACTCGGGGGTACAGCTGGAAGTTCAAGATGCCGACCAGTCACAGAGATGTCAGGATGTCAGAGTGGTCGGGAAGTGGACTGAACTCTAAGTAAATATAGTGAAGGTGAACGCCATAGTTTTAAGAGCAGGTACGACAGGGCCCACGAGGGTACGATGGTGCCAGGAGCTAACGATCGAAAAGTGCAACTACAGATAGGTGGATACATACAGATGAGTACATGATACTTCTTCTGGGTTGCCCAGTGTCACACCAGTTAAATGAGCTGATATATTCTCACGAACCTTCACCCACCATCATCTGTATATTTTTCCGTGCTTTGTCACGTGGCGACTCTGAAGCAGTGTCGTCAGTGTCACGTGGCTACCCTGAAGCAGTGTTGTCAGTGTCACGTGGCGACTCTGAGGCAGTGTCGTCAGTGTCACGTGGCGACCCTGAGGCAGTATCGTTAGTGTCACGTGGCGACTCTGAAGCAGTGTCGTCAGTGTCACGTGGCGACCCTGAGGCAGTGTCGTCAGTGATTGAGTTATTGATATGTGTATAGATTCGATGTCATAGCTAAGTCATAACATTTTAATGTTATTGCTGACTGGAACAGTTCACAATACCGTGACTGGAACAACTCACAATACCGTGACTGGAACAACTCACAATACCGTGACTGGAACAGTTCACAATACCGTGACTGGAACAGTTCACTATACAGTGACTGGAACAGTTCACAATACAGTGACTGGAACAGTTCACAATACCGTGACTGGAACAGTTCACAATACCGTGACTGGAACAACTCACAATACCGTGACTGGAACAGTTCACAATACCGTGACTGGAACAGTTCACTATACAGTGACTGGAACAGTTCACAATACAGTGACTGGAACAGTTCACAATACTGTGACTGGAACAGTTCGCAATACCATGACTGGAACAGTTCACAATACCGTGACTGGAACAGTTCACAATACCGTGACTGGAACAGTTCACAATACCATGACTAGAACAGTTCACAATACCGTGACTGGAACAGTTCACAATACAGTGACTGGAACAGTTCACAATACCAAGACTGGAACAGTTCACAATACCATGACTGGAACAGTTCACAATACCGTGACTGGAACAGTTCACAATACCGTGACTGGAACAGTTCACGTTCAGTCCTTCCTGAATAATTATCACGTCACAGCTGAACGATGATACAGGAGAGACCGAAACGTCTCCTGAGTTATAACAGCTGAAAGTGTGAAAAATGAGACGCTTGTCCAACACTTGAGAATATTGAGGAAACAAAGTTCCGCCAGCTAGTGGCTTCTTCCATAACAATTCTCAAATGTCGTACAACTGTTTCATTCTTCAGCTTGTAATTCTTCAGCTTGTCATTCATCAGTCTGTCATTCTTCAGTTTGTCATTCTTCAGCTTGTTATTCTTCAGTTTGTCATTCTTCAGCTTGTCATTCGTCAGTCTGTCATTCTTCAGTTTGTCATTCTTCAGTTTGTTATTCTTCAGCTTGTCATTCTTCAGTCTGTCATTCTTCAGTTTGTCATTCTTCAGCTTGTTATTCTTCAGCTTGTCATTCTTCAGTCTGTCATTCTTCAGTTTGTCATTCTTCAGTTTGTCATTCTTCAGCTTGTTATTCTTCAGCTTGTCATTCTTCAGTTTGTCATTCTTCAGCTTGTCATTCTTCAGCTTTTCATTCTTCAGTTTGTCATTCTTCAGCTTGTCATTCTTCAGCTAGTCATTCTTCAGCTTGTCATTCTTCAGCTTTTCATTCTTCAGTTTGTCATTCTTCAGTTTGTCATTCTTCAGCTTTTCATTCTTCAGTTTGTCATTCTTCAGCTTGTCATTCTTCAGCTTGTCATTCTTCAGCTTGTTATTCTTCAGCTTGTCATTCTTCAGCTTGTCATTCTTCAGCTTTTCATTCTTCAGTTTGTCATTCTTCAGCTTGTCCTCCTTAAGCTTGTCATTCTTCAGCTTGTCATTCTTCAGCTTTTCATTCTTCAGTTTGTCAATCTTCAGCTTGTCATTCTTCAGCTTGTCATTCTTCAGCTTGTTATTCTTCAGTTTGTCATTCCTCAGCTTGTCATTCTTCAGTTTGTCATTCTTCAGCTTGTCATTCTTCAGCTTTTCATTCTTCAGCTTGTCATTCTTCAGCTTGTCATTCTTCAGCTTGTTATTCTTCAGCTTGTCATTCTTCAGCTTGTCATTCTTCAGCTTTTCATTCTTCAGCTTGTCATTCTTCAGTTTGTCATTCTTCAGCTTGTCATTCTTCAGCTTTTCATTCTTCAGTTTGTCATTCTTCAGCTTGTCATTCTTCAGCTTGTCATTCTTCAGCTTGTCATTCTTCAGCTTGTCATTCTTCAGTTTGTCATTCTTCAGCTTGTCATTCTTCAGCTCATCATTCTTCAGTTTGCCATTCTTCAGTTTGTCATTCTTCAGTTTGTCATTCTTCAGCTTGCCATTCTTCAGTTTGTCATTCTTCAGCTTGTCATTCTTCAGTTTGTCATTCTTCAGCTCGTCATTCTTCAGTTTGCCATTCTTCAGTTTGTCATTCTTCAGCTTGTCATTCTTCAGCTTGTCATTCTTCAGTTTGTCATTCTTCAGCTTGTCATTCTTCAGTTTGTCATTCTTCAGTTTGCCATTCTTCAGTTTGTCATTCTTCAGTTTGTCATTCTTCAGCTTGTCATTCTTCAGTTTGTCATTCTTCAGCTTGTCATTCTTCAGCTCGTCATTCTTCAGTTTGCCATTCTTCAGTTCGTCATTCTTCAGTTTGTCATTCTTCAGCTTGTCATTCTTCAGTTTGTCATTCTTCAGTTTGTCATTCTTCAGTTTGTCATTCTTCAGTTTGCCATTCTTCAGTTTGCCATTCTTCAGTTTGTCATTCTTCAGTTTGTCATTCTTCAGCTTGTCATTCTTCAGTTTGTCATTCTTCAGTTTGTCATTCTTCAGTTTGTCATTCTTCAGCTTGTCATTCTTCAGCTTGTCATTCTTCAGTTTGTCATTCTTCAGCTTGTCATTCTTCAGTTTGTCATTCTTCAGTTTGCCATTCTTCAGTTTGTCATTCTTCGGTTTGTCATTCTTCAGCTTGTCATTCTTCAGTTTGTCATTCTTCAGCTTGTCATTCTTCAGCTCGTCATTCTTCAGTTTGCCATTCTTCAGTTCGTCATTCTTCAGTTTGTCATTCTTCAGTTTGTCATTCTTCAGTTTGTCATTCTTCAGTTTGTCATTCTTCAGTTTGCCATTCTTCAGTTTGCCATTCTTCAGTTTGTCATTCTTCAGTTTGTCATTCTTCAGCTTGTCATTCTTCAGTTTGTCATTCTTCAGTTTGTCATTCTTCAGTTTGTCATTCTTCAGCTTGTCATTCTTCAGTTTGTCATTCTTCAGTTTGCCATTCTTCAGTTTGCCATTCTTCAGTTTGCCTTTTTTCCAAACAATTTTCCTCACAGCTAAAAATATGTAGAAATACTAGTGGTTAAAAGAAATACTAGAAATAGCAATGGTGGCCTCACTTGGCCTCGACTGCTGCTTCATGACCCACGAGAGGAAGCTCTTAGTATCCAACGGTGTTTTAATACGAGTCAGTTTAAGTGCTTTATCTTGTACCAACATCAATGCGTCCGTCGAACCGTCAGCGTGGTACCGTCAGCGTGGTACCGTCAGGAATGCTTCTCAGGAGACATCCGCTTGTCTGTCTCAGCGGTGCGCTAATGGATTTCAAGTGTCCGCCAGCACTCAGCACGTTTACGTTAATAACTCCCCCTCTAATTATGATAAGTATGTTCAATATATAAGGGAATGCTTATTGCTCGACAGTTATTAAATAACTCTAGCAGGGTAAACATTTAACAAGTTAGTTCCTCCGAGTTGCCAGTGTCATTGCTCGTTATTTATTACACGTACCTCCGTCAGGTTATTTATTACACGTACCCCCGTCAAGTTATTTATTACACGTACCCCCGTCAAGTTATTTATTACACGTACCTCCGTCAAGTTATTTATTACACGTACCTCCGTCAGGTTATTTATTACACGTACCCCCGTCAAGTTATTTATTACACGTACCCCCGTCAAGTTATTTATTACACGTACCCCCGTCAAGTTATTTATTACACGTACCCCCGTCAAGTTATTTATTACACGTACCCCCGTCAAGTTATTTATTACACGTACCCCCGTCAGGTTATTTATTACACGTACCCCCGTCAAGTTATTTATTACACGTACCCCCGTCAAGTTATTTATTACACGTACCCCCGTCAAGTTATTTATTACACGTACCCCCGTCAAGTTATTTATTACACGTACCTCCATCAAGTTATTTATTACACGTACCTCCATCAAGTTATTTATTACACGTACCCCCGTCAAGTTATTTATTACACGTACCCCCGTCAGGTTATTTATTACACGTACCTCCATCAAGTTATTTATTACACGTACCCTCATCAAGTTATTTATTACACGTACCCCCATCAAGTTATTTATTACACGTACCCCCATCAAGTTATTTATTACACGTACCCCCGTCAGGTTATTTATTACACGTACCCCGTAAAGCTATTTATTACACGTACCCCCGTCAAGTTATGTATTACACGTACCCCCACCAAGTTATTTATTACACGTACCCCCGTCAAGTTATTTATTACACGTACCCCTGTCAGGTTATTTATTACACGTACCCCCGTCAAGTTATTTATTACACGTACCCCCACCAAGTTATTTATTACACGTACCCCCATCAAGTTATTTATTACACATACCCCCATCAAGTTATTTATTACACATACCCCATCAAGTTATTTATTACACGTACCCCCGTCAGGTTATTTATTACACGTACCCCCGTCAGGTTATTTATTACACGTACCCCCGTCAAGTTATTTATTACACGTACCCCCGTCAAGTTATTTATTACACGTACCCCCGTCAAGTTATTTATTACACGTACCCCCGTCAAGTTATTTATTACACGTACCCCCGTCAAGTTATTTATTACACGTACCCCCGTCAAGTTATTTATTACACGTACCTCCGTCAAGTTATTTATTACACGTACCTCCGTCAAGTTATTTATTACACGTACCCCCGTCAAGTTATTTATTACACGTACCCCCGTCAAGTTATTTATTACATGTACCCCCGTCAAGTTATTTATTACACGTACCTCCGTCAAGTTATTTATTACACGTACCTCCGTCAAGTTATTTATTACACGTACCCCCGTCAAGTTATTATTACACGTACCCCCGTCAAGTTATTTATTACACGTACCCTCGTCAAGTTATTTATTACACGTACCCCCGTCAAGTTATTTATTACACGTACCCCCGTCAAGTTATTTATTACACGTACCCCCGTCAAGTTATTTATTACACGTACCCCCGTCAAGTTATTTATTACATGTACCCCCGTCAAGTTATTTATTACACGTACCCCCGTCAAGTTATTTATTACACGTACCCCGTCAAGTTATTTATTACACGTACCCCCGTCAAGTTATTTATTACACGTACCCCCGTCAAGTTATTTATTACACGTACCCCCGTCAAGTTATTTATTACACGTACCCCCGTCAAGTTATTTATTACACGTACCCCCGTCAAGTTATTTATTACATGTACCCCGTCAAGTTATTTATTACACGTACCCCCGTCAAGTTATTTATTACACGTACCCCCGTCAAGTTATTTATTACACGTACCCCCGTCAAGTTATTTATTACACGTACCCCCGTCAAGTTATTATTACACGTACCCCCGTCAAGTTATTTATTACACGTACCCCCGTCAAGTTATTTATTACACGTACCCCCGTCAAGTTATTTATTACACGTACCCCCGTCAAGTTATTTATTACACGTACCCCCATCAAGTTATTTATTACACGTACCCCCGTCAAGTTATTTATTACACGTACCCCCGTCAAGTTATTTATTACACGTACCCCCGTCAAGTTATTTATTACACGTACCCCCGTCAAGTTATTTATTACATGTACCCCCGTCAAGTTATTTATTACACGTACCCCCGTCAAGTTATTTATTACACGTAACCCCCGTCAAGTTATTTATTACACGTACCCCCGTCAAGTTATTTATTACACGTACCCCCGTCAAGTTATTTATTACACGTACCCCCGTCAAGTTATTTATTACACGTACCCTCGTCAAGTTATTTATTACACGTACCCCCGTCAAGTTATTTATTACACGTACCCCCGTCAAGTTATTTATTACATGTACCCCGTCAAGTTATTTATTACACGTACCCCCGTCAAGTTATTTATTACACGTACCTCCGTCAAGTTATTTATTACACGTACCCCCGTCAAGTTATTTATTACACGTACCCCCGTCAAGTTATTTATTACACGTACCTCCGTCAAGTTATTTATTACACGTACCCCCGTCAAGTTATTTATACACGTACCCCCGTCAAGTTATTTATTACACGTACCTCCGTCAAGTTATTTATTACACGTACCCCCGTCAAGTTTACAAATTGAAAAAAAATATTTCTGAATCTCGACACATTTAGTAATCTGCTGAAGATTTAGAAATTACAACCATAACTCGGAAATTTTTTTCCCAGTAATGTGAAACCTGAAATTAAATCATCCAAGACTTACAATACTGTATTTAAAGGTTTAAAAACTATGATAAAAAAATATATTTCGGAACTTGAATAACATTCTCTCTCTCTCTCTCTCTCTCTCTCTCTCTCTCTCTCTCTCTCTCTCTCTCTCTCTCTTGCTCTCTCCTCTCTCTCTCTCATCTCTCTCTCTCTCTCCTCTCTCTCTCTCTCTCTCTCTCTCTCTCTCTCTCTCTCTCTCTCTCTTGCTCTCTCTCTCAAGCGAAAATTTGTGTATACAATAATTTCGCAAAAATCATTCTTAACCTAACGAAAAAAATATATTTCATTGTGTTTGTTTATTATTAAATTATTGTAAACTTATCTAAAATATATTTAGTTGGGTTAGGCTAAAATAAATTGTTCTTGTTATAATAAGGTTAGGTAAGTTTCCTAAGATTTTTTTGTTGCAAAATTAAATTTTTTTTACATTAACATTAATGAAAAAATATATCTTTAAACGTATAAGAGAAAATTTAGAAAGGACTTAATTTTAAATGAGTTCTTGCTAATTGACCAGTTTTACCTATTAGGCACGACATATATATATATATATATATATATAATATATATATATATATATATATATATATATATATATATATATATAGACACTACAAACGAAGATTAAAAATTCTCAAGCTGAGGCTGATGAACATTAGTGTGTGTGTCTCTCAGTTTTCAGAAGTTATAATCTGTTTCTATGATGAGAGTAGATGTTCACTCCAGTGCTTAACAATCTTTTACTCTGATGAACAAGGAGGAGGACGAACTATCATATATTATCTTCACCTCTCTAATGGATTACTTTCTTTAGGTAATAACACCATTGTCATAAATTTGGCTATTTCTGTTTTTATGTCTGTGACAATATAAATACCAGCACGTTTGTTATTGAACTCTGCTTTTTATGTGACGTGGAAAAGGCTCCCGAGGAAGATGTAACATTCTCTTGTTGAGAGTTCTGGCTACAATCTCTCCATAACATTGATCAAAATTACACTCGTCACATTCTTCGGTTCTTATATCTTGACATTCATAATTAGACTCATGGCTGCTCGGTGCTCTGGCAGATCAATTGCACTGAGTTCTTGTGTTGCTGGATTCTCTCCAGAGATTTTTTCATTTAATTCTCATTATTGTTAAGTCTTGTTTTACATGGCTCCTCCGCTACACTGGCACTGAAGTTTTTCTTGTATCGGGGATCTAGGAATGTGTAGAGTATCTTGTTGTAGTCAGAGATGTAACTCTTAAACCGTCTTAATAATGGCACTGTCAGAGTTAACAGTGTGCCATCCAAGCTGGAGATTTTGGATCACTTAAGACTTCATTAACGAAATGTTTTAAACATTGTACTTGAGACAGTATTTCCGAGATCAGATTTAGTTTTTTTGTGAAATATTAAAAAAAAAGGTAACTGGACTACTAGAGTCCCCTTATTTCCATCAAATGTTGATGGGAGGTATATGTTGTTGCAATGGTTTTCTTTGTTCACAGATACAATCTGACATTACACAAGTGGTGATCCAGCAGGATGCTGCATTCTGAATGAGCTTCTGTGTTGGTACTTCATGTCGTTCTTGAAGAACCTCTCACTGCAGGACAGAGCAGAGTGACTGAAGCGGCTCACTATTTGTTTACAGTTAGCAGTGATGGCTATGATCACTCTGCTCCAAAATACAATCACGGATAACAAGTTCAAGTGTTTGTAGAAAGCATTGCAAGCTGCCATATCCTGTCCCTTCACTTCCTTGGACAACACTGGCACCATTATCCCGTGCTATCCAATAAATTTTGGAAGCTGTGTGTGTTATTTATTAATTTTTTTCTTATATAGTCTGGATGATGTGCGCCGCTCTTGGGATCCAGGAAATGGCATCACACTTAGGACAGTAGTTTGATGAACAAAGTGTTTTGCTGAGGCAATGTTCAGTTTAACTTACAAAGGCTTCAGACGATACACTCGTCTGTATATCTGTGGTGATACTAAAATATAAGAACTAATATACATGTATGTACAGTGTATGTGTGAGTTTGTATGTTTGTGTGTGTGTGTGTGTGTGTGTGTGTGTGTGTGTGTGTGTGTGTGTGTGTGTTGTGTGTGTGTGTGTGTGTGTGTGTGTTGTGTGTGTGTGTGTGTGTGTGTGTGTGTGTGTGTGTGTTGTGTGTGTGTATGTGTGTGTGTGTGTGTGTGTGTGTATGTGTGTGTGTGTGTGTGTGTGTGTGTGTGTGTGTGTGTGTGTGTGTGTGTGTGTGTGTGTGTGTGTGTGTGTGTATGTGTGTGTGTGTGTGTGGGTGTATGTGTGTGTGTGTGTGTGTGTGTGTGTGTGTGTGTGTGTGTGTGTGTGTGTGTGTGTGTGTGTTTGTAAGTGTATGTTAATAATCCCTCACAACAGTGAGATAGTATTAATTTTACTGTTTTGAAGCAAAGTACAAAGACTCTTCCCTTCTTGAGTGACGTCGGCGGAACTACTATGAAGACCCCTACTCTTCTTTATTTTAATTTTTTTTCATTATGATAGAGATGATATATAAAGACAGAAAATAAAATGATAAATCCCATAACCTTGCAGAACCATACACAGAAGACAGTGGAAGATGAGGTAATCAGTCCCTCAGCCTGGAAGCCTTAATGAATCCGTAGCATAGGCAGTAAGATGGACTCTTATGTACCGGAGTCAGACGAGGTGCAGCAGTTGAAGTCACGTCACAGGTGAGTAAGGACCACTAGTGGAAGTAGGTCATGACCAAGAGTTGGGTCAAAGGTTACCAAACAGAGTGAAGGAGATATCCTCTGTATTTATATATATTTATGCAGAACAAGCCACAAGAGGATGGCAATCTTTAGCTGAAAATCTCTCGCACTCTGTGCATCGCCAGAAGCAGTGTTGCAACACATAGTAGGGGGAAAATTCTCTCTGAGGCAAAGTTCTCTTTAGCTACAGCTGTGATCCAGACTTGAGTCTACATCAACAACTACCCCCCCCATGCCAATATCAGCAACTACCCCCATGCCAGTGTCAATAACTACCCCCTCATGCCAGTGTCAACAACTACCCCCACATGCCAGTGTCAATAACTACCCGCCATGCCAGTGTCAACAACTACCCCCCATGCTAGTGTCAACAACTACCCCCCCCATGCCAATATCAGCAACTACCCCCATGCCAGTGTCAATAACTACCCCCTCATGCCAGTGTCAACAACTACCCCCACATGCCAGTGTCAATAACTACCCCCTCATGCCAGTGTCAACAACTACCCCCACATGCCAGTGTCAATAACTACCCCCATGCCAGTGTCAACAACTACCCCCCATGCTAGTGTCAACAACTACCCCCCATGCCAGTGTCAACAACTACCCCCCATGTCAGTGTCAACAACTACCCCCATGTCAGTTGTCAACAACTACCCCCCATGCCAGTGTCAACAACTACCCCCCATGTCAGTGTCAACAACTACCATCCATGCCAGTGTCAATAACTACCCCCCATGCTAGTGTCAACAACTACCCCCATGCCAGTGTCAACAACTACCCCCCATGTCAGTGTCAACAACTACCCCCCATGTCAGTGTCAACAACTTCCCCCCATGCCAGTGTCAACAACTACCCCCCCATGCTAGTGTCAACAACTACCTCCATGCCAGTGTCAACAACTACCCCCCATGCCAGTGTCAACAACTACCCCCCATGTCAGTGTCAACAACTTCCCCCCATGCCAGTGTCAACAACTACCCCCCATGCCAGTGTCAAAAACTACCCCCCCATGCTAGTGTCAACAACTACCTCCATACCAGTGTCAACAACTACCCCCCATGTCAGTGTCAACAACTTCCCCCAATGCCAGTGTCAACAACTACCCCCCATGTCAGTGTCAACAACTTCCCCCCATGCCAGTGTCAACAACTAACCCCCCATGCTAGTGTCAACAACTACCTCCATGCCAGTGTCAACAACTACCCCCCATGCCAGTGTCAACAACTACCCCCCATGTCAGTGTCAACAACTTCCCCCCATGCCAGTGTCAACAACTACCCCCCCATGCTAGTGTCAACAACTACCTCCATGCCAGTGTCAACAACTACCCCCCATGTCAGTGTCAACAACTTCCCCCATGCCAGTGTCAACAACTACCCCCCATGCTAGTGTCAACAACTACCCCCCCATGCCAGTGTCAACAACTTCCCCCATGTCAGTGTCAACAACTACCCCCATGTCAGTGTCAACAACTACCCCCATGTCAGTGTCAACAACTACCCCCCCATGCCAGTGTCAACAACTTCCCCCATGCTAGTGTCAACAACTACCTCCATCCCCAGTGTCAACAACTTCCCCCCATGTCAGTGTCAACAACTACCCCCATGTCAGTGTCAACAACTACCCCCCCATGCCAGTGTCAACAACTTCCCCCCATGCCAGTGTCAACAACTACCCCCCCATGTCAGTGTCAACAACTACCTCCTATGCCAGTGTCAACAACTACCTCCCATGCCAGTGTCAACAACTACCCCCCCATGCCAGTGTCAACAAACTACCCCCCCCATGTCAGTGTCAACAACTACCCCCCATGCTAGTGTCAACAACTACCAGCCACCTACCAGTGTCAACAACTACCCCCCCATGCTAGTGTCAACAACTACCCCCATGCTAGTGTCAACAACTACCAGCCACCTACCATGTCAACAACTACCCCCCCCCATGCCAGTGTCAACAACTACCCCACCTACCAGTGTCAACAACTACCCCCACCTACCAGTGTCAACAACTACCCCCACCTACCAGTGTCAACAACTACCCCGCACCTACCAGTGTCAACAACTACCCCGCACCTACCAGTGTCAACAACTACCCCGCACCTACCAGTGCCCCCCCCTCCCCGCACCTCCATGTCAAAACTACCGCCCCCTGCAGGCAAAATCCAGCCCCCCCAGTGTCAACAATACCCCGCCCTCAGTGTCAAGAAAACCCCGCCCCTTAAAGTGTCAACAGTCCCCCGCACCTACCAGTTCAAAAAATACCCAGCCCCTCCGTGTCAAAAACTCCCCCGCCCCTACATGTCAGAACTCCCCCCACTACCAGTGTCAACAACCCCCCCGCCCTACCGGGTTCAACTCTCCCCGCACTACCGGTCAAAACTCCCCGGGCACCTACCATGTAAACAACTACCCCACCTACAGTGCCCCAAAAACACCCCCCCCTACCGTGTAACAACTCCCCCCCCCTCCAGTGTAAAACTCCCCCGCACCTACCGTGTAACAATTTTCCCACCCCTGCGGTCAAAAACTCCCCCGCACCTGCAGTCCAAAAACCCCCAACCCCAGTGTCAAAACTCCCCAGCCCTAGCATGTCAACAATACCCCCACCTCCCCAGTGTCAACAACACCCCGCCCCTAGCGTGTCAACAATTACCCCCCACCTGCAGTGTCAACAACACCAGCACCTACCGTGTCAACAATACCCGCCCTAGCAGTGTCAAAAACTCCCCCGACCGCATGTCAACATCCCCCCACCTCCCATGTCAAAAACTACCCCGCCCCCTCCGTGTCAACAACTACCCAGCACCTAGCGTGTAAACCCAATACCCAGCCCTAGCAGTGCAACAATACCCGCCCCAGCAGTGTCAAAAAACTACCCCCCCCTACATCTCAAAACTACCGCACCTCCGGGGTCAAAAAAACTCCCCAGCCCCTGCATGTCACAATCCCCCGCACTACCGGTTAACAATCCCACCCCACCTACAGGTCAACAACTACCCCGCCCTTTTCCAGTGTACAACTACCCCGCCTAGCGTGTCAAAAACTACCCCGCACCTGCGGTCAACAACTCCCCAGCACCTCGGTAAACAACTACCCAGCCCTTTTAAAGTGTCAAAACTACCCCCGCACCTAGCAGTGTCAACAACTACCCCACCTACCAGTGTCAACAACTACCCCGCACCTACCAGTGTCAACAACTACCCAGCACCTAGCAGTGTCAACAACTACCCAGCACCTAGCAGTGTCAACAACTACCCAGCACCTACCAGTGTCAACAACTACCCAGCACCTAGCAGTGTCAACAACTACCCCGCACCTAGCAGTGTCAACAACTACCCCACCTACCAGTGTCAACAACTACCCAGCACCTACCAGTGTCAACAACTACCCCGCACCTAGCAGTGTCAACAACTACCCAGCACCTAGCAGTGTCAACAACTACCCCCACACCAGCTTCACGTCAGCTCTGCCCTCCATCACAGTGCCGGCACCTCTGACGCCTCATCTTATGACAAACAACAGTGTCAGGTGATTTTTCCCCTGACGCATAAATCAACATTAATAACCTGCACTATGTCCTTCAGACTTATTCATACATCATACAAGCACTTCCTACTGCATGATCATGGCAGCTTAAAGTACCAAATGTTCTCATATGCTTTTTTTGTCTATGTGCATGTCCGTCCGTCCGTTCCTGCCTCCGTCCGTCCGTCCGTTCCTCCCTCCGTCCGTCCGTCCGTCCGTTCCTTCCTCCGTCCGTCCGTCCGTTCCTCCCTCCGTCCGTCCGTCCGTCCGTTCCTCCCTCCGTCCGTCCGTCCGTCCGTCCGTTCCTCCCTCCGTCCGTCCGTCCGTTCCTCCCTCCGTCCGTCCGTCCGTTCCTCCCTCCGTCCGTCCGTCCGTCCGTTCCTCCCTCCGTCCGTCAGTCCGTTCCTCCCTCCGTCCGTCCGTCCGTTCCTCCCTCCGTCCGTCAGTCCGTTCCTCAAACCGTCGATCAGTCCGTTCCTGCCTCTGTCCGTCCGTCTGTTCCTCCCTCCGTCCGTCAGTCCGTTCCTCCCTCCGTCGGTCAGTCCGTTCCTCCCTCCGTCCGTCCGTCCGTTCCTCCCTCCGTCCGTCCGTCCGTTCCTCCCTCCGTCCGTCAGTCTGTTCCTCAAACCGTCGATCAGTCCGTTCCTGCCTTTGTCCGTCCGTCTGTTCCTCCCTCCGTCCGTCAGTCCGTTCCTCCCTCCGTCGGTCAGTCCGTTCCTCCCTCTATCCGTCCGTCCGTTCCTCTCTCCGTCCAGTGGTATACAATATAACAGTGGTATACAATATAACAGTGGTATACAATATAACAGTGATATACAATATAACAGTGATATACAATATAACAGTGATATACAATATAACAGTGGTATACAATATATCAGTGATATACAATATAACAGTGATATACAATATAACAGTGATATACAATATAACAGTGATATACAATATAACAGTGGTATACAATATAACAGTGATATACAATATAACAGTGATATACAATATAACAGTGATATACAATATAACAGTGGTATACAATATAACAGTGATATACAATATAACAGTGATATACAATATAACAGTGATATACAATATAACAGTGGTATACAATATAAAAGGTGATATACAATATAACAGTGATATACAATATAACAGTGATATACAATATAACAGTGATATACAATATAACAGTGATATACAATATAACAGTGGTATACAATATAACAGTGGTATACAATATAACAGTGATATACAATATAACAGTGATATACAATATAACAGTGGTATACAATATAAAAGGTGATATACAATATAACAGTGATATACAATATAACAGTGATATACAATATAACAGTGATATACAATATAACAGTGATATACAATATAACAGTGATATACAATATAACAGTGATATACAATATAACAGTGATATACAATATAACAGTGATATACAATATAACAGTGATATACAATATAACAGTGGTATACAATATAACAGTGATATACAATAT
The DNA here is from genome assembly GCF_026875155.1 of Cherax quadricarinatus. Classification (NCBI taxonomy): domain Eukaryota; kingdom Metazoa; phylum Arthropoda; class Malacostraca; order Decapoda; family Parastacidae; genus Cherax; species Cherax quadricarinatus. The sequence continues at coordinate 10,847,480 of NC_069425.1, read as the reverse complement.
AACAGTGATATACAATATAACAGTGGTATACAATATCGACGAGTTAATAAATAAAACACATGTGCACACTTAAGTGTGTTTATTCCCTTGAACATGTGTGTTGTGTGTTGCTTGTCACGGTGGATAGTGAGATAGTGAGTGAGATCTTGTACGATCATGCGAGGTACAAGACACACTATGAAACACGGATAGATCATAATTTGGATCCCAAAATAACAAGGATAGTTGCAAATTACGAAGCTGTAATCATTGATCAGATGCGCTGTGATATTAGCAACGTTGACTGGACTGAACTGCGAAATGTAGATGATGTAGACGGAATGTCGAGAGAGGTCAGACACAGCCAGGATGATCAGACGAGATGACGCAATAGGACTAAACCCTCTAGTCTACTATAAATACCGGCTACTTTGCCATGGAACACCATGCAGCATGGAACACCATGTAGCATGGACCACCATGCAGCACGGAACACATGCAGCATGGAACACAATGCAGCACGGAACACCATGCAGCATGGAACACAATGCTGCACGGAACACCATGCAGCATGGACCACCATGTAGCGCGGAACACATGCAGCATGGAACACAATGCAGCACGGAACACATGCAGCATGGAACATAATGCAGCACGGAACACCATGCAGCATGGACCACCATGTAGCATGGACCACCATGCAGCACGGAACACCATGCAGCACGGAACACCATGCATCATGGACCACCATGTAGCATGGACCACCATGCAGCACGGAACACATGCAGCATGGAACACAATGCAGCACGGAACACCATGCAGCATGGAACACCATGCAGCATGGAACACCAGGCAGCACGGAACACATGCAGCATGGAACACAATGCAGCACGGAACACCATGCAGCATGGAACATCAGGCAGCATGAACCACCATGCAGCACGGAACACATGCAGCATGGAACACCATGCAGCATGGAACACCAGGCAGCATGGACCACCATGCAGCATGGACCACCATGCAGCATGGACCACCATGCAGCATGGAACACCATGCAGCATGGAACATCAGGCAGCATGGAACACCAGGCAGCATGGACCACCATGCAGCATGGACCACCATGCAGCATGGAACACCAGGCAGCACGGAACACCATGCAGCATGGAACACCAGGCAGCACGGAACATCATGTAGCACGGAACACCATGCAGCATGGACCACCATGCAGCATGGACCACCATGCAGCATGGACCACCATGCAGCATGGACCACCATGCAGCATGGAACACCATGCAGCATGGAACACCATGCAGCATGGAACACCAGGCAGCATGGACCACCATGCAGCATGGAACACCATGCAGCATGGAATACCAGACAGCATGGAGCACCATACAGCATGGAACACCATGCAGTATGGAACACCAGGCAGCATGGAACACCAGGCAACATGGACCACCATGCAGCATGGACCACAAGGCAGTATGGAACACCAGGCAGCATGGACCACCAGGCAGCATGGAACACCAGGCAGTATGGACTACAAGGCAGCATGGAACACCAGGAAACATGGAACACCAGGCAACAAGGAACACCAGTCAGCATGGAACACCAGGAAGCATGGAACACCAAGCAACATGAAACACCAGGCAGCATGAAACACCAGGCAACATGGAACACCAGGCAGCGTGGAACACCAGGCAGCGTGGAACACCAGGCAGCATGAAACACACGGCAACAAGAAACACCAGGCAACGTGGAACACCAGGCAGCATGGAACACCGATAGCATAGAACACCAGGTAGCATGGAACACCAGGCAGCATGGAACACCAGGATGCATGGAACACCAGGCAATATGAAACACCAAGCACCATGGAACATCAGGCAGCATGGAACACCAGGCAACATGGAACACCAGGCAGTATGGAACATCAGGGACATGGAGCAACAGGCAGCATGGAACACCAGGCAGCGTGGAACACCAGGCAACATGGAACACCGTGCAGTATGGAACACCAGGGAACATGGAACACCAGGCAGCATGGAACACCATGCAGCGTGAAACACCAGGCAACATGGAACACCATGAAGTTTGGAACACCAGGCAACATGGAAAACCAGGCAGCATGGAACACCAGGCAACATGGAACACCAGGCAACATGGAACACCATGCAATATGGAAAGCCAGGCAGCATGGAACACCAGGCAGCATGGAACACCAGACAGCATGGAACACCAGACAACATGGAACACCATGCACCATGGAGCACCAGGCAGCATGGAACAGCAGGCAGCATGGAACAGCAGGCAGTTGGTACACCAGGGAACAAGAAACAACAGTCACCATCGAACACCAGGCAGCGTGGAACACCAGGCAACATGGAACACCAGGCAGTGTGGAACACCAGGGAACATGGAACACCAGGCAGCATGGAACACCAGGGAACATGGAGCATCAGGCAACATGGAACACCAGGCAGCATGGAATACCAGGGAACATGGAACACCAGGCAGCATGGAACACCAGGCAACATGGAACACCAGGCACCATGGAACACCAGGCAGCATGGAACACCATGCAGTATGGAACACCAGACAGCATGGAACACCAAGCAGCATGGAACACCAGGCAGCATGGAACACCAGACAGCATGGAACACCAAGCAGCATGGAACACCAGGCAGCATGGAGCACCAGGGAACATGGAACACCAGGCAGCATGGAACACCAGACAGCATGGAACACCAGGCAGCATGGAACACCAGGCAGCATAGGACACCAGGCAGCATAGAACACCAGGCAGCATGGAACACCAGGCAGCATGGAACACCAGGCAGCATAGAACACCAGACAGCATGGAACACCAGGCAGCACGGAACACCAGGCAGCATGGAACACCAGGCAGCATGGAACACCAGGCAGCATGGAACACCAGGCAGCATGGAACACCAGGCAGCATGGAACACCAGGCAGCATGGAATACCAGGCAGCATGGAACACCAGGCAGCATGGAACACCAGACAGCATGGAACACCAGGCAGCATGGAACACCAGGCAGCATGAAACACCAGGCAGCATGGAACACCAGGCAGCATGGAACACCAGGCAGCATGGAACACCAGACAGCATGGAACACCAGACAGCATGGAACACCAGGCAGCATGGAACACCAGGCAGCATGGAACACCAGGCAGCATGGAACACCAGACACCATGGAACACAAGACAGCATGGAACACCAGGCAGCATGGAACACCAGGCAGCATGGAACACCAGACAGCATCTAACCCCATTCAGCATAGAACACCAGGCAGCATGGAACACCAGGCAGCATGGAACACCAGGCAGCATGGAACACCAGGCAGCATGGAACACCAGGCAGCATGGAACACCAGGCAGCATGGAACACCAGGCAGCATGGAACACCAGACAGCATGGAACACCAGACAGCATGGAACACCAGACAGCATGGAACACCAGGCAGCATGGAACACCAGACAGCATGGAACACCATTCAGCATAGAACACCAGGCAGCATGGAACACCAGGCAGCATGGAACACCAGGCAGCATGGAACACCAGGCAGCATGGAACACCAGGCAGGATGGAACACCAGGCAGCATGGAACACCAGACAGCATGGAACACCAGGCAGCATGTAACACCAGGCAGCATGGAACACCAGGCAGCATGTAACACCAGGCAGCATGGAACACCAGGCAGCATGGAACACCAGACAGCATGGAACACCAGGCATCATGGAACACCAGGCAGCATGGAACACCAGACAGCATGGAACACCATTCAGCATAGAACACCAGGCAGCATGGAACACCAGGCAGCATGGAACACCAGGCAGCATGGAACACCATGTAGCATGGAACACCAGGCAGCATGGAACACCAGGCAGCATGGAACACCAGGCAGCATGGAACACCAGACAGCATGGAACACCAGGCAGCATGTAACACCAGGCAGCATGGAACACCAGGCAGCATGTAACACCAGGCAGCATGGAACACCAGGCAGCATGGAACACCAGGCAGCATGGAACACAAGACAGCATGGAACACCAGGCAGCATGGAACACCAGGCAGCATGGAACACCAGGCAGCATGGAACACCAGGCAGCATGGAACACCAGGCAGCATGGAACACCAGACAGCATGGAACACCAGGCAGCATGGAACACCAGGCAGCATGTAACACCAGGCAGCATGGAACACCAGGCAGCATGGAACACCAGGCAGCATGGAACACCAGGCAGCATGGAACACCAGGCAGCATGGAACACCAGGCAGCATGGAACACCAGGCAGCATGGAACACCAGGCAGCATGGAACACCAGACAGCATGGAACACCAGGCAGCATGGAACACCAGGCAGCATGGAACACCAGGCAGCATGGAACACCAGGCAGCATGGAACACCAGGCAGCATGGAACACCAGGCAGCATGGAACACCAGGCAGCATGGAACACCATGCAGCATGGAACACCAGACAGCATGGAACACCAGGCAGCATGGAACACCAGGCAGCATCTAACACCAGGCAGCATGGAACACCAGGCAGCATGGAACACCAGGCAGCATGGAACACCAGGCAGCATGGAACACCAGGCAGCATGGAACACCAGGCAGCATGGATCACCAGACAGCATGGAACACCAGACAGCATGGAACACCAGGCAGCATGGAACACCAGGCAGCATGGAACACTAGGCAGCATGGAACACCAGGCAGCATGGAACACCAGGCAGCATGGAACACCAGGCAGCATGGAACACCAGGCAGCATGGAACACTAGGCAGCATGGAACACCAGGCAGCATGGAACACCAGGCAGCATGGAACACCAGGCAGCATGGAACACCAGGCAGCATGGAACACCAGGCAGCATGGAACACAAGGCAGCATGGAACACCAGGCAGCATGGAACACCAGGCAGCATGGAACACCAGGCAGCATGATGCAGCATATCTCAACGTCAACAAAATTTGTGTAAATATCAACGTAAAAGTTGTTTATATGAGAGTGCTTACTGCCCCCTCCCCCTCCCCCTCCCCCTCCCCTCACCTCCCCCTCCCCTCACCTCCCTCTCCCCTCACCTCCCCCTCCCCCCTCCCCCTCCCCTCACCTCCCCCTCCCTCACCTCCCTCTCCCCTCACCTCCCCCTCCCCCTCCCCTCCTCCCTCCCCCCCCCCCTCCCCCTCCCCTCACCTCCCCCTCCCCTCACCTCCCTCTCCCCTCACCTCCCCCTCACCTCCCCCTCTCCTCACCTCCCTCTCCCCTCACCTCCCCCTCACCTCCCCCTCCCCTCACCTCCCTCTCCCCTCACCTCCCCCTCCCCTCGACTCCCCCTCCCCTCAACTCCCCCTCCCCTCTTCCCACACCTCTCCTCCCCTTCGTAAACACAGGAGCATCACTGCCCAGCCTGAGCATCACTGTCCAGCCTGAGCATCACTGTCCAGCCTGAGCATCACTGTCCAGCCTGAGCATCACTGTCCAGCCTGAGCATCACTGTCCAGCCTAAGCATCACTGTCCAGCCTGAGCATCACTGTCCAGCCTGAGCATCACTGTCCAGCCTGAGCATCACTGTCCAGCCTAAGCATCACTGTCCAGCCTGAGCATCACTGTCCAGCCTAAGCATCACTGTCCAGCCTGAGCATCACTGTCCAGCCTGAGCATCACTGTCCAGCCTGAGCATCACTGTCCAGCCTGAGCATCACTGTCCAGCCTGAGCATCACTGTCCAGCCTGAGCATCACTGTCCAGCCTGAGCATCACTGCCCAGCCTGAGCATCACTGTCCAGCCTGAGCATCACTGTCCAGCCTGAGCATCACTACCCAGCCTGAGCATCACTGTCCAGCCTGAGCATCACTGTCCAGCCTGAGCATCACTGCCCAGCCTGAGCATCACTGTCCAGCCTGAGCATCACTGTCCAGCCTGAGCATCACTGTCCAGCCTGAGCATCACTGCCCAGCCTGAGCATCACTGTCTAGCCTGAGCATCACTGTCCAGCCTGAGCATCACTGTCCAGCCTGAGCATCACTGTCCAGCCTGAGCATCACTGCCCAGCCTGAGCATCACTGTCCAGCCTGAGCATCACTGTCCAGCCTGAGCATCACTGTCCAGCCTGAGCATCACTGTCCAGCCTGAGCATCACTGCCCAGCCTGAGCATCACTGTCTAGCCTGAGCATCACTGTCCAGCCTGAGCATCACTGTCCAGCCTGAGCATCACTGTCCAGCCTGAGCATCACTGCCCAGCCTGAGCATCACTGTCCAGCCTGAGCATCACTGCCCAGCCTGAGCATCACTGTCCAGCCTGAGCATCACTGTCCAGCCTGAGCATCACTGCCCAGCCTGAGCATCACTGTCCAGCCTGAGCATCACTGCCCAGCCTGAGCATCACTGTCCAGCCTGAGCATCACTGCCCAGCCTGAGCATCACTGTCCAGCCTGAGCATCACTGCCCAGCCTGAGCATCACTGTCCAGCCTGAGCATCACTGTCCAGCCTGAGCATCACTGTCCAGCCTGAGCATCACTGTCCAGCCTGAGCATCACTGCCCAGCCTGAGCATCACTGTCCAGCCTGAGCATCACTGTCCAGCCTGAGCATCACTACCCAGCCTGAGCATCACTGTCCAGCCTGAGCATCACTGTCCAGCCTGAGCATCACTGCCCAGCCTGAGCATCACTGTCCAGCCTGAGCATCACTGTCCAGCCTGAGCATCACTGTCCAGCCTGAGCATCACTGCCCAGCCTGAGCATCACTGTCTAGCCTGAGCATCACTGTCCAGCCTGAGCATCACTGTCCAGCCTGAGCATCACTGTCCAGCCTGAGCATCACTGCCAGCCTGAGCATCACTGTCCAGCCTGAGCATCACTGTCCAGCCTGAGCATCACTGTCCAGCCTGAGCATCACTGTCCAGCCTGAGCATCACTGCCCAGCCTGAGCATCACTGTCTAGCCTGAGCATCACTGTCCAGCCTGAGCATCACTGTCCAGCCTGAGCATCACTGTCCAGCCTGAGCATCACTGCCCAGCCTGAGCATCACTGTCCAGCCTGAGCATCACTGCCCAGCCTGAGCATCACTGTCCAGCCTGAGCATCACTGTCCAGCCTGAGCATCACTGCCCAGCCTGAGCATCACTGTCCAGCCTGAGCATCACTGCCCAGCCTGAGCATCACTGTCCAGCCTGAGCATCACTGCCCAGCCTGAGCATCACTGTCCAGCCTGAGCATCACTGCCCAGCCTGAGCATCACTGTCCAGCCTGAGCATCACTGTCCAGCCTGAGCATCACTGCCCAGCCTGAGCATCACTGTCCAGCCTGAGCATCACTGCCCAGCCTGTCCATCACTGTCCAGCCTGAGCATCACTCAACACAATATTAAATACGGAATTTAATTTGCATAAATCAGCATAATAATATTGATAATTACTTAACATTATTCAGTATAAATAAGAGTCGGATAACGAAGTGAAAATATGGCCAGCCTACGCTGGATTTTCCAGTCATTGTTAAACATAAATTTTTGGTTTTACGGCTGAAGAGCAATACTCCAGACGGCAGGAGTTCAACTTTTATTCCTTAGGTTCTAAAATTTTAGTCTTAAGTCCCGAAACTGATACCACGCTGTGTGTGTTCGTCTGAGAATGAATTTTATTTAAATAATTAGCTCTCTATACTGCTAGTAGTGAGGGGGGGGGGTGAGCTGTGAATTGATGTACTATGCATCAATATTCCGTGAGACGTGTGTGTTGTGTGATGACACGGGGAGACTACAGTGTAGTAAGGTAGGAGGTTACAGTGTAGTAAGGTAGGAGGTTACAGTGTAGTAAGGTAGGAGACTACAGTGTAGTAAGGTAGGAGGTTACAGTGTAGTAAGGTAGGAGGTTACAGTGTAGTAAGGTAGGAGACTACAGTGTAGTAAGGTAGGAGGTTACAGTGTAGTAAGGTAGGAGGTTACAGTGTAGTAAGGTAGGAGACTACAGTGTAGTAAGGTAGGAGGTTACAGTGTAGTAAGGTAGGAGGTTACAGTGTAGTAAGGTAGGAGACTACAGTGTAGTAAGGTAGGAGACTACAGTGTAGTAAGGTAGGAGGTGGTAGGTAAACGACCTGCTCTTGTTCTTGTTGTCGCTATTGTTGATAACGATGTTGTTGACTTTCTTTTGTTGTCTTCGTTGTTGTTGATTTTGCTTTTGTTGTCTTCGTTGTTGTTGTTGATAATGGTGTTGATGGTGTTTTTGTTGTTGGTGTCGTCGAGGAACTCACTTCACCTTCGTCGTTATGATATCGTTCGATTCTGAACAGAAGTTGCAGAGGTTGGTGGATGAGTTTGGTAGGGTATGTAAAAGAAGAAAATTAAAAGTCAATATAGGAAAGAGTAAGGTGATGAGGATAATAAAAAAATTAGGTAACGAAAGATTGGATATCAGGTTGGAGCGAGAGAGTATGGAGGAGGTGAATGTATTCAGATATTTAGGAGTGGATGTGTCAGCAGATGGGTCTATGAAAGATGAGGTGAATCATTGAACTGACGAGGAGAAAAAGGTGAGTGGTGCACTGAGGAGTCTGTGGAGACAAAGAACTTTGTCCATGGAAGCAAAGAACGGAATGTATGAGAGTATAGTTATACCAACGCTCTTATATGGATGTGAAGCATGGGTGGTGAATGTTGCTAAAAGGAGAAGGTTGGAGACAGTGATGTCATGTCTGAGGGCAATGTGTGGTGTGAATGTAATGCAGAGAATTCGTAGTATGGAAATTAGGAGGAGGTGCGGGAAACTATTATCCAGACGGCTGAGGAGGGGCTGTTGAGGTGGCCAGGGGTTTGGGCTTCCAGCAAGCATTAGTGAGCGTGTTAGGTAGGAGCGAATGGAGACCTGACGTGTTGTTGGAGTGTGAGCAGGGTAATATTTATGAAGGGATTCAGGGAAACCGACAGGCCGAACTTGAGTCTTGGAGATGGGAAGTACAATGCCGGTATTCTGAAGGAGGGGTGTTAATGTTGCAGTTTTATAACTGTAGTGTAAGCGCTCCTCTGGCAAGACAGTGATGGTGAGAATGATGGTGAAAGTTTTTCTTTTTCGAGTCACCCTGCCTTGGTGGGAAACCCCCGATGTGTTAATAATACATAAATATATGTGGTGCCGAATATGTAAAACTGGTCAATTAGCAAGAACTCATTTAAAATTAAGTCCTTTCTGAAATTTTGTCTTATACGTTTAAAGATATATTTTTTATCATAAATGTTAATGTAATTTTTTTTAATTTTGCACCGAAAGAATCTTAGAAAACTTACCTAACCTTATTATAACAAGAACAGCTTATTTTAGCCTAACCCAACTAAATATCTTTTAGATTTGTTTACAGACTAAAATGCCAGAAACAAGGGCCTAGTAACCCCTTCCCCTGTATATATTACTAAATGCATAAGGAGAAACTTACGTTTTTCCTTTTGGGCCACCTCGCCTCGGTGGGATACGGCCGGTGTTGAAAGAAATATATATATATATATATATATATATATATATATATATATATATATATATATATATATATATATATATATATATATATATATATATGAAGGATGGATCAACTTTTTCAACCTCCTGTGTATGTTTTCCAGGGTATTTATGCTCATTCTGTAATATGGACATCAGAACTGAGTAACACGATCAATATATACAATATGGTTCTACTGTTTTTGTTACATGAAGCTTCTTTACTTGTTTCATCATTTTTTCTTTCATGTTGATGCTTGTAGATGAATGGTTCAGAGAACCGACATGTTGTTGAATTAGACACATGTGCAACTCTTGGGTATCTTTATTGAGGAAACGTTTCGCCACACAGTGGCTTCATCAGTCCATACACAGGAGAAACTTGATGCTTGTTTAAAAGCATCCGTTAATCTGTTATGACTACATTACCTCCTGGTAGTTTTCCACATTCTTCTAAGAAGATTTCTATGAATCTTTTGCTAAGTACTTCATATACTTATTCCCTTGCCCGTCGGTGTTCCTTCCTCCTACCTCAGTCTTATTACCTGATCCTTCGCAGTATTTAATTTTTCTTATGTACCTCTGGAGTAACTTTGGCTCACTTTGAGCTTTTGATGCTATACCATTTTTTCTGTCTTTCGCCTTCCTTCATATTCTTGTACTAAATGATTACACATCATAGATATGTTTTTCGTCAACGTGAACGCGCTAAATCCTTGAAGTTCACATAAAATCCAGGAAGCCGAAGAAATGAGATTTGACTCCAGAGAAAGGGACAGTCGGTCCAGCTTCTTGGCCAAGAGTTCTTCAGCATTGTCCCAGGTACCTAACACTGAAGGAAGCAAAACAAGTGTCACTAGATGAACGCTGATATATCTAAGTGTGACAGTACGAGGGAGTGACAAGCATGTCACTACTACCTCAATATACATCAACACACAAGCAACTCACTACCACAGTGTACACCAGCATATACAAGCAGGTAGCATCTACATAAGCAGACAGAGCTGGTGACAGTACTTGTGCTCGTGTTCCTGTACAACTTACTCTTCTGCAGCTCCACATTACCTAGAACACTGCTTACAAAGAAGTTGTCATGCTTATAGTAGCCTGCATGGTCCTGTGGTCGGTAAGACGGTCTAATCACTAGTTTGCAGATAGAAATTAGACACATGTTGACACCTGGGTACTGTAAAGACGCTTCGCCAAGCAGTGGCTTTCTCAATACTGTCTTCGTATATCTTGTCTGAATATAACTGACAAAGCCACTGGTTTGTAAAACTTCCTCAGGTAAAGATACTCAAGTGTGGCACATGTGTTTAATTTCTAATCGTGTTACTGTTGAATATCATTATTGTCATGATGCTAGCTTCCTCTTTCCAGGCTCATGCAGTCCTTAGAGAGAGAGAGAGAGAGAGAGAGAGAGAGAGAGAGAGAGATCGCAGTCAGCAGAATTCGAAGCGACGTCAAGGAGGCTGGGAAGGTTACCAAGGTGACTCTCTAGACCACTCGGCCACAGATGCTTCAAAAGCTCCGCAGCCTTGTCTTAAAGCCATGTTTCTTTGCCTTGTATATATATGTATATGTCGTGCTGAATATGTAAAACTTGCGATCTTGGCATAAATAGCAACGCTCATCTTGCCATATAGGACAAACGAAAATTTGTGTATGCAAGAATTTCGCAAAAATCATCCTGATTCTAACGAAAAAAATATATTTCACTATGTTTGTTTAGTATTAAATTACTGTAAACGTATCTAAAATATATTTAGTTGGGTTAGGCTATAATAAATTGCGCTTGTTATAATAAGGTTAGGTAAGTTTTCTAAGAAACTTTTGGTGCAAAATTATAATTTTTTACCTTAACATTAAAGAAAAAATATATCTTGAAACGTATAAGAGAAAATTTTAGAAAGGGCTTAATATTAAATGAGTTCTTGCTAATTGACCAGTTTTACATATTCGGCACGACATTATATATATATATATATATATATATATATATAAATATATATATATATATATATAATATATATATATATATATATATATATATATATATGTCGTGCCGAATAGGCAGAACTTGCGATCTTGGCTTAAATAGCAACGCTCATCTTGCCATATAGGACAAGTGAAAATTTGTGTATGCAATAATTTCGCCAAAATCATTCTGAACCTAACGAAACAAATATATTTCACTGTGTTTGTTTAGTATTAAATTATTATAAACAAATCTAAAATATATTTAGTTGTGTTAGGCTAAAATAAATTGCTCTTGTTATAATAAGGTTAGGTAAGTTTTCTAAGATTCTTTTGGTACAAAATTATTAATTTTTAGATTAACATAAATGAAAGAATATATTTTTAAACGTATAAGAGAAAATTTAAAAAACGACTTAATTTTAAATGAGATATTGTTAATTAACCAGTTTTACCTATTCGACACGACATATATATTATTCCTACCTTTCACTAATATTATTATTTTTAATACTCGTAAAAACAAGACAATGAGGAACGCAATAATAATTTTAATAACCGTAATTAAGAGATGTTAATATGATACAAATTTTATAATAGTGGAACTTAATAAACTTACACGTCAGCTACAACCGTGTTAGTGTGTCACCGTGGCTGCTCCACGGTTATTGTGGCTGCTCCACGGTTATTGTGGCTGCTCCACGGTTATTGTGGCTGCTCCACGGTTATTGTGGCTGCTCCACGGTTATTGTGGCTGCTCCATGGTTATTGTGGCTGCTCCACGGTTATTGTGGCTGCTCCATGGTTATTGTGGCTGCTCCACGATTATTGTGGCTGCTCCACGGTTATTGTGGCTGCTCCACGGTTATTATGGCTGCTCCACGGTTATTGTGGCTGCTCCACGGTTATTGTGGCTGCTCCACGGTTATTGTGGCTGCTCCACGGTTATTGTGGCTGCTCCACGGTTATCATGGCTGCTCCACGGTTATTGTGGCTGCTCCACGGTTATTATGGCTGCTCCACGGTTATTGTGGCTGCTCCACGGTTATTGTGGCTGCTCCACGGTTATTGTAGCTGCTCCACGGTTATTGTGGCTGCTCCACGGTTATTGTGGCTGCTCCACGGTTATTGTGGCTGCTCCACGGTTATTGTGGCTGCTCCACGGTTATTGTGGCTGCTCCACGGTTATTGTGGCTGCTCCACGGTTATTGTGGCTGCTCCACGGTTATTGTGGCTGCTCCACGGTTATTGTGGCTGCTCCACGGTTATTGTAGCTGCTCCACGGTTATTGTAGCTGCTCCACGGTTACTGTGGCTGCTCCACGGTTATTGTGGCTGCTCCACGGTTATTGTAGCTGCTCCACGGTTGTGGCTGTTCCACGGTTATTGTGGCTGCTCCACGGTTATTGTAGCTGCTCCACGGTTATTGTAGCTGCTCCACGGTTACTGTGGCTGCTCCACGGTAATTGTGGCTGCTCCACGGTTATTGTAGCTGCTCCACGGTTATTGTGGCTGCTCCACGGTTATTGTAGCTGTTCCACGGTTATTGTAGCTGCTCCACGATTATTGTGGCTGCTCCACGGTTATTGTGGCTGCTCCATGGTTATTGTGGCTGCTCCACAGTTATTGTGGCTGCTCCACGGTTATTGTGGCTGCTCCATGGCTATTGTGGCTGCTCCACGGTTATTGTGGCTGCTCCACGGTTATTGTAGCTGCTCCACGGTTATTGTGGCTGCTCCACGGTTATTGTGGCTGCTCCACGGTTATTATGGCTGCTCCACGGTTATTGTAGCTGCTCCACGGTTATTGTGGCTGCTCTACGGTTATTGAGGCTGCTCCACGGTTATTGTAGCTGCTCCACGGTTATTGTGGCTGCTCCACGGTTATTGTGGCCGCTCCACGGTTATTGTGGCTGCTCCACGGTTATCGTGGCTGCTCCACGGTTATTGTGGCTGCTCCACGGTTATTGTGGCTGCTCCACGGTTATTATGGCTGCTCCACGGTTATTGTAGCTGCTCCACGGTTATTGCGGCTGCTCCACGGTTACTGTAGCTGCTCCACGGTTATTGTGGCTGCTCCACGGTTATTGTAGCTGCTCCACGGTTATTGTGGCTGCTCCACGGTTATTGTGGCTGTTCCACGGTTATCGTGGCTGCTCCACAGTTATTGTGGCTGCTCCACGGTTATTGTGGCTGCTCCACGGTTATTGTGGCTGCTCCACGGTTATTGTGGCTGCTCCACGGTTATTGTGGCTGCTCCACGGTTATCATGGCTGCTCCACGGTTATTGTGGCTGCTCCACGGTTATTGTAGCTGCTCGACGGTTATTGCAGCTTCTCCACGGTTATTGTGGCTGCTCCACGGTTATTGTGGCTGCTCCACGGTTATTGTGGCTGCTCTACGGTTATTGTGGCTGCTCCACAGTTATCATGGCTGCTCCATGGTTATTATACCTGCTCCACGGTTATTGTGGCTGCTTCAGGATTATTGTGGCTGCTCCACGGTTATTGTGGCTGCTCCACGGTTATCGTGGCTGCTCCACGGTTATTGTGGCTGCTCCACGGCTATTGTGGCTGCTCCACGGTTATCGTGGCTGCTCCACGGTTATTGTGGCTACTCCACGGTTACTGTTGCTGCTCCACGGTTATCGGGGCTGCTCCACGGTTATTGTGGCTGCTCCACGGTTATTGTGGCTGCTCCACGGTTACTGTGGCTGCTCCACGGTTATTGTGGCTGCTCCACGGTTATCGAGGCTGCTCCACGGTTATCGTAGCTGCTCCACGGTTATTGTGGCTGCTCCATGGTTACTGTTGCTGCTCCACGGTTATCGTGGCTGCTCCACGGTTATCGTGGCTGCTCCACGATTATTGTAGCTGCTCCACGGTTATTGTGGCTGCTCCACGGTTATTATGGCTGCTCCATGGTTATTGTGGCTGCTCCACGGTTATTGTGGCTGCTCCACGGTTATTGTGGCTGCTCCACGGTTATTGTGGCTGCTCCACGGTTACTGTGGCTGCTCCACGGTTATCATGGCTGCTCCACGGTTATTGTGGCTGCTCCACGGTTATTGCGGCTGCTCCACGGTTATTGTGGCTGCTCCACGGTTACTGTTGCTGCTCCACGGTTATCGGGGCTGCTCCACGGTTATCGTGGCTGCTCCACGGTTATTGTGGCTGCTCCATGGTTATTGTGGCTGCTCCACGGTTGTGGCTGCTCCACGGTTATTGTGGCTGCTCCACGGTTATTGTGGCCGCTCCACGGTTACTGTGGCTGCTCCACGGTTATCATGGCTGCTCCACGGTTATTGTGGCTGCTCCACGGTTATTGCGGCTGCTCCACGGTTATTGTGGCTGCTCCACGGTTATTGTGGCTGCTCCATGGTTATTGTGGCTGCTCCACGGTTATTGTGGCTGTTCCACGGTTATTGTGGCTGCTCCACGGTTATTGTGGCTGCTCCAAGGTTATTGTGGCTGCTCCACGGTTATTGTGGCTGCTCCACGGTTATTGTGGCTGCTCCACGGTTATTATTTCTGCTCCACGGTTATTGTGGCTGCTCCACGGTTATTGTGGCTGCTCCAAGGTTATTGTGGCTGCTCCATGGTTATTGTGGCTGCTCCACGGTTATTGTGGCTGCTCCACGGTTATTGTGGCTGCTCCACGGTTATTGTGGCTGCTCCACGGTTATCATGGCTGCTCCACGGTTATCATGGCTGCTCCACGGTTATTGTAGCTGCTCCATGGTTATTGTGGCTGCTCCACGGTTATTGTGGCTGCTCCACGGTTATTGTGGCTGCTCCACGGTTATTGTGGCTGCTCCACGGTTATTGTGGCTGCTCCACGGTTATTGTGGCTGCTCCACGGTTATTGTGGCTGCTCCACGGTTATTGTGGCTGCTCTACGGTTATTGTGGCTGCTCCACAGTTATCATGGCTGCTCCACGGTTATTATGGCTGCTCCATGGTTATTATAGCTGCTCCACGGTTATTGTGGCTACTTCACGATTATTGTGGCTGCTCCACGGTTATTGTGGCTGCTCCACGGTTATCGTGGCTGCTCCACGGTTAGTGTGGCTGCTCCACGGCTATTGTGGCTGCTCCACGGTTACTGTTGCTGCTCCACGGTTATCGTGGCTGCTCCACGGTTATCGTGGCTGCTCCACGGTTATCGTGGCTGCTCCACGGTTATTGTAGCTGCTCCACGGTTATTGTGGCTGCTCCACGGTTATTGTGGCTGCTCCATGGTTATTGTGGCTGCTCCACGGTTATTGTGGCTGCTCCACGGTTACTGTGGGTGTTCCACGGTTATCATGGCTGCTCCACGGTTATTGTGGCTGCTCCACGGTTATTGCGGCTGCTCCACGGTTATTGTGGCTGCTCCACGGTTATTGTGGCTGCTCCACGGTTACTGTGGCTGCTCCACGGTTATCATGGCTGCTCCACGGTTATTGTGGCTGCTCCACGGTTATTGCGGCTGCTCCACGGTTATTGTGGCTGCTCCACGGTTATTGTCGCTGCTCCACGGTTATTGTGGCTGCTCCACGGTTATTGTGGCTGCTCCACGGTTATTGTGGCTGCTCCATGGTTATTGTGGCTGCTCCACGGTTATTGTGGCTGCTCCACGGTTATTGGGGCTGCTCCACGGTTATTGTGGCTGCTCCACGGTTATTGTGGCTGCTCCATGGTTATTGTGGCTGCTCCACGGTTATTGTGGCTGCTCCACGGTTATCATGGCTGCTCCACGGTTATTATGGCTGCTCCATGGTTATTGTGGCTGCTCCACGGTTATTGTGGCTGCCCCACGGTTATTGTGGCTGCTCCACGGTTGTGGCTGCTCCACGGTTATTGTGGCTGCTCCACGGTTATTGTGGCTCCACGGTTATTGTGGCTGCTCCACGGTTATTGTGACTGCTCCTCGGTTATCATGGCTGCTCCACGGTTATTGTGACTGCTCCACGGTTATTGTGGCTGCTCCACGGTTATTGTGGCTGCTCCACGGTTATTGTGGCTGCTCCACGGTTATTGTGGCTGCTCCATGGTTATTGTGGCTGCTCTACGGTTATTGTGGCTGCTCCACGGTTATTGTGGCTGCTCCACGGTTATTGTGGCTGCTCCACGGTTATTGTGGCTGCTCCATGGTTATTATAGCTGCTCCACGGATATTGTGGCTGCTTCACGGTTATTGTGGCTGCTCCACGGTTATTGTGGCTGCTCCACGGTTATCGTCTCTGCTCCACGGTTATTGTGGCTGCTCCACGGTTATTGTGGCTGCTCCATGGTTATCGTGGCTGCTCTACGGTTATTGTGGCTGCTCCACGGTTATCGTGGCTGCTCAACGGTTATCGTGGCTGCTCAACGGTTATCGTGGCTGCTCCACGGTTATCGTGGCTGCTCCACGGGTATTGTGGCTGCTCCACGGTTATTGTGGCTGCTCCATGGTTATTGTGGCTGCTCCACGGTTATTGTGGCTGCTCCACGGTTATTGGGGCTGCTCCACGATTATTGTGGCTGCTCCACGGTTATTGTGGCTGCTCCACGGTTATCGTGGCTGCTCCACGGTTAGTGTGGCTGCTCCACGGCTATTGTGGCTGCTCCACGGTTACTGTTGCTGCTCCACGGTTATCGTGGCTGCTCCACGGTTATCGTGGCTGCTCCACGGTTATCGTGGCTGCTCCACGGTTATTGTAGCTGCTCCACGGTTATTGTGGCTGCTCCACGGTTATTGTGGCTGCTCCATGGTTATTGTGGCTGCTCCACGGTTATTGTGGCTGCTCCACGGTTACTGTGGGTGTTCCACGGTTATCATGGCTGCTCCACGGTTATTGTGGCTGCTCCACGGTTATTGCGGCTGCTCCACGGTTATTGTGGCTGCTCCACGGTTATTGTGGCTGCTCCACGGTTATTGTGGCTGCTCCATGGTTATTGTGGCTGCTCCACGGTTATTGTGGCTGCTCCATGGTTATTGTGGCCACTCCACGGTTACTGTGGCTGCTCCACGGTTATCATGGCTGCTCCACGGTTATTGTGGCTGCTCCACGGTTATTGCGGCTGCTCCACGGTTATTGTGGCTGCTCCACGGTTATTGTCGCTGCTCCACGGTTATTGTGGCTGCTCCACGGTTATTGTGGCTGCTCCACGGTTATTGTGGCTGCTCCATGGTTATTGTGGCTGCTCCACGGTTATTGTGGCTGCTCCACGGTTATTGGGGCTGCTCCACGGTTATTGTGGCTGCTCCACGGTTATTGTGGCTGCTCCATGGTTATTGTGGCTGCTCCACGGTTATTGTGGCTGCTCCACGGTTATCATGGCTGCTCCACGGTTATTATGGCTGCTCCATGGTTATTGTGGCTGCTCCACGGTTATTGTGGCTGCCCCACGGTTATTGTGGCTGCTCCACGGTTGTGGCTGCTCCACGGTTATTGTGGCTGCTCCACGGTTATTGTGGCTCCACGGTTATTGTGGCTGCTCCACGGTTATTGTGACTGCTCCTCGGTTATCATGGCTGCTCCACGGTTATTGTGACTGCTCCACGGTTATTGTGGCTGCTCCACGGTTATTGTGGCTGCTCCACGGTTATTGTGGCTGCTCCACGGTTATTGTGGCTGCTCCATGGTTATTGTGGCTGCTCTACGGTTATTGTGGCTGCTCCACGGTTATTGTGGCTGCTCCACGGTTATTGTGGCTGCTCCACGGTTATTGTGGCTGCTCCATGGTTATTATAGCTGCTCCACGGTTATTGTGGCTGCTTCACGGTTATTGTGGCTGCTCCACGGTTATTGTGGCTGCTCCACGGTTATCGTCTCTGCTCCACGGTTATTGTGGCTGCTCCACGGTTATTGTGGCTGCTCCATGGTTATCGTGGCTGCTCTACGGTTATTGTGGCTGCTCCACGGTTATCGTGGCTGCTCAACGGTTATCGTGGCTGCTCAACGGTTATCGTGGCTGCTCCACGGTTATCGTGGCTGCTCCACGGGTATTGTGGCTGCTCCACGGTTATTGTGGCTGCTCCACGGTTATCGTGGCTGCTCCACGGTTATCGTGGCTGCTCCACGGTTATCGTGGCTGCTCCACGGTTATCGTGGCTGCTCCACGGTTATCGTGGCTGCTCCACGGTTATCGTGGCTGCTCCACGGTTATCGTGGCTGCTCCACGGTTATCGTGGCTGCTCCACGGTTATCTTAGCAGGCCTACAACTACCGTAATGGAAAACCATTTGTACAGTACAACGTTAATGATCAAACATGGGTCGTTAATGCTTTATTGTGACCTTTCTAAGTATATACGAATATTAGCCAGAATAACCCACAGAAAGTCAAGTGACAGTTCCATTGGGGTTCTTGAACTGACTGTCTCCTTATCACAAGATCCAAACTTTGCTTGGAAGAGGAAATGAGTACAAGTGAATCTGTGTCATCACCCACCACTGCAATGCTCCCCTCACTGTCTAGCAGTTTGTAAACCGTGTCTCCACTTAATGTGGCATCATCATCAGTGGCCTGAGGAACCATCTTACCAGTAGATCTATGTGTATGCAGGTCTGTTTGTGGTAATGTTGTTTTTATTATTATTCTGAGTTGCAACTTTTAATAGAGACGGCTCTGGGTGTTAGGCCAAGCTTGACAAGGCTCCAGGGGAGCGATACCTTGCCACAGTGGAATGTCACATTAGTTGCATCTGTGCTCATTTAACAAAGATGTGTTTGGAAGCTCAGTGATTGTTTCTTTGAGTTGTAACTGTTGGTGCTTCTGGATAACAATCACAGTACACTGTTGCCTTGTTTACCACTGATACTGTGTTGTTTACCACTGATACTGTGTTTACCACTGATACTGTGTTGTTTACCACTGGTGCTGTGTTGTTTACCACTGATACTGTGTTGTTTACCACTGGTGCTGTGTTGTTTACCACTGATACTGTGTTGTTTACCACTGGTGCTGTGTTGTTTACCACTGATACTGTGTTGTTTACCACTGGTGCTGTGTTGTAGACCACTGATGTTGTGTTGTAGACCACTGATGTTGTGTTGTAGACCACTGATGTTGTGTTGTAGACCACTGATGTTGTGTTGTAGACCACTGATGTTGTGTTGTAGACCACTGATGTTGTGTTGTAGACCAACGATGTTGTGTTGTAGACCAACGATGTTGTGTTGTAGACCAACGATGTCGTGTTGTAGACCAACGATGTCGTGTTGTAGACCAACGATGTCGTGTTGTAGACCAACGATGTCGTGTTGTAGACCACTGATGTTGTGTTGTAGACCAACGATGTTGTGTTGTAGACCACTGATGTTGTGTTGTAGACCACTGATGTTGTGTTGTAGACCACTGATGTTGTGTTGTAGACCACTGATGTTGTGTTGTAGACCAACGATGTTGTGTTGTAGACCACTGATGTTGTGTTGTAGACCAACGATGTTGTGTTGTAGACCACTGATGTTGTGTTGTAGACCAACGATGTTGTGTTGCAGACCACTGATGTTGTGTTGTAGACCAACGATGTTGTGTTGTAGACCACTGACGTGTTATAGACCACTGATGTGTTGTAGACCACTGATGTTGTGTTGTAGACCACTGATGTTGTGTTGTAGACCACTGACGTTGTGTTGTAGACCACTGACGTTGTGTTGTAGACCACTGATGTTGTGTTGTAGACCACTGATGTTGTTTTGTAGACCACTGATTTTGTGTTGTAGACCACTGATGTTGTGTTGTAGACCACTGATGTTGTGTTGTAGACCACTGACGTTGTGTTGTAGACCACTGACGTTGTGTTGTAGACCACTGACGTTGTGTTATAGACCACTGATGTGTTGTAGACCACTGATGTTGTTTTGTAGACCACTGATTTTGTGTTGTAGACCACTGATGTTGTGTTGTAGACCACTGATGTTGTGTTGTAGACCACTGACGTTGTGTTGTAGACCACTGACGTTGTGTTGTAGACCACTGACGTTGTGTTATAGACCACTGATGTGTTGTAGACCACTGATGTTGTTTTGTAGACCACTGATGTTGTGCTGTAGACCACTGATGTTGTTTTGTAGACCACTGATGTTGTGTTGTAGACCACTGATGTTGTGTTGTAGACCACTGATGTTGTGTTGTAGACCAACGATGTTGTGTTGTAGACCAACGATGTTGTGTTGTAGACCAACGATGTTGTGTTGTAGACCAACGATGTTGTGTTGTAGACCAACGATGTTGTGTTGTAGACCAACGATGTTGTGTTGTAGACCACTGATGTTGTGTTGTAGACCACTGATGTTGTGTTGTAGACCACTGATGTTGTGTTGTAGACCACTGATGTTGTGTTGTAGACCAACGATGTTGTGTTGTAGACCACTGATGTTGTGTTGTAGACCAACGATGTTGTGTTGTAGACCACTGATGTTGTGTTGTAGACCAACGATGTTGTGTTGCAGACCACTGATGTTGTGTTGTAGACCAACGATGTTGTGTTGTAGACCACTGACGTGTTATAGACCACTGATGTGTTGTAGACCACTGATGTTGTGTTGTAGACCACTGATGTTGTGTTGTAGACCACTGACGTTGTGTTGTAGACCACTGACGTTGTGTTGTAGACCACTGATGTTGTGTTGTAGACCACTGATGTTGTTTTGTAGACCACTGATTTTGTGTTGTAGACCACTGATGTTGTGTTGTAGACCACTGATGTTGTGTTGTAGACCACTGACGTTGTGTTGTAGACCACTGACGTTGTGTTGTAGACCACTGACGTTGTGTTATAGACCACTGATGTGTTGTAGACCACTGATGTTGTTTTGTAGACCACTGATTTTGTGTTGTAGACCACTGATGTTGTGTTGTAGACCACTGATGTTGTGTTGTAGACCACTGACGTTGTGTTGTAGACCACTGACGTTGTGTTGTAGACCACTGACGTTGTGTTATAGACCACTGATGTGTTGTAGACCACTGATGTTGTTTTGTAGACCACTGATGTTGTGCTGTAGACCACTGATGTTGTTTTGTAGACCACTGATGTTGTGTTGTAGACCACTGATGTTGTGTTGTAGACCACTGATGTTGTGTTGTAGACCACTGATGTTGTGTTGTAGACCAACGATGTTGTGTTGTAGACCACTGATGTTGTGTTGTAGACCAACGATGTTGTGTTGTAGACCACTGATGTTGTGTTGTAGACCAACGATGTTGTGTTGCAGACCACTGATGTTGTGTTGTAGACCAACGATGTTGTGCTGTAGACCACTGACGTGTTATAGACCACTGATGTGTTGTAGACCACTGATGTTGTGTTGTAGACCACTGATGTTGTGTTGTAGACCACTGACGTTGTGTTGTAGACCACTGACGTTGTGTTGTAGAACACTGATGTTGTGTTGTAGACCACTGATGTTGTTTTGTAGACCACTGATGTTGTGTTGTAGACCACTGATGTTGTGTTGTAGACCACTGATGTTGTGTTGTAGACCACTGATGTTGTGCTGTAGACCACTGATGTTGTTTTGTAGACCACTGATGTTGTGTTGTAGACCACTGATGTTGTGTTGTAGACCACTGATGTTGTGTTGTAGACCACTGACGTTGTGTTGTAGACCACTGACGTTGTGTTGTAGACCACTGACGTTGTGTTGTAGACCACTGACGTTGTGTTATAGACCACTTATGTGTTGTAGACCACTGATGTTGTTTTGTAGACCACTGATGTTGTGCTGTAGACCACTGATGTTGTTTTGTAGACCACTGATGTTGTGTTGTAGACCACTGATGTTGTGTTGTAGACCACTGATGTTGTGCTGTAGACCACTGATGTTGTTTTGTAGACCACTGATGTTGTGTTGTAGACCACTGATGTTGTGTTGTAGACTACTGATCTTATGTTGCCATTGTGCTTCGTAACATAATCAATGTAGAGTTTCAGTACATGATGTTACACTGCAGGTCGAAATTAAGCTCACCCCTTTCCATGAGACTGCGCCTTCCCTAGACAAGACGGCTCACATGTGAAGGACCTGGGTTCGATCCAGATACAAGTAAAAATGTTTAGCATGTTTTCTTCTACCTGTTGTCCCATTGGCATACATTTGCTGAAGGTCTATATGACTGCAGCAGAGTCGCGAGTGCTGCCTCTCTCCCTCACTCAACACTCAAGAGAGAAGTGGCTGACTCATACGTCATATAACTGCCCAGTTGATCACCCACCTGTTATATTAGTTTATTGAAAAGCTGTTGTTAGCTGACTGTAAGACCTTCGCTAACTGTGGAGAAAAAGAACTCCACGAGTCATCATAGTAATGGTCGTATCTTCACATGTACATCTGAACACTTACCGCCCATAAATTATAATAATAATAATATAATAATAATAATAATAATAATAATAATAATAATAATAATATCTTTATTTACTACAAGTACATGTACAAGGTATGCAGTCCTACCTGACATCAGTGATATACTATTATATAGAAAGCCGCTTGTTATGCAAAGCATTTCGGGCAAATTAGGTTAGTTTTGTCCCAGGGATTATGAGGCTAAGGTCGCAAGGGATTCGAAAACTAACCCAAAAGAGTTCTTGCAGGTATACAGAAGTAAGATTAGGGACAAGATAGGCCCACTTAAGAGTAACTCAGGTCAGATCACTGACAGTGATAAGGATATGTGTGAAATTTTCAATTCTTACTTTCTCTCAGTTTTTACTCAGGAAGATACTAGTGAAATTCCAGAAATAATAGATTATGTAGAACATGACCATAATAAACTATGCACGATTGCGGTAACTAGTGACATGGTCCTCAGACAAATAGAGAAATTAAAAGCTAACAAATCCCCAGGCCCTGATGAACTGTTTGCAAGGGTGTTAAAGGAATGTAAAGAGGAACTTAACATACCTTTGGCTAATCTTTTCAATATATCACTACAAACTGACATAGTGCCTGACAAGTTGAAAAATGGCCAATGTAATACCTATTTACAAGGCAGGTGACAGGTCCTTAGCTTCGAACTAGTGGGAAAATTTATTGAATCAATAATTGCCGAAGCAATTCGTAACCATCTTGAAAGGCATAAACTGATTAATGAATCTCAACACGGTTTTACAAAGGCGCGTTCCTGTCTTAGGAATTGACTAACTTTCTTCACTAAGGTATTTGAGGAGGTAGATCATGGTATTGAATATGATATTGTGTATATGGACTTCAGTAAGGTTTTCGGTAGAGTTCCACATCAGAGGCTGTTGAGGAAACTTAAGGCACACGGAATAGGAGGAGAAATTTTTTCCTGGGTTGAGGTATGGTTGACGAATAGGCAGCAGAGAGTTTGCATAAATGGGGAGAAATCAGAATGGGGGCACGTCACAAGCAGTGTTCCACAGGGGTCAGTGTTGGGCCCCTTGTTGTTCACAATCTACATAAACGACAAAGATGAGAGAATAAATAGCGACATAAGCAAAATCGCTGATGACACCAAAATAGGCCGTCCAATTCATTCTAGTGAAGACACTAGATCACTTCAGGATGATTTGAATAGACTGATGCACTGATCGGAGAAGTGGCAGATGCAGTTTAATATAGACAAATGCAAAGTTCTAAATGTTGGACAGGACAATAACCATGCCACATATAAACTAAATAATGTAGATGTTAATATTACGGATTGTGAAAAGGATTTAGGAGTTCTGGTTAGCAGTAATCTGAAACCAAGACAACAGTGCATAAGTGTTTACAACAAAGCTAACAGAATTCTTGGCATCATAGCAAGAAGAATAAATAATAGAAGTCCTCAGGTTGTTCTTCAACTCTATATCTTTGATTAGGCCTCATTTAGATTATACTGCACAATTTTGGTCACCGTATTACAGACTGGATATAAATGCACAGGAAAACGTACAAAGGAGGATGACAAAGTTGATCCCATGTATCAGAAATCTTCCCCTATGAGGATAGACTGAGGCCCTGAATCTGCACTCTCTAGAAAGACGTAGAATTAGGGGGGATATGATTGAGGTGTGTAAATGGAAAACAGGAATTAACAAAAGGGATGTAAATAGCGTGCTAAAAATATCTAACATAGACAGGACTCGCAGCAATGGCTTTAAATTTGAAAAAAATCAGATTCAGGAAGGATATAAGAAAGCACTGGTTTGGTAATAGAGTTGTGGATGAGTGGAACAAACTCCCGAGTACAGTCATAGACGCTAAGACGTTGTGTAGTTTTAAAAATAGGTTGGATGAATACATGAGTGGGTGTGGGTGGGTGTGAGTTAGACCTGACTAGCTTGTGCTACAATGTCGAATGCACTGCTCCTCCCTCAAGGATGCGACTGTTGCGTACAGGGCCACTACTTAAGCCTGTTTAGCCCTTTCTTGCAACAAATAAACAGGATTGAATATCCTGTTCTAGATGAAATCATTCAAGGTTCAGTAGTAAACAATCACAATGTTTCTTTCCGGTTTTTTATTAAGTTTTTTAATAAACCATAGAAAGGTTTTATATTAACTTTAAAAAGGTCGCACCATAAAACAGAGTACTCATGAAATTTACACTTAAGTTCACTTAAAAGATAATACACAGTATTATCTTGATTATAGTACTGAACGGCTCTAGTATCATAACACCTTCTCTTCACATAATAACACTTTACTTAACTCAATCCAAATGAGACAGAAGACGTAACACTTCAATAATAATTCACTCTTATTCAACTTTCATAATATACTAAGTGAGATTAGGAATATTTTACACTTAAAGGAATTTTGAGGCAAGTCTGTCTCCCATGACTTTTTCACTGTCCTCTTTGAACCAATACTGCTTAAATTCACTCCTAGCAGAGCTAGGGACAATCACCAGCCTCTCCAAAACAGCAACACACACTTCGTCCGAGACGTTTCTGTCAGATACCGTCCGAGGTACTGGAGGGTCACTAGGGAACCTCATGTGGGACCAGAAGTTTAAATCCAGGAATCAGGGAGCTTCCCTCACGAGAGGTGAGGAAGGTAAGAACTGAACTCTGTGAGGCTTTACCAGCCCACTTTGCCTCGGTCGGAGCAGGGGTCGAGCAGCTCAAAACACCTACTGGTGCTTGGCCAGGTCACCAGCAGTTGACACTAATTAAATGACCTACCTAAATACAAAGCTAAGTAATACGACCAGATAATATTATAAAGTCGAGTAAATCCATTTTAGCTACTAATGGAATTACTCCTGAATATAACATTAAGTGAAATAGCAAAAATAACATGTAATAGTATACCATTGTGATAATAAGAAGAAAATGAACAAAATGAACAAAAGGGTGTAACAGCGACTCACACCAGTCGACAAAGAACCAGGTACCCATTTTACTGATGTGTGAACATAGACAACCGGTGTAAGGAAACACCTCCGATGTTTCCACCCCTTCGCCAGGAATCGAACCTCTCCATGTGAAGCGAGAGCTTTTGCCACCTAGCCACGGGGCGCATTTCCGCTAAGCCGATAACTTCTGTTTTATGACAGAGTGAGATGGACACCAGTTCACCAGTTCACCAGTTCACCAGTTCACCAGTTCAACATGCCACTGTGTCGTGGTGAAGAACATACCACAAAGTTTACGCACAGTTTGCGAGGAAGGCATACAAGGGACGCTGAATTATCATACAAGGGACGCTGAATTATCATACAAGGGACGCTGAATTATCATACAAGGGACGCTGATTATCATACAAGGGACGCTGAATTATCATACAAGGGACGCTGAATTATCATACAAGGGACGCTGAATTATCATACAAGGGACGCTGAATTATCATACAAGGGACGCTGAATTATCATACAAGGGACGCTGAATTATCATACAAGGGACGCTGAATTATCATACAAGGGACGCTGAATTATCATACAAGGGACGCTGAATTATCATACAAGGGGCGCTGAATTATCATACAAGGGACGCTGAATTATCATACAGGGACGCTGAATTATCATACAAGGGACGCTGAATTATCATACAAGGGACGCTGAATTATCATACAGGGGACGCTGAATTATCATACAAGGGGCGCTGAATTATCATACAAGGGACGCTGAATTATCATACAAGGGACGCTGAATTATCATACAAGGGACGCTGAATTATCATACAAGGGACGCTGAATTATCATACAAGGGACGCTGAATTATCATACAAGGGACGCTGAATTATCATACAGGGGACGCTGAATTATCATACAGGGGACGCTGAATCATCATACACAACGGACGCTGAATTATCATACAAGGGACGCTGAATCATCATACAAGGGACGCTGAATTATCATACAGGGGACGGTGAATTATCATACAAGGGACGCTGAATTATCATACAAGGGACGCTGAATTATCATACAGGGGACGCTGAATTATCATACAAGGGACGCTGAATTATCATACAAGGGACGCTGAATTATCATACAAGGGACGCTGAATTATCATACAAGGGACGCTGAATTATCATACAAGGGACGCTGAATTATCATACAAGGGACGCTGAATTATCATACAAGGGACGCTGAATTATCATACAGGGGACGGTGAATTATCATACAGGGGACGCTGAATTATCATACAAGGGACGCTGAATTATCATACAAGGGACGCTGAATTATCATACAAGGGACGCTGAATTATCATACAAGGGACGCTGAATTATCATACAAGGGACGCTGAATTATCATACAAGGGACGCTGAATTATCATACAGGGGACGCTGAATTATCATACAGGGGACGCTGAATTATCATACAAGGGACGCTGAATTATCATACAATGGACGCTGAATTATCATACAAGGGACGCTGAATTATCATACAGGGGACGCTGAATTATCATACAATGGACGCTGAATTATCATAAAAGGGACGCTGAATTATCATACAAGGGACGCTGAATTACCATATAAGGGACGCTGAATTATTATACAGGGGACGCTAAATTATCATACAAGGGACGGTGAATTATCATACAAGGGACGGTGAATTATCATACAAGGGACGCTGAATTATCATACAATGGACGCTGAATTATCATACAAAAGACGCTGAATTATCATGCAAAAGACGCTGAATTATCATCCAGAGGACGCTGAATTATTATACAAGGTACTCTGAATTATCATACAAGGGACTCTGAATTATCATATAAGGGACGGTGAATTATCATACAAGGGACGGTGAATTATCATATAGGGGACGCTTAATTATCATAAGGGACGGTGAATTATCATACAAGAGACGCTGAATTATCATGCAAGGGACGCTGAATTATCATACACATGAACGAATGTCTTCACGTATGATAGCAGCAGACGCAGCAGTCAAAATATTTGTGGTGTTCATCTTGTATGCAGTTTCCTGTGTTGTTGTAACATGTATCTGATCAGAACTTATTGACTGCGTCTGAGAATGACGCATCTTACTGGTAGCAATGTCAGCTCCGTATTGTTCATGCAGTTTGTGGTTGAGTCTGCACTTTGTGGTTGAGTCTGCAGTTTGTGATTGAGTCTGCAGTTTGTGGCTGAGTCTGCAGTTTGTGGTTGAGTCTGCAGTTTGTGGTTGAGTCTGCAATTTATGGCTGAGTCTGCAGTTTGTGGTTGAGTCTGCACTTTGTGGTTGAGTCTGCACTTTGTGGTTGAGTCTGCAGTTTGTGGCTGAGTCTGCAGTTTGTGGTTGAGTCTGCACTTTGTGGTTGAGTCTGCAGTTTGTGGCTGAGTCTGCAGTTTGTGGTTGAGTCTGCAGTTTGTGATTGAGTCTGCAGTTTGTGGTTGAGTCTGCAGTTTGTAGTTGAGTCTGCAGTTTGTGGTTGAGTCTGCAGTTTGTGGTTGAGTCTGCAGTTTGTGGTTGAGTCTGCAGTTTGTAGTTGAGTCTGCAGTTTGTGGTTGAGTCTGCAGTTTGTGGTTGAGTCTGCAGTTTGTGGTTGAGTCTGCAGTTTGTGGCTGAGTCTGCAGTTTGTGGTTGCGTTTGCAGTTTGTGGTTGAGTCTGCAGTTTGTGGTTGAGTCTGCAGTTTGTGGCTGAGTCTGCAGTTTGTGGTTGAGTCTGCAGTTTGTGGTTGAGTCTGCAGTTTGTGGTTGAGTCTGCAGTTTGTGGTTGAGTCTGCAGTTTGTGGTTGAGTCTGCAGTTTGTGTGTGAGTCTGCAGTTTGTAGTTGAGTCTGCAGTTTGTGGTTGAGTCTGCAGTTTGTGGTTGAGTCTGCAGTTTGTGGTTGAGTCTGCAGTTTGTGGTTGAGTTTGCAGTTTGTGGTTGAGTCTGCAGTTTGTAGTTGAGTCTGCAGTTTGTGGTTGAGTCTGCAGTTTGTGGTTGAGTCTGCAGTTTGTGGCTGAGTCTGCAGTTTGTGGTTGCGTTTGCAGTTTGTGGTTGAGTCTGCAGTTTGTGGTTGAGTCTGCAGTT
Organism: Cherax quadricarinatus; assembly: GCF_026875155.1. NCBI lineage: Eukaryota > Metazoa > Arthropoda > Malacostraca > Decapoda > Parastacidae > Cherax > Cherax quadricarinatus. The sequence goes on along the minus strand of NC_069425.1, from coordinate 10,818,628 downwards.
TGTGGCTGAGTCTGCAGTTTGTGGTTGAGTCTGCAGTTTGTGGTTGAGTCTGCAGTTTGTGGTTGAGTCTGCAGTTTGTGGTTGAGTCTGCAGTTTGTGGTTGAGTCTGCAGTTTGTGGTTGAGTCTGCAGTTTGTAGTTGAGTCTGCAGTTTGTGGTTGAGTTTGCAGTTTGTGGTTGAGTCTGCAGTTTGTGGTTGAGTCTGCAGTTTGTGGTTGAGTTTGCAGTTTGTGGTTGAGTCTGCAGTTTGTAGTTGAGTCTGCAGTTTGTGGTTGAGTCTGCAGTTTGTGGTTGAGTCTGCAGTTTGTGGTTGAGTCTGCAGTTTGTGGCTGAGTCTGCAGTTTGTGGTTGAGTTTGCAGTTTGTGGTTGAGTCTGCAGTTTGTGGTTGAGTCTGCAGTTTGTGGCTGAGTCTGCAGTTTGTGGTTGAGTCTGCAGTTTGTGGTTGAGTCTGCAGTTTGTGGTTGAGTCTGCAGTTTGTGGTTGAGTCTGCAGTTTGTGGTTGAGTCTGCAGTTTGTAGTTGAGTCTGCAGTTTGTGGTTGAGTCTGCAGTTTGTAGTTGAGTCTGCAGTTTGTGGTTGAGTCTGCAGTTTGTAGTTGAGTCTGCAGTTTGTGGTTGAGTTTGCAGTTTGTAGTTGAGTCTGCAGTTTGTGGTTGAGTCTGCAGTTTGTGGTTGAGTCTGCAGTTTGTAGTTGAGTCTGCAGTTTGTGGTTGAGTCTGCAGTTTGTGGTTGAGTCTGCAGTTTGTAGTTGAGTCTGCAGTTTGTGGTTGAGTCTGCAGTTTGTAGTTGAGTCTGCAGTTTGTGGTTGAGTCTGCAGTTTGTGGTTGAGTCTGCAGTTTGTAGTTGAGTCTGCAGTTTGTGGTTGAGTCTGCAGTTTGTAGTTGAGTCTGCAGTTTGTGGTTTGAGTCTGCAGTTTGTGGTTGAGTCTGCAGTTTGTGGTTGAGTCTGCAGTTTGTAGTTGAGTCTGCAGTTTGTGGTTGAGTCTGCAGTTTGTAGTTGAGTCTGCAGTTTGTGGTTGAGTTTGCAGTTTGTAGTTGAGTCTGCAGTTTGTGGTTGAGTCTGCAGTTTGTAGTTGAGTCTGCAGTTTGTAGTTGAGTCTGCAGTTTGTGGTTGAGTCTGCAGTTTGTGGTTGAGTCTGCAGTTTGTGGTTGAGTCTGCAGTTTGTAGTTGAGTCTGCAGTTTGTGGTTGAGTCTGCAGTTTGTAGTTGAGTCTGCAGTTTGTAGTTGAGTCTGCAGTTTTGTGGTTGAGTCTGCAGTTTGTGGTTGAGTCTGCAGTTTGTGTTGAGTCTGCAGTTTATGGTTGAGTCTGCAGTTTGTGGTTGAGTCTGCAGTTTGTGGTTTGAGTCTGCAGTTTGTAGTTGAGTCTGCAGTTTGTGGTTGAGTCTGCAGTTTGTAGTTGAGTCTGCAGTTTGTGGTTGAGTTTGCAGTTTGTAGTTGAGTCTGCAGTTTGTGGTTGAGTCTGCAGTTTGTGGTTGAGTCTGCAGTTTTGTAGTTGAGTCTGCAGTTTGTGGTTGAGTCTGCAGTTTGTGGTTGAGTCTGCAGTTTGTGGTTGAGTCTGCAGTTTGTGGTTGAGTCTGCAGTTTGTGGTTGAGTCTGCAGTTTGTGGTTGAGTCTGGAGTTTGTGGTTGAGTCTGCAGTTTGTGGTTGAGTCTGCAGTTGCATCATCTGCACTCTCGACCATTAACTATTGTTTTCTAAGAAATACAGAAGAGTAACAACAGCGTGACTGTAACAATACACATATAACCCGCACATAAGAGAAAGGAGCTGATCGCGACGTTTCGGTCGTTTTGAAAATAAGTTGATGAGTAAGACACATGTGCAACACTTGGGTGTCTTTACTACTGAAACGTTATCCTACACACTAGACTTCTTTACTTAAATAAAGAAGCGGCAGGTGTTACGTCTTTATTTCACAAGTTCATCTACTGCCTCTGAAGAAACCTAGTCATGTTCCGCTCTGTGTAGAGCTTTATCATGTTCCACTCTGTGTAGAGCTTTATCATGTTCCGCTCTGTGTAGAGCTTTATCATGTTCCACTGTGTGTAGAGCTTTATCATGTTCCACTGTGTGTAGAGCTTTATCATGTTCCGCTCTGTGTAGAGCTTTATCATGTTCAGCTCTGTGTAGAGCTTTATCATGTTCCACTGTGTGTAGAGCTTTATCATGTTCCACTCTGTGTAGAGCTTTATCATGTTCCACTCTGTGTAGAGCTTTATCATGTTCCGCTGTGTGTAGAGCTTTATCATGTTCCGCTCTGTGTAGAGCTTTATCATGTTCCGCTCTGTGTAGAGCTTTATCATGTTCCGCTCTGTGTAGAGCTTTATCATTGTTCCGCTCTGTGTAGAGCTTTATCATGTTCCGCTCTGTGTAGAGCTTTATCATGTTCCGCTCTGTGTAGAGCTTTATCATGTTCCGCTCTGTGTAGAGCTTTATCATGTTCCGCTCTGTGTAGAGCTTTATCATGTTCCACTGTGTGTAGAGCTTTATCATGTTCCACTGTGTGTAGAGCTTTATCATGTTCCGCTCTGTGTAGAGCTTTATCATGTTCCGCTCTGTGTAGAGCTTTATCATGTTCCGCTCTGTGTAGAGCTTTATTATGTTCCGCTCTGTGTAGAGCTTTATCATGTTCCGCTCTGTGTAGAGCTTTATCATGTTCCGCTCTGTGTAGAGCTTTATCATATTCCGCTCTATGTAGAGCTTTATCATGTTCCGCTCTGTGTAGAGCTTTATCATGTTCCGCTCTGCGTAGAGCTTTATCATGTTCCGCTCTGTGTAGAGCTTTATCATGTTCCGCTCAGTGTAGAGCTTTATCATGTTCCGCTCTGTGTAGAGCTTTATCATGTTCCGCTCTGTGTAGAGCTTTATCATGTTCCCGCTCTGTGTAGAGCTTTATCATGTTCCGCTCTTGTAGAGCTTTATCATGTTCCGCTCAGTGTAGAGCTTTATCATGTTCCGCTCTGTGTAGAGCTTTATCATGTTCCGCTCTGTGTAGAGCTTTATCATGTTCCGCTCTGTGTAGAGCTTTATCATGTTCCGCTCTGTGTAGAGCTTTATCATGTTCCGCTCTGTGTAGAGCTTTATCATATTCCGCTCTGTGTAGAGCTTTATCATGTTCCGCTTTGTGTAGAGCTTTATCATGTTCCGCTCTGTGTAGAGCTTTATCATGTTCCGCTCTGTGTAAAGCTTTATCATGTTCCGCTCTGTGTAGAGCTTTATCATGTTCCGCTCTGTGTAAAGCTTTATCATGTTCCGCTCTGTGTAGAGCTTTATCATGTTCCACTGTGTGTAGAGCTTTATCATGTTCCGCTCTGTGTAGAGCTTTATCATGTTCCACTGTGTGTAGAGCTTTATCATGTTCCGCTCTGTGTAGAGCTTTATCATGTTCCATTGTGTGTAGAGCTTTATCATGTTCCACTGTGTGTAGAGCTTTATCATGTTCCGCTCTGTGTAGAGCTTTATCATGTTCCGCTCTGTGTAGAGCTTTATCATGTTCCGCTCTGTGTAGAGCTTTATCATATTCCGCTCTGTGTAGAGCTTTATCATGTTCCGCTCTGTGTAGAGCTTTTATCATGTTCCGCTCTGTGTAGAGCTTTATCATGTTCCGCTCTGTGTAGAGCTTTATCATGTTCCGCTCTGTGTAGAGCTTTATCATGTTCCGCTCTGTGTAAGCTTTATCATGTTCCGCTCTGTGTAGAGCTTTATCATGTTCCGCTCTGTGTAGAGCTTTATCATGTTCCGCTCTGTGTAGAGCTTTATCATGTTCCACTGTGTGTAAGCTTTTATCATGTTCCGCTCTGTGTAGAGCTTTATCATGTTCCGCTCTGTGTAGAGCTTTATCATGTTCTGCTCTGTGTAGAGCTTTATTCAGTTCCGCTCTGTGTAGAGCTTTATCATGTTCCGCTCTGTGTAGAGCTTTATCATGTTCCGCTCTGTGTAGAGCTTTATCATGTTCCGCTCTGTGTAGAGCTTTATCATGTTCCGCTCTGTGTAGAGCTTTATCATGTTCCGCTCTGTGTAGAGCTTTATCATGTTCCGCTCTGTGTAGAGCTTTATCATGTTCCACTCTGTGTAGAGCTTTATCATGTTCCGCTCTGTGTAGAGCTTTATCATGTTCCGCTCGTGTAGAGCTTTATCATGTTCCACTGTGTGTAGAGCTTTATCATGTTCCGCTCTGTGTAGAGCTTTAATCATGTTCCACTCTGTGTAGAGCTTTATCATGTTCCGCTCTGTGTAGAGCTTTACCATGTTCCGCTCTGTGTAGAGCTTTATCATGTTCCGCTCTGTGTAGAGCTTTATCATGTTCCGCTCTGTGTAGAGCTTTATCATGTTCCGCTCAGTGTAGAGCTTTATCATGTTCCGCTCTGTGTAGAGCTTTATCATGTTCCGCTCAGTGTAGAGCTTTATCATGTTCCACTGTGTGTAGAGCTTTATCATGTTCCGCTCTGTGTAGAGCTTTATCATGTCCGCTCAGTGTAGAGCTTTATCATGTTCCACTGTGTGTAGAGCTTTATCATGTTCCGCTCTGTGTAGAGCTTTATCATGTTCCACTCTGTGTAGAGCTTTATCATGTTCCGCTCTGTGTAGAGCTTTACCATGTTCCGCTCTGTGTAGAGCTTTATCATGTTCCGCTCTGTGTAGAGCTTTATCATGTTCCGCTCTGTGTAGAGCTTTATCATGTTCCGCTCTGTGTAGAGCTTTATCATGTTCCGCTCTGTGTAGAGCTTTATCATGTTCCGCTCTGTGTAGAGCTTTATCATGTTCCACTCTGTGTAGAGCTTTATCATGTTCCGCTCTGTGTAGAGCTTTATCATGTTCCGCTCAGTGTAGAGCTTTATCATGTTCCACTGTGTGTAGAGCTTTATCATGTTCCGCTCTGTGTAGAGCTTTATCATGTTCCACTCTGTGTAGAGCTTTATCATGTTCCGCTCTGTGTAGAGCTTTACCATGTTCCGCTCTGTGTAGAGCTTTATCATGTTCCGCTCTGTGTAGAGCTTTATCATGTTCCGCTCTGTGTAGAGCTTTATCATGTTCCGCTCAGTGTAGAGCTTTATCATGTTCCGCTCTGTGTAGAGCTTTATCATGTTCCGCTCAGTGTAGAGCTTTATCATGTTCCACTGTGTGTAGAGCTTTATCATGTTCCGCTCTGTGTAGAGCTTTATCATGTTCCGCTCAGTGTAGAGCTTTATCATGTTCCACTGTGTGTAGAGCTTTATCATGTTCCGCTCTGTGTAGAGCTTTATCATGTTCCACTCTGTGTAGAGCTTTATCATGTTCCGCTCTGTGTAGAGCTTTACCATGTTCCGCTCTGTGTAGAGCTTTATCATGTTCCGCTCTGTGTAGAGCTTTATCATGTTCCGCTCTGTGTAGAGCTTTATCATGTTCCACTCTGTGTAGAGCTTTATCATGTTCCGCTCTGTGTAGAGCTTTATCATGTTCCGGTCTGTGTAGAGCTTTATCATGTTCCGCTCTGTGTAGAGCTTTATCATGTTCTGCTCTGTGTAGAGCTTTATCATGTTCCGCTCTGTGTAGAGCTTTATCATGTTCCGCTCTGTGTAGAGCTTTATCATGTTCCGCTCTGTGTAGAGCTTTATCATGTTCCGCTCTGTGTAGAGCTTTATCATGTTCCGCTCTGTGTAGAGCTTTATCAAGTCATGTCATGCCAATTTTTTCCATTCTTCTTATATCTTTGACTCCCCCCCAGCCTACCAGCCCTGCTCCCCCCCCCCCTTCGTAAGAGACCAGACTCTGCAGTTCAACTCCCTCAAGAGACCAAGAGCTGCAGCTCAACACGGTGTGCCAATACAGCATATAAAACCTAACAAACCACATGTTGAGCTAAACATTCCAGTGCTAAAAGTTTGAAGCCAACCTGAAGAAGCGTTCTCCAGCTATGGCACGAAATCCAACAATTCTGAGTGTATTAAGTGTTTTACTCATACCAGTCGTCTCCCACCCATGAACAGAGCCACCCCATAAAAATAAGGAAACACATCCACCATCATTCATTCAATCGCTGTCTTGTCTGAAGCTAGCTGCTTACATCACAGTTCAGAGGACCCTGTGAGGTGCAGCGTCCTCGTCCCTCCTTCAGAGTGCAGTCACTCTGCTTCCCACCTCCAGGACTCCGGTCTGGCTGACTACCTTCTTGGTTAGTATAAATTTAATTCATTAAACCCATGTGGGTCATTCAGCACAAGCGTGGTGATGGAGGCTTGAGCCTCCGTCTGCTGAGTGCCAGACAGACGTGCTTTCTATTTGTACTCACCGTAGCCCAGTGGTGAGAGTCGCACCTCGCATCTCTGGCCCAGGACTGAAAAGGATTCTTGGTTACTAAATCGGCAAAGTTGCACCTACACAGGCCAAGAACAGTCCCAACTTTCATAGTAACATATGCGAGCGGTAAAGATTTGATGCCGATCGGACGAGGCATTCTCTACCTATTGAATGTAAATCAACATCCATTTTTATTTTATTTAATAAAACTAAATGGGACTCCCACAACACAATAACAATGATTGTCTTTTACCAGCAAAACATCATGGACCTAAACGTCTGAAGCCGACCAGAAGAACCATTCAACAGTACGTCATAGAAACTAACTCTTGCAAGTATTTAACTATGCTGGAAAATTCTCAAATTTGTACCAACATAACCTAAACTTTATAGGGTATCATCTTTCCTAGAAGATACATCAGCCAGTAACGAGTCAAGTCGTTCAGAGTAAGCACACTCGAGAGTCTTCTCAAACATCACAAATCGTCACCTACACACTCCATTAACGTAGATAAATGGATCAGGGAACCGACAAGATGATAAATTAGACACATGTACAACACTTGGGTATCTTTATTGTGGAAACGTTTCCCCACACAATAGCTTCATCAGTCTAGTACAAAGAAGAATGATGAAGATCAGAGGGAGTGTGCAGTAATCAGTCCCTCAGGCTGGAGCCGATGTGATCAGTTCATCAGTTTTGATAAGATTGATGTACCTATGGACCTGTGTGTGTGTGTGTGTGTGTGTACTCACCTAGTTGTACTCACCTAGTTGAGGTTGCAGGGGTCGAGTCCAAGCTCCTGGCCCCGCCTCTTCACTGGTCGCTACTAGGTCACTCTCCCTGAACCGTGAGCTTCATCATACCTCTGCTTAAAGCTATGTATGGATCCTGCCTTCACTACATCGCTTCCCAAACTATTCCACTTCCTGACTACTCTGTGGCTGAAGAAATACTTCCTAACATCCCTGTGATTCATCTGTGTCTTCAACTTCCAACTGTGTCCCCTTGTTGCTGTGTCCCATCTCTGGAACATCCTGTCTTTTTCCACCTTGTCAATTCCTCTCTGTATTTTGTATGTCGTTATCATGTCCCCCCTATCTCTCCCGTCCTCCAGTGTTGTCAGGTTGATTTCCCTTACCCTCTCCTCGTAGGACATACCTCTTAGCTCTGGGACTAGTCTTGTTGCAAACCTTTGCACTTTCTCTAGTTTCTTTACGTGCTTGGCTAGGTGTGGGTTCCAAACTGGTGCCGCATACTCCAATATGGGCCTAACGTACACGGTGTACAGGGTCCTGAACGATTCCTGAACGATGTCGGAATGCTGTTCTAAGGTTTGTTAGGCACCAATATGCTGCAGCAGTTATTTGGTTGATGTGCGCTTCAGGAGATGTGCCTGTTGTTATAATCACCCCAAAATCTTTTTTCTTGAGTGAGGCTTGTAGTCTCTGGCTCCCTAGACTGTACTCCGTCTGCGGTCTTCTTTGCCCTTCCCCAATCTTCATGATTTTGCACTTGGTGGGGTTGAACTCCAGGAGCCAATTGCCTGTCCAGATCATTTTGTAGCTCTGCCTGGTCTTCGATCGAATGAATTCTTCTCATCAACTTCACGTCATCTGCAAACAGGGACACTCCGGAGTCTATTCCTTCCGTCATGTCGTTCACAAGTACCAGAAACAGCACTGGTCCTAGGACTGACCCTTGTGGGACCCCGCTGGTCACAGGTGCCCACTCTGACACCTCGCCATGTACCATGACTCGCTGCTGTCTTCCTGACAAGTATTCCCTGATCCATTGTAGTGCCTTCCCTGTTATCCCTGCTTGGTCCTCCAGTTTTTGCACTAATCTCTTGTGTGGAATTGTGTCAAACGCCTTCTTGCAGTCCAAGAAAATGCAATCCACCCACCCCTCTCTCTCTTGTCTTACTGCTGTTACCATGTCATAAAACTCCAGTAGGTTTGTGACACAGAATTTCCCATCCCTGAAACCATGTTGGCTGCTGTTGATGAGATCATTCCTTTCTAGGTGTTCCACCAGTCTTCTCCTGATAACCTTCTCCATGACTTTGCATACTATACATGTCAGTGACACTGGTCTGTAGTTTAGTGCTTCATGTCTGTCTCCTTTTTTAAAGATTGGGACTACATTTGCTGTCTTCCATGCCTCAGGCAATCTCCCTGTTTCGATAGATGTATTGAATATTGTTGTTAGGGGTACACATAGTGCCTCTGCTCCCTCTCTCAGGACCCATGGAGAGATGTTATCTGGCCCCATTGCCTTTGAGGTATCTAGCTCACTCAGAAGCCTCTTCACTTCTTCCTCGGTGGTGTGTACTGTGTCCAGCACTTGGTGGTGTACCCCACTTCTCCGTCTTTCTGGAGCCCCTTCTGTCTCCTCTGTGAAGACTTCTTTAAATATCTTGTTGAGTTCCTCAGATACTTCACGGTCATTTCTTGTTGTCTCTCCTCCTTCCTTCCTTCCTTCCTTAGCCTGATTACCTGGTCCTTGACTGTTGTTTTCCTCCTGATGTGGCTGTATAACAGCTTCGGATCAGATTTGGCTTTCGCTGCTATGTTGTTTTCATATTGTCGTTGGGCCTCCCTTCTTATCTGTGCATATTCATTTCTGGTTCTACGACTGCTCTCCTTATTCTCCTGGGTCCTTTGCCCTCTATATTTCTTCCATTCCTTAGCACACTTGGTTTTTGCCTCCCTGCACCTTTGGGTGAACCATGGGTTCATCCTGGCTTTTTCATTATTCCTGTTACCCTTGGGTACAAAACCTCTTGTCAGCCTCCTTGCACATGGGTGTTACATATTCCATCATCTCATTAACTGGCTTCCCTGCCAGTTCTCTGTCCCACTGAACCCCGTTCAGGAAGTTCCTCATTCCCGTGTAGTCCCCTTTCTTGCAGTTTGGCTTCATTTGCCCTGGTCTTTCTGCTTCCCCCTCCACTTGTAGCTCTACTGTGTATTTGAAGCTTAAAACCACATGATCGCTAGCCCCAAGGGGCCTTTCGTATGTGATGTCCTCAATATCTGCACTACTCAAGGTGAATACTAGGTCCAGTCTTGCCGGTTCATCCTCTCCTATCTCTCTTGTAGTGTCCCTTACATGTTGGTACATGAAGTTTTCCAGTGCCACCTCCATCATCTTAGCCCTCCATGTATCTTGGCCCCCATGTGGCTCCAAGTTCTCCCACTCGATTTCCTTGTGGTTAAAGTCACTCATGATCAGGAGCTTTGCCCTACATGCATGAGCTCTTCTGGCCACTGCAGCCAGTGTGTCAACCATCGCTCTATTGCTCTCATCATACTCTTGCCTTGGCCTCCTGCTGTTCTGTGGTGGGTTATACATCACTGCAATTACCACTTTGGGACCTCCAGAGTGAAGCGTTCCTGCTATGTAATTGCTTGCTTCTCTGCTGCCTCTTCTCTCCAGCTCATCAAAATTCCATCGGTTTTTGATCAGCAGTGCCACTCCTCCATCCCCCCTGTTCCCTCTGTCTTTCCTCAGGCTTTGGTATCCAGTTGGAAAGATGGCATCTGTTATCATACCTGTAAGCTTGGTTTCTGTGAGAGCTATGATGTCTGGTGATGTCTCTTTGACTCTTTCGTGCCACTCCTCCCACTTATTTGTTATTTCATCAGCGTTTGTGTACCATACCTTCAGTTTCCTCTCCAACACTGTGGTTTGGGGGGCTTGTGAGGGTGGGAGACCTGGTAGCATACTGTGGGATTCTATAGCTGGGTGTTGGGTGGAAGCTGTGAGTATGGATTGTAGTGTTGGGATGGTGTGATATGTTGTGGCGTTCTGAGGATGGTTCTGTGTGTGCTTGCCCTTGCTGCTCTGTCCTGCTCTGCTCTGTCCTGCTCAGCTTGATCGGTCGTTTTCTCCCCTTCAAGTATCCCCCTATTCTCTGAAAATTTACAATCTCGTCCATGTCTTCTTCACGTATTTCTGTGATGATGCTCTCAATCTCCTTTCTTTCTGCCTGCCATCTTTCAGTGGGTCCTTTCCTCTCTCTCTCTCCTGAAGCCCATGGATAAACACTGATTTTGCCCTTTCCTTCTCCCATTGCCTCCCCCTCTGTGACTCTGTGTGTGTGTGTGTGTTTGTGTGTGTGTGTGTGTGTGTGTGTGTGTGTGTGTGTGTGTGTGTGTGTGTGTGTGTGTGTGTGTGTGTGTGTGTGTGTGTATGTGTGTGTGTGTGTGTGTGTGTGTGTGTGTGTGTGTGTGTGTGTACTCACCTAGTTGAGGTTGCGGGAGTCGAGTCCGAGTTCCTGGCCCCGCCTCTTCACTGATCGCTACTAGGTCACTCTCCCTGAGCCGTGAGCTTTATCATACCTCTGCTTAAAGCTATGTATGGATCCTGCCTCCGCTACATCGCTTCCCAAACTATTTCACTTACTGACTACTCTGTGGCTGAAGAAATACTTCCTAACATCCCTGTGATTCATCTGTGTCTTCAACTTCCAACTGTGTCCCCTTGTTACTGTGTCCCATCTCTGGAACATCCTGTCTTTGTCCACCTTGTCAATTCCTCTCTGTATTTTGTATGTCGTTATCATATCCCCCCTATCTCTCCTGTCCTCCAGTGTCGACAGGTTGATTTCCCTTAACCTCTCCTCGTAGGACATACCTCTTAGCTCTGGGACTAGTCTTGTTGCAAACCTTTGCATTTTCTCTAGTTTCTTTACGTGCTTGACTAGGTGTGGGTTCCAAATTGGTGCCGCTTACTCCAATATGGGCCTAACGTACACGGTGTACAGGGTCCTGAACGATTCCTTATTAAGATGTCGGAATGCTGTTTTGAGGTTTGCTAGGCGCCCATATGCTGCAGCAGTTATTTGGTTGATGTGCGCTTCAGGAGATGTGCCTGGTGTTATACTCACCCCAAGATCTTTTTCCTTGAGTGAGGTTTGTAGTCTCTGCCCCCCTAGACTGTACTCCGTCTGCGGTCTTCTTTGCCCTTCCCCAATCTTCATGACTTTGCACTTGGTGGGATTGAACTCCAGGAGCCAATTGCTGGACCAGGTCTGCAGCCTGTCCAGATCCATTTGTAGTTCTGCCTGGTCTTCGATCGAGTGAATTCTTCTCATCAACTTCACGTCATCTGCAAACAGGGACACCACAGAGTCTATTCCTTCCGTCATGTCGTTCACAAATACCAGAAACAGCACTGGTCCTAGGACTGACCCCTGTGGGACCCCGCTGGTCACAGGTGCCCACTCTGACACCTCGCCACGTACCATGACTCGCTGCTGTCTTCCTGACAAGTATTCCCTGATCCATTGTAGTGCCTTCCCTGTTATCCCTGCTTGGTCCTCCAGTTTTTGCACTAATCTCTTGTGTGGAACTGTGTCAAACGCCTTCTTGCAGTCCAAGAATATGCAATCCACCCACCCCTCTCTCTCTTGTCTTACTGCTGTCACCATGTCATAGAACTCCAGTAGGTTTGTGACACAAGATTTCCCGTCCCTGAAACCATGTTGGCTGCTGTTGATGAGATCATTCCTTTCTAGGTGTTCCACCACTCTTCTCCTGATAATCTTCTCCATGATTTTGCATACTATACATGTCAGTGACACTGGTCTGTAGTTTAATGCTTCATGTCTGTCTCCTTTTTTAAAGATTGGGACTACATTTGCTGTCTTCCATGCCTCAGGCAATCTCCCTGTTTCGATAGATGTATTGAATATTGTTGTTAGGGGTACACATAGCGCCTCTGCCCTCTCTTTCAATACCCATGGGGAGATGTTATCTGGCCCCATTGCCTTTGAGGTATCTAGCTCACTCAGAAGCCTCTTCACTTCTTCCTCGGTTGTGTGCACTGTGTCCAGCACATGGTGGTGTGTCCCACCTCTCCGTCTTTCTGGAGCCCCTTCTGTCTCCTCTGTGAACACTTCTTTGAATCTCTTGTTGAGTTCCTCAGATACTTCACGGTCATTTCTTGTTGTCTCTCCTCCTTCCTTCCTTCCTTCCTTAGCCTGATTACCTGGTCCTTGACTGTTGTTTTCTTCCTGATGTGGCTGTACAACAGTTTCGGGTCAGATTTGGCTTTCGCTGATATGTCATTTTCATATTATCTTTGAGCCTCCCTTCTTATCTGTGCATATTCGTTTCTGGCTCTACGACTGCTCTCCTTATTCTCCTGGGTCCTTTGCCTTCTATATTTCTTCCATTCCCTAGCACACTTGGTTTTTGCCTCCCTGCACCTTTGGGTAAACCATGGGCTCATCCTGGCTTTTTCATTATTTCTGTTACTCTTGGGTACAAACCTCTCCTCAGCCTCCATGCATTTTGTTGCTACATATTCCATCATCTCATTAACTGGCTTCCCTGCCAGTCCCCTGTGTAGTCCCCTTTCTTGTAGTTTGGCTTCATTCGTCCTGGCCTTCCTGCTTCTCCCTCCACTTGTAGCTCTACTGTGTATTCGAAGCTTAAAACCACATGGTCACTGACCCCAAGGGGTCTTTCATATGTGATGTCCTCGATATCTGCACTACTCAAGGTGAATACTAAGTCCAGCCTTGCTGGTTCATCCTCTCCTCTCTCTCTTGTAGTGTCCCTTACGTGTTGGTACATGAAGTTTTCCAGTACCACCTCCATCATCTTAGCCCTCCATGTATCTTGGCCCCCATGCGGGTCCAAGTTCTCCCAATCGATCTCCTTGTGGTTAAAGTCACCCATGATCAGGAGCTTTGCCCTGCATGCATGAGCTCTTCTGGCCACTGTAGCCAGTGTGTCAACCATCGCTCTATTGCTCTCGTCGTACTCTTGCCCTGGCCTCCTGCTGTTCTGTGGTGGGTTATACATCACTGCTATTACCACCTTGGGACCTCCAGAGTGAAGCGTTCCCGCTATGTGATCATTTTCTTCTCCGCTGTCTCCTCTCTCCAGCTCATCAAAACTCCAGCGATTTTTGATCAGCAGTGCCACTCCTCCATCCCCCCTGTTCCCTCTGTCTTTCCTCAGGATTTGGTATCCCGTTGGAAAGCTGGCATCTGTTATCATACCTGTAAGCTTGGTTTCTGTGAGAGCTATGATGTGTGTGTGTGTGTGTGTGTGTGTGTGTGTGTGTGTGTGTGTGTGTGTGTGTGTGTGTGTGTGTGTGTGTGTGTGTGACCTGAGTGCGCTACCACTCGAGCTACGAGACACAGTGTGGCTTGTAAATGGTCCAAATCGGATCGAAACGTCGTCATAAGCTTCTTTCTCCTAAGTGCGGATTATCTGTGAGTTTGGTGTTATAAGAGGGCTGTCTTGCCGTGAGTTCGAACCCTCCCTTCAGTGAGTAGCTTATAATAGTGTTATTACGACTTCGCGAGCCCGGAAACACTTTCATAAGTCATCACATGGAAACCAAAACAACTAATGGTGCACGGCCTTTATATTTCCTTTTTTTTTCATTTTACCAAGTGGTTGCAGACTTACGGGACACCCGGCATAAAAAATACCAGAAGCTTCCTGAATCTCTTCCCAGTTACTGAACACCAACACTGAAAAACAATTTGGTCGATTGTACGAGGCTTTATATACTAAATCATTGAAGGTAGTAAAGGATATTCTGTCAGACTTTTAAATTGCTCCTTCGGGAATGCGTACTGTTAATAATAATAATAATAATAAATAAAATAATAATAATAATAATAATAATAATAATAATAATAATAATAATATTATTATTATTATTATTATTATTATTATTATTATTATTATTATTATTGTTATTATTATTATGTCAGCATCACTTGTAAATTATTTAATAAAGAACATAGGATTTAACAGTGATTATAATGTACCAAGAAATCTGTATGAAATACGTGGCCTGGTGGCTAAAGCTCTCGCTTCACACAGCGAGGGTCTTCGTTCGATTCCCAGCGAGGGTAGAAACATTGAGCGTGTTTCTTTACACCGGTTGTCTATGTTCACCCATCAGTAAAATGGGTACCTGGGGGTTAATCGACTGGTGTGGGTCGCATCCTGGGACAAGGACCTAATTTGCCCGAGGTGCTCAGCATAACAAGCGGCTTTCTGTGTAGTAGTATGTATACCCAGTATGTATACTGTATACCTTGTACATGTACTTGTAGTAAATAAAATTATTATTATTATTATTATTATTATTATTATTATTATTATTATTATTATTATTATAAGAACATAAGAACATAAGTAAGAAGGAACACTGCGACAGGCCTACTGACCCATGCGGAGCAGGTCCATGTCACCCTTCCCCCCCGGATAAGCCCAATGACCCCCACCCCCGATTAGCCCAATGACCCACCTAGTCTGGTCACGGTGGAAACATAAACACATATGCAGTTTAATGTGATCCTTTACTGGCAACGTTTCGCCCACACAGTGGGCTTTTTCAAGTCACACACAGATCTACCTGGGGTGGAAGGTACGGGAGTATTTATAGTCAGTCTGGTCACCTCCACTCAAGGAAGGAGCACGGCACCAGACGTTATTATAATTATTATTAACGTTATTATTATTATTATTGGTATTATTATGATTTTACATGGTATTGTTGTTGTTGTAGTCCTGTTGTATTTGTTGTTGTAATTGTTTCTGTTGTAATTGTTGTTGTTGTTGCGGTTGTTGTAGGTGTATTGTTATACTTGTTGTTGTTATTAAGTATGTCAGAAGGTTCATCTGTCTGGCTCAGAGCATCACAAGACTCACGTTCTCCTTCAAGACATTTATTGCCAGAGTAAATTACCATGAGTGTCTGTGATGTCGCTCTCCAGGTACATTATTACCAGGGATATATCCTGATCTTCTCAGCTTTACTGACTTACCTTTGCATCATGATACTTACAGTTTTATTAAGTAATGCTATGTGTACTTGCTTCATTTAGTGGCTGGTTACTTTACTGGGTTTAAAGCCTGTCGACTGCACGATGCTTATTATGCTGCATGTCACCTGCACATCACTCAAGAATGCTTTAATATAAGGATTAAAGAAAACTAAGCGTATATACACGAGGATTTACACACCTATTAGTATGCATACCTCTGTGTACAACCTTGATTGGCAGTTTAGTTTACTAGATTTGAAGCCTATCGGCGAGACGAGGCTCATTATGGCTGCAAGTCACATGTACACACACCACCAGTGAAAGCTTCGTAATACACGTATTAAAGTAAGTTCCAAAATATATGCACAGCGAGATACACACTCTCTAAGTATATATACACAGCAGTTCGTTCCCAGTGCACACACATCAAAAGGGATATACTCGTCAAAACATATACTAAGTGTTCATCTCTTGTATTCGCGTTGGTAAAATTGGCCACTTTGATGGTAATTTTATGCTGTGCTTAAGAGATAAGGCGCTACATTGAGCGTCAGTGGTATTCAAACAGGTCTTCTCTCAAGTGTGTAACTTGACAACTTCCTACAATACGAAATTAATTCTCCTGAGAAAGATGGTCCCACCTTAACGCCTGTTGTTCTGTTCACCACAGATCACTGTGCAAGCTAACTCAGCTTATTTCAAAGCCCAGCCCTATCAGTGGTATACTAACACCCCTCCCACGATACCACTCACAACCAGGTAACTACTACTGGGTGAACGTGGGGAGAAGCAAGAGGTGAAGACTAGCCCATACATCTCAGCTCGCCCGAGATAAAGCCCTGCGCTTGAGTTCTGAGCCGAAGGTGTTCCAACTACGCTAGAAACTACACTTTTTAAACAAAAAAGAAACCCTCGGGTGATACTTACGTTCAGAGTCGTTCAGTCCTCCGTGGCTTTGCCCCATTTTGGTGAGTGGGTAAGTGTATGGAGCCTGGGGGTGTGTGTGAGGCAGCAGCTACACACTCCACAGTGTAAGAGGCCCGGGTGTGTATGTAGGCAGCAGATACACCCTTCACATACACCTGTGTTACACTTTAGCACGGCACCGCAACGTAGCAGTGTAAGACATAGTCATATTCACTTATAGCCATCATGTTGGTCGTTGTCCTTCGTGTGCCTTAGTGTTATCTCTGTTCTTGGACAATTTTTGCGCCACAGGAGCCGAGATTCGACCCCCGCAGCCACAAATACGTGAGTACAAGAGGTAGGCAGGCTACAGTGAGTCAGACACGCCAGTCCTGGGGCTAACGAGGCCCGTGACGGGGATTAATTGGCTGAGACATGTCTGGAAGTGGTGAAGGTGGATGTTACCCCAGCCAGTGTCTTGAAAAACGTAGCCAAGTTGTCCCTCAGCCAGTGTCTTGGAGTAAGTGGTGAAGGTGAGTGTCCCTCAGCCAGTGTCTTGGAGTAAGTGGTGAAGGTGGGTGTCCCTCAGCCAGTGTCTTGGAAGGAGCAACCACGGTTCTTATGACTCAACACGCGCTGATACAACTGCATAATTTTATTCGTCTTTATAAAAGTCCTAACACTCAAAACAATCATTTGTTGCCATCACTGTTATGGTTATCGCAGCTTCAACACGCTATTTGCAACCTTCTCTTTAACTACAACGCAAATCTAATGTCTCGTTTATTTCACAATACCCGCACGGAACTTCACTGAAATACAATTAAAATACAATACTGAACAAATCATAAGCTTCTTTCCAGTAGGTTGCAGCACTAGCTTCAGAAACCCGGCAGTACGCTAACCCACACACACATACACACACATACTATTGATTCGCTATTGACTTACTATTCTCTAGTTACTCTACGAAAAATTTGGCACTGTGTTGATTCTCTCTCGTGGCACGAAATGAATTTCCTTCTTTACCTTGATGTAAAACTGATTTATCTGTGGAGTAAAATGTTTGAATATGAGAGGCTGGTGGGAATATTGCCCTGTCTGTAGCCGGGGAAAATTATCATTTTCTCATCTCCAGCTCAACTTTCTTGTTAGCTAACAATTTTTTTTCTTCTTCTTCTTTCAGCTTATCTCGTCTTATTAAGAGAGAAAACTTCTTTCTTCTGGCATTAATGGAACTAACTTATCCTGGCACAATAAGACGCTCCTCTTCTTGGCACTAAAATGATTAAAATGTTCCTGGCACTTGAAAGCACTTTCCAGCACGGCATTACGTCATGCAGGAATCGAACTGCTGGTATTCCTCACCTGTGTATCACCATGTTACCTCAACCTGGGCGACAGTGAACCTGGAGACACAGGTGCAGCACACACACACAAAGACGATGTTTATAACCCGTGCACCTAAGTGTCTCATGTATATCCCTCGAGCATCAACTCGGTGTTTCAGCCTGAACGATGGTATGCTGGAAGACACAGGTGCAGCACACAGCATGGAGTGTGTCAGACGAGAAGTTAAGCCAGATAGGTGAAAAAGAGTTCCTGGGAGCGTCAGTCGTACGTCTCCACACAAACACCATCATCTGTTGGAGGAAAAGGCGAGTACATTAGAGGAAATGCATTTACTTGTACGCCAGTCAACACAAGGTCTGCCAGAGGCTCGATCCTCCGTCTCAGAACTGTCAAGGACATTACAGAAGCAATACAATAGGCTCACTGATCAATATTACTCAAGTTCTTCTCACACTCAACTATTTCCAACCCAACATGTATGATCACAATAATACATAATACTATGTATCAGCAAATACAAAGATATCACCGCAACATTACTGTAACAGTACTTAAAACATTAACAAAAAATATTAATGAGAACAAAAAAAATATATATTTGCTGCCTAAATTAGGAAATCTTTCTCATAATTGACATGGATAGCAAGTTAACCCCACGCAAGAGGTATACAGTCACTAAAATCAGTTAGTGGTTTACTTAGTGATATTGTGGGTAAACAGTCCTCAGTGTTGATAAATCAAACACGTGCAATACACAGGTATTTTTACTGCAGCATCATATCGCCTGCGCAGTAGACTTCTGTCGAACACAGAGTCAACTTTCATGCTGGAGACTGTGAACGAAGTGGTTAGAGAGATCATTTTAAGGTGTTCAGTCCCTTAAACTTGATAGATATTCACTCCCTCATCCCTGATATAAGGTGCTCAGTCCCTTAAACTTGATAGATATTCACTCCCTCAGCCCTGATATAAGGTGTTCAGTCCCTTAAACTTGATAGATATTCACTCCCTCAGCCCTGATATAAGGTGTTCAGTCCCTTAAACTTGATAGATATTCACTCCCTCAGCCCTGATATAAGGTGTTCAGTCCCTTAAACTTGATAGATATTCACTCCCTCAGCCCTGATATAAGGTGTTCAGTCCCTTAAACTTGATAGATATTCACTCCCTCAGCCCTGATATAAGGTGCTCAGTCCCTTAAACTTGATAGATATTCACTCCCTCAGCCCTGATATAAGGTGTTCAGTCCCTTAAACTTGATAGATATTCACTCCATCAGCCTGATATAAGGTGTTCAGTCCCTTAAACTTGATAGATATTCACTCCCTCAGCCTGATATAAGGTGTTCAGTCCCTTAAACTTGATAGATATTCACTCCCTCAGCCCTGATATAAGGTGTTCAGTCCCTTAAACTTGATAGATATTCACTCCCTCAGCCCTGATATAAGGTGTTCAGTCCCTTAAACTTGATAGATATTCACTCCCTCAGCCCTGATATAAGGTGTTCAGTCCCTTAAACTTGATAGATATTCACTCCCTCAGCCCTGATATAAGGTGTTCAGTCCCTTAAACTTGATAGATATTCACTCCCTCAGCCCTGATATAAGGTGTTCAGTCCCTTAAACTTGATAGATATTCACTCCCTCAGCCCTGATATAAGGTGTTCAGTCCCTTAAACTTGATAGATATTCACTCCCTCAGCCCTGATATAAGGTGTTCAGTCCCTTAAACTTGATAGATATTCACTCCCTCAGCCCTGATATAAGGTGTTCAGTCCCTTAAACTTGATAGATATTCACTCCCTCAGCCCTGATATAAGGTGTTCAGTCCCTTAAACTTGATAGATATTCACTCCCTCAGCCCTGATATAAGGTGCTCAGTCCCTTAAACTTGATAGATATTCACTCCCTCAGCCCTGATATAAGGTGTTCAGTCCCTTAAACTTGATAGATATTCACTCCCTCAGCCCTGATATAAGGTGCTCAGTCCCTTAAACTTGATAGATATTCACTCCCTCAGCCCTGATATAAGGTGCTCAGTCCCTTAAACTTGATAGATATTCACTCCCTCAGCCCTGATATAAGGTGTTCAGTCCCTTAAACTTGATAGATATTCACTCCCTCAGCCTGATATAAGGTGTTCAGTCCCTTAAACTTGATAGATATTCACTCCCTCAGCCCTGATATAAGGTGCTCAGTCCCTTAAACTTGATAGATATTCACTCCCTCAGCCCTGATATAAGGTGTTCAGTCCCTTAAACTTGATAGATATTCACTCCCTCAGCCCTGATATAAGGTGCTCAGTCCCTTAAACTTGATAGATATTCACTCCCTCAGCCCTGATATAAGGTGCTCAGTCCCTTAAACTTGATAGATATTCACTCCCTCAGCCCTGATATAAGGTGTTCAGTCCTTAAACTTGATAGATATTCACTCCCTCAGCCCTGATATAAGGTGTTCAGTCCCTTAAACTTGATAGATATTCACTCCCTCAGCCCTGATATAAGGTGTTCAGTCCCTTAAACTTGATAGATATTCACTCCCTCAGCCCTGATATAAGGTGTTCAGTCCCTTAAACTTGATAGATATTCACTCCCTCAGCCCTGATATAAGGTGCTCAGTCCCTTAAACTTGATAGATATTCACTCCCTCAGCCCTGATATAAGGTGTTCAGTCCCTTAAACTTGGTAGATATTCACTCCCTCAGCCCTGATATAAGGTGTTCAGTCCCTTAAACTTGATAGATATTCACTCCCTCAGCCCTGATATAAGGTGCTCAGTCCCTTAGTCTTACAACTCCTTTACCACAGGACCGCCGTACCACCCAGTGTACCACCCAGTGTACCATCCAGTGTACCATCCAGTGTACCACCCAGTGTACCATCCAGTGTACCACCCAGTGTACCATCCAGTGTACCACCCAGTGTACCACCCAGTGACCCACCCAGTGTATTCCCAGTGTACCATCTAGTGTACCATCCAGTGTACCACCCAGTGTGCCATCCAGTGTACCACCCAGTGTAAAATGGTGTACCATCCAGTGTACCACCCAGTGTACCATCAAGTGCACCGCCCAGTGTACGACCCAGTGTACCATCCAGTGCACCATCCAGTGTACCACCCAGCGTACCACCCAGTGTGTCACATAGTGCATCACACAGTGCACTATCCAATGTACCACCCAGTGAACCATCCATTGTACCCCTAGTGTACCATCCAGTGTACCACCCAGTGTACCACACAGTGCATCACACAGTGTACCACCCAGTGCACCATTCAGTGTACCACCCAGTGTACCACCCAGTGCATCACACAGTGCATCAACCAGTATGCCACCCAGTGTACCACCCAGTGACCCACCCAGTGTATCCCCAGTGTACCATCTAGTGTACCATCCAGTGTACCACCCAGTGTGCCATCCAGTGTACCACCCAGTGTAAAATGGTGTACCATCCAGTGTACCACTCAGTGTACCATCAAGTGCACCGCCCAGTGTACGACCCAGTGTACCATCCAGTGCACCATCCAATGTACCACCCAGCGTACCACCCAGTGTGTCACATAGTGCATCACACAGTGCACTATCCAATGTACCACCCAGTGAACCATCCATTGTACCCCTAGTGTACCATCCAGTGTACCACCCAGTGTACCACACAGTGCATCACACAGTGTACCACCCAGTGCACCATTCAGTGTACCACCCAGTGTACCACCCATTGCATCACACAGTGCATCAACCAGTGTACCACCCAGTGCATCACACAGTGTACCACACAGCGCATCACACAGTACAATTCCAGTGTACCACCCAGTGTACCACCCAGTGCATCACAGTGTACCACACAGCGCATCACACAGTGCATTACACAGTGTACCATTAAGTGTACCACCCAGTGCACAATCCAGTATACCACTTCAGTGTGCAACCCAGTGCATCACACAGTGCATCACACAGTGCATCACACAGTGCATCACAACATGCATCACACAGTGCATCAAACAGTGCATCACACAGTGCATCACACAGTGCATCACACAGTGCATCACACAGTGCATCACAACATGCATCACACAGTGCATCAAACAGTGCATCACAACATGCATCACACAGTGCATCACACAGTGCATCACACAGTGCATCACACAGTGCATCACACAGTGTACCACACAGTGCATCACAGTGTACCACACAGTGTACAACACAGTGGACCAAACAGTGTACCACACAGTGGACCACACAGTGTACCATACAGTGTACCACACAGTGGACCACACAGTGGACCACACAGTGTACCACACAGTGTACCACACAGTGGACCACACAGTGTACCACACAGTGGACCACACAGTGTACCACACAGTGGACCACACAGTGGACCACACAGTGTACCACACAGTGGACCACACAGTGTACCACACAGTGGACCACATAGTGGACCACACAGTGGACCACACAGTGTACCACACAGTGGACCACACAGTGTATCATTCAGTGGACCACACAGTGTACCACACAGTGTACCAAACAGTAGACCACACAGTGTACCACACAGTGTACCACACAGTGGACCACACAGTGTACCACACAGTGTATCACACAGTGTACCACACAGTGTACCACACAGTGGACAACACAGTGTACCACACACTGTACCACACAGTGTACCACACAGTGTACCTCACAGTGGACCACACAGTGTATCACACACTGTACCACACAGTGTACCACACAGTGTACCACACAGTGTACCACACAGTGTACCACACAGTGTATCACACAGTGTACCACACAGTGTACCACACAGTGTACCACACAGTGGACCACACAGTGTACCACACAGTGTATCACACACTGTACCACACAGTGTACCACACAGTGTACCACACAGTGTACCACACAGTGTATCACACACTGTACCACACAGTGTACCACACAGAGGATCACACAGTGTACCACACAGTGTACCACACAGTGTATCACACAGTGTACCACACAGTCTACCACACAGTGTACCACACAGTGGACCACACAGTGTACCACACAGTGTACCACACACTGTACCACACAGTGTATCACACACTGTACCACACAGTGTACCACACAGTGTACCACACAGTGTATCACACACTGTACCACACAGTGTACCACACAGTGTACCACATAGTGTACCACACAGTGGGCCACTCACTGTACCACACACTGTACCACACAGTGTATCACACACTGTACCACACAGTGTACCACACAGTGTACACATAGTGTACCACAGAGTGTACCACACAGTGTACCACATAGAGTACCACACAGTGTATCACACACTGTACCACACAGTGTATCACACACTGTACCACACAGTGTACCACACAGTGTACCACACAGTGTGCCACACAGTGTACCACACAGTGTACCACACAGTGTGCCACACAGTGTACCACACAGTGTACCACACAGTGTGCCACACAGTGTACCACACAGTGTACCACACAATGTACCACACAGTGTACCACACAGTGTGCCACACAGTGTACCACACAGTGTATCACACAGTGTACCACACAGTGTACCACACAGTGTACCACACAATGTACCACACAGTGTACCACACAGTGTGCCACACAGTGTACCACACAGTGTACCACACAGTGTACCACACAGTGTATCACACACTGTACCACACAGTGTACCACACAGTGTATCACACATTGTGCCACACACTGTACCACACAGTGTACCACACAGTGTACCACAGTGTACCACACAGTGTACCACACAGTGTATCACAGTGTACCACACACTGTACCACACAGTGTACCTCACAGTGGACCACACAGTGTATCACACACTGTACCACACAGTGTACCACACAGTGTACCACCCAGTGTATCACACAGTGTACCACACAGTGTATCACACAGTGTACCACACAGTGTATCACACAGTGTACCACACAGTGTACCACACAGTGGACCACACAGTGTACCACACAGTGTATCACACACTGTACCACACAGTGTACCACACAGTGTACCACACAGTGTACCACACAGTGTATCACACACTGTACCACACAGTGTACCACACAGAGGATCACACAGTGTACCACACAGTGTACCACACAGTGTATCACACAGTGTACCACACAGTCTACCACACAGTGTACCACACAGTGTACCACACAGTGTACCACACAGTGTACCACACACTGTACCACACAGTGTATCACACACTGTACCACACAGTGTACCACACAGTGTACCACACAGTGTATCACACACTGTACCACACAGTGTACCACACAGTGTACCACATAGTGTACCACACAGTGGGCCACTCACTGTACCACACACTGTACCACACAGTGTATCACACACTGTACCACACAGTGTACCACACAGTGTACCACATAGTGTACCACAGAGTGTACCACACAGTGTACCACATAGAGTACCACACAGTGTATCACACACTGTACCACACAGTGTATCACACACTGTACCACACAGTGTACCACACAGTGTACCACACAGTGTGCCACACAGTGTACCACACAGTGTGCCACACAGTGTACCACACAGTGTACCACACAGTGTGCCACACAGTGTACCACACAGTGTACCACACAGTGTGCCACACAGTGTACCACACAGTGTACCACACAATGTACCACACAGTGTACCACACAGTGTGCCACACAGTGTACCACACAGTGTATCACACAGTGTACCACACAGTGTACCACACAATGTACCACACAGTGTACCACACAGTGTGCCACACAGTGTACCACACAGTGTACCACACAGTGTACCACACAGTGTATCACACACTGTACCACACAGTGTACCACACAGTGTATCACACATTGTGCCACACACTGTACCACACAGTGTACCACACAGTGTACCACAGTGTACCACACAGTGTACCACACAGTGTATCACAGTGTACCACACACTGTACCACACAGTGTACCACACAGTGTACCACTCAGTTACTGCGCCATTAATAACACGAACCATTAAAGAGAACAAAAACTCTTTATCTTAATGGACGTTCTTGTTACTTCACCATGAAAAACGTCTCGTTACCTTGGTAACGAGTAATGACCACTGGCGACACTGTTTCACTCGTTACCTTGGTAACGAGTGATGACCACTGGTAACACTGTTTCACTCGTTACCTTGGTAACGAGTGATGACCACTGGCAACACTGTTTCACTCGTTACCTTGGTAACGAGTGATGACCACTGGCAACACTGTTTCACTCGCCTTGGTAACGAGTGATGACCACTGGCAACACTGTTTCACTCGTTACCTTGGTAACGAGTAAGGACCACTGGCAACACTGTTCCACTCGCTACCTTGGTAACGAGTGATGACCACTGGCAACACTGTTCCACTCGTTACCTTGGTAACGAGTGACGACCACTGGCAACACTGTTTCACTCGTTACCTTGGTAACCAGTGATGACCACTGGCAACACTGTTCCACTCGTTACCTTGGTAACGAGTGATGACCACTGGCAACACTGTTTCACTCGTTACCTTGGTAACGAGTGATGACCACTGGCAACACTGTTTCACTCGTTACCTTGGTAACGAGTGATGACCACTGGCAACACTGTTCCACTCGCTACCTTGGTAACAAGTGATGACCACTGGCAACACTGTTCCACTCGTTACCTTGGTAACGAGTGACGACCACTGGCAACACTGTTTCACTCGTTACCTTGGTAACCAGTGATGACCACTGGCAACACTGTTCCACTCGTTACCTTGGTAACGAGTGATGACCACTGGCAACACTGTTCCACTCGTTACCTTGGTAACGAGTGATGACCACTGGCAACACTGTTCCACTCGTTACCTTGGTAACGAGTGATGACCACTGGTAACACTGTTCCACTCGTTACCTTGGTAACGAGTGACGACCACTGGCAACACTGTTTCACTCGTTACCTTGGTAACGAGTGATGACCATTGGCAACACTGTTCCACTCGTTACCTTGGTAACGAGTGATGACCACTGCCAACACTGTTCCACTCGTTACCTTGGTAACGAGTGATGACCATTGGCAACACTGTTCCACTCGTTACCTTGGTAACGAGTGATGACCACTGCCAACACTGTTCCACTCGTTACCTTGGTAACGAGTGATGACCACTGGCAACACTGTTTCACTCGTTACCTTGGTAACGAGTGATGACCATTGGCAACACTGTTCCACTCGTTACTTGGTAACGAGTGATGACCACTGCCAACACTGTTCCACTCGTTACCTTGGTAACGAGTGATGACCATTGGCAACACTGTTCCACTCGTTACCTTGGTAACGAGTGATGACCACTGCCAACACTGTTCCACTCGTTACCTTGGTAACGAGTGATGACCACTGGCAACACTGTTTCACTCGTTACCTTGGTAACGAGTGATGACCATTGGCAACACTGTTCCACTCGTTACCTTGGTAACGAGTGATGACCACTGCCAACACTGTTCCACTCGCTACCTTGGTAACGAGTGATGACCACTGGCAACACTGTTTCACTCGATACCTTGGTAACCAGTGATGACCACTGGCAACACTGTTTCACTCGTTACCTTGGTAACGAGTAATGACCACTGGCAACACTGTTCAATTCGTTACCTTGGTAACGAGTAATGACCACTGGCAACACTGTTCCACTCGTTACCTTGGTAACGAGTGATGACCACTTGCAACACTGTTTCACTCGTTACCTTGGTAACCAGTGATGACCACTTGCAACACTGTTTCACTCGTTACCTTGGTAACCAGTGATGACCACTTGCAACACTGTTTCACTCGTTACCTTGGTAACCAGTGATGACCACTTGCAACACTGTTTCACTCGTTCCCTTGGTAACCAGTGATGACCACTTGCAACACTGTTTCACTCGTTACCTTGGTAACCAGTGATGACCACTTGCAACACTGTTTCACTCGTTACCTTGGTAACCAGTGATGACCACTGGCAACACTGTTTCACTCGTTACCTTGGTAACGAGTGATGACCACTGGCAACACTGTTTCACTCGTTACCTTGGTAACCAGTGATGACCACTGGCAACACTGTTTCACTCGTTACCTTGGTAACGAGTGATGACCACTGGCAACACTGTTTCACTCGTTACCTTGGTAACGAGTGATGAACACTGGCAACACTGTTTCACTCGTTACCTTGGAAAACGAGTGATGAACACTGGCAACACTGTTTCACTCGTTACCTTGGTAACCAGTGATGACCACTGGCAACACTGTTTCACTCGTTACCTTGGTAACCAGTGATGACCACTGGCAACACTGTTTCTCTCGTTACCTTGGTAACGAGTGATGAGCACTGGCAACACTGTTTCACTCGTTACCTTGGTAACGAGTGATGAACACTGGCAACACTGTTTCACTCGTTACCTTGGTAACGAGTGATGAACACTGGCGACACTGTTTCACTCGTTACCTTGGTAACGAGTGATGACCACTGGCAACACTGTTTCACTCGTTGCCTTGGTAACCAGTGATGACAACTGGCAACACTGTTTCATTACTCGTTACCTTGGTAACGAGTGATGACCACTGGCGACACTGTTTCACTCGTTACCTTGGTAACGAGTGATGACCACTGGCGACACTGTTTCGCTCATTACCTTGGTAACCAGTGATGACCACTGGCGACACTGTTTCACTCGTTACCTTGGTAACGAGTGATGACCACTGGCGACACTGTTTCACTCGTTACCTTGGTAACGAGTGATGACCACTGGCGACACTGTTTCGCTCATTACCTTGGTAACCAGTGATGACCACTGGCGACACTGTTTCACTCGTTACCTTGGTAACGAGTGATGACCACTGGCGACACTGTTTCACTCGTTACCTTGGTAACGAGTGATGACCACTGGCGACACTGTTTCGCTCATTACCTTGGTAACCAGTGATGACCACTGGCGACACTGTTTTACTCGTTACCTTGGTAACCAGGGATGACCACTGGCGACACTGTTTCACTCGTTACCTTGGTAACGAGGGATGACCACTGGCGACACTGTTTCGCTCATTACCTTGGTAACCAGTGATGACCACTGGCGACACTGTTTTACTCGTTACCTTGGTAACCAGGGATGACCACTGGCGACACTGTTTCACTCGTTACCTTGGTAACCAGTGATGACCACTGGCGACACTGTTTCGCTCATTACCTTGGTAACCAGTGATGACCACTGGCGACACTGTTTTACTCGTTACCTTGGTAACCAGGGATGACCACTGGCGACACTGTTTCGCTCATTACCTTGGTAACCAGTGATGACCACTGGCGACACTGTTTTACTCGTTACCTTGGTAACCAGGGATGACCACTGGCGACACTGTTTTACTCGTTACCTTGGTAACCAGGGATGACCACTGGCGACACTGTTTCACTCGTTACCTTGGTAACGAGTGATGACCACTGGCGACACTGTTTCGCTCATTACCTTGGTAACCAGTGATGACCACTGGCGACACTGTTTTACTCGTTACCTTGGTAACCAGGGATGACCACTGGCGACACTGTTTCACTCGTTACCTTGGTAACGAGGGATGACCACTGGCGACACTGTTTCACTCGTTACCTTGGTAACCAGGGATGACCACTGGCGACACTGTTTCACTCGTTACCTTGGTAACCAGGGATGACCACTGGCGACACTGTTTCACTCGTTACCTTGGTAACTAGTGATGACCACTGGCAACATTGTTTCACTCGTTACCTTGGTAACCAGCGATGACCACTGGCAACACTGTTTTACTCGTTACCTTGGTAACCAGGGATGACCACTGGCGACACTGTTTCACTCGTTACCTTGGTAACGAGGGATGACCACTGGCAACACTGTTTCACTCGTTACCTTGGAAACCAGTAAAGACCACTGGCAACACTGTTTCACTCGTTACCTTGGTAACCAGTAAAGACCATTGGCAACACTGTTCCACTCGTTACCTTGGTAACAGCTGATGGCTGTGTCTACAAGATTCCTTATAAAAAATATGATAAAGTTTATTAAGGTCAAACTGATAAAAGTCTTGAAGTAATATTACAACAACATAAATATAACAATAGAACTGAGCAAGTGTCTGATGCTCTGTTTAGTCATGTCAGAGATTTTAGCTGCCCAACTGATTTTCAACCGGCCAAAAAAGATGTATCAAACAGGTCTATTTTGAGAGACATGTAAGTGAATTAAGCTTTATAAGAAATAGTTTAGATTTTAATATGATTGTTTGTGTAGGGTTATGCATATTAGATTCATTTATAACAAATATAATTTGTTTGACAAGTGCTGGACCAACCCACCCGCATCATGTAATGTATGTCACGTTATATCTCAACTTGATGCTGTACTCTGCAAATTAACTAGGACAGGAGTAAATTTTGTGATTATCTCATAATATGTCTCAGTCTTCGGCTTAATTAATGTAGTTTGGGCTCTTTTATTTTCTTAAGAGTTTGCTACTGACTTCTGGCAACCATCCAGCTGTGGTGTTACACTGCGACTCTCATCAGTGCTACAACAGCTGTTGTTCTGTAAAGTTATTCCTGCAACAGTGTTTCGTGAGTGAATGTGGTTTCGCCAAATTCTCTCCTTAATCAGTAATGGTGTTCTTATCTAAAGGCGTAGAGAACCCATCTAATTCTTCTTCCAGATAAGATAGCAGATCGGGAACAAGCACTATCGAAGTCTGACTGAATTTTTGGTAATTGTCATGTCACTAATATTACGTTCGTTAGGTCATTACTACAGTACCAGTCCTTGTGGGTTGCCTGTCTTCTAATGTTTTAATATTCAATCTTTCTGGCACTGGGGCACTGGTGTGACTGGCGCACTGGTGTGAATGGGGCACTGGTGTGAATGGGGCACTGATGTGACTGGGGCACTGGTGTGGCTCGGGCACTGGAGTGACTGGGGTATTAGTGTGACTGGGACACTGGTGTGACTGGGACACTGGTGTGACTGGGGCACTGGTGTGACTGGGGCACTGTGTGTGCCCTGGGGTACTGTGTGATGGGCACTGTTTGTGACTGGGGCACTGATTGTTGCCTGGGACATGGTGTGACTGGGCACTGGTGTGACTGGAACATGGTGTGACTGGGGCACTGGTGTGACTGGAACACTGGTGTGACTGGGATCTTGGTGTGACTGGACACTGGTGTGCTGTGGCACTGGTGTGACATGGACACGGTGTTGACTGGGTCACTGGTGTGACTGGGACACTGGTGTGACTGGGACACTGGTGTGACTGGGGACTGGTGTGACTGGGGCACTGGTGTGACTGGGACACAGATGTGACTGGGACACTGGTTGTGACTAGGGGCACTGGTTGTGACTGGGACACTGGTGTGACTGGGCACTGATGTAACTGGACACTGTTTTGGACTGGGACATGGTGTGACTGGGACACTGGTGTGACTGGGACACTGGTGTGACTGGGGCACTGTGTGACTGTGGCACTGGTGTGACTGGGACACTGGAGTGACTTGGACACTGTGTGACTGGGACACTGGTGTGACTGGGACATGGTGTGACTGGGACATGGTGTGACTGGTACGGGTGTGACCTGGACATTGGTGTGACTAGGGACACTGTGTGACTGGGACACATGGTGTGACTGGGGCACTGGATGTGATGGAACACTGGTGTATGGGCACTAGTGTGACTGGGACACTGGTGTGCTGGGACACTGGTGTGTACGGGGCACTGTTGTGACTGGGACACTGGTGTGACTGGGCACTGGTGTGACTGGGACACTGATGTGAATGGGACACTGGTGACTGGGCACTGGTGTGACTGGGCACTGGTGTTACTTATACACGTGTGACTGGGACACTGTGTGACTGGGCACTGTGTGACTGGGACACTGGTGTGACTGGGACACTGTGTGACTGGGTACACTGGTGTGATGGGCACTGGTGTGACTGGGACACTGGTGTGACTGGGACACTGGTGTGACTGGGGCACTGGTGTGACTGTGGCACTGGTGTGACTGGGACACTGGTGTGACTTGGACACTGGTGTGACTGGGACACTGGTGTGACTGGGACACTGGTGTGACTGGGACACTGGTGTGACTGGGTCACTGGTGTGACCTGGACATTGGTGTGACTGGGACACTGGTGTGACTGGGACACTGGTGTGACTGGGGCACTGGTGTGACTGGGACACTGGTGTGACTGTGGCACTGGTGTGACTGGGACACTGGTGTGACTGGGACACTAGTGTGACTGGGGCACTGGTGTGACTGGGACACTGGTGTGACTGGGACACTGGTGTGACTGGGACACTGGTGTGACCTGGACACTGGTGTGACTGGGGCACTGGTGTGACTGGGACACTGGTGTGACTTATACACTGGTGTGACTGGGACACTGGTGTGACTGGGGCACTGGTGTGACTGGGACACTGGTGTGACTGGGACACTGGTGTGACTGGGACACTGGTGTGACTGGGGCACTGGTGTGACTGGGACACTGGTGTGACTGGGATCACTGGTGTGGAACTGGGGACACTGGTGTGACTGGGGACACTGGTGTGACTGGGACACTGGTGTGACTGGGACACTGGTGTGACTGGGACACTGGGATGTGTGACTGGGACACTGGTGTGACTGGGGACACTGGTGTGACTGGACACTGGTGTGACTGGGACACTGATGTGACTGGGACACTGGTGTGACTGGGACACTGGTGTGACTGGGGCACTGGTGTGACTGGGACACTGGTGTGACTGGGACACTGGTGTGACTGGGGCACTGGTGTGACTGGGACACTGGTTACTGACAGTATAATTGTGACTGGGACACTGGTGTGGACTGGGACACTGGTGTGACTGGGACACTGGTGTGACTGGGACACTGGTGTGGACTGGGCACTGGTGTGACTGGGGCACTGGTGTGACTGGGACACTGGGTGCCTGGTGTGACTGGGACAACTGGTGTGACTGGACAGTGTGACTGGGACACTGGTGTGACTGGGACACTGGTGTTGGACTGGTGACACTGGTGTGACTGGGACACTGGTGTGACTGGGCACTGGTGTGACTGGGACACTGGTGTGACTGGGACACTGGTGTGTGGACATGGTTGACTGGGACACTGGTGTGACTGGGACACTGGTGTGACTGGGACACTGTGGACTGGATGTGTGACTGGGACACTGGTGTGACTTGGACTGGACATGGTGTGACTGGGACACTGGTGTGACTGGGACACTGGTGTGACTGGGACACTGGTGTGACTGGGACACTGGTGTGACTGGGACACTGGTGTGACTGGGACACTGGTGTGACTGGACTGTGGATGGCACTGGTGTGACTGGGACACTGGTGTGACTGGGCACTGGTGTGACTGGGACACTGGTGTGACTGGGACACATGGGACGTGTGACTGGTGTGACGGCGACTGGTGTGTGACTGGGACACTGGTGTGACTGGGCAGGTGTGACTGGCACTGGTGTGACTGGGACACTGGTGTGACTGGGACACTGGTGTGAGGCTTGGATGGACACTGGTGTGACTGGGACACTGGTGTGACTGGGACACTGGTGTGACTAGGGACACTGTGTGACTGGGACACTGGTGTGACTGGGACACTGGTGTGACTGGGACACTGGTGGCTGGACACTGGTGCGGCACTGGTGTGACTGGGACACTGGTGACTGGGCACTGTGTGACGGGGACACTGGTGTGACTGGCCCTGTGTACTGGCACTGTGGACGCATGGTGTGACTGGGGCACTGGTGTGACTGGGACACTGGTGTGATGGGACACTGTTGACTGGGACACTGGTGTGGACTGGGGACGACTGGTGTGACTGGGGCACTGGTGTGACTGGGACACTGGTGTGACTGGGACACTGTGTGATGGGACGTGTGACTGGCACTGGGTGATGGACACTGGTGTGACTGGACACTGGTGTGACTGGGACACTGGTGTGACTGGGACACTGGTGTGACTGGACATGGTTGACGGACACTGGTTGTGACCTGGGTGACTGGACACTGGTGTGACTGGGCACTGGTGTGACTGAGGTGACACTGGTGTGACTGGGACACTGGTGTGATGGGCACTTGTGACTGGGACACTGGTGTGACTGGACACTGGTGTGACTGGGACACTGGTGTGACTGGGCACTGGTGTGACTGGACACTGGTGTGACTGGAGCACTGTGTGACTGTGACCTGTGTGACTGGGACACTGGTGTGGACACTGGTGTGACTGACATGGTACTGTGTGACTGGGACACTGGTGTGACTGGGACACTGGTGTGATGGGAACTGGTGACACTGTGTGACTGGGAACTGGCTGTGACTGGGACACTGGTGTGACTGGGACACTGGTGTGACTGGGACACTGTGTGACTGGGACACAATGGCTGGACATGTTACTGGGCACTGTGTGATGCACTTGTGGAGCACTTGGACGGATGTGTGACTGGACATGTGGAACTGACTGTTGTGACTGGGGCACTGGTGTGACTGGACACTGGTGTGACTGGGACACTGGTGTGACTGGGACACTGGTGTGACTGGGACACTGTGTGACTGGGACACTGGTGTGGACTGGGACTACACTGGTATGACTGGGATGTGACTGGGACACTGGGTGACTGGACTGGTGACTGGGACACTGTGTGACTGGCACTGGTGTATGGACACTGTGTGACTGGACACTGGTTGACGACACTGGTGCGTGACTGGGACACTGGTGTGACTGGGACACTGTGTGTGGACTGGGACTACTGGTGTGACTGGGGCACTAGTGTGACTGGACACTGTGTGACTGGCACTGGTGTGACTGGAGCACTGTGTGACTGGGCACTGGTGTGACTGGGGCACTGGTTGACTGGGACACTGGTGTGACTGGGCACTGTGTGACTGGGACACTGGTGTGACTGGGACACTGTGTGACTGGGACACTGGTGTGACTGGGACACTGTGTGACTGGGACACTGGATGGGAATGTGTACTGGGACACGTGTTGACTGTTCTGAAGTGACTGGGACACTGGTGTGACTGGGACACTGTGTGCTGACATGGACGCCTGGTGTGACTGGGACACTGGTGTGACTGGGACACTGGTGTGACTGGGACACTGTGTGACTGGGACACTGGTGTGACTGGGACACTGTGTGATGGACTGGTGACTGACTGGTGTGACTGGGACACTGTGTGACTGGGGACACTGGTGTGACTGGGACACTTATGTGTGACTGGGACACTGGTGTGACTGGGACACTTGTGTGACTGGGACACTGGTGTGACTGGGACACTGGTGTGACTGGGACACTTGTGTGACTGGGACACTGGTGTGACTGGGACACTGTGTGACTGGGACCTGGTGACTGGACTGGTGTGACTGGGACACTGTGTGACTGGGACACTGGTGTGACTGGGACACTTGTGTGACTGGGACACTGGTGTGACTGGGACACTGTGGATGATGGGTTGGGACACTGTGTGACTGGGACACTGGTGTGACTGGGACACTTGTGTGACTGGACACTGGTGGACGGGACACTTGTGTGACTGGGACACTTGTGTGACTGGGACACTTGTGTGACTGGGACACTGGTGTGACTGGGACACTGGTGTGACTGGGACACTTGTGTGACTGGGACACTGGTGTGACTGGGACACTTTGTGTGACTGGGACACTGGATGTGACTGGGACACTTGTGTGACTGGGACATGGTGACTGGACACTTGTGTGACTGGGACACTTGTGTGACTGGGACACTGGTGTGACTGGGACACTTGTGTGACTGGGACACTTGTGTGACTGGGACACTTGTGTGACTGGGACACTTGTGTGACTGGGACACGACTGGCTGTGTGACTGGGACACTGGTGTGACTGGGACACTTGTGTGACTGGGACACTTGTGTGACTGGGACACTGGTGTGACTGGGACACTGGTGTGACTGGGACACTTGTGATGGACACTTGTGTGACTGGACACTGGTGTGACTGGGACATGGTGTGACTGGGACACTTGTGTGACTGGGACACTTGTGTGACTGGGACACTTGGTGTGACTGGGACACTGGTGTGACTGGGACACTGTGTGACTGGGACATGGTGATGACTTGTGGGACACTGGTGTGACTGGGACACTTGTGTGACTGGGACACTTTGTGAGGGGACATGGTGTGACTGGACATGGTGTGACTGGGACACTTGTGTGACTGGGACACTGTTGATGGGACAGTGTGACTGGGACACTGGTGTGGACACTTGTGTGACGGACACTGGTTGTGGACTGTGGACTGGGACACTTGTGTGACTGGGACACTTGTGATGCACTGGGACACCTGGTGTGACTGGGACACTTGTGACTGGGACACTGGTTATGGACACTGTGACTGGACACTTGTGTGACTGGGACACTTGTGTGACTGGGACACTGGTGTGACTGGGACACTTGTGTGACTGGGACATTTGGGTGTGACTGGGACACTGGTGTGACTGGTGACACTTGTGTGACTGGGACACTGGTGTGACTGGGACACTGGTGTGACTGGGCATGGTGTGACGGACACTGGTGTGACTGGGACACTTGTGTGACTGGGACACTGGTGATGGACCTGTGTGACTGGGACACTTGTGTGACTGGGACACTGGTGTGACTGGGACACTTGTGTGACTGGGACATTGTGTGACTGGGACACTGGTGTGACTGGGACATGTGTGATGGGACACTGGTGTGACACACTGGTGTGACTGGGACACTGGTGTGACTGGGACACTGGTGTGACTGGGGACACTGGTGTGACTGGGACACTGGTGTGATGGACTGTGTGCGGGACACTGGTGTGACTGGAACACTGGTGTGACTGGGACACTGGTGTGACTGGGACACTGGTGTGACTGGGACACTGGTGTGACTGGGACACTGTGTGTGACTGGAACACTGGTGTGACTGGGACACTGGTGTGACTGGGACACTGGTGTGACTGGGACACTGGTGTGACTGGGACACTGGTGTGACTGGGACACTGGTGTGACTGGGACACTGGTGTGACTGGGACACTGGTGTGACTGGGACACTGGTGTGACTGGAACACTGGTGTGACTGGGACACTGGTGTGACTGGGACACTGGTGTGACTGGGACACTGGTGTGACTGGGACACTGGTGTGACTGGGACACTAGTGTGACTGGGACACTGGTGTGACTGGGACACTGGTGTGACTGGGACACTGGTGTGACTGGGACACTGGTGTGACTTGGACACTGGTGTGACTGGGACACTGGTGTGACTGGGACACTGGTGTGACTGGAACACTGGTGTGACCTGGACACTGGTGTGACTGGGGCACTGATGTGACTGGGACACTGGTGTGACTTGGACGCTGGTGTGACTGGGACAATGGTGTGACTGGGGCACTGGTGTGACTGGGACACTGGTGTGACTAGGACACTGGTGTGACTGGGACACTGGTGTGACTGGGACACTGGTGTTACTGGGACACTGGTGTGACTGGGACACTGGTGTGACTGGGGCACTGGTGTGACTGGGACACTGGTGTGACTGGGACACTGGTGTGACTGGGACACTGGTGTGACTGGGACACTGGTGTGACTGGGGCACTGGTGTGACTGGGACACTGGTGTGACTGGGACACTGGTGTGACTGGGACATTGGTGTGGCTGGGACACTTGTGTGACTGGGACACTTGTGTGACTGGGACACTTGTGTGACTGGGGCACTGGTGTGACTAGGACACTGGTGTGACTGGGACACTGGTGTGACTGGGGGACTGGTGTGACTGGGACACTGGTGTGACTGGGACACTGGTGTGACTGGGTCACTGGTGTGACTGGGGCACTGGTGTGACTGGGACACTGGTGTGACTGGGACACTGATGTGACTGGGACACTGGTATGACTGGGGCACTGGTGTGACTGGGACACTGGTGTGACTGGGACACTGGTGTGACTGGGACACTGGTGTGACCTGGACACTGGTATGACTGGGGCACTGATGTGACTGGGACACTGGTGTGACTTGGACACTGGTGTGACTGGGGCACTGGTGTGACTGGGACACTGGTGTGACTGGGACACTGGTGTGACTGGGACCACTGGTGTGACTGGGACACTGGTGTGACTGGGACACTGGTGTGACTGGGACACTGGTGTGACTGGGACACTGGTGTGACTGGGACACTGGTGTGACTGGGCCACTGGTGTGACTGGGACACTGGTGTGACTGGGGCACTGGTGTGACTGGGACACTGGTGTGACTGGGACACTGCTGTGACTGGGACACTTGTGTGACTGGGACACTGCTGTGACTGGGACACTGCTGTGACTGGGACACTGCTGTGACTGGGACACTGCTGTGACTGGGACACTGCTGTGACTGGGACACTGCTGTGACTGGGACACTGCTGTGACTGGGACACTGGTGTGACTGGGATACTGTTGTGACTGGGGCACTGGTGTGACTGGGACACTGGTGTGACTGGGACACTGGTGTGACTGGGACACTGGTGTGACTGGGACACTGGTGTGACTGGGGCACTGTTGTGACTGGGACACTGGTGTGACTGGGACACTGTTGTGACTGGGACACTGGTGTGACTGGGGCACTGGTGTGACTGGGGCACTGGTGTGACTGGGGCACTGGTGTGACTGGGGCACTGGTGTGACTGGGGCACTGGTGTGACTGGGGCACTGGTGTGACTGGGACACTGGTGTGACTGGGACACTGGTGTGACTGGGACACTTGTGTGACTAGGACACTGGTGTGACTGGGACACTTGTGTGACTGGGACACTGGTGTGACTGGGACACTTGTGTGACTGGGACACTGGTGTGACTGGGACACTTGTGTGACTGGGACACTGGTGTGACTGGGACACTGGTGTGACTGGGACACTGGTGTGACTGGGACACTGGTGTGACTGGGACACTGGTATGACTGGGACACTTGTGTGACTGGGACACTGGTGTGACTGGGACACTTGTGTGACTGGGATACTGGTGTGACTGGGACACTTGTGTGACTGGGACACTGGTGTGACTGGGACACTTGTGTGACTGGGACACTGGTGTGACCGGGACACTTGTGTGACTGGGACACTGGTGTGACTGGGACACTGGTGTGACTGGGACACTGGTGTGACTGGGACACTTGTGTGACTGGGACACTGGTGTGACCGGGACACTTGTGTGACTGGGACACTGGTGTGACTGGGACACTGGTGTGACTGGGACACTGGT
Organism: Cherax quadricarinatus; assembly: GCF_026875155.1. Classification (NCBI taxonomy): domain Eukaryota; kingdom Metazoa; phylum Arthropoda; class Malacostraca; order Decapoda; family Parastacidae; genus Cherax; species Cherax quadricarinatus. The sequence goes on along the minus strand of NC_069425.1, from coordinate 10,781,005 downwards.
GTGACTGGGGCACTGGTGTGACTGGGACACTGGTGTGACTGGGACACTGGTGTGACTGGGACATTGGTGTGGCTGGGACACTTGTGTGACTGGGACACTTGTGTGACTGGGACACTTGTGTGACTGGGGCACTGGTGTGACTAGGACACTGGTGTGACTGGGACACTGGTGTGACTGGTTGACTGGTGTGACTGGGACACTGGTGTGACTGGGACACTGGTGTGACTGGGTCACTGGTGTGACTGGGGCACTGGTGTGACTGGGACACTGGTGTGACTGGGACACTGATGTGACTGGGACACTGGTATGAC